>CM038142.1:55685340-56285340 GCA_021437245.1 Aegilops speltoides
CGGGCCTTGAAATGAGATGGCCATCGCAATCCATATAAAAGGGCCTCGTACTCTGCCTCATTGTTGGAGGAATCAAAGTGAATCTGGAGCACATACTTAAGCTTATCTCCTGCAGAAACAGAACAACTGACACGAGAACCATTCAGCATCTTGGAGCCGTCAAAGAACATGGTCCAATGCTCAAGTGAACTTCGATCGGTTCTTGTTGTTCAATCCACTCGGCTAGGAAATCCGCTATAGCACAGGACTTAATGGCTTTCTTTGCCTCGAATTTGATATCAAGGGAAGAAGTTCAATCGCCCACTTAGCCACTCGACGGTTCGTCTCTGTTATGCAAGATCTCACGATAAAGGGCGTCGTGGCGATTTGTGACAGAATGATCGGAGAAATAGTGAGCAACCTTCTTTGTGGTCATGTATATACCATACACAAGCTTCGATAATGAGGTATCTCTGCTTGGATGGAGTCAAAACTTCGGACAAATAATACACCGAGGCGTTGAACTTTGAAGGCCTTTCCTTCCTCTTCCCGCTCGACCAGTAAGCCGCAGGCCCGACAACTTGTCCGGTGGCTGCAATGTAAAGCAACAGAGGCTCTTTGCTGATTGGAGCAGCAAGCACCGGCTGGGTGGAGAGCGAGCTTTTAGCTCGGCAAGCGCTGCATCGACTTCGAGTCCACTCGAACTTGTCGACTTTCTTCATCGATCGGTAAAGAGGTAATGCCTTTTCACCGAGTCGTGAGATGAATCGACTTAAGCGGCCAAGCATCGATAAGCTTACGGGCGTCGTGCACTTTCGCCGAGGCGTTTCATTCGGAGAATGATGCCGATCTTCTCAGGTTAGCGTCGATTCCTCGTTCGGAAGCGAGAAAACCGAGTAATTTTCCACGAGGAACCCGAATGTGCACTTTGGCGGATTGAGCTTGATATCGTGCCTTCGGAGGTTGGCAAATGTTTGGCGAGGTCGGCGAGCAGGTGGAACCTTTTCGCGACTTAACGGCGATATCATCCATATCGCTTCCACATTCCGACGATCTGAGTGAGAAGACGCCACGAATCATTCGCATAAATGTAGCTCCGGCATTCTTGAGGCGAATGGCATGGTGATATAGCGAAGCACCCGAATGGAGTGATGAAAGCTGTTTTTATTTCGTCGGGTCCATCTGAGCGGATCGATGATACCCGGAATATGCATCTAGAAAAGACAACCTCTCACCCCCGCGGTCGAGTCAACAATTTGATCGATGCGGGGAGAGGAAAATGATCGCCGGGCAGGCCGATTAATGTGCTTAAAATCAATGCACATGCGGAGGAGTTATCCTTCTTGGGGACCATAACAACATTAGCGAGCCACTCGGGTGGTAAATCTCTCGGATAAATCCTCTTTGTCAGCAGTCGAGCCACTTCTTCACCAATAGCTTTTCTCTTACGGGCGGCGGACCGCCGAGATGCTCTTTGTTGGTTTCGCTGATTTGTCGACTCGGAGGCGATGCTCAGCCGACTCCACAGGAACACACGCATGTCGGTGGCTTCCATGCAAAAATGTCCCAGTTCTCACGGAGGAACTGGATGGCGCTTCTTCCTATTTTAGTCAGTGTTGTGGATATGTGGGTCGGAGCTGCATCGGGGTCGGTCGGATGAATATGGGCGGGTTTTGTCTCACGGATGACTTGAATGCGAGACTCGTGGCTGGCCTCTTAGATCGTAGCAAATCACTTTCGGATCTGCGTTTTGCATGTACTCGTCGAATTCGACCCGACACTTGCGAGTCGGCAATCTTTGAGCCCTTAAAAGCACTCTTACGCCTTCTTCCGATCGCGGTGGCGGTGATCACTCCTTGGGCCCTGGCATTTTCAGTTTGAGGTACCGTAGCATGGTCGAGCCATGAATGCGATGCGTGGCGAGCCTCCCAAAATGGCATGGTATGCACTCACGAAAATCCACAACCTCAAAAGGTCAACTTTTCTTCTTGGAAGTGCTTGGAATCACCAAAAACCACGTCGAGGCAATTTGGCGAGTGAATTGGCCTTCTTCCTGGTATGACTCGTGGAAACTCATATTCTTTGGCGCTCAATCGGGACATCGAATGCCCATCCCTTTCAAAGTATCCGCATATAACAAATTCAGCCCACTACCACCATCCATCGGCACTTTTGTCGTTCGAGTGCCTTCGACAATTGGATCGACCACTAACGCTTGCCGCCCGGGGGTGGCAATGTGGTCGGGTGATCAG
The DNA here is from genome assembly GCA_021437245.1 of Aegilops speltoides. Classification (NCBI taxonomy): domain Eukaryota; kingdom Viridiplantae; phylum Streptophyta; class Magnoliopsida; order Poales; family Poaceae; genus Aegilops; species Aegilops speltoides. Next base: position 55,687,572 of record CM038142.1, read on the forward strand.
TTGGTCGAATGTGATGGGTGTCTGGGACCACTTCACATAACTTGGCTTAGCCGGGGCAACCATATTCACCTCTCGATTGATGACTTTTCGATCGACTTTTGCTTTCCACATCCGCTGAAGATCATCAGTGGAGTTGACATCGGGTATTCCTCCTCCTTGTCCTCTTTATCTCCGGCCTTGTCGGCTCCTTCTCCTTGTCCTTAGACTGTTTGCCTGGCTATTTGGATCGAGGAGTCGACAACGGCAGTGGTGTGCTTGGGTAAATAATGTTGCCCTCTTCATCTTTCTTCGTGTGAATATGGCATGGCATATCCAACACGTCATTTCCTTCTTTATCTTTCACTTTCTTGATTCAGGATCCTTTGGGTTTCCCTTGAACTTCCCTTGAGTAGCGGCGGGGCCTCTCCGAGAGCTGCTGGCTCGGCTTTGCGCTTTCCTTGCATTGGAATTGCCCTTCTCCGTGGCTTCGGCTTGTACTTGCCACTTGGTCGGTCTTCTTCTTCGCCGTTGGCATATTTGCTAGCAATCTCCATCATTCTACTCGGGGTCATGTCTCGGTTCGATAGAACTTCAGACTCAATTCTCTGTTTTTGACACCGTCCTTGAAGGCATAAACCGCTTTGATGGTCGAACACACATTTTCCACAAGTATTGTGCAAGGTAATCCACCTCTGAATATACTCTCGGAGAGTTTCATTGGTCTTCGCACACAAACTTGCAGCTCTGTCAAACCAGCCGGTCGCTTGCAAGTCCCTTCAAAAGTCTGGACGAACACTGGGACAAATCCTCCCAAGTATATATCTTCTTTGTGAGGTAATTGACTCAGCCATGCTCTGGCCGAACCTTCCAACATGAGGGGCAAATGTTTCATGGCCACCTCATCATTCCCACCACCAATCTGAACAGCCACTCGGTAATCTTCGAGCCAAGTTTCAGGCTTAGATTCCCCAGTGAACTTGCATACTCCTGCTGCCAATCTGAAATTGGGGGGGATCACTGCAGCTCTGATAGCCCTGCTAAAACACTCCGGACCAGAGACATGCACTCGACTGCTGGTGGGTGCATCCCTCTCGGGCCCGCCTCGATGGGCTCTGTTCCGGTCGACTAAGCCTTGAACGATAATGGATCGTGCATCAAAGCCTGGTTCCACAGGGTCGACCGAATCCTCCGCCTGCATTGAGCGTAAATCGTCATATTGCGCCGAGGAGCGTCGACCCTTCCCTCGGAGGGGAAAGGGCATTCGGCGCTGTCATCTCGGTCAAACGATCTCCGAGCTGCTCTCGCGGTTGTCGCGCCCTTCCGCTTGTGGAGCGATCTGGGCTGTGAGCCGATCGGGCAGTGTTCGCAGCGGACGGATCGACTGTGAATCTGCTGCGCGACCGCGACACGGCCGAGTTCGGTCACTGCCGCTCGGATAAATCTACGATCTGCGCAAGCCTCTCCCGGCTCTGACCGGGGCGGCTGGATGGACTCTGCTATCACGAGTTGCGCTTGCTAAATTCTGAATTGGTGTAATGGTATACGAGTCGGCGGGAAGAGCCGGCGTCGATTGGATTCAGGTCGTTGCAGCGACGCTTCGTCGAGTGCTTTCGCTGAAGATTCTCGAGCGAGTGCGTTCAGCCACATTGGCCAAACGTGCTTCCTCAAAGGCACGAGCCTCGGGGTTTCTCCGGTGATGGGAGTATGTAGTGCATCCATGTTCTGCTGACGAAGATCTTCTCTCTGCGCAGAGAGTCGAGTGTCTCGGGCTGGTACTCCTCGTGTTCATGCAGTGGTCACCTCCTCCCGTGCTCCACCGCTGCATGTAAACCTTCAGGGAGGACTGCGAGGGCCGTCGACCATGAGAATCTCTGCCGGGATCACTGCTATCACACTCGGATGCGCTTCTCTCGAGCCAGTCGGCAGTCGAACAGGCCGTAGGGGATTCGTCGGGCTTGATAGCAGCGACTTGGCGGTGGCTGTCTGGCGAGCCACCGCGTGCTTCACCCACCGCTGAAGCCTCGACCGACCAGGCGCTTGCGCTGGTGGGAGATCAAGGCGATCGAAAAAAGGAGTCGACCGATTCGAGTCGACGGTTGCCTGACAAAATGCGCGAACACATGCTTGTAGTCGTCGCCCGTGAACGGGGGCGCCTCGGCGTCAAGAGGGCCTCCTGGAGCCATCTTGGTCGTCGGCGACAAAAGTGAGAGCACCGAGACGGATCTCGTGCCCTGCGCTCAAAACTCCGAAGTCATCATGATGAAGGTACTCGAAGTACCGCAACTCCTCCACAAATCGCAAACACCGGCCCCAAGGTGGGCGCCAACCGTCGTGGTTCTAAGTCCCACAAAGAGAAGTAGGGGTAGGTTAAGGAGAGGCGGTGTCCTAGCTATGGAGCATTGTGGAGACAAAGGATGTCGAGTTCAGGCCCTTCTTGGAAGAAGTAACAGCCCTACGTCTGGAGCCTGAGGCGGTCGAGTGGATTATGAATATGAGTATTACAAGAATCGGAACCCCTCTATCTCGTGGAGGGGGTGGCTTATATAGAGTCGCCAGGACCCCCCAGCCCACATTATGGAGGAATTAAAGTACATTAAGCTAGGAGGTTCTTGTAACGCCCTCATAAAGCGCTTTAACTATCATTAAGTCTATTCAATAGCAAACCGTTTAGCTGCGAGTGCCTTGATCTTCGGGTGGTCGAGTGAGTCTTCATGGTGGTGAGTCATCCATGGTCGAGTCATTCCAGTCTTAGTCGAGTGGATTCCTCTTTGGTCGACTGGAAGATGATCTCTTCTGCAAGTGTCCTTGGGTAGGACGTTTAGGTCAGGCCTATGACCCTACCCTAGGTACATGAATCCATCAAGGGCTGCGCCAGAACTTGTGGTGCGGCTGCCCTCCCACCCCCACATATATATAGGGGAAAGGGAGAAGGGGGCCGACCCCCTCAAATCCAATCTGAGGAGGGGGCAGCGGCCAAGGGGGGGGGGAGGAGTGCCTCCCAAGTCAAGTGGAGGCCCTCCCCCTTTAGGGTTTTCCCTCTCCCATGCGCATGGGCCTTGGGGGGGGCTGGTGCCCCTGGCCCATTAAGGCTAGGGCGCCCCCCTACAGCCCATGCTACTGCATTGGACGTGGTGGAACAATTTACGGACCTCCGGAATCCTCCGTAACCTTCTGGAAGCTTCCCGGTACAATACCGAAAAAACCCGAACTTTTTCCGGAACCCGAACAACAACTTTCCATATATAAATCTTTACCTCCGGACCATTCCGGAACTCCTCGTGACGTCCGGGATCACATCCGGGACTTCGAACAACATTCGGTAACCACATACAAACTTCCTTTATAACCCTAGCGTCATCGAACCTTAAGTGTGTAGTTCGGGAACCATGCAGACATGACCGAGACGTTCTCCGGTCAATAACCAACAGCGGGATCTGGATACCCATGTTGGCTCCCACATGTTCCACGATGATCTCATCGGATGAACCACGATGTCAAGGACTCAATCGATCCCGTATACAATTCCTTTTGTCTAGCGGTATAGTACTTGCCCGAGATTCGATCGTCGGTATACCGATACCTTGTTCAATCTCGTTACGGCAAGTCTCTTTACTCGTTCAAGTAACACATCATCCGTGATCAACCCCTTGGTCAAATTGTGCACATTATGATGATGTCCTACCGAGTGAGCCGGAGATACCTCTCTCATTTACCGGAATGACAAATCCAGTCTCGATTCGTGCCAACCCAATGAGACACTTCGGAGATACCATAGTGCACCTTTATAGCCACCCAGATTCGTTGTGGCGTTTGGTACACCCAAAGCATTCCTACGGTATGCGGGAGTTGCACAATCTCATGGTCTAAGGAAAAGATACTTGACATTAGAAAAGCTTTAGCATACGAACTACGATCTTTGTGCTAGGCTTAGGATTGGGTCTTGTCCATCACATCATTCTCCTAATGATGTGATCCCACTATCAATGACATCCAATGTCCATGGTCAGGAAACCATAACCATCTATTGATCAACGAGCTAGTCAACTAGAGGCTTACTAGGGACATGGTGTTGTCTATGTATCCACACATGTGTCTGAGTTTCCTATCAATACAATTATAGCATGGATAATAAACGATTATCATGAACAAGGAAATATAATAATAACTAATTTATTATTGACTCTAGGGCATATTTCCAACACTACTCTACCTAGGGTTAAACCCTGGCCATCACGGGCTCATCAATGCGGCCGCGGCCGTGACCAACACCGGCTCGTGCACGTTTCCTTGGATGGTGCTGCCAGAGACGCCGCGCGCGTCATCGACACACCCGATTCCTGGCTTCCAAGTCTACCCGCAAGCCTCCCGACTCTCCGGGGAATGCTCGCCGGAGGTGAGCGTGGTCGTGCCTTCCACGCCCGTGCTCGCACCCCTCGACCTCAAAGCCATGCCGGTGGCTGGTGCCTTATCATCCAGAGGGGCGAGGAAATGCGTGCGGGAGATGCCAGCTGACGTGCTCCCCGATGAAAAAAATACACTGGAAGCACTTTTTTCCTTTCTGAAACCCATTTGAGAGGCCATGCCTCTCGCGGAAGCAAAATTGTGCCTTTCGCGGAAGAAATAAAAAAGAAAACACATTATTTTTCGTTTTCGAGAGGCATTGCCGCAGAAGAGAAAACATTTTTTTTTCAGTTTCCGAGAGGCAAGAACTTGCCTCTCACGAAAGGGAAGAAAACACGTTTTTTCCGTTTCCGAGAGGCATGGCCGTGCCTCTCGCGGAAGGAAAAAAAGAAAACACGTTCTTTTTTCGTTTCCGAGAGGCATGGTCGTGCCTCTCACGGAAGAAAAAACACGTTCTTTTTTTTGTTTCCGAGAGGCATGGCCGTGGCTCTCACGGAAGGAAAAAAAGAAAACATGTTTTTTTTTGTTTTCGAGAGGCATGGCCGTGTCTCTCACGGAAGGAAAAAAAGAAAACACGTTCTTTTTTTGTTTCCGAGAGGCACGATGTTGTAGGGTCAAACCCTAGAAATGATATTTTCACACTTGGAGGGGGGAAAAGGAGGAAAAACTCAAGAACACCAAGAACACCAAGAACAAATCTCTCAAACAAACCCAAGTATCACATCCACTAGAGTAGCACACATGAGATCCACAAGATTACAAGATCAATACAAGGAGAGTAGCACTTGGTAAATTCTTCCCACTATGTGAGGTCTTGATGATCTTCTCCAAGAGGAGGCCTTGATAATCCAATGGATTCTTCCCTAGGTGGGGGCTTGAGCTCCTAAGGGATACAAGGAGCAAAGGCTCACAATGCTTAGTCTAATCTTTGCTAACCCACAAATGACCTAGGAGATGCACTTATATAGTCTAGGGACGAAACATTAGGGAGAGGGGATACAAAGGACCAAAAAGTCCCCAAAAACGCGTCCACGGAGGTAGGGTCCGGGCACCCGGGGTTAAACCTGAAGGAAATATGCCCTAGAGGCAATAATAAAGTTATTATTTATTTCCTCATATCATGATAAATGTTTATTATTCATGCTAGAATTGTATTAACCGGAAACATGATACATGTGTGAATACATAGACAAACATATAGTCACTAGTATGCCTCTACTTGACTAGCTCATTAATCAAAGATGGTTATGTTTCCTAACCATAGACATGTGTTGTCATTTGATTAATGAGATCACATCATTAGGAGAATGATGTGATTGACATGACCCATTCCGTTAGCTTAGCACTTGATCGTTTAGTATTCTACTATTGCTTCCTTCATGACTTATACATGTTCCTGTAACTATGAGGATTGTGTAACTCCCGTTTACTGGAAGAACAGTTTGGGTACTACCAAACATCACAATGTAACTGGGTGATTATAAAGGAGTACTACAGGTGTTTCAGAAGGTACATGTTGAGTTAGCATAATTCGAGATTAGGTTTTGTCACTCCGATTGTCGGAGAGGTATCTCTGGGCCCTCTCGGTAATACTCATCACCCAAGCCTTGCAAGCATGTAACTAATGAGTTAGTTATAAGATGACGTATTACGGAACGAGTAAAGAGACTTGCCGGTAACGAGATTGAACTAGGTATTGGATACCGACGATCAAATCTCGGGCAAGTAACATACCGATGACAAAGGGAATAACGTATGTTGTTATGCGGTTTGACCGATAAAGATCTTCGTAGAATATGTAGGAACCAATATGGGCATCCAGGTCCCGCTATTGGTTATTGACCAGAGACGTGTCTCGGTCATGTCTACATTGTTCTCGAACCGTAGGGTCCGCACGCTTAAGGTTTCGATGCGGTTATATTATGAGTTTATGTATTTTGATGTACGAAGTTTGTTCGAGTCCGGATGTGATCACGGACATGACGAGGAGTCTCGAAATGGTCGAGACATAAAGATTGATATATTGGACGGATATATTTGGACACCGGAAAGGTTCCGGAGAAGTTTGGAGCTACCGGGAGGTTACCGGAACCCCCCGGGAGGTATATGGGCCTTATTGGGCCCATATAGGAAGAAGGGAGAAGGAACAAGGGAGGGGGGCGCGCCCCCCCAGCCCAATCCGAATTGGGGAGGGGGCCGCCCCCCCCCCTTTCCTTTCTCCTTCCCCCTCTTCCTATTACTACTACTAGTACTTATTCCTAATACTAGTACTCTTTCCTTCCCCCTCCAAATAAGATAAGGAAGGGGGGAAACCTACTTGGAGTAGGTTTCCCCCTCCTCTATGGCGCGCCCCCCTTGGGCCGGCCTCCTCCTCCCTCCCTCCTTTATATCACGGGGTAAGGGGCACCCTAGTACACACAAGTTGATCATTGAGATCGTTCCTTAGCCGTGTCTGGTGCCCCCTCCACGATATTACACCTCGGTCATATTGTAGCGGTGCTTAGGCGAAGCCTGCGCGACAGAGAACATCAAGATCGTCACCACGCCATCGTCTTGTGGAACTCCCCTCGGCGCCTCTGCTGGATCGGAGATCGAGGGTGCGTCATCGAGCTGTACGCGTGTCAAGAACTCGGAGGTGCCGGAGTAACGGTGCCTGGATCGGTTGAACCGGGAAGACATACGAATACTTCCACTACGCTGTGTCAACGCTTTCGCTTCGGTCTATGAGGGTACATAGACAACACTCTCCCCTCGTTGCAATGTCATCACCATGATCTTGCGTGTGCGTAGGAAAATTTTGAAATTACTACGTTCCCCAACAGTTGCATCCGAGCCTAGGTTTTTATGGTTTGATGTTATTTGCACGAGTAGAACACAAGTGAGTTGTGGACGATATAAGTCATCCGCCTACCAAATGTCATACTTTGGTTCAGCGGTATTGTTGGATGAAGCGGCCCGACCGACATTACGCGTTACGCTTACGCGAGACTGGTTTTACCGCCGTGCTTTGCACACAGGTGACTAGCGGGTGTCTGTTTCTCCAACTTTAGTTGAACCGAGTGTGGCTACGCCCGGTCCTTGTGAAGGTTAAAACGGAGTCTATTTGACAAACTATCGTTGTGGTTTTGATGCGTAGGTGAGATTGGTTCTTGCTTAAGCCCGTAGCAGCCACGTAAAATTTGCAACAACAAAGTAGAGGACGTCTAACTTGTTTTTGCAGGGCATGTTGTGATGTGATATGGCCAAGATGTGATGCTATATTTTATTGTATGAGATGATCATGTTTTGTAACCGGTTATCGGCAATGGCAGGAGCCATATGGTTGTCGCTTTATTGTATGAAATGCAACGCATACTGTAATTGCTTTACTTTATCACTAAGCGGTAGCGATAGTCGTAAAGCAATAGATGGCGTAACGACAACGATGCTACGATGGAGATCAAGGTGTCATGCGGTGGCGATGGTGATCACGACGGTGCTTCGAAGATGGAGATCACAAGCACAAGATGATGATGGCCATATCATATCACTTATATTGATTGCATGTGATGTTTATCCTTTATGCATCTTATCTTGCTTTGATTGACGGTAGCATTTTAAGATGATCTCTCACTAAATTATCAAGAAGTGTTCTCCCTGAGTATGCACCGTTGCGAAAGTTCTTCGTGCTGAGACACCACGTGATGATCGGGTGTGATAGGCTCTATGTTCAAATACAACGGGTGCAAAACAGTTGCACACGCGGAATACTCAGGTTATACTTGACGAGCCTAGCATATCTGAGATATGGCCTCGGAACACGGAGACCGAAAGGTCGGCGTGAATCATATAGTAGATATGATCAACATAGAGATGTTCACCATTGAAACTACTCCATCTCACGTGATGATCGGACATGGTTTAGTTGATTTGGATCACGTGATCACTTAGATGACTAGAGATGTCTGTCTAAGTGGGAGTTCTTAAGTAATATGATTAATTGAACTTAAATTTATCATGAACTTAGTACTGATAGTATTTTGCTTGTCTATGTTTGTTTGTAGATAGATGGCTCATCTTTGTTGTTCCGTTGAATTTTAATGCGTTCCTTGAGAAAGCAAAGTTGAAAGATGATGGTAGCAATTACACGGATCGGGTCCGTAACTTGAGGATTATCCTCATTGCTGCATGAAGAGTTACGTCCCGAAGCACCGCTGGGTGCCAACCTCTTCTGATGCTGGCGACGGCGTTAAGAACGTCTGGCGAGCAAAGTGATGACTACTCTATAGTTCGATGTGCCATGCTTTACGGCTTAGAACCGGTCTTCAACGACATTTTGAGCGTCATGGAGCATATGAGATGTTCCAGAGTTGAAGTTAATATTTCAAGCAAATGCCCGGATTGAGAGATATGAAGTCTCCAATAAGTTCTATAGCTGCAAGATGGAGGAGAATAGTTACATCGGTGAGCATATACTCAAAATGTCTGGGTATAATAATCACTTGATTCAACTGGGAGTTAATCTTCCGGATGATAGCGTCATTGATAGAATTCTCCAATCACTGCCACCAAGCTACAAGAGCTTTGTGATGAACTATAATATGCAAGGGATGAACAAGACTATTCCCGAGCTCTTTGCGATGCTGAAAGCCGCGGAGGTAGAAATCAAGAAGGAGCATCAAGTGTTGATGGTCAATAAGACCACTAGTTTCAAGAGGAAGGGCAAAGGGAAGAAGAAGGGGAACTTCAAAAAGAACAGCAAACAAGTTGCTGCTCAAGAGAAGAAACCCAAGTCTGGACCTAAGCCTGAAACTGAGTGCTTCTACTGCAAGCAGACTGGACACTGGAAGCGGAACTGCCCCAAGTATTTGGCGGATAAGAAGGATGGCAAAGTGAACAAAGGTATATGTGATATACATGTTATTGATGTGTACCTTACTAATGCTCGCAGTAGCACCTGGGTATTTGATACTGGTTCTGTTGCTAACATTTGCAACTCGAAACAGGGACTACGGATTAAGCGAAGATTAGCTAAGGACGAGGTGACGATGCGCGTGGGAAATGGTTCCAAAGTCGATGTGATCGCGGTCGGCACGCTACCTCTACATCTACCATCGGGATTAGTTTTAGACCTGAATAATTGTTATTTGGTGCCTGCGTTGAGCATGAACATTATATCTGGATCTTGTTTGATGCGAGACGGTTATTCATTTAAATCAGAGAATAATGGTTGTTCTATTTATATGAGTAATATCTTTTATGGTCATGCACCCTTGAAGAGTGGTCTATTTTTATTAAATCTCGATAGTAGTGATACACATATTCATAATGTTGAAGCCAAAATATGCAGAGTTGATAATGATAGTGCAACATATTTGTGTAATTGCCGTTTAGGTCATATCGGTATAAAAGCGCATGAAGAAACTCCATCTTGATGGACTTACGGAATCACTTGATTATGAATCACTTGGTACTTGCGAACCGTGCCTCATGGGCAAGATGACCAAAACACCGTTCTCCGGTTCTATGGAGAGAGCAACAGATTTGTTGGAAATCATACATCTGATGTATGTGGCCCGATGAATGTTGAGGCTCGTGGCGGATATCGTTATTTTCTCACCTTCACAGATGATTTGAGCAGATATGGGTATATCTACTTGATGAAGCACAAGTCTGAAACATTTGAAAAGTTCAAAGAATTTCAGAGTGAAGTAGAAAATCATCGTAACAAGAAAATAAAATTTCTACGATCCGATCGTGGAGGAGAATATTTGAGTTACGAGTTTGGTTTACATTTGAAACAATGTGGAATAGTTTCAAGAACTCACGCCACCGGAACACCACAACGAAATGGTGTGTCCGAGCGTCAGAATCGTACTTTACTTGATATGGTGCGATCTATGATGTCTCTTACCGATTTACCGCTATCGTTTTGGGGTTATGCTTTAGAGACGGCGCATTCACGTTAAATAGGGCACCATCAAAATCCGTTGAGACGACGCCTTATGAACTGTGGTTTGGCAAGAAACCAAAGTTGTCGTTTCTCAAAGTTTGGGGCTGCGATGCTTATGTGAAGAAACTTCAACCGATAAGCTTGAACCCAAATCGAATGTGTCTTCATAGGATACCCAAAGGAGACTATTGGGTACACCTTCTATCACAGATCCGAGGGCAAGATCTTCGTTGCTAAATCGGATCCTTTCTAGAGAAGGAGTTTCTCTCGAAAGAAGTGAGTGGGAGGAAAGTAGAACTTGATGAGATAATCAGTATCTACTCCCTTATTGGAAAGTAGTTCATCACAAGAACCGGTTCTGTGACTACACCAATTAGTGAGGAAGATAATGATATTGATCATGAAACTTGAGATCAAGTTTCTCTTGAACCTCGTGGGTCTACGAGTAAGATCCGCACAGTGGTGCGGAAATCCTATTCGGAAGTCATGTTACTAGACCATGATGAACCTCGAACTATGAGGAAGCGATGATGAGCCCAGATTCCATAAAATGGCTAGAGGCCATGAAATCTGAGATAGGATCCATGTATGAAAACAAAGTATGGACTTTGGTTGACTTGCCCGATGATCGGCAAGCCATTGAGAATAAATGGATCTTTAAGAAGAAGACCGACGCGATGGTAATATTCTCGTCTACAAAGCTCGACTTGTTGCGAAAGGTTTTCGACAAGTTCAAGGGGTTGACTACGATGAGACTTTCTCACCAGTAGCGATGCTTAAGTCTGTCCGAATCATGTTGGCTATTGCTGCATTTCATGATTATGAAATTTGGCAAATGGATGTCAAGACTGCATTCTTGAATGGATTTCTAGAAGAAGAGTTGTATATGATGCAGCTGAAGGTTTTGTTGATCCAAAAGGTGCTAACAAAGTGTGCAAGCTCCAACGTTCCATTTATGGACTGGTGCAAGCATCTCGAGTTGGAATAAACGCTTTGAAAGGTGATCAAAGCATATGGTTTTATCTGCACTTTTGGAGAAGCTTTGTATTTACAAGAAAGTGAGTGGGAGCTCAGAGCATTTCTAGTTTTATATGTTGATGACATATTATTAATTGGAAATGATATAGAATTTCTGGATAGCATAAAGGGATACTTGAATAAAATTTTTCAATGAAAGACCTCGGTGAAGCTGCTTACATATTGGGCATCAAGATCTATAGAGATAGATCAAGGCGCTTAATAGGACTTTCACAAAGCACATACCTTGACAAAATTTTGAAAAAGTTCAAAATGGATCGAGCAAAGAAAGGATTCTTGCTCATGCTACAAGGTGTGAAGTTGAGTCGAACTCAATGCCCGACCACGCAGAAGATAGAGAGAAATGAAATATGTTCCTATGCTTCAGCCATAGGCTCTATCATGTATGCAATGTCTGTGTACCGGACTGACGTGTGTTAGCAATAAGCTTGGCGGTAGGTACCAAAGTAATCCAGAGTGGATCATTGGACAGCGGTCAAGAACATCTGAAATACCGAAAAGGACTAAGGATATGTTTCTCGTATATGGGGGTGACAAAGAGCTAGTCGTAAATGGTTACGTCGATGCAAGCTTTGACACTGATCCGAGACGATTCTAAATCGCAAACCGGATACGTGTTTATATTAAACGGTGGAGCTGTAAGTTGGTGCAGTTCAAAACAAAGCGTCGTAGCGGGATCTACATGTGAAGCGGAGTACATAGCTGCTTCTGAAGCAGCAAATGAAGGAGTCTGGATGAAGGAGTTCATTTCCGATCTAGGTGTCATACCTAGTGCATCGGGACCAATGAAGATCTTCTGTGACAATACTGGTGCAATTGCCTTAGCAAAGGAATCCAGATTTCACAAGAGGACCAAGCACATCAAGAGACGCCTAATTCCATTCGGGACCAAGTCCAAGTGGGAGACATAGAGATTTGCAAGATACACACGGATCTGAATGTTGCGCACCCATTGACTAAGCCTCTCTCACGAGCAAAACATGATCAGCACCAAGACTCCATGGGTGTTAGAATCATTCTATGTAATCTAGATTATTGACTCTAGTGCAAGTGGGAGATGAAGGAAATATGCCCTAGAGGCAATAATAAAGTTATTATTTATTTCCTCATATCATGATAAATGTTTATTATTCATGCTAGAATTGTATTAACCGGAAACATGATACATGTGTGAATACATAGACAAACATATAGTCACTAGTATGCCTCTACTTGACTAGCTCATTAATCAAAGATGGTTATGTTTCCTAACCATAGACATGTGTTGTCATTTGATTAATGAGATCACATCATTAGGAGAATGATGTGATTGACATGACCCATTCTATTAGCTTAGCACTTGATCGTTTAGTATTCTGCTATTGCTTCCTTCATGACTTATACATGTTCCTGTAACTATGAGGATTGTGTAACTCCCGTTTACCGGAAGAACACTTTGGGTACTACCAAACGTCACAACGTAACTGGGTGATTATAAAGGAGTACTACAGGTGTTTCCGAAGGTACATGTTGAGTTAGCATAATTCAAGATTAGGTTTTGTCACTCCGATTGTCGGAGAGGTATCTCTGGGCCCTCTCGGTAATACTCATCACCCAAGCCTTGCAAGCATGTAACTAATGAGTTAGTTATAAGATGACGTATTACGGAACGAGTAAAGAGACTTGCCGGTAACGAGATTGAACTAGGTATTGGATACCGACGATCAAATCTCGGGCAAGTAACATACCGATGACAAAGGAATAACGATGTTGTTATGCGGTTTAACCGATAAAGATCTTCGTAGAATATGTAGGAACCAATATGGGCATCCAGGTCCTGCTATTGGTTATTGACCAGAGACGTGTCTCGGTCATGTCTACATTGTTCTTGAACCGTAGGGTCCGCACGCTTAAGGTTTCGATGATGCTTATATTATGAGTTTATGTATTTTGATGTACGAAGTTTGTTCGGAGTCCCGGATGTGATCACGGACATGACGAGGAGTCTCGAAATGGTTGAGACATAAAGATTGATATATTGGACGGATATATTTGGACACCGGAAAGGTTCCGGAGAAGTTTGGAGCTACCGGGAGGTTACCGGAACCCCCCGGGAGGTATATGGGCCTTATTGGGCCCATATAGGAAGAAGGAGAAGGAACAAGGGAGGCGCGCCCCAGCCCAATCCGAATTGGGGAAGGGGCGGCCCCCTTTCTTTCTCCTCCCCCTCTTCCTATTACTACTACTAGTACTTATTCCTAATACTAGTACTCTTTCCTTCCCCTCCAAATAAGATAAGGAAAGGGGAAACCTACTTGGAGTAGGTTTCCCCTCCTCTATGGCGCGCCTTGGGGCGGCCTCCTCCTCCCTCCCTCCTTTATATCACGGGGTAAGGGGCACCCTAGTACACACAAGTTGATCATTGAGATCGTTCCTTAGCCATGTGCGGTGCCCCCTCCACGATATTACACCTCGGTCATATTGTGGCGGTGCTTAGGCGAAGCCTGCGGCGAGAGAGAACATCAAGATCGTCACCACGCCGTCAGTCTTGACGGACTCCCCTCGGCGCCTCTGCTGGATCGGAGATCGAGGGTGCGTCATCGAGCTGTCTGCGTGTCAAGAACTCGGAGGTGCCGGAGTAACGGTGCTGGATCGGTTGAACCGGAAGGCGTCGACTACTTCCACTACTGCGTGTGTCAACGCTCGCTTGGTCTCACGAGGGCGTAGACAACACTCTCCCCTCGTTGCAATGTCATCACCATGATCTTGCGTGTGCGTAGGAAAATTTTGAAATTACTCGTTCCCCAACAAAACCGACCGGGCACCCGGACGGTCAGGAGCCAGTGGCAAAGCAGGCCGCACTGGGGTCCAAGGCCCGGGCACCCGGGCGTGGCAGAGGCTGGCGGGGCCGCGGGCACCGGTGTGGGCTGGACGCTGCCCAGGCGGGTCGGGCACCCGGGGCGAGTTAGCGGGCACCGGGGTGGTTGGCGAGGCCAGGTGGTAGACCGGCACCCGGGCCTTGGGGCGGGCACCGGGGCGGCCGGCGCCAGCCAGGCTGTGGCCGGGCACCCGGGGCGTTGGCAGCCGGGCACCCGGGGAGTCCAAGGGTGCGGCCTCTTCTTCTCCTCGGTCTTCTCCTTCTCGTTCTCTCCTTCCTTCTCTTCCTTCCCTTGCCTCGAGGTCACTTGAGTGTCCGACCTCTCCTTCTCACCATTGTCTTCTTGGTACCTAAGCATGCCCAATGTTTCCGATGACGGTAGAATCCAACTCTCATGTGAAACCGAGCAAAACTCGAAGAGGAGAGAATCAACCTCGTTCTCGATGGCACATGCACGTGCACGTGCTCGTGTCATTGGTCCACTTGGGGCTTGCGTTGGTGATGGAGTGTCGGTGCGAGTAGTCGAGGGATGCTCTGCATCATCTTCCCCCCTTGGGAGAGATCTGTCCACGGATCATGCTCTTCATCACCATGGTACTTGGCCAAGTCTTTGACGTTGAAGATGCCGCTAACGTTGTACTTGTCGCGTGGGATGTCGACCTTGTAGGTGTTGTCGTTGTAGCGTGCGATCATCTTGAATGGGCCGTCGGCTCGTGGTAGTAGCTTGTGTTGGGGAATGTTGCAGAAAATTAAAATTTTTCCTACGGTTTCACCAAGATCCATCTATGAGTTCATCTAAGCAACGAGTAACGGGAGAGAGATAACATCTACATACCACTTGTAGATCGCGTGCGGAAGCTTGCAAGGTGATGATGGAGTCGTACTCGAACGTGATTCAGATCACCGATGCCAAGTGCTGAACGGACAGCACCTCCGCGTTCAACACACGTGCGGAGACGAGCGGCGTCTCCTCCTTCTTGATCCAGCAAGGGAAAGGAGAGGTTGAGGAAGACAGCACCACCGGCAACACGACGGCGTGGTGATGGTGGTGAAGCGAGACTCGGCGAGGCTTCGCGAGCACTTACGGAGGAGGAGATGTGTTGGGAGGGAGGGCTGCGCCTTGGGAGTTGTGTACAGCAGCCCCCTCCCCTTTATATAGGCCCCGGTGGCGGCCCCTGAGATCCAATCTCCGGGGGCGGCGCAAGGGGTGGAGTGCCCCCAAGCCGGTGGGCGCTTCACCCCTAGGGTTTCAACCCTAGGCGCGGGGTGGGCCTGAGGGCGCACCAGCCCCCGTGGGCTGGTTCCTTCCCCTATGGCCCATGGGGCCCTCCGGATGGGTGGCCCCACCGGTGGACCCTCGGACCCTTCCGGTGGTCCCTGCTTTTACCGAGTAACCCCAAAACTTTCCGATGGCCAAAACACCACTTCCTATATATTATTCTTTACCTCCGACCCTTCCGAACTCCTCATGACGTCCGGGATCTCATCCGGACTCGAACAACATTCGGTATTCACATACTATTCTTCCTACTAACCCTAGCGTCACCGAACCTTAAGTGTGTAGACCCTACGGGTTCGGGAGACACGCAGACATGACCGAGACGACTCTCGGGCAATAACCAACAGCGGGTCTGATACCCATGTTGGCTCCCACATGCTCCTCGATGATTTCATCGGTTGAACCACGATGTCGAGGATTCGATCAAACCTCGTATGCAATTCCTTTGTCAATCGATGCGTTACTTGCCCGAGACTCGATCGTCGGTATCCCAATACCTTGTTCGGTCTCGTTACGGCAAGTCACTTTACTCGCATCCGTAATGCATGATCCGTGACCAACACCTTGGTCACCTTGAGCTCATTATGATGATGCATTACCGAGTGGGCCCAGAGATACCTCTCCGTCATACGGAGTGACAAATCCCGCCTCGATCCGTGTCAACCCAACAGATACTTTCGAGATACCTGTAATGCACCTTTATAGTCACCCGATTCGTTGTGACGTTTGATACACCCAAGGCACTCCTACGGTAACCGGAGTTACACGATCTCATGGTCGAAGGAATAGATACTTGACATTGGCAAAGCTTCTAGCAAGCGAACTATACGATCTTTTATGCTATGCTTATGATTGGGTCTTGTCCATCACATCATTCTCCTAATGATGTGATCCCGTTATCAACGACATCCAATGTCCATAGTCGAAACCATGACCATCCATTGATCACAACGAGCTAGTCGACTAGAGGCTCACTAGGGACATATTGGGGTCTAAGTGTTCACACGTATTACGATTTCCGGATAACACAGTTATAGCATGAACAAAAGACAATTATCATGAACATTGAAATATAATAATACTTTTATTATTGCCTCTAGGGCATATTTCCAACAGCCTCCCACTTGCACTAGAGTCACTAATCTAGTTACATTGTGATGAATCGAACACCCATAGAGTTCGGTGTTGATCATGTTTTGCACGCGAGAGGTTTAGTCAGCGGATCTGCGACATTCAGATCCGTGTGCACTTTGCAAATCTCTATGTCTCCATCTTGAACATTTTCACGGATGGAGTTGAAGCGGCGCTTGATGTGCTCGGTCTTCTTGTGAAACCTGGCTCCTTGGCAAGGGCAATAGCTCGGTGTTGTCACGAGAAGAGTTTGATCGGCCCCGACGCATTGGGTATGACTCCTAGGTCGGTGATGAACTCCTTCACCCAAATCGCTTCATGCGCTGCCTCCGAGGCTGCCATGTACTCCGCTTCACACGTAGATCCCGCCACGACGCTCGCTTGCAACCGCACCAGCCATCTTGCTCCACCATTCAACATATACACGATCCGGTTTGTGACTTAGAGTCATCGGATCTGAGTCGAAGCTAGCGTCGACGTAACCCTTCTGACGAGCTCTTCGTCTCCTCCATAAACGAAACATGTCCTTTGTCCTTTTCGGTACTTCAGATATTCTTGACCGCTGTCCGGTGTTCCTTGCGGGATTACTTTGGTATCTTGCAACCAAACTTACGGCAAGGTTTACATCGGTCAGTACACAAGATGGCATACATAATAGATCCTATGGCTGAAGCATAGGGATGACACTCATCTCTTCTTTATCTTTTGCCGTGGTCGGTGGTCGAGCTGAGCTCAATTTCACACCTTGTAACATAGGCAAGAACCCTTTCTTGGACTGATCCATTTTGAACCTTTTCAAAATCTTATCAAGGTATGTGCTTTGTGAAAGACCTATGAGGCGCCTCGATCTATCCCTATAGATCTTGATGCCTAATATATAAGCAGCTTCTCCAAGGTCCTTCATTGAAAAACACTTGTTCAAGTAGGCCTTAATGCTGTCGTAAGTTTTGTATCATTTCCCATCAAGAGTATGTCATCTACATATAATATGAGAAATGCTACAGAGCTCCCACTCACTTTCTTGTAAACGCAGGCTTCTCCATAAGTCTGCAGAAACCCAAACGCTTTGATCATCTCATCAAAGCGAATGTTCCAACTCCGAGATGCTTGCACCAGCCCATAAATGGATCGCTGGAGCTTGCATACTTTGTTAGCATTCGAGGATCGACAAAACCTTCCGCTGCATCATATACAGCTCTTCCTTAAGATGTCCGTTAAGGAATGCCGTTTTGACGTCCATCGCCATATCTCATAATCATAGTATGCGGCAATTGCTAACATGATTCGGACGGACTTAAGCTTCGCTACGGAGAGAATGTCTCGTCAGAAGTCAATCCCTTGAACTTGTCGATAACCCTTAGCGACAAGTCGAGCTTTATGTATGGTAACATTACCATCGCGTCCGTCTTCTTCTTAAAATCCATTTATTTTCTATCGCCGCCGATCATCGGGCAAGTCTGTCAAAGTCCATACTTTGTTTTCATACATGGATTCTATCTCGGATTTCATGGCTTCAAGCCATTTGTTGGAATCTGGGCCCGCCATTGCTTCTTCATAGTTCGAAGGTTCATTGTTGTCTAGCAACATGATTTCCATGACAGGGTTGCCGTACCACTCTGGTGCGGAACGTGTCCTCGTGGACCTTCGAAGTTCAGCAGTAACTTGATCCGAAGCATCTTGATCATCATCAATGATTTCCTCTTCAGTGGGTGTGGGCATTACAGGAACGGTTTCCTGCGCGGTACCACTTTCCCGTTCGAGAGGTAGTACTTCATCGAGTTCTACTTTCCTCCCACTTACTTCTTTCGAGAGAAACTCTTTCTCCAGAAAGCATCCGTTCTTAGCAACAAAGATCTTGCCTTCGGATCTTAAGTAGAAGGTATACCCTACAGTTTCCTTAGGGTATCCTATGAATACGCATTTTTCCGACTTGGGTTCGAGCTTTTCAGTTGAAGTTTCTTGACATAAGCATCGCATCCCCAAACTTTTAGAAACGACAGCTTAGGTTTCTTCCCAAACCATAATTCATACGGTGTCGTCTCAACGGATTTAGACGGTGCCCTATTTAAAGTGAATGTAGCTGTCTCTAGAGCGTATCCCCAAAATGATAGCGGTAAATCGGTAAGAGACATCATAGACCGCACCATATCCAATAGAGTGCGATTCGACGTTCGGACACACCGTTTATTTGAGGTGTTCCAGTAGCGTGAGTTGTGAAACGATTCCACATTTTCTTAAGTGTGAGCCAAATTCGTGACTTAAATATTCTCCTCCACGATCGATCGTAGGAACTTTATCTTTCATCACGTTGATTCTCCACCTCACTCTGAAATTCCTTGAACTTTTCAAAGGTCTCGGACTTGTGTTTCATTAAGTAGACATACCCATATCTACTTAAGTCATCGGAGAGTGAGAACATAACGATATCCTCCATGAGCCTCAACGCTCATTGGACCGCACACATCGGTATGTATGATTTCCAACAAGTTGGTTGCTCGCTCCATTGTTCCGAGAACGGAGTCTTGGTCATTTTGCCCAAGAGGCAAGGTTCGCATGTGTCAAACGATTCATAATCAAGAGACTCTAAAAGTCCATCAGCATGGAGCTTCTTCATGCGCTTGACACCAATGTGACCAAGGCGGCGATGCCACAAGTATGTGGGACTATCGTTATCAACTTTACATCTTTTCGCATCCACACTATGAACATGTGTAATATTACGCTCGAGATTCATTAAGAATAAACCATTGACCATCGGAGCATGACCATAAAACATATCTCTCATATAAATCGAACAACCATTATTCTCGAGACTTAAATGAGTAGCCATCTCGTATCAAGCGAGATCCGGATACAATGTTCATGCTCAAACTTGGCACTAAATAACAATTATTAAGGTTCAAAACTAATCCGTAGGTAAATGTAGAGGCAGCGTGCGACGGCGATCACATCGACTCGGAACCATTCCCGACGCGATCGTCACCTCGTCCTTCGCCAGTCTCCGTTTATTCCGCAGCTCTGCTGTGAGTTACAAATATGAGCAACGGCACGGTATCAAATACCGGGAGTTACTACGAGTAATCGGTAGGGTACACATCAATTACATGTATATCAAATATACCTTTGGTGTTGCCGGCCTTCTTATCCGCTAAGTATTTGGGGCGGTTCCATTTCGATGACCCTTCCCTTGCAATAAAAGCACTCGGTCTCGGGCTTGGGTCCATTCTTTGACTTCTTCCCGCAAGAATCGGCTTACAGGCGCGGCAACATCCTTGCCGTCCTTCTTGAAGTTCTTCTTACCCTTGCCCTTCTTGAACTTAGTGGTCTTATTGACCATCAACACTTGATGTTCTTTCTTGATTTCAGCCTCTGCGACTTCAGCATAGAGAACACTTCAGAATGGTCTTTACCATCCCTGCATGTTGTAGTTCATCACAAAGCTCTTGTAGCTTGGTGGGAGCGATCGAGGATTCTCATCAATGACCGCCTCATCAGGGAGGTTTATGTTCAAGCTGGGTCATCTGGCGTGCAACCCAGACATCTTGAGGATGTGCTCACCGTGAACTGTTTTCCTCCATCTTACAAGCTGTAGAACTTGTCGAGACATCATATCTCTCGACCGGGCATGAGCTTGGAAAACTAGTTTCAGCTCTTGAACATCTCATATGCTCCGTGATGCTCAAAACGCTTTTGGAGCCCCGGTTCTAAGCTGTAGAGCATGCCGCATTGAGCGAGGGAGTAATCATCGAGCGAGTCCGCCAGACGTTCAAATCGCCTTGCAAAGGCCGGAGAACAGGTGGGTCACCTAACGGTGCTTCTAGGACATATTGTTTCTTGGCAGCTATGAGGATGATCCTCGGGTTCGGACCCGATCCGTATAGTTCTGCCATCATCTTTCAGCTTGGTTTTCTCTAGGAACGCGTTGAAGTTCATGTTGACATTGGCGTTGGCCATTGATCTACAAGACATATTTGCAAAGGTTTTAGACTAAGTTCATGATAATAAAGTTCTTAATCAAAATTATGAACTCCCACTTAGATTAGACATCCTCTAGTCATCTAAGTGTTACACGATCCGAGTCGACTAGCCCGTGTCCGATCATCACGTGAGACGGACTAGTCATCATCGGTGAACATCTTCATGTTGATCGTATCTTCCATACGACTCGTGTTCGACCTTTCGGTCTCCGTGTTCGAGGCCATGTCCGCACATGCTAGGCTCGTCAAGTTAACCCTAAGTGTTTTCGCTGTGTAAAACTGTCTTACACCCGTTGTATGTGAGCGTAAGGATCCATCACACCGATCATCACGTGGTGCTTAGAAACGACGAACTGTAGCAACGGTACGCTAGGGAGAACACTTCTTGAAATTTTATAAGGGATCATCTTATTTACTACCGTCGTCCTAAGTAAACAAGATGTAAAAGCATAATAAACATCACATGCAATTATATAGTTGTGACATGATATGGCCAATATCATCAAGCTCCATTGATCTCCATCTTGGGGCTCCATGATCATCTTGTCACCGCTTGACACCATGATCTCCATCATCATGATCTCCATCATCGTGTCTTCATGAAGTTGTCACGCTAACGACTACTTCTACTTCTATGACTAACGCGTTTAGTAATGAAGTAAAGTAGTTTACATGGCGCTCTTCAATGACACGCAGGTCATACAAAAATAAAGACAACTCCTATGGCTCCTGCGGTTGTCATACTCATCGACATGCAAGTCGTGAATCCTATTACAAGAACATGATC
Organism: Aegilops speltoides; assembly: GCA_021437245.1. Classification (NCBI taxonomy): domain Eukaryota; kingdom Viridiplantae; phylum Streptophyta; class Magnoliopsida; order Poales; family Poaceae; genus Aegilops; species Aegilops speltoides. Next base: position 55,708,953 of record CM038142.1, read on the forward strand.
TCATACATCACAATTCATCATTCATCACAACTTCTGGCCATATCACATCACATGATCAATCGCTGCAAAAACAAGTTAGACGTTCTCTAGTTGTTGTTTGCATCTTTTACGTGGCTGCGATTGGGTTCTAGCAAAACGTTTTCTTACCTCGAATCACCACAACGTGATTTTGTCAACTTCTATTTACCCTTCATAAGGGCCCTGTTCATCGAATCCGCTGCAACTAAAGTGGGAGAGACAGACACCCGCCAGACCACCTTATGCAACTAGTGCATGTCGATCGGTGGAACCGGTCTCACGTAAGCGTGCGTAAGGTTGGTCGGGCCGCTTCATCCCACAATACCGCTTGAGCAAGAAAAGACTAGTAGGGGCAAGTAAGATGACAAGATCAACGCCCACAACAAATTTGTGTTCTACTCGTGCAATAGAGAACTACGATAAACCTAGCTCGATACCCTTTGTTGGGGAACGTTGCGAGAAAATTAAAATTTTTCCTACGGTTTCACCAAGATCCATCTATGAGTTCATCTAAGCAACGAGTAACGGAGAGAGATAACATCTACATACCACTTGTAGATCGCGTGCGGAAGCTTGCAAGGTGATGATGGAGTCGTACTCGAGCGTGATTCAGATCACCGATGCCAAGTCTTGAGCGGACAGCACCTCCGCGTTCAACACACGTGACGGACGAGCGGCGTCTCCTCCTTCTTGATCCAGCAAGGGAAGGAGAGGTTGAGGAAGACAGCACCACCGCAAGACCGACGGCGTGGTGATGGTGGTGGCGACACTCCGGCTGGCTTCACGAGCACTTACGGAGGAGGAGATGTGTTGGGAGGGAGGGCTGCGCCTTGGGAGTTGTGTACAGCAGCCCCCTCCCCCTTTATATAGGCCCCGTAGGTGGCGGCCCCTGAGATCCAATCTCGAGGCGGCGCCAAGGGGTGGAGTGCCCCCAAGCCGGTGGGCGCCCCCCCCTAGGGTTTCAACCCTAGGCGCAGGTGGGCCTGGGGCGCACCAGCCCCTGTGGGCTGGTTCCTTCCCCTATGGCCCATGGGGCCCTCCGGGATGGGTGGCCCCACCGGTGGACCCCGGACCCTTCCGATGGTCCCAGATTTTACCCAGAACCCCAAAACTTTCCCGATGGCCAAAACACCACTTCCTATATATTATTCTTTACCTCCGGACCCTTCCGAACTCCTCGTGACGTCCGGGATCTCATCCGGACTCAACAACATTCGGTATTCACATACTATTCTTCCTACTAACCCTAGCGCCACCGAACCTTAAGTGTGTAGACCCTACGGGTTCGGGAGACACGCAGACATGACCGAGACGACTCTCGGGCAATAACCAACAGCGGGTCTGATACCCATGTTGGCTCCTACATGCTCCTCGATGATTTCATCGGTTGAACCACGATGTCGAGATTCGATCAAACCACGTATGCAATTCCCTTTGTCAATCGATGCGTTACTTGCCCGAGACTCGATCGTCGGTATCCCAATACCTTGTTCGGTCTCGTTACGGCAAGTCACTTTACTCGCACGTAATGCATGATCCGTGACCAACACCTTAGTCACCTTGAGCTCATTATGATGATGCATTACCGAGTGGGCCCAGAGATACCTCTCCGTCATACGGAGTGACAAATCCCAGCCTCGATCCGTGTCAACCCAACAGATACTTTCGGAGATACCGTAATGCACCTTTATAGTCACCCGATTCGTTGTGACGTTTGATACACCCAAGGTACTCCTACGGTAACCGGGAGTTACGATCTCATGATCGAAGGAATAGATACTTGACATTGGCAAAGCTTCTAGCAAGCGAACTATCGATCTTTTATGCTATGCTTATGATTGGGTCTTGTCCATCACATCATTCTCCTAATGATGTGATCCCGTTATCAACGACATCCAATGTCCATAGTCGAAACCATGACCATCCATTGATCACAACGGCTAGTCAACTAGAGGCTCACTAGGGACATATTGGGGTCTAAGTGTTCACACGTGTATTACGATTTCCGGATAACACAGTTATAGCATGAACAAAAGACAATTATCATGAACATTGAAACATAATAATACTTTTATTATTGCCTCTAGGGCATATTTCCAACAGCTTGGACTTGCGTTCCTTGGGGAAGCGGTCTTTGCGGAGATGTATCCATACTTGATCACCCGGTTGGAACACCATCGGAGACTTGTTGATGTTGAGCTTGGCGGAGAGGCGTTGCACTTGGCGTTCGGTCGTGGAACGTGTTTCGTCATGCATCTTCTTGAGGTAGGCGGCTCTTGCACTTGCGTCCATGTTTGCTCGTTCTTGAAGCGGTAGAGGAAGGATGTCCAATGGCGACAAAGGGTTGAAACTGTAGACGACCTCGAAGGGGGACTTGCCGGTTGTAGAGTGTCTTGCATGATTGTAGGCGTACTCGGCGATGGGTAGGCACTCATCCCACTCCTTGATGTTCTTCTTGATCAACACACGTAGGAGAGTCGCAAGCGTCCGGTTGGTGACTTCCGTTTATCCATCGGTTTGAGGATGATATGCCGTGGAGAATAATAGCTTGATCCCGAGCTTGGCGCATAGTCTGTTCCAAAAGTAGCTTAAGAACTTGACGTCTCGATCCGTCACAATTGTCTTTGGCATGCCGTGCAACCGCAAGATTTCCCTACAAAAGAGATTGGCAACATGTGAAGCATCGTCTATCTTATTGCATGGGATAAAATGAGCCATTTTAGAGAATCGATCCACAACAACAAAAACCAAATCCTTGCCATTTTGAGTTCTAGGTAATCCAAGCACAAAATCCATGCTAATGTCTTCCCAAGGTTGATGTGGAATAGGTAAGGCATATGTAAACCATGGGATTGAGAGTGTGACTTAGCTTTGCAATATGTAGAGCACCGGTTGGTGAAGCGGGCAACATCGCGAAACTTCTTGGGCCAATAATAGTTCTTGGAGAGCGTGGCGAAATTCTTGTCGCGTCCAAAGTGTCCCATGAGTCCACCTCCATGAGCCTCTTGCAAAAGGAGCAAACGAAGAGAAGACTTGGGAATGCATAGTTTCTTAGCTCTCATAAGATAACCATCTTTGATATAATATCGATCCCAAGAAGTATGCGTCACACACTTAGCGTAAGGAGTGGCAAAAGTCACATCACCCTCATACAAATCTTTGATATGATCAAATCCTATGACATTCAATTCAAGTTGAGTAAGTAACATGCATTTGCGGGAAAGGGCATCCGCCACCACGTTTTCTTTGCCCTTAATGTACTTGATCACATAGGGAAAAGATTCAATGAATTCACTCCATTTAGCATGCCATTTATTCAACTTGGTTTGACCTTTGAGGTATTTAAGTGTTTCATGATCGGTATGTATGACAAACTCATGCGGTCTAAGGTAATGCTCCCACACATGTAACACACGCACTAAGGCAAACAATTCTTTGTCATAGATGGGATAGTTAAGTTGAGCACCGGAAAGTTTTTCACTAAAATAAGAAATAGCTCGTTTTTCTTGCATCAAAACTCCACCAATTCCGGTACCACTTGCATCGCAATGAACCTCAAAAGTTTTGTCAAAGTTGGGTAAAGCAAGAATCGGAGCATGAGTAAGCAAAGATTTGAGCTCATCAAAAGCGGTTGATTGCAAAGGTCCCCAAACAAAAGGAGCATTCTTCTTACTCAAAGCATGCAAAGGAGTGGCAATAGTGCTATAATCTTTCACAAAGCGATGATAAAAACCCGCAAGGCCAAGAAAACTTCGCACTTGTTGCAAATTGGTGGGTTGGGGCCAATTTTTAATTGCTTCAATTTTAGTTTCATCAACATGGACACCCTTGGAAGATACAACAAAACCCAAGAAAACCACTTTGTCAACACCAAATGTGCACTTTTTCATGTTGGCATAAAGACTTTCCTTGCGAAGGGTTTGCAAAACAGCCCTAACATGATTAAGATGCTCTTTCATGGTTTTGCTAAACACAAGAATATCATCGAAGTAAACCACAACAAAGACTCCAATATAAGATCGAAGTACATGATGCATGAGACGCACGAAAGTATCGGGAGCCTCCGATAAACCCATAGGCATGACTAACCATTCATATAAGCTAAATTTGGTTTTGAAAGCGGTTTTCCATTCATCACCCTCTTGTATGCGGATTTGATAATAGCCACTTTTAAGATCAATTTTTGAGAAAAAGTTGGCTCCACTAAGTTCATCAAGCATATCATCTAAGCGAGGAATGGGATGCCTATAGCGAACGGTAATAGCATTTATGGGTCTACAATCGGAACACAAGCGAAAACTACCATCTTGCTTGGGCACAAGTATAACGGGAACAACACAAGGGCTTAAGCTTTCACGTACATGACCATTGTCGATGAGTTGTTGTACTTGCCGTTGAATCTCCTTTGTCTCTTCGGGGTTGACGTGGTAGGGAGCCTTGTTTGGAAGAGGAGCTCTGGGGATGAGGTCGATTCGATGCTCAATGCCTCGAAGAGGAGGGAGACCCGGAGGTAGCTCATCGGGGAAAACATCTTGAAATTCCTACAAAAGAGATTGAAACACCAAAGGTAGCTCATGAGCATTGTTAGTTTTTTGGTTCTCCATCCTTGCACACAAGGACAAAGTGCATCACACTCGATGGGTTCTCACACACTTCTCTCATCTCACTTTTTGTGGCAAATAGTATGAGGTTTTTCTCTCTAGGCGAAGAGGCGCTCAAGTTTGGCTTGTGGCTCTCACTCACGTTTGGGTGGCTCACTTTCTCACTCTTCTCTCCATGGTGGGTGGCTTGCTTGTCGGCTATCACTTGACTAGGAGACTTAGGTCATAGCACATATTCCTTCCCTTTCATCTTGAAGCTATAGTGATTGGTACGCCCATTGTGGATAACACCACGGTCAAATTGCCATGGTCGACCAAGAAGGAGGTGGCAAACGGTCATTGGGACCACATCACACTCCAAAGTGTCCTCATATGCACCAATTTTGAAGGAGACTTGGACCATATGCTCAACTCGGATAGTGCCGAAGTCACTTAGCCATTGAACCTTGTAAGGGTGCGGATGCTTCCTCTTGACCAATTGAAGCTTGGAGCATAGTTCTTCACTTGCCAAATTGTGGCAACTACCTCCATCGATGATGACCTTGACGGACCTTCCATTGATGCCGGCCTTGGTGTGGAAGATGTGGCACCGTTGGTCTTCTTCTTGGTGGTGTTGGAGAGTCAAGACCTTGGAGACCACGAGAGAGGGACTTGAGTCATTGTCACAAAAGACTTGGTCATCTTCATCTTCATTCACGCACCGGTGCATGGCCACGTGCTCAATGGATACCATTTCTTATTCACTCATTGAGTCATATGTGCTGTCATCGTTCGAGATCATCGTTCGCTTGTTGGTGCATTGGAAGGACTTGTGGCCTCGGCTGCCACATGTGAAGCACTTTGAAAGGATCGATATGTTTGACTAGAGGGGGGGGGGTGAATAGGCAACTAACATTTTTTAAGCTTTTCTTTACCAAATTAAACTTTGCAACAAAATAGGTTGTCTAGATGTGCAACTAAGTGAGCAACCTATATGATGCAATGACAACTAGCACACATGCAAGCAAAGGATGTAAAACAATTAGGCTTGCAAAAGTAAAGGCACGAAATAACCAAGAGTGGAGCCGGTGGATACGAGGATGTGTTACCGGAGTTCCTTCCTTTTAAGGAGAAGTACGTCTCCGTTAGAGCGGTGTGGAGGCACAATGCTCCCCAAGAAGCCACTAGGGCCACCGTATTCTCCTCACGCCCTCACACAATGCGAGATGCCGTGATTCCACTATTGGTGCCCTTGAAGGCGGCGACCGAACCTTTACAAACAAGGTTGGGGCAATCTCCACAACAATTGGAGGCTCCCAACACCACCACGAAGCTTCACCACAATGGAGTATGGCTTCGAGGTGAGCTCAACCATCTAGGGTGCTCAACACCCAAGAGTAATAAGATCCGCGAGGGATAAGTGGGGGGAATCAAATTTCTCTTGGTGGAAGTGTAGATCTGGGCCTTCTCAACCAATCCCAAGCAAATCAACAAGTTTGATTGGCTAGGGAGAGAGATCGGGCGAAAATGGAGCTTGGAGCAACAATGGAGCTTTGGGGGGAAGAGGTGGGTTAACTTAGAGGAAGAAGACACCTTTATATAGTGGCGGAACAATTCCAACCGTTACCCCACTGAGCAGCCCCACACAGACCGGTACTACCGCTAGGGTAGGGCGATACTACCGTGAGAGCGGTACTACTGCTCCCTACCCATCGGTACTACCGCGCTGGCGAGGAAGACAGGGCCCTGGCCCCAGAGCGGTACTACCGCGGGAGAAGAGCGGTACTACCGCTTGAAGCGGTACTACCGCTTCTAGTACCGCAAAACCCGACACGAGAAAACACGGTCTCGAATCGAGGCGGTAGTAGCGCGGAACAACTGCGGTACTACGGCTGAAGCCCGCAAGCGGTACTACCGCCCTGCGGAGCGGTACTACCGCTTCGTGGAGCGGTACTACCGCTAGAGAGCCTAGGCGGTACTACCGTTGTGATCATGCGGTACTACATTGGCGTAAAACGGGCAGGTCTGAGAGAAGAGGCAGCTCCAAAGATGCGAAAGGAAGACGAAGGGTGTGATAGGGATGTGTACGTGTTGATTCCACCCTAGTCTTACCAAAGCGGATCCCCTCTTGATAGTACGGTGACTCCTATGAAACTAGTCCACCAACAATGAAACGAAGGAGATACACCGTCTTGAATAAAACACCGAGGGGAGGAAATCGTCTCGTGCCAATGGATGAATCTCTGAAAGAACTTAACGCACGATTAGTCCGCAAAAGCATTGTCATCAATCACCAAAACCACTTGGGGATAAATATGCCCTTACACACTTGATTGAACTTGTCTTGATGGGATCATCGGGAGGCACCGAAGATGAAGGAGTCTTGGATTTGTAGGTGCTTGCCGGAGGACGAGTCGAGGAAGGTGCCACTTGCTTGGAACTTGACTTGTCACCGATACTTGGTGATGCTCGAGTTGATGTAGGAGGTGCCGAAGTCACGGGAGCTTGAGAGTAGGAGCCGTAGGTCTTGGACGAGTACTTAGCGTATTTGAAGTCATCTTGCACTTGTCGCTCGGCCTTGGTCGCTTGATGAACTAGCTCAAGAAGGTTGGAGTATGGTTGGAAGTCGGCGATTCGCTTGATTGGGTGGTTGAGGCCGTTCAAGAAGCGTGCCATTGTTTGCTCGTCATCTTCCTTGACATTGGCTCATATCATGGCAATCTCCATTTCTTGGTAGTATTCTTCCACCGTCTTGGTTCCTTGCTTGAGGAGTTGCAACTTCTTGAAAAGATCTTGAATGTAGTGAGTAGGCACAAAGCGGGCTCTCATGACTTCCTTCATGGCTTCCCAAGTTGTGATTGGTGGGTCGCCTCTTGTATGTCGTCGCTCGATCACTTGTTCCCACCAAATGAGGACGTAGTCTTGGAACTCGAGGGAGGCCATGGCTATCTTCTTTTCTTCATCGTAGTTGTGGAGGTGAAAAATCTTGTCCACCTTCAATGCCCAAGAGAGATATTCTTCGGGATCATTGCTTCCGGAGAACTTTGGCATGGTGAACTTGAGCTTGTCGTAGCGGAGTTCTTCATCTTGATAGCGGTTGTGATATCGCTCTTCCCTTGGAAAGTCCTCAAATGCTCGTTCCTCATGATGTCGCTCTTGGCGTGGAGGAGGGTCTTGAAGCACTTGTTCCACTTGGTGTCGCTCTTGTCTTGGAGGAGGGCGAGGAATGTGCGCTTGGTTGCACCTTTCTTGTTGTTCTTCGCATCGGGCAGCTTCTTCTTGTATCTCGCGTCGAAGAACTTCCTCTTGTTCTCGCACTTGGCGGTTGCGGACTTCAATGGCTCTAGTGGCCTCGCGTAGAACTTGTTGTGCTTCAAGTGCTTGAGCTTCACGGTCGAGGGCTTGTGCTTCACGTTGTTCTTGTGCTTGTCGAAGTGCATCACCGTCTTGAGGGGCTTGAGGTGGTACTTGCGGAGGTATTTGCTCTTGCTCCATTGCTCCATGAGGGACTTGGTGTTGCATCCGTTCACATGCTCGAACTCGGTCTTGTAATCCATTGCCATGGAATGGATTTTCTTGAGCTTGGTGAGCTTGATGATGATCACGTCGAGGAGGGCGAGCTCGTGGTGGACTTGCATCATAAGAAGAGTAGTCCGAGGATTGTCGACTTGTACGGTGACTTGAGTGGCGCCATCTTGAAGAAGCCGATGAGTAAGACGGGCGTCAAACGATCATGTTGCGGATCTCTTCCATTTGTGTGTTGAATTTGTCGTCGATGTTTTGACGAAGGTCGGAGGCGAGTTGTTCAAAGCGTTCACCCAATGCGACGTTTTCTTGATGAAGCGCTCGTTGCGCGATGAAGAAGTGGTTCTTGGAGACATATCTGGAATCATCACCTTGCTCCTCGAAAAGTGGGTTGGACGACGCACTTGGCCTATCCATCATAACCAAGTGGGGTGAGTAGGAAAGTGAGAGAACAATACCAAAGTTACCTTCTCCGAGGATTGAAGATGTAACAAGTGTCACTCAATGTAATGCCACATTAGGAGAATTGGAACCGGGTTTGTTTCTCACACCTACAAGTAAGAGGCTTATGGAGTAGCTTGGTTAGGATGGTGGCAAAAATTTCAAGCAAATGTTAGTGAAGATATCGATAAGGTTGAGAAGGTTCAAAAAAATTCAAGTAAAGCAAATAGGTCAAACCCAAAGGTATCACCAGGTTCACACGCACGGAAGATAGATGGGATCCGCACAACCAAGGAGTGAGCTCAAAATGTGCAACCACGGAAAATGCTCTTGTTGTGCGAATGCTCGAGAGACACTAGCTCGATTGCTCAAATGGGCAAGATACGCTTGTGCACCTACCTATGAGAGAACCGTGCCGTCTTCAATCCCAACTATGGTATATATGCGATGACCAAGATGATATAGGTATGCAAATGGCTCAACTCTATTGCTTACAAGCTCTTTGTTTCTCCTCTTTTGCTTAAAAGCTTTTCTTCTCTTTTGTTTTTTTCTCTATGCTTGATGCTCGAGCCAAGTATGATATGAGGCAAGTATATATGATATGCACATGAGAGACTTATGGCACTAATATGATAACACGATCACTACGGTGCACAAAAAGCGTGGCCCGGTGTCGGGGGAAACTGTCCGCCACGAACACCTATGGGACCGGAGCCCCTTGTCTGTGCGGTACGAGGGCGGAGGGAGCACGAAGAGCAGATCGTAGCGAGCACGCGGGCAGTTTTTACCCAGGTTAGACGCGGTGAACGCGTAAAACCCTACTCGCTTGATTGTATTGAGCTCGGGAGCTTGAAGAGCTACGATGGCAGCTACACCGAGCGCGAGAGTTGCAAAGGTTTGAACGAACCCCTCCACGTTGTGCATGGGCCTCCTTTTATAGTGCAAGGGTCACCGGCAGTGTCAGCGTGGGAGAAAGGGGTAAAAATGTAAAAGAGGTGGTAGTTGGAATAGTGCGGGAGCGATTGGAGCTACGGTCGTGAGCGAGTGGTCGCTACCTACTTTGACATGGGGACAAGGGCATTTAATGCCCGTCGCCGTCGACCCCAAAAGCTCCGCCCTTGCGTCTCCGTCTGCCACGGCGATGAATCCATCACCGTGGAGTGCCACCGTGTCCCCCAGGCTGCACAGCCATCCGCCACGCGTCCCTGGAAAGGCCCTGGCGGCACGCGTGGGCTGATGAGCCGGGCCGCCGCACACAACGCAATTCTCCGGCAAGCACCTTGCGGGTCTTGACTCTGCGGACCGGGAGCTTGCGGGCTCTGTAACTTGTCGCTCCCGGGCCCTCGCCGACGCATATAAGCGCCGGCGTGTCTTCTATGATGTAATCTTCTAGTCTTCTGGCGAGCTCCTCTTGCGGGGCCTTGCGTGAGTGATGGTAACCTTGAGCACAGAGCGGCCTTCCGGCAAGCTCCGCTTGCCGGGTCTCGATCTTCTGTCTTGTATACTTCGTCTTTGAATGGTTTGACATGGAGCAGGAAGGTCTTGGCGAGCACGTGGTAAACCCTGCCGCTGAAGCTGCAACCCTTTGTGCACAAGTTGGGGTATCTTGGTACCCCTACCTTAGTACACCGACACCGGCAATTCTCAACTTGCTAGTCTCAATGGGTAAGCGGCCTTAAGTGGCTGGGGCTATCAATGCAAAAGTAAGGTAAGGAGTAAGTGTCGTCGAGGTTACCGCCCTTTCTTCTGATTAGCGATGAAGATGACTCGAGTCGATGATGGTGACGAAGATGTCACACGCCCTAAGTAGCCAAACACCTTAGGAAGCATAAATGGCAACACAAAATCGGTAAAATGCGGAAGGTGAGTGTATTTGTGATGATTTTTTGGATGGGGGTTAATGGTGGTGGTAGTGGGATGAGTGGATGGGGGATGTCAAGAGCTTCTAAACGAGCTAAAGAACACGAAAACGGGCTTGGGAGGTGGAAGTTATGGCCAAAATGGTGTTGGTAGTGGGCTGATTTGGATGGGTGCGGGCACCCGGGGGTGTGTGGTGCGGGTGCCCGGGGGTGGCTGGGCGTGGTGCGGGTGCCCGGTGGTTCGAGGTGCGGGCACCCGGTGGTGCCCGATTTGGGCAGAAATATTTGGGGAAAGGCCAAATTCGGTGGATTTCATGGTGGGAAGGGTGGGGATTGTTGGGGAGGGGCTAGATCCACTTGCCAAACATCAAATCCATGGACCAAAACAACCAAATCTCACAAGATCCAACAAAAAGCAAGAAAAAATGTCAGGGCTATTTTGTAGGGATTTTCGGATTTGGACGAAAACAACAAAATCAAGCTAGCAAATGGGGGATGGGACTCCAAGATGTGAATAAACCTTGCTCATGATACCAAGATGTTGTAGGGTCAAACCCTAGGAAGGATCTTTTCACACTTGGAGGGGGAAAAGGAGGAAAAACTCAAGAACACCAAGAACACAAAGAACAAATCTCTCAAACAAACCCAAGTATCACATCCACTAGAGTAGCACACATGAGATCCACAAGATTACAAGATCAATACAAGGAGAGTAGCACTTGGTAAATTCTTCCCACTATGTGAGGTCTTGATGATCTTCTCCAAGAGGAGGCCTTGATAATCCAATGGATTCTTCCCTAGGTGGGGGCTTGAGCTCCTAAGAGGAGGGGATACAAGCAGCAAAGGCTCACAATGCTTAGTCTAATCTTTGCTAACCCACAAATGACCTAGGAGATGCACTTATATAGTCTAGGGACGAAACATTAGGGAGAGGGGATACAAAGGACCAAAAAGTGACCAAAAACGCGTCCACGGAGGTAGGGTCCGGGCACCCGGGGTTAAACCGGCCGGGCACCCAGACCGGTCGAGGCCGGTGGCAGAGGGCGGCACCCGGGGTCAAGGCCGGGCACTGGGCGGTGGTAGGAGGCTGGGCGGGGCCGGCCGGGCACCCGTGGTGATGGCCCGGGCACCCGGGGTGGGCTGGCAAGGCCCAGGTGGTAGGCCGGGCACCCGGGGCCGGCTGGGGCGCCGCCCAGGCCGTGGCCGGGCACCCGGGGAGTCCAGGGGCTGCAGCCTCTTCTTCTCCTCGGTCTTCTCCTTTTCGTTCTCTCCTACCTTCTCTTCCTTCCCTTGCCTCTGAGGTCACTTGAGTCTCCGACCTCTCCTTCTCACCATTGTCTTCTTGGTACCTAAGCATGCACAATGTTTCCGATGACGGTTGAATCCAACTCTCATGTGAAACCGAGCGAAACTCGAAGAGGAGAGAATCAACCTTGTTCTCGATGGATTTTGGATATACACCTGATGAAGCAGAGGCTGCGGATGCGTCCTGCCAAGCGGAGGAGGCGGAGATCCATGATGCTGCAACTTCCTCCCGCAGCTCCGCCGGGTCCCTCTTCGAGGCACTCCGGGATCCCGGAATGCGGCGAGGCAGCAGCTGGGTAAGAGGTGGCGCTGCGGAGGGAACAGGCGCGCCAGAGAAGCGAAGGCGCCGAGGGAGCGGAGGCGCCGGAAGGAAAGAGGCATGCAGCGCAGGCGCTAAGCCCAGCCGAGCCAGCCGGGAGGAGGAGGAGGAGGACGCCGAGGCCGCCGAGGGCGCCGCGGGTCCACGGAGCTCACGCCGACGACCTCTCCTCGTCGTCGGAGACCTCCCGCCCGGGCAAGCCCTAGGCGTTCTCCAGCAAGCGCCTCCAAGGCGGCGGCGGAGCGAGGGCGCAGGCCCCGGCAACAACCAGCTCACCGGGCGGCGCAAGCTTCCGGGGAAGCTGCTGCGCCGAGGCGACCGCGCACCAGCCACGGCGAGCGGCCAGCGCGCCACGGCAGCGGCGCCCGCAGGTCGGCGCCAAGCGGACGAGTCTTCTCGGGCGGAGCGGCGGCTCCGCCCGCTTCTCGGGCCCGGCTGCCACGAGGCTGGGTCTCGCAGCCCCAGCCCGGGGACCGCCAAGCGACCGAGTCTTCGCCTCCGCTCCTCGCGCCGACGCGCCCAGGTGGAGTATGACTTCTCCGCCTTGGCGAAAACGACGAGGAGGAACAGGTAAGTATCCGAGATCTTCATCTTCTCAAATTCGCCTTGATCATTGTTGATGCTAATCTTGTTTCTCGCGTTGATTTCAGGACCTTGGCCCAGTAGCGAAGAAGGCAAAGGTGCCCGTGGTTGAAGTCGCAGACGACTTCGCCCTTGGGCGATCGGGACGTGCGAGCCAAGCTTGCGGACCAGCGCTGTTCCGAGGAGCAGCAGCCCAGCGCAGCCCAGTAAGTCTGGGTTACGCACTTCGCTCACCGGCGTGTTTGAAGATTTTGGTCTTGTACTAATGCCTTGATGTTTTGCCTTGACTTGTGCAGAGGTGGAGCCACAATGGCGAGCGTCCGGAGGTCGCCCGAGGAACCGCAGGCCCGCCGTCCCGCCAAGGCCGAACTCCCGGCAAGGAGAGCATTCCGCCAAGGGCGGTTCTCCGCCGAGGGCGAGCAGCCCGGCGAGGGCGGCCCTCCACCAAGGCGAGCTCCCGGCGAGGAGCCCGCCGCCACGCACGTCCGCCAAGGTAGGTTCTGCAACTTGTCTTCTTGGCGTTGTCTCTTTTGGATATTTGCTTGAACTTCTTTGCTTTTCTTCTTCTTCTAGATCCCCCTCCCCGAGCGGATGGAGCGAAGTCATCGTCATTAAGGAGGAGGGCGTGCAGGCGGCGGCGGCGGCGACCCTGTCGCCGAGATCTGCGCGGAGCTGCCGAGCCAGCTGCGCAAGAGACCGCTCGGCTACGGACGCAGCGGCCGGGGAGGAGGACGGCGACCGCACCGCCGGCCCGGAGGCGGCGGGAGCATCAAGTGCTGCGCCGGTCGCCGACCCCTCCACCGGAGAGGAGCAGTCCGGCTACTACTTGAAAGCCCCCAACGGCGTCTTCATCTAGGTGCCGTGGGGCTCTTCGTCGCGAGCTCCCGCGGAGGGCGAGGCCTTTGACGTGGAGGTCCTCGCTTCCGCAGGTTTGAAGATCGTCGAGGCGCCCGGTGGGAGCGACGGGCCCGAGGAGGAGAAGCTGCTTCATCAGCTCCTGGCCCTTTACCGGGCCAGGCAGGCGAAGCTCGCTTCCCGGGAGGCCCTCGCCGCCAAGGCCGCCGAGGAGATGGAGAAGCGTGCGGCGGAGCTCAGCGCCGCCAACCAGGCTGCTCTCCGCGAGGTGGCGGAGGAGCGTGAGCGGCTCGCCGGGGAATACCAAGAGTGGTTGCTGGAGAAGGCTGAGGCCGAGGAGCAGCGGCTCGCCGGGTGGAGCTTTCCGGCGAGAAGGAGAACTTCGCCAATCAAGGTCAACCTCGACTCCCACGAGGAAGACCTTGCCGCTCGGGAGCAGGCCCTTGGCGGGGAACTGAAGGAGGCGAAAGCCGCCGCGGCTGCCGCGGAGACCGCCAAGGAGGAGCTTGCCGCCAAGGTCGCGACGCTGGAGGAGTTGCTGAAGGCGAATGTGGAGAAGGTCGCCGCGCTCATCACGGAGCGCGAGAAGGACGCCCACACCAACTCAGAACTCCAGGTGCGTCTTTCCAAGAAAAGCGACGAGTTGAAGGCCGCCAAGGACTCCATCGAGGATCTTGAGCTGAAAGTCTCCACGCTGCGGGACTCGCTTGACGCCGCCCGGGATCGGGAGACCAAGTTGAAGGAGGAGCTCCGCAAGGAGCGAACCTTGGTGGACAGCGCCAACAAAGCAGCCGAGCACTTCCGCCGTACCGTCGAGTTATGGACCGAGGACTTGGTATCTTGTGCGTCCGACATTGACCAGGAGCTGCTGGCGCTGAAGCTGGAGCATCTCATCTACTCCCCGGATCCAAATCTCCTCCAGCGCCAAGCTCAGCCTCTTCTTGGGGATCGCGCGGCCCTTGCAAATCTGCGGAAGAAGATCCGCAACTTCGCCGAGGAGACTCGCCGGCTGTGCACGGAACCATGGGCGTGTCTTGACGAAGATTGTATACCGCAATCCGGCATAAACCTCACCAACGTTCTTCGCAGCTTGCCGGCCGACGCGAACATGGAGGCTCAAGGAGCAGGTCGCCCACATCATTGCTAAAGTGAACAAGATCTCGGGGTGGAGGCGACCCGCGTGACTAGGCCTCCTTTATCTTTATCTCTTTTGTTGCTGCATAGGGTGCTATGAACTCATTAGTCATCGCGACAAGTTATTCCTTGTAAGATATTATCTTTATTTTGATCAATAGATGCAGTGTTATCTCCCTTGTTACGATCCTCAACTTTGTATGCTTCAACCCTCGCTTCTAGGAACTTGCGGCAAGGGCCCTTGCCGATGGCGCTGAGTGCTGAACTTCGAAGCAGCCCGCGGCCAAGGTCTTACCGGCAAGCAACCTTGCATGACTAGTCGCAACGCACTTAGCTTGCTGGCGGACTCGAAACGAAACAAGGGCGCGACACTTGTCGCAGCTCACTTAAATCGTTGGCGTGCTCGAAAACAAGATAAGGGTGCGGCTATCCACGGGTAGGTTCCTCCGCGCATGTGTTTTCCATACAAAGTGTGGTTGTTCAAGGAAGGCAACTTAAAATTTAAAATTTTGAACTGCTCAAATTCTAATAACTTAGCTTTACGTGATCTGCGTTCTCCGGCAAGCTTCTCTTTCTTGAACAGCACTTGGTTCATCCTCCATTTCCTTCCCCGGCAAACTTGTGCGCGAGAGCGTTCCTTCCGCTTAAGAGGCAAGGAAAGAGAAGAGGGAAACAAGTATATGGCCTTCGGCGTGCTATTGCTTACGGATATGTGTGTCGCACAAGAGATGCCAAATAACACATGCAAATAGCAAAGAAAAGCATGGGAAAGGCAACTAGCGCAAAACACGAAACTTTATGATGCAGGGGTCTGCGCCCGCTTTGTACAAAGGGTTACATGCAACAGCGGCAAAGCTTGTACAAAAGGTGGTTGCGGGCGGATCACAACAACCGCGCCTTATGGGTGAAACTTGCGAAGATGCTCTATGTTCGAGAGTTACTCACGGTAAGCCTTCTTGGTCTCGGCGGACAGCGCGGGCCTCGTGACTTGTCTCACCCGATAAGGGCCTTCCCACTTCAAGCGTCAACTTGTTGGAATTCTTGGCGGACTGAACACGCCCGAAGAACAAGGTCGCCTTCCTCGAGACTCCTGGCTTTGACCTTGCGGCTATGGTAGCGGCGCAAGGCTTGCTGGTATCGAGCAGCTCGTCTGACAGCACAGAGACATCCCTCCTCAAGGAGCAATGCATCATCTTGCGCGATTGCTCTTGCTCGAGCTCATCATAGCGAGCACTCGAGGAGATCCGTATCTGAGTTCCGTGGGGAGAACTGCCTCTGCTCCATAGACTAGAGCAAAAGGTGTCTGTCCGGTAGCTCGATTTGGTGTCGTTCGATTGACCAAAGAGCCGCGGTAGCTCCTCTATCAATTTCTTCCGCTTTCGCGCCTGTCGAAAGTTCTTGTCTTGAGTCCGCGCAGCACTTCAGCGTGGCCCTCTCCGCTTGACCGTTGCTCCTCGGGTGAGCAACAGAAGCGAAACAGACCTTGGCGCCAAGGTCTTGGGCGTACTGCATGAAGGTGCGACTAGTGAATTGTGTACCGTTGTCGGTGATAATCCTGTTAGGGATCCCGAAACGGCACACAATCGATCTGAAGAACTTGACCGCTGATTGTGCTGTCACCTTTCTCGCTGGCTCCACTTCTGGCCACTTTGTGAACTTGTCGATTGCTACGTACAAGTACTCAAAGCCCCGACAACAGCACGGGGAAGGGGCGAGATATCGAGCCCCGGACCGAGAAGGGCGGGACAAAGGATTGTTTGGAGAGCTTGAGCTGGTGATGAATCTGCTTTGCATGGGCCTCGCACGCTTCACACTTGGTTACTAGTGCGATTGCATCTTGGAGGCTTCTTGCCAAAGAACCCTTGCGGAAAGCTTTCGGCAAGCGCCCTTGCGCCAATGTGGTGGCGCATATGCCTCCGTGTATTTACGCCAACAACTTACATCCATCTTCCACGGAGATGCACTTGATCGATACCGTTGAGCCTTCTTACATGCAGCTCGTTATCCACGAACCGTACATACATGACTGTCTGGTTATCTTCTCTATTTCTTACGGGTCATCGGGAAGTTCTCCGGTTTGCAAAAAGCAGACGATCTGCTGCGCCCATGCCGGAGCTTGGGGCTCAGCGGCAGGACTAAAGGCATGAGGGCAGCTGCGGGAACCTCGGCTTCTCGGCAAGAACCTCTGGCTCTGCCGGAGCTGAAGGTCCCCCGGCAAGCTCGCCGGGGCGAGGCTTGTCGGGAACACTTGCTTCAACTATACCGATCCGAGGATCTGCATGAGCAAACTGTTCCTCAGCGTTCTGGTCGTTGATCTTGGGGACCTTGGCGGCGGCCTCAGGAAGACCCGCCGGCAAGTAGTCGCCGGAGACCAACTTTCTCTTCTTGGACTGCCCAATTAATGGCGTGACGGATGGTTGAGTCAGCTTGAGCAAGAAGGTCCCCGGTTCCACAGGTAACTTCATCGAGGCACACTTTGAAAGGCCATCTGCGATTTCATTCTGAGCCCTCGGGATGTGCTCCATCTGCAAACCTTCAAAGCGCTCCTCAAGCTTCCTCACTTCATCGACATAAGCTTCCATCAAAGGGCTCTGATAGCTCTTGTTAACTTGCCGGACCACCAACTGAGAATCTCCCGTACAATCAACTTCCGATCCCAAGTTCGGCCGCAATCCACGAGGCGGCGAGCAAACCTTCATATTCAGCGGTGTTGTTTGTCGCTTGCTCCTTAGGAAGTGCATCTGGATAACATACTTGAGGTGTTCTCCGGTGGGCGCGATGAGTACCACGCCGCACCGGCGCCTTTGCAGCGAGAAGGCACCATCAAAGTACATTACCCATTCACTTGTCGCTTCTTATGCAGGTGTACTTGTTTCTTGGACTTCTTCATCGGGCGTTGGGGTCCACTCTGCTATGAATTCTGCCAAAGCTCGGCTCTGTATGGTTGAAGTACTTTCAAACTTGAGTCCAAAGCTCGACAGCTCCATGCCCACTCAACGATCCTGCTGTTGCTTACGGGTTGTGCAATATCCTCTTGATGAAAGCGAGTGACCATTGTTATCTCGTGTGCACGGAAGTAATGGCGCAGCTTTCTCGAGGCCATGAGGAGGCGAAAAGCAACTTTGCACACCGAGTATCTTGATCTAGCCCCACGGAGAAGGAACTTACAAAATACACTGGGCGCTGCACCATCTTCTTCCGCACCTCATCCTGTTCTCTGCAGAGTTGTCCTTGTCGGGGCGGAGCTTGTCGGAGCAGCCCCGCTTGTCGCTGGACTCGCTTGCGGTGGTGTAACCTCCTCGTCGGACTCCCTCTCCGCTACTAACGCAGCACTAACCACCTGGTTGGTTGCCGCTAGGTACAACAGCAACTTCTCCTGTGGTCTAGGTGCGACAAGTATTGGGGTGAAGGATAGGTACCGTTTCAAATCCTGCGTGCTGCCTCCGCTTCGGAGTCCACTTCATGGGACCTGCCTTCTTCAAGATTTTGAAGAAAGGTAGGGCGCGTTCTGAACTTTGAAATGAACCTCTGAGGGCAGCCACACAACCTGCAAGCCTTGACATCCTTGACTCGCCGGGGCTTGATCTGCTCAATGGCTTTAATCTTGTCGGGGTTGGCTTCAATCCCCTCTGTGACACAAAGAACCGAGAAGTTTGCGGAGGAACTCCAAAGACGCACTTCTCGGGGTTCAACTTAAGCCGTATCTTCGCGAGGTTACGAAGCGTCTCTTCCAAATCTTGAATCAGCGTATCCTTGCTCTTGCTCTTCACCACGATATCATCCATGTAAGCCTCTACATTTACGTGGATCTGTGGCTCAAAAGCGTATACACTACCCTTGCAAATGTTGATCCTGCATTCTTGATCCAAATGGCATGCGTATGAAGCAATAAGTGCCACATGAGTGATAAATGCAGCCTTCTCTTCATCCTCTTTGGCCATAAAGATCTGGTGATAGCACTGAGTATGCGTCAAGAAAGCGAGTAGCTCACATCCGGCGGTGGAGTCAACAATCTGGTCATCTGGCGGCAAGGGAATGGATCCTTGGGACATGCTTTATTCACATCGGTGAAGTCTATACACAGCCTCCACTTCCGTTGGCCTTGCCCACGGCAGCGGGGTTTGCTAACCACGTCGGATGGATCACACCTCTAACTAGGCCTGCTGCCTCTAGCTTCTTGATTTCTTCGTTGATGAATTCTTGGCGCTCCACGGCTTGCTTCCTCACTTTTTGCTTGATGGGCGCGCGAGGGCAAACAGCAAGCTTGTGCTCAATCACCTTCACAGGAACACGGGGATGTCGGATGGTTGCCATGCAAACACATCGACATTCGCCCGCGAGGAAAACAACGAGCGCTTTCCTATTCTTTGTGAAGTGTGGCAATCGATGGTGAAGGTACCACCGCCGCCGTCCTCCTTGGCGGACACCTTCTTGGTTGCGGCGGGCGCCATTCCTTTTTACTCTTGCGGTGGAGCTCGGCGGGGCGTCCTCGGCGGCGGCGCAGCACTCGAAGAGTGCGGTTGCGGAGTGGGCCCCGAGCACTTGCGGACTTGGTCTTCGTCTTCTTCCCCGGGAGCTTCAGCGGCAAGTGTATCCTTATCGGCGCGGCTGCCGCATCCGGTAGATCTTGTCGGCGCGAACAAGCGCATCCTTCTTGTCACCGTGGGCGGTGATGGCGCTTATCGGCCCGGCATCTTGAGTACGTTATAAGCATAATGGGAAGCTGCCATGAACTTGGCGAGGCGGGACGGCCGAGTATTCCATTGTATGGCAGCGGAATATCGGCGACGTCGAAAGTGATGCACTCGATCCTGAAATTGAGCTCCCGCCAAAGGTCACCGCGCGAGTGATCTTTCCTTGGGCTTACTCCGTCCGGGTTGATTCCTTGGGAAGAACCGGTCTCTTGAGCTCGCCATCCGAATTTGGAGTTTCTTGATCACAGCGAGAGGAGATCAAGTTCAGCCCGGCCCGCCCTCAACCAACATTTTGGTGACCTTGAGGTTGCGGATGGTGGGCGAGACCAGCATCGGCAAGCACCCGACCGCGGTGGTGCGGTCGGGTGATCCTCAAGATCAAAAATGATGGGCGTCTGGACCATTTGAGGACTGCTTGCGACTCCACAGGCGGCTCGCTGCATTTACCTCACGCACCCACCGCTTTAGCTGGCGGTGGGAGGTGTGCGAGAGGCGCCACCATCGACGCACAGGACCTCCGTGGCCTTCTGGAACTCCTGCTCGCTGTTATCCTCATCCTCCATGTCTTCGTCGTCGTCTTCTTCATCCTTGTCGCGGCCCCGGGGAGGTCGATCACCTTGCCGCTGCTTGGCCTTGCCGCTGGCGTCCTCCCGGCCATTGAGCGGCCGCTTCTTGCTCGGTTCTCCTCCGCCACCTTGGGCCTTCTCCTTGTCGCGCCTCTCGTACTCAGCTCTTTGCTGCTCGGCGAGATACTCGGCGCTTGCGATTGGAGAGATCGTGGCCCTTAGTGCGGTGGATTTTTGATATTGCTTGTCGGGCCGTCCCCGCTTGTCGGCTGCCGCTTCTGAGGTAGGCTCCTTGCGGAGCCGCAAGCCTGTGTTTGCTTGGCGGGAGCCTCCTTGCGGACTTCTCGACGGCAAGCACCTCTTTCTTGTTCTTCTTTCGGTTGTTCCGCCGCCGGCTCTTCTTTGCCGGGGCGGCGTCGTCGCTCTCGCTTCCTCCTGCGCGGACATCCTCCCGGGAGTCTCCTCCCCTTCTTCAGCGTCTTGCCTTATCAACCGAGCATAGAGCTCGCGACATCCCGAATCTTGGTCATCGCCATCTCTTCACGCATCGGGCGGTTACGCCGCTTACGGTGGAACGCGATAACAACCGCGGGGTGGACATCGAGGATGTTGTCTTTGCACGGTGAAGCGTTGGATATACTTGCGCGAGGATTCTCCTTCATACGGGCCAAAATGTGGAGATCGCTCTCTGGCCGTGGGGTTTGTGGCCGCCGGTGAAGGCGCCAACAAACTGATGGCAAAGTCTGCCCAAGAAGAAATGGAGCCTTCCGGCAAGTGCATAAGCCAAAACGAGCGTTCGGCTTAAGCCTGAAGCGGAAATGGTTCGCCGAAATCTTCTCGTCGCGCCCCGGCAGCCTGCACCGCGATGGTGTAGACACCGAGGAATTCGAGGTGCGTCTTGCCGTCGTACTTCTCGATGCGTCGGGCTTGAAATTCTTCATGCTTGAGCCCTTTGGGCGCGCCGCGCTTTCGCGGTGAGCAGGCAGCACATCACGTCTGACAAATCGCTGGTTCACCGGTAGCAGCAGCGTCGACAGCGTTCCCAGCTCTCTGATCGATTGTCGCCCGAGCTTCTCGGCGGCGCTCGATAATGGTCCGGCGTCTTCTTATCGCCGATCGTCGAGGACTGGCGTTGATCTGGCGAGCCCGCGGATCCGGCGATGCCGTGGAGCCGTCGTCGGCGTTATTCCGCGGGCGGCGTCTTCGCTTCTGCGGCGGGGAGTGCAGTGGTTGCACCCGGCGGTCTTATCGCCGTCGGCCTTCGTCTTCTCAGCTTGCCGCGGCAGCGAGGTCGCCGACTGCTGTGAAGAGTCATTGTTAGCGGCGATCAGGCTCGGATGGTAGCCCTCGATCTTGACCTTGTCCGCGCTGGAGGGAAGTCGAGCGATTCGCCCTTTGCGGCGCTTCTGCGGAGTGGAGGGAGGCGGGAGCGAAGCGGCGCGAGGCGGGATATGCTCGGACTCTAACAGCGTTAGAAGGAGCAAGGTCCTGCCCGGCGCCTTCGCTTTGCTTGTGTCCGGACGGTGGTCGGAGCATCCCGCGAGCCTCGGTGTGTCCTTGCCCGGCGGATACCACCTCCCGTGGTATGGCGCTGCTGGGTTGTCGTCTTTGGGATGGGCGCGGCGTGTCCACGGAGACCGGCGCGGTCATCCGTCTTGTCCTTGGATCTGGTGGCGCCGCGAGTGTCCTCGCCGGCGACCACCCTCCGACAACATCTCCTCCGCCCACCGTTGGCTCGGTGGCGGCGGATGAATGCGACGGGTTGCAACCTCGAAGCCTTCCGCTTGGGGCCATGGCGCAATTGTTGATGAAGTTGCTTGATGAAACTGGAGAGGTTGATGAAGAACGCGCCAGCGTGAGCGCGGATCAGGTCCGCACAACCTCGGCGCCCCTACTGGCGCGCCAAAGATGTCGAAGCTGTCCGCCACGAACACCTATGGGACCGGGCCCTTATGCATGCGGTGCGAGGCGGAGGGAGCACGAAGAGCAGATCGTGGCGAGCACGCGGGCAGTTTTACCAGGTTGAGCGCGGTGAGCGCGTAAAACCCTACTCTGCTTGATTGTATTGAGCTCGGGAGCTTGAAGAGCTACGATGCAGCTACACCGAGCGAGAGTTGCAAAGGTTTGAACGAACCCCTCCACGTTGTGCATGGGCCTCCTTTTATAGTGCAAGGGGTCACCGACAGGTGTCAACGTAGGAGAAAGGGGTAAAAATGTAAAAGAGGTGGTAGTTGGAATAGTGCGGGAACAGTGGAGCTACAGTGCGTGAACAGTGGTCGCTACCTACTTTGACAGTGGGGGACAAGGGCATTTAATGCCCGTCGCCGTCGACCCCAAAAGCTCCCGCCCTTGCGTCTCCGTCTGCCACGGTGATGAATCCATCACCGTGGAGTGCCACCGTGTCCCCCAGGCTGCACAGCCATCCGCCACGCGTCCCTGGAAAGGCCCCAGGGCGACGCGTGGGCTGATGAGCTGGGCCGAGCACACAACAGCAATTCTCCGGCAAGCACCTTGCCGGGTCTTATTTCTGCGGACCGGGAGCTTGCGGGCTCTGTAACTTGTCGCTCCCGGGCCCTCGCCGACGCATATAAGCGCCGAGGCGTGTCTTCTATGATGTAATCTTCTAGTCTTCTGGCGAGCTCCTCTTGCGGGGCCTTGCGTGGTGATGGTAACCTTGAGCACAGAGCGGCCTTCCGGCAAGCTCCGCTTGCCGGGGTCTCGATCTTCTGTCTTGTATACTTCGTCTTTGAATGGTTTGACATGGAGCAGGAAGGTCTTCGGCGAGCACGTGGTAAACCCTGCCGCGGGAAGCTGCAACCGCCCGTGCACAAGTTGGGGTACTGAGGTACCCCTACCTTAGTACACCGACACCCGGCAATTCTCAACTTGCTAGTCTCAATGGGTAAGCGACGCAAAGTGGCTGGGGCTATCAATGCAAAAGCAAGGTAAGGAGTAAGTGTCGTCGAGGTTACCGTCCTTTCTTACGGTTAGCGATGAAGATGACTCCGAGTCGATGATGGTGACGAAGATGTCACACGCTCCTAAGTAGCCGAAACACCTTAGGAAACGCAAATGGCAACACAAAATCGGTAAAATGCGGAAGGTGAGTGTATTTGTGATGATTTTTTGGATGGGGGTTAATGGTGGTGGTAGTGGGATGAGTGGATGGGGGATGTCAAGAGCTTCTAAACGAGCTAAAGAACACGAAAACGGGCTTGGGAGGTGGAAGTTATGGCCAAAATGGTGTTGGTAGTGGGCTGATTTGGATGGGTGCGGGCACCCGGGGGTGTGTGGTGCGGGTGCCCGGGGGTGGCTGGGCGTGGTGCGGGTGCCCGGTGGTTCGAGGTGCGGGCACCCGGTGGTACCCGATTTGGGCAGAAATATTTGGGGAAAGGCCAAATTCGGTGGATTTCATGGTGGGAAGGGTGGGGATTGTTGGGGAGGGGCTAGATCCACTTGCCAAACATCAAATCCATGGACCAAAACAACCAAATCTCACAAGATCCAACAAAAAGCAAGAAAAATGTCTGGGGCTATTTTTGTGGGGATTTTCGGATTTGGACGAAAAACAACAAAATCAAGCTAGCAAATGGGGGGATGGGACTCCAAGATGTGAATAAACCTTGCTCATGATACCAAGATGTTGTAGGGTCAAACCCTAGGAAGGATCTTTTCACACTTGGAGGGGGAAAAGGAGGAAAAACTCAAGAACACCAAGAACACAAAGAACAAATCTCTCAAACAAACCCAAGTATCACATCCACTAGAGTAGCACACATGAGATCCACAAGATTACAAGATCAATACAAGGAGAGTAGCACTTGGTAAATTCTTCCCACTATGTGAGGTCTTGATGATCTTCTCCAAGAGGAGGCCTTGATAATCAATGGATTCTTCCCTAGGTGGGGCTTGAGCTCCTAAGAGGAGGGATACAAGCAGCAAAGGCTCACAATGCTTAGTCTAATCTTTGCTAACCCACAAATGACCTAGGAGATGCACTTATATAGTCTAGGGACGAAACATTAGGGAGAGGGGATACAAAGGACCAAAAAGTGACCAAAAACGCGTCCACGGAGGTAGGGTCCGGGCACCCGGGGTTAAACCGGCCGGGCACCCAGACCGGTCAGGGGAGCCGGCTGGCAGCAGGCCGGGCACCCGGGGTCCAAGGCCCGGGCACCCGGGGCGGTGGTAGGAGGCTGGGCGGGGCCGGCCGGGCACCCGTGGGTGATGGCCCGGGCACCCGGGGTGGGCTGGCAAGGCCAGTGTGGTAGGCAGTCACCGGGGCGGTGAGGCGCCGCCAGGCCGTGGCCGGGCACCCGGGGAGTCCAGGGGCTGCAGCCTCTTCTTCTCCTCGGTCTTCTCCTTCTCGTTCTCTCCTACCTTCTCTTCCTTCCCTTGCCTCTGAGGTCACTTGAGTCTCCGACCTCTCCTTCTCACCATTGTCTTCTTGGTACCTAAGCATGCACAATGTTTCCGATGACGGTTGAATCCAACTCTCATGTGAAACCGAGCGAAACTCGAAGAGGAGAGAATCAACCTTGTTCTCGATGGCGCGTGCACGTGCTCGTGTCATTGGTCCACTTGGGGCTTGCGTTGGTGATGGAGTGTCGGTGCGAGTAGTCGAGGGATGCTCCGCATCACACGACCATGCCTCTTGCAGAAGCAAAAAAAAACACATTTTCTTTTGTTTTCGTGTATGGTCATGCCTCTCGCCAAATCAAAAGTGTGCCTTCTCGCGGAAGGCACACCATCATCACCAATTCGGTCTTTTATAGGAGTAGAGATTTTATTTTGTGTTGCTTGTTTGACATAATTCCTTTTTAAATCACTAGTAGTTCTTGAGTATGATCAAAATGATGGACTAATCTGATCATGCTGCTCATTCTTCTTAGATCTGAAAACCGTAGCTCACATAGTTGGGGCTCTCTCTTTTTAGACAACAGTCAGTGTTGTAGGTTATAGCTGAGCAGTTTTTCTTTTTCTTCAGTACAAACTACATATTCTCTTTAGCTCTGAAACTGCATGCAGCTCAAATGGTTGTGCCTTCTTAGTTTCTTAGCCTTCTCAGCTCTGAAAATGCAGCTCAAATGGTTGGGATCTAACCTTTTTTCTTAGCAGGCAGTCAGTGTTCTTCTATCTAGTTCTACTGCGACCTTGTTCTCATCGGCACAACCAAACAGTCAGTGTTTCAGGGCATTGACCGAAGAATGCAGCTCAAATGATAGGACAACATTGACAGTCAGTATTTTAGGGCATTTGGAGCTTTTATTAACTTAAAGCTGAGGTAATGCCTTGTATCTTTAAAAAAAAAAAAACTTCAAAGGTAAGAAGCATGAACATCACATCTCCATCTCCCTGAAATCCAAATTCCTCTCTGGCCTAACCAAACCCTCTCGGGAGGAAGAGGATGAGCTCATCACATTTTTAATCTCTTCACTCCTTCCTCCCATCCCAATGATCCAATCACTAACACGCGCCTAGGACCGCAGACATGGAAAGAGCTCACTCACACCAGCTTGTATCCAGTGACCCACACGTTGGCCGGAGGGCCGGGCTGCACGTACCCAAACCTGCCGCTCCTCCCGGGGCGCAGCGCCCGCAGCCACGTCCGGGGAACGTACACGTACCGCGCCTTGTCGAGGGGCCCCAGAGCCGGCCGTCGAGCTCCGAGATGCCGAAGTGGAGCCCCCGCACCGTCTTCCGGGACCTGTTGGTCACCGTGACCGAGTACCTGTGGTAGGTCCTGCGCCTGATCGCCCATGTCCTCGTGACCTCGTCACGTTCTGCTCGACCTCAAGGTGAGGATGCCGACGATTAGCCGGCCATGATGTGTGGTTTGCAGACACCTCCGGGAGCGACTGGTGCTCGTCCAGCCCGCCGCAGGCGCCGGCGAGGCGGGCGAGGACACCGAGCAGCGGCGCGCTGTTGTAGGTGGCCGCCTCCGTCTGCTCCTAGTTGTTCCTCTCGTCGGCGAAGTCGTCGTACTCGTCGGGGCCCCCGACGACTGCGCCGTCCAGGGTGTTGGGGTTGACGGCCTGCTTGTTGTACCAGCTGGAGTAGCCCTCCTGGCAGCTCACGAACGACGGGTCGGTCCTCACCGACACGATGGAGGCGCCCCGGTGGTACACCTGCCGCGGGTAGTTGAGGCCGTACCCGACCATGTAGCTCGTCGCCCTTGGGTTGTCGCCCAGGATGTAGTTCACCTAGGACTCGACAAACGCGAGGATCTCAAAGGGCTGCGCGGCGCCGGCGGGGCAGTGCACGGCGCCCCTGCCGGTCACCGTGGCGTAGTCGGCGTACACCGTCAGCAAGAAGGAGGCGCTGGTGACGAACTGGAGGTTGTTCCACCTCTGGTGGTGCATGACGCCGCCGGGGGTCCTCGGGACGTTGACGGCCCCCTTGCCGACGCACGAGCACACGAAGAACTCGGCGTTCTGCCGGTACCTTTGCAGCGCCTCCGCGTGCTCGCCGGCTCTGCCCTGAAGCAGGAACTGCACGGCACACACATGCATGAGTCGGGCAGATGAGACATCTGAACTTCCTTTGACCTTTGCTGAACTAATTACTCAGAGCGTCGCCGTTGTACTTGACGTCCCAGCCGAACTGGTTGATGAACCAGCCCGTGCCGCCCAGAGCGTCGCCGTTGCGCGCCAGGTACTCGAGGACACAGTAGGGACACCCAGTAGGGAACACCCATATATAAATGGCATTATGCTTTGAGCAGTGCTATGTGAAGAAGCTCAAGTATATATACGTACTCCGTTGGCCTTGCCATCGAAGAGTCCAGAGCTGGCTCTCCAAGTGACCCTCTGGTGAGCGCACCCGATCTCTGCGCCTCGAAGTAGAGGAGGCTCTTCTTCAGTGCCATGGCATAGTCATGTTCAGAACCAGAAGCAAGCGTCGCCATTGACGCGAGTGCCAGGAGACCAAAGATGGCAGCAGCGTAGCAGAGGAGGGATGTGGTTGGTTGGCTTGGAGGGAATAGCTCAAAAGGGCGCCTCTTATATATATATACACCCACGACGTGAGCGACATGCTGCCCCGGGTCCATCTTTATCATCTTTCACTACGCACTCTTTTTCTTTGGGATAAAACATGAAAGTGGCATAAGGATGTGCATAAAAGATGGCAGATGGGTCATGTGACATAGCCATTTAATCCCTCCTAATCACGTACCTGCACAGGAATTTTCGTGATTATCCCATTGTTAGAGTCTGAGAAGAAATGAAGCCTTCCAAAACGATCCTGGCCGTCTGATCTTCATCTGAAGCGATCATGGCCGTTGGATCGTGGACAACAATGCTACAATGGATAGTGACTACAGTTTTACACTCTCGCTACTGCCCTCACACTCCATGACAGGTGGGACCTAGCCGCGGTGGGCCGTCGCTATCAGCGACCTCGGAGCGTGCTAGGCGAGAAGCCAGCGCCTCTGACGAAAGTCTGAATTCAGAATATATGCCTGGACTACTTGAGCCTTTTGCATAGTTATTTACAGTTAGCATTTTAAGAAAGAGTATTTGTATGTGCATCTTCAGCCATGTTTCTTCTCTTTTATGTCAATGCAAGATGTTACAACTTTAAATGTTGACGCATGCTTTCAGATTTCCTTATCCAGTATTTCTCATGTCTGAGTTTAAACAATGCCTTTCACGTAGCTGTATTTGTTTGTCAGTATGGTACATGCTCATTCAGATTCTCGCTCATCAAAGAATCATTCAACCCAAATGTTGAATGTTGATGATGCCTTTTAGTTCTACGGTGACCTGCTACAAGATTTGTTCTTTTACTTTGTCGCAGCAACCAACTCTCTAATATATTGTATCAGGATCTGTTGATTACTTGTTTCAGGGCCTGATCTTCAATATGCCCACTGTTACAAACAGGAAAAATCTTCTCGTGGCTCTAACTTGTTCTTATGCATTACAGTACTGTTTTTTTTTATCAATTTGCTAGCTGTTGCCTGCAGTGCAACTTTTGTTTCATGTTGGTGACATGGAACGTTTGATCCAGTGAGTTTCTCAACAGTCATGAGCTCACGTATGCTGTAGGTGACCTGCAACTCTGGTTTGGCCTAGCATTTAGTAAACACAATCCTTTATGAGTAACATGTATGCTGATAATAGTGAAGACAGTCAAACACTTGATGTACAAAAAGTAGTTGTTTTCAAATTTTGTGTGTAGTAGCTGTCCATGGTCGGCTATACTGCTATGACGGTGAGCTGAGCTGCGATGAGGCCCCTCTTGCTTCGATCGGTTCCTCCTTTCATTGGTCGCTCTCAGCATCTCGCTTCCTGGATCTGGCAACGTGGTGGCCGGCCGGCATTGCTGGCTCCTCTGCATCTCAAGGACGCTCCCCGCCAACCCGTACCGTGCCGACGGCGGTCGGCCACATCGCTTTCCCTTGGCCTCTGCGCTCGGCTCCTCGCATCGCCCCTAACGGCAAGGCAACTTGGCCGGCCGGCATTCACTGTTTTATATGATTTTCTTTGGGTTTTCCTGGTTTTCTTTTCTTTATTCAGATCATATGTTTTTTTCCTCAGTTTTCTTTGATTTTTTTTCCTTTTTCCATGCATTCTAATTTTTTCACACATAATCTACATTTTCCGTATACAAGTACAAAATCTTTTATTATAGTTTAATATATTTTAAATACATGATCAATTTTTTCTCAAATAAATGTTCTAATGTTTACTTTTCTTCATACACGTTATACATTTTTGCATACATCTAATACATTGTTATTGTACACATTTATTATTTTTCAAATATGTTATTAACATTTTTTTCAGCACCTTGCCTAAGCGCGACGCCGCTGGCTCCGCGGCTTCAGGAGGCGGGGCCGCCCGACGCGACTCCACCGCAGGCGGCAGCGCCACTGGAAAGTGACCCCTCTGCGTCTTTTGTCTTGTTTTAATTCCTGCAACATGCACCATGCCTCGTGGAGGTATTTAAACTTGTGTTTGGTGTTGTGAAAACACTCTATGGCTTGTAATATTTTCTTTTGAATTCCCTAGAATTTGCATCTTTCCCTCCTACTTGCTTGTGTTCTACGTCGGTAGGGCCCGACCCCGCGCATACCTCAGCCGCCGTTAGCCCTGACCGGAAACCAGGACATGACTAAGGGGTGAGGGGCTATGTGGCAAGTTAGGCTCCTGAGTCGCGATGCTCGAGTCCCCTTAACGCATAAGCAACAAGTAGGGAAGGAGAGGCGCGAGTGGATTTGTCATTCTCGTCGGCGGGGCCCGGCCCGCGCATACCTCGGCCGCCGTTAGCCCGACCGAAACCAGGGCGGGACTAAGGAGTGAGGGGCTACGTGACCGATTAGGCTCCTGAGTCGCGATGCTCAGGAGTCCCCCTTGACGCGCAAATGAGTCTTCGCACCTTGGCTCCGCTCGGGGGGAGGCGCGCGACGACCAGGTCCGAGGGACCTGGCTGGGTAGTGTGCGTTTGGGCGTAGCCTGGGCGCAGCCCCCGTGTCCAGCCCCCTCGCGCGGCACTCCCGAGGGGAGGCGTTGCGATGGTACCAGACACTGAGCTCTGGGCTCCCTGAGGTTGATACGGCCGTGGGCCGCCCTCAGTTGTTTATCACCAGCGTGGAGCATAGCGCTTCCGTATGTGTACGGGCATAGCCGCTCCTCGGCGATGTCGTCGGCCACCAAGACGGACATGGTGCTTCCATCGGTGCGTGGGAGGGGCTCCCCTTCGGGAGGAGCCCACAGGGCGTGTCTGCCCATACGACACATGGCCGCACGGTAGGGCTAGGAGAGGTGTGTCTGGGCACCCGTGAGTCAGCGCGGGACTCACGAGGCCCTACCGAGGCGGGTTGCACGGCTCGGGCCTTTATCAATGGTGTGTTCTGCGGGGTGGTTAGAATGCAAATGCTCTCGTCCTCGGTCCGTCCCTCGGCGAGCTCAGCCGCCACTGGTATGACAGGTCGCGATGCCGTGGGTCAAGGCCGGGGTGAGGGCCGGAGAGCGATGAAACCCGTGGTCGCGATGCTCGGGTGCCCCCTTTAACGCAGCATAGCGCTTGCATCGAGTGGAGAGGTCGCGATAAGCAGCGAGATGATAATCATGAGGACGAGTTAGGCTCGGACGAGTGAATTCATCTGGTAGATCTTGAATGCGCGCCACTGGAGTGCAGGCGAGCAGCACGGGGATAATGCAGCCGAGCGCGCCCAACAAAGCAGATGAAAAACATAAGCAAAACGGATACATGCCGCAGGGACGGACCCACGCGACCTGGGAATGATGCGGCCCTATGGGCGCTCCCAGATGAAGATAAAACTTGAAAAGATGTCACCTGATACCATTGTCGAGCGAGTGTCGGAGTAGCTGTCGACGCGCGGTGAAGCAGCCAACCCTCACGAGCCCTCGGAGCCCTGAGCCTAGGGAGGCTCTGAGGGTCCTGGTGGCTCCTCAAGGCCCATCTCCATCTCCTCCAGGAACGCGCGGTGCCTGGCCACCTGAGCTTCCAGGATGCTCCTCATCAGGCGTTGGTGGGCAGCAGCCGCGTTCGGCAGGCCAAAGGGCATGCAAATGTAGCTGTGAGGTGGACCATCACAGCGCCCCACGCGTGAAGGCCAGAGGCGCTCCTGAGACGCGGCTCGGTTGAGCCCCGGTATGTCGATGCAGACGCGCAGCCCACCATCCTCGCCAGGATGTGGGGCTACAGCGGGTAGGCGACGACTGCCACGCATGACTCTTGACTCCTGTAGCTCCTGAATGTTCCTCGCGATGAACTCCTGGGGTTTTTGCCTTCCTTGCCTTATACCTTCCTGAGGGAAACGTGTCTTGAAGCACGCCTCCAAGTGGTGCCCGAGCGCCTCCCTCGTGACCTTAGCGAGGTCGGTGGCCCCCAGGAGAGAGCCCCCGAGCCCTGCCCGAGGAGGGCGCGGGGCGTGCCTTCCTATGCGACAAAGGGTGGCGCCCCTTGGACGGGCGCGGATCCTGACGCTACGCCTCCGGAGGGGCTTGCCTCGTGAGCGCTTGGGCCAGGTGAAGCCTTCTTCTTCTTAGGGACCGCCGCGGGGAGCCTCCCACTCCTGTGATCTGGGTCTTCAATTGCCACGGCCTGGAAGGCACGCTCAAGAGAACACACTGCATCCTTTTCCTCGCAAGGCACTGTGATGATTCCACCGCTTCCTGGCATCTTGAGGAGATTGTAGCCTTGGTGGGTAACTACCATGAACTTGGCCAGAGCTGGGTACCCGAGGATGGCATTGTATGGCAGGCGGATGTGAGCGACATCGAAGTCAATGAGTTTGGTGCGGTAATTGTTGCGCTGCCCAAAGGTGACAGGGAGACGAACTTGCCCTATTGGAATAGTGGAACCATCGGTGACTCCTGCGAAAGGCTTGGTTGGCTGAAGCTGATCGTATGACACTTGGAGATTGTTGAACGTTTCGACAGATGGGACGTTGAGCCCAACTCCGCCGTTGATGAGGGTCCTGGTGACTTGCACATTGCTGGTGACTGGGGAACAAAGCATCGGGAGGACCCCGGCCGTTGCCGCACACTTGAGCTGATCCGCTGAGCTGAACGTGATAGCGCATGCAGACCACCTGAGAGGGCGCGTGGCCTCAAGCTTGGGAGGACTGCATTCACCTCATGAGCAAACTGCTTGAAGATCTTGCTGAGAGGTGGGGCTGGCGCCACCAGGATGCAAGCGATTCGCGCGGCTCTGAAGCCCCAGCCCCTCGTCCCCGGTGATGGTCTTCATTCCTCCTTGGCGGCGGTGGCGGAGGAGGAGGCCTGCGTTGCCTTGAGGCGGTCCTCGCGAGGCTGATCCTCAACCTCCCTCGTGAGGCTGGTCTGCGCCAGCCGGTCCTCGCAAGACCGGTCACGCCACCCTTGGCGAGGGCCCCGGTCTTCCCATCGTCCTCCACCTCTTCCTCCTCGGCCATAGCCCCAGTCGCTTCGGTCGGGGCATCGGCCGATACGCCCATCTCGCACGGCCCTGAGCTCCTGACATTCATTGGTGTTGTGGGTGTGGAGGTCGTGGTACACGCAGTACCGGCTGCCCTTAGATGACTCAGGCTGATCCCTGCCTCACTTGGTGTCTGGCTCCGCTGCGAGCACAACAGCCCCCTAGCGCTTCACGTCCTTGACCTTGGGCTTCTTCTCTTCTAGGTGGGCAGCCGGGAGCTCGAGGAGGGAGAGGCGCCCTTCCTCAGCCCTGGCGCACTTGGTAGCCAGGTTGAACAGCTCCAACGATGTGCACAGGTCTTCATGGATCGCTAGCTCCTCTTTCATCTTGGTGTCACGCACGCCATTGAAGAAGGCTGAGATGATGCCTCCTCAGTCACCCTGGGGATCTTGAGGCGGGCGTTGTTGAAGCGCTGGATGTACTTCTGGAGGGTCTCTCCCGGCTGTTGCTTGATGCGGCGCAGGTCACTCATGGCCGGGGGCCGGTCACGGGTACCTTGTAAGTTGGCGATGAAGTGGGTGCGCATCTCGTCCCAGGAGGAGATCATGCCTGGAGCCAGGTGCGGGCACCGTCCTTGAGCGCCATTGTTAACCAATTCGCCATGACCTTCTCGTCTCCATTGGCGGCCTCGATGCCCAGCTCGTAGAGCTGGAGGAACTCCGCGGGGTCTGCAGTGCCATCGTAGCACAGAGGCAGGTCTGGCTTGAACTTGCCGGGCCATGCGACGCTACGCAGCTCGGAGGTGAAAGCACGGCAGCGTGTGGTGGCCACCGGAGCTCTCTGCTGAGGTGGGGCTTGCTCCTGGGGATTCCCGCGTGCCGCTGCCTGGAGCAACGCTGGGTCTTGACGTGGCGGTGCAGGGATGCGGTCATGGCGCACCGGTGCCGGGAGCATGCGAGCACCTTCTTGGGGGCGAGGAATCTCTTGGCAGCTCCTTTCTTGTCGCGCAGGCAGGGGACGCGGCGGGTCTCGTCCTGGGACCGCGCGCCTGCGAGCCAGGGCGCCTTCTTGGGGTGGAGGTGGTGGAGGCACCTACTGCTCCTCGCCTCCTGCGTAGGATGGAGGGCGAGGCAGCGAAAGGGACGGCATGGGAGAGCCCCCTGTGGCGCTAACGAGCTCGGTGATGCGGGCGAGCCAGTCCTCGTAGAGGTCGTCGACGGGGCGGTAGTGCAGGAGCTCACGCGCCAGGAGCAGTGCGGCATGCGCGTCCGTGGGGGCGCGATGGGCGTGGGACGACGAACCGGCTGGAGTAAGCGACAGGGTGGCGGTGCGGCCATCGCGCCGCACCGAAGGATGCAGGGACGAGGCCTGCTACTTGTTCCCCGCCGGGCCGGTGGCGGCGTTGGCGGCAGGCGACGGAGAACGGCGGGGGCGTCCGCCGACGGGCACCTTTTGGGCGACGCGGGTGGCGAGAGGAGCCCGACGCTCGGCGCGGGCTCGGCGAGCGTCAGCCATGGTCACGGCGGAAGATCAGACATGACCAACGGAAGAAAGATTCCGGCGCACCCCTACCTGGCGCGCCAAATGTCGGATTTTGGGTTCCGGCAGACCCTTGAGGTTCGAACACTGGGGTGTGCACGAAGATCTCTCCCCTACCAGCTCACATCTCGAAGTCTCGCAAAGATCTAGGCAAGAAAGATGAACACACTGGGGACACGAGATTTATACTGGTTCAGGCCACCATTGTGGTGTAATACCCTACTCCAGTGTGTGGTGTGGTGGATTGCCTCAGGGGCTGATGATGAACAGTACAAAGGGAGAACAGCCTCGCGAGGGGCTGTTCTTGAGCTGTTGCGATGAACTGCTTGGATGAGTTCAGTCGCTTCTCTCTCTCTCTCTGGTCAATCTCTAGATGCCTCTACCTTGTGGGTGGCTAGTCCTATTTATAGGCAGAGGCCCTGGGCCTCTCCCCAAATAATGAGCGGGAAGGGCGCCAACAATTGGCCATTTTGAAGGGGAACATCTGGTACACTTATCCTGACTAAAGTTGGTCTTGGCTGCCAAAGGCCACAGCGGTGACACATACAGGCTCCTGAATGACCTCCATCCTGCCGTTCTGCTGGTCTTGGTCTTGTTGCACGGCGGTAACCTTTGCTGATGCCTTGGCTCATGCTTGCCCCTTTGCACGAAGGGAAACAAGGACACTACGCAGGCCGGCGCCCGCCTGGCACCCGCCTGGCCTCCGATCGTCATGGCTTGCATCACGGGCCCCTCGGGAGGTGCCCTGCATTGATCTCTCTGCCTCCTCGCGAGCCTGCCTGAGGAGGCTGCTCCTGAGGAAGCTCACTGTCGTCCGCCCCACAAGGCTTGGCCCCTCACGAGGGTCTTGAGCTTGAGTTGATGGAGCTGGGCTGCATCGGGCCCCCACTTGAGCCACGCCACAGGCCGCAGGCAGGCAAGTCTGGGGACCCCCGTTCCCAGAACGCCGACAAGCATGGTGTCCTCCATATGTCTCGGAGTAACACTTACATATGATATGTTCCTGTTCATGCTCAGGTACACAATGTCTAATAACACCATCTACTCCTTTATATAGATGTGGGTCATCCCAAAAGTATTGTCCTAAATCAAAGAAGAACTTTTTATTTTGTTGGTCTGTGATACTAGGTGGTATATATTTAGAAACAATGTAATTAGATAGTCTGCATACCAAGGTGTGTTATGATTAGCATTTATAATAGTTGCTCATCAGGGCAACCATCATCAATAGACAATGGGTCATCAAGAATGTTTTCCAACCTAGACAAGTTATCAGCTACGGGATTCTCATCTCCTTTCCTATCGGTAATATGCAAATCAAATTCATGTAGCAATAAAACCCAGAGTCTAGGTTTAGCATCTTTCTTTTCCATAAGGTATTTAATAGCAGCATGATTAGTGTGAACAATTACCTTAGAGTCAACAATATAAGATCTAAATTTATCACATGCAAACACAACTGCTAGAAATTCTTTTTCAGTAGTAGCATAATTTTACTAGCATAATGGATAACATTTAATTTTTATCAACTCTTTGTCCTAGAACAGCATCAACATCATAATCGCTTGCATCACACATAATTTCAAATGGTAGATTCCAATCAGGTGGTTGGACAGTAGGTGCAGTGATTAAGGCTTTCTTTTCAAAGGCTTCTACACAATCATCATAAAAAACAAATGGAACATCTTTTTGTAAGAGATTAGTAAGAGGCCTAGAAATTTTAGAGAAGTCTTTAATAAACCTTCTATAAAAACCAGCATGACCAAGGAAACTTCGGATGCCTTTAATGTCTTTAGGACATGGCATTTTCTCAATTGCATCAACCTTAGCTCTGTCTACTTCAATACCTCTTTCAGAAACTTTATGACCCAAGACAATACCGTCATTGACCATAAAGTGGCACTTCTCCCAATTCAAGACAAGATTAGTTTCTTTGCATCTATGCAAAACTCGAACAAGGTTGCTTAAGCAATCATCAAATGAAGTTCCATAAATGGAGAAATCATCCATGAAAACCTCAATGATCTTTTTATAGAAGTCAAAGAATATGGCAGTCATACATCTTTGAAAAGTAGCAGGTGCATTGCATAAACCAAAAGGCATACGTCTATAAGCATAGGTTCCGAAAGGACACGGAAAAGTAGTTTTCTCTTGGTCCGAATGTGATATAGGTATTTGAGAGAAACTAGAATATCCAGCAAGAAAACAAAAGTGGG
Source organism: Aegilops speltoides (assembly GCA_021437245.1). Classification (NCBI taxonomy): domain Eukaryota; kingdom Viridiplantae; phylum Streptophyta; class Magnoliopsida; order Poales; family Poaceae; genus Aegilops; species Aegilops speltoides. Next base: position 55,744,457 of record CM038142.1, read on the forward strand.
TATGATTGGATAGTCTTTCTAACATTTGATCAAGAAAAGGCAAGGGGTAATGATCTTTTCTAGTAGCTTTGTTTAATTTCTAGAATCAATTACCATTCTATAACCATCTACAATTCTTTGTGGAATAGGTTCATTTTTATCTTTAGGAACAACAGTAATACCTCCTTTCTTAGGAACACAATGAACAAGACTTAACCATCTACTCTCAGCTATGTGATAGATTATACCTCCTTCCAGAATCTTCAATATTTCAGTTCTTACCACTTCTTTCATCTTATGATTTAATTGTCGTTGATGATCAACAACTGGTTTAGCATCAGGCTCCATATTAATCTTGTGCTGATATAGAGTGGGACTAAAGCCCTTAAGGTCATCAAGACTATATCCAATAACAACACGGTGTTTCCTTAGAGCTTTCAATAGTTTCTTTTCTTCATACTCTGAAAGATTAGCACTAATAATAATGTTACCTCTTGAGCTTGCGTTGGTTTTTCCTTTGAAGAGGAAAGGGTGATGCAGCAAAGTAGAGATAAGTATTTCCCTCAGTTAAGAACCAAGGTACCAATCCAGTAGGAGGAACACACAAGTCTCCAATGAGTGTACCAAAACAAACAAACAAATACTTGCACCCAACGCGATAAAGGGGTTGTCAATCCCTTCACAGTTACTTGCAAGGATGAGATCTAATAGAGATAGGTATAAAAGATAAACTCAAAATAAAACAAAAGTAAATAAATTGCAGCAAGGTATTTTTGTGTTTTTGATATAGTAGATCTGAAAATAATATGATGGAAAATAGACCCAGGGGCCATAGTTTTCACTAGAGGCATCTCTGTTGAAAGATAACATACATTGGGTAAATAAATTACTGTTGAGCAATTGATACAAAAGCGCATAGTTATAACGATATCTAAGGCAATGATCATGTATATAGGTATCACGTTCGAGACAAGTAGACCGACTCCTGCCTGCATCTACTACTATTACCCCACACATCGACCGCTATCCAGCATGCATCTAGTGTATTAAGTTAACAAGATAGGAGTAATGCCTTAAGCAAGATGACATGATATAGAGGGATAGATCCAATCAATATGAACATACCCCATCTTTTTATCCTTAGTGGAAACAATACAATACGTGTCATGTCCCCTTCTGTCACTGGGATTGAGCACCGCAAGATTAAACCCACTACAAAGCACCTCTCTCATTGCAAGAAAAATCAATAAAGTTGGCCAAACCAAATCAATATATTGGAGAGAAATACAAAGCTATCTTTATCACACACAAAAGAGTTCGGAGAAGACATAAATAATATTCATAGATAATCTGATCATAAACCCACAGTTCATCGGATCTCAACAAACACATCACACAAAAAAGGGTTACATTGAATAGATCTCCAAGAACATCAAGGAGAAAATTGTATTGAAGATCAAAGAGAGAGAGAAGAAGCCATCTAGCTACCAGCTATGGACCCATATATCTGTGGTAAACTACTCAAAACTCATCGAAAGGGCAACAAGGTTGATGAAGAACCCCTCCATGATCGATTCCCCCTCCGACAGATCGCCAGTGAAGGCCTTTAGATGGGATCTCGTAGTTCTAGAACCTGCGGCGGCGGAAAATTATTTTTGGCAACCCCTTTGGTATAAGGGATTTATTTTAGTATTTATAGGTTGAGTTAGGGTTAGAGGCCCTAGGAGGGGGCCACAAGCCTGGGGGGAGCGCCCCTCTGGGGCGCCCCCCCTGAGCTTGTCGCCTCCTCGTGGCTCTTCTGGCCTCCTCCCGGAGCATCGAGGGTGTCTTGTGGTCCAAGAAAAATCATCAAAAAGTTTCATGGCAATTGGACTCTGTTTGGTATAGATTTTCTGTAAAGCCAAAAACAAGGAAAAAACAGCAACTGGCACTGGGCACTAGGTTAATAGATTAGTCCCAAAATATGATATAAAATAGCATAATTATGCATATAAAGCATCCAAGATTGATAATATAGTAGCATGGAACAATAAAAAATTATAGATACATTGGAGACGTATCAAGCATCCCTAAGCTTAATTCCTGCTCGTCCTCAAGTAGGTAAATGATAAAAATAGAATTTTTATGTGGAATGCTACCTGACATGTTTATCATATAATCCTTCATTATGTGGTATGAATATTCAGATTTGTAATATTCAAAATAAAAGTCTATTATTGACATAAAAACAATGATACTTCAAGAATACATAACAAGCAACCATGTCTTTCAAAATATAATGGCTAAATAAAGTTATGCCTACAAAATCATATAGTCTTGTTATGCTCCCTCTTCTTAACACAAAGTATAAATCATGTACTACACCGGTGTTAGCCAAACAATCGTTTCATACTTTTTAACACGCTCCAGCTTTTTCAACTCTTCACGCAAAACATGAGCATGAGCCTTGGACATATCACAATAGGTGGAATAGAAGGTGGTAGTAGACAAAAGAAGGGAGAAAGTCTCGCATCAACTAGCAAAATCAATGGGCTATGGAGATGCCCATCAATTGATATCAATGCGAGTGAGTAGGGATTGCCATGCAATAGATGCACTAGAGCTATAAGTGTATGAAATCTCAAAAGAAAAACAAAGTGGGCGTGCATCCAACTTGCTTGCTCATGAAGACCTCAGGCGTTTGAGGAAGCCCATCATTGGAATGTACAAGCCAAGTTCTATAATTAAAAATTACCACTAGTAATATATGAAAGTGACAAAATAGGAGACTCTCTATATGAAGAACATGATATTGGGAATTCTCGGTCATTTTCATTGACAGGAAAAGCATGCCACTCAAAAAAAATTATCTCTCAATTTAAGCTTTGAGCTCTGGCACCTCTACAAATCTCTGCTCCCCTCTATAAAGGGCCTTTTTATTTACTTTTATGCAATTTTTTATCTTATTTTGAGTCTCTATCTTCTCTCATAAACCACCAACTAGGTAACATTATTGTCTTACTTGTGCATTGGATGTAGTTAATATTTGAGTTTCTTTCATGAATGGATCAATGATTGAGCATAATGGGATAGGGATAGCTTTCTTTAGCGTTGATATTTTGAAAGACATAGTGTCGGTGTACTAGAGTAGGGGTACCCTAGTATCCCGAACTTGTGCCTGAGCGATCATGACACCCTTGGCAAGGCTTGCTAGGTGACCGCCAAGGTCCTCCGTGGTTCCTTTGGAGCCATTCAAGAACAAAGTATTCAAGCCAAGGAGACAAGGCCCCGGCAAGAGGAGCTTGCCGGGAAGGCCAACCAAGGCATCTCAAGGAACTTCTTGCGCGCGCCTCGGGTCCCGGTGAGGCCCAAGTGGCGACAAGCTTACGGGCGCGACAAGACAACGATCATGGCAAAGGCGCTTGCAGCGACAAGCTACCACTCTGTGCCAGCGCTCCGGCACATCCACCAGCGTGTCGCCCTAGGACCTTTCGGTGCGTGGCAAGAGGTCTGTGCAGCCAGCGGTCTTGTGATGGCAAGCGGCAACGACAAGATTGCCATCGTGGCAGCGGTGGCGTCCACACGGTCCCTTTTGCACTATTTGGGTGATGCGACGGGCATTTAATGCCTTTGTCCCCGCCGTCGGGGTTAGGTATGATACCTTTATGCATGTGGTTGCACCAACCGCAACACCTTTCCATTTTACCCTTGTCTGCGTTGCCACCTGTCGGTGACCCTTGAGCATATAAAAGGAGGCCCATGCGCATAGCGTGGGGGGTTCAAAGCGAAAAACACTCACGCTTCGGTCTCGTTAGTAGCTAAGCGTGTCTTTGTAGCACTCAGCGCTCCCGAGCAAGAACTCAATACACTCAGACATGCAGCAGTAGGAGTATTATCTCTCTGGAGAGCTCCGAAGCTGAGTAAACTGCTCGTGTGCTTCGCCTCGATCCGCTCTTCGTGCGATCTCCGCCCCCCGCCGAACCGAAAGGGGCCTGGTCCGCCGGTCCCATAGGTGTTCGTGGATCAGTTTCCCCGACATCTATGGCGCGCCAGGTAGGGGGCGTCGAGGTTGTGTGAACCTGATCCGGCGTTCACACGAGCTAGATCTTCATATTTTTCATCGACATGCCGCCGAAGAAGAAGGCTTCGGAGGCGGCTGTTCCGTCCGCGTCGATCCCACCACCACCGGAGCAAACGGGTGCTGGGGTAAACGCCGCGAAGAACGGGCGTCGGCGAGGAGCTCACGGTGCTGCCAGGTCAGGACAAGGTTACCTGCACCTCGGCGTCCGTACATGCACCGCGCCATCGAGGCGGCGGGACCGACAGCGTCATGGTACTCGCGGTACCATACGTTCGTTGGACCAAGATCGGGCTGGAGGATCTCGGGGTGTTCAATACCAGCATGCACGCCAACATGCTGGCACGAGCGAGACACGGTCGCCTGGACGGAATACTACTCCTTCCAACATAGTTAGAAGTCCGAGCATATCCCGCTCCTCGCACCGTTCGCCACTTGCCACCCACCACTCCAGCGAAGCTTTGGCGCGAGCTCAATCGCTGCTCTGGATTACCCTCAACGGCGGACAAGATCGGCGAATGGAGGTCACCATTCGAAGTCTCATCGGCCGCCAACGGCGGCACTCCACGGCAGCCGAGTACATCAGCGGCAGCGCAAGACTGCCGAGCACGAGCGATGGCGACAAATCGGTGGGGTGCAACCACCGTGGACTCTCCGCCCGAAGGCCAAGATCGCCGACTTCGCCGGATCTACCTCGGCAATGACTCCACGCATCGCCAGATCCACGAGCTCGTCGCGATCAGCGCCAAGTTCTTCACGAATGACAGCAAGAAGACGCCAGATACTGCGCCGAGCGCCAAAGAGAAGCGGCGTCAATCGGACCAGCGCTGGGCCCTCTGTCGACATGCATGCGCCCGAAAACCAGGCGACTTGCGTCTGTGATAGGTTGCCCTGCGTTCACTCATGAGCTGCGGCAAGTCGATGGCCCAAAGCATGAAGAATTTCAAGCGAGACGTGCGAGAGAAATGCGGCGGCAAGTCGCATCCGTCGGAGTTCCTCGGCATCTACACCATCACGGTGCAAGCTGCTGGGGCGGGGCGACAAGATCCTGCCAACTACTTCCGGCGGTGCTCAAGCCCAATGTCGAGTCTGGCTCATGCACTTGCGGACAACTCCATATCCTCTGGGCAGACCTATGCCATCGGTTTGTCGGCGCCTTTACAGGGACCACAAGCCTCATGGCCAAGAGAGCGACCTTCATCTGCTCGCCCAGAAGGAAGGAGAGCCCTGCGCAAGTACATTGAGAGATTCAGCCGTGTACAGCACAACATCCCAGATGTCCACCCTGCCGCGGTCATCAGCGCGTTCCATCAGAACGTGCGAAACCGCAGGATGCGGGAGGAGATGGCGATGTGCAAGATCGAGAGACATCGATGAGCTATATGCCTGGCCGACAAGTGTGCGCGTCTTTGAGGAAGGAGAAACTCCCGGAGAGAATCTGAGGAGCGGGAGGATCGGCGGCGAGGATGCTGCCCGACAAAGAAAAACCGGCGGAACAACAGGAAGAAGAAAGGCAAAGATGTGCTAGTCGTTGAGCAGTCCAGCGACGGAGGTGGCGCCAAGAAAGCCAAAGCTGGTAGCTCCGGCAAGGAGATTGCCGCATGCACCAACTGCCAGGCTGTGGCGGTCGCCGACAAGCAGGACGGCACCAACATGCAGTACTGCAAGATCCACCGCACCAAGGGCCATGACCTCCAGAGCTGCAAGAAGGTCGAGCAGCTTGTCGGCAGCAAAAGGCTGAATCTGACGGCGACAAAGAGAAGGCCCAAGAAGGTCTTTGGAGGATCCGGCAAGAAACGCCCGGCCGAGGAGGGCGCCGGCAAGGCCAAGCGGCGGAAAGGAGACAGACCTCCAGCGGCGCGACAAGGATGAAGATGGCGGCGACGATGAAGATATGGATGATGGCGACACGGAGAGCAGGAGTTCGAGAAAGCCACAAAGGTCTGTGCGTTGGCGGTGGTGCTTCTCGCATACTTCACACCGCCAGCTCAAGCGGTGGGTGCGGGAAGTCAATGTGGCAGAACCACCCGTCGAGTCACGCAAGCCTCTGAAATGGTCCAGCACGCCTATCATCTTTGATATTGAGGACCACCCGGATCGCATAACTGCGGTCGGGTGCTTGCCGATGTTGGTTTCACCAACTATCCGCAACCTCAAGGTCACTAAGATGCTAGTTGACGGCGGGGCCGTCTTGAACCTGATCTCCTCCGCGGTACTCCAGAAACTCCAGATCCCTGACAGCAAGCTCAAAGAGACCGGCACATTCCAAGGAATCAATCCGGGAAGGAGCAAGCCGAAGGGAAAGATCACGTTGCCGATGACATTTGGCAGCGAGTTAAACTTCAGGACTGAGAGGGTCACTTTTGACGTTGCTGACTTTCCATCGCCTTACAATGGGATACTCGGCCGTCCAACACTCGCCAAATTCATGGCAGCCTCTCACTATGCATACAACATGCTGAAGATGCCAGACCTGATAAGTGTCATCTCTGTCCCTGGCGACAAGAAGGATGCCCTTATCTGCGCCGATAAGATCTACCGGGAAGCAGCAGCCGCAACAGATCGCAAGTCACTTGCTGTTGAAGCTCCCGGGGGGAAGAAGAAGACCAAGTCCGGCAAGAGTTCTGATGCCCACTCCGGCAAGCGCACCTTTTCGGAGTGCTGCGCTACCGTCGAGGACGCACCATCGAGCTCCACCGGCAAGTGTAAGAAGACAATGGCAGCTCCGCCAGAGACCAAGAAGGTGTGCACCAAGGAAGACGGCACTGGTGGTACCTTCACCATCAGTGCCACTCTCGACCCTAAATAGGAAAGCGCTTTTCGTTGCTTTCTGCGAATAACGTCGGCGTGTTTGCGTGGCAACCGTCGACATCCCGGTGTTCCCGGAAATAATCGAACACCATCTTGCCGTCTGTCCTCATCGCGCGCCCGTCAAGCGAAGGTCGAAACAAGCGATGGGCGCCAGAATTCATCGCGAAAGAAATCAAGAAGTTGGAAGCGATGAGGCCTTGTCGGAGGAGTGCTTCATCCTCGTGGTTGGCCAATCCTGTAGTCGTGTGCAAGGCAAGCGGAAATGGAGGCTTTGTATCGACTTTACCGATCTCAATAAAGCTTGTCCCAAAGACCCATTTCCCTTGCGGCGCATTGACCAGATTGTTGACTCCACGGCGGATGTGACTTGCTTTCATTTCTTGGCGCATACTCGAGGATACCATCAGATCTTCATGGCGAAAGAGGATGAGGAGAAGACCGCATTCATCACTCCATGTGGCACATCTTGTTTCATACGGATGCCTTCGGTTTAAAGAATGCTGGTTCAACATTTGCAAGGGTAGTCCATGGCGCTTTTGAGCCACAAATACGAAAATGTGGAAGCCTACATGGATGACATAGTGGTCAAGAGCAAGGACAGGGCAACTCTGATTCAAGATTTAGACGAAACCTTTGCAAATCTGCGCAAGATCAACCTCAAGCTTAACCCCGAGAAGTGTGTGTTTGGAGTCCCCTCCGGCAAGCTTCTCGGGTTGTTCGTGTCTCAGCGGGGAATTGAAGCCAATCCCGACAAGATCAAGGCTATTGAGCAGATTGAAGCACCAAAGCGCGTCAAGGATATACGAAGACTTGCCGATTGCGTGGCGGCTCTCAGCAGGTTTATCTCTAGGTCTGCTGAGCGCGCCCTGCCGTTTTTCAAAATATTGAAAAAGGCAGGTCCAATGAAATGGACTCCGGAAGCAGAGGCTGCGCTACAAGACTTGAAGAGATACCTGTCCTCCACTCCAACACTTGTCGCACCTAAGCCACAAGAGAAGTTGCTGCTGTATATAGCGGCAACCAATCAAGTGGTTAGTGCTGCGTTAGTAGCGGAGAGGGAGGCGGATGATGAGCCAGCAACCACGACAGATGCATCCAGCGACAAGCATGGGGCTTCACCGACAAGCTCTAGTCCCGACAAAGATGGATTTGCGCAGGCGCGTGAGGAGATACAGAAGAGAACGGTGCAGCGCCCAGTTTACTTTGTCAGTTCCCTTTTGCAGGGGGCTAGGTCGAGGTACTCTGGTGTGCAGAAATTGCTTTTCGGCCTTCTCATGGCCTTGAGAAAGCTGCGCCATTACTTCCAAGCACATGAGATCATAGTTGTCACTCGTTTTCGGCGAAGAGGATCTTGCGAAATCCGAAGCAACAGGCGGGATTGTCGAGTGGGCCTTTGGGCTGTCAAGCTTTGGCCTCAAGTTTGAGAGCACTTCAACTATCGAAGCGAGCATTGGCAGAATTCATAGCGAGTGGGCGCCAACACGGATGAAGAAATTCGAAGCGAGCATCCCGTCAAGGAAGCAAGCAAAGAGTGGCTGATGTACTTTGATGGTGCCTTCTCGCAAAGGCGCCGGTCTTGGCGTGCTACTTGTTGCACCCACGGAGAGCACCTCAAGCACGTAGTCGGATGCACTTTCCTAGGGAGAAAGCAACAAACAATACCGCAGAGTATGAAGGTTTGCTTGCCGGTCTCAGGATCGCGGCAGACCTTGGGATCAAGAAGCTCATCGTCAGGGGTGACTTGCAGCTTGTCATCCGCCAAGTGAACAAGAAGTATCAGAGTCCGTTGATGGAAGCTTACGTTGATGAAGTGAGAAAACTAGAAGAGCACTTGGACGGCCTACAGATGGAGCATGTTCCAAGAGCTGATAACGACATTGCCGATGGCTTTGTCGAAGTCGCCCGACTTAAGTTACACATGGAACCAGGAATCTTCGTGCTCAAACCGACTCAACCGTCTCATGCGCCATCAACTGGACAGAGCAAGAAGAGAAAGTTGATTTCTGGTGACTATTTTCCGGCAGAGCTCCCCAAAGCCGCCGCCAAAAAGGTCCCCAAGATGAACACCAAGGGTGCTGAGGAGCAGTCTGCTCTGGCAAGCCCTAGGGTTTGTTCCGTTGAAGCAGACGCTCCCGACAAGTTTTGCTCCGGCAAGCTTGCCGGGGAACGTCAAGCTTCGGCTGAGCCGCAGGTTCTCGCCGTAGAAGCGGATGTTCCCGCAGCAGCAGATGTGCCTTTAGTCCTTGTTGTCGAGCCACAAGCTCCAGCATGGGCACAGCATATTGTCCGTTTCCTTCAGACAGGAGAACTTCCCAAAGAGCAAGAAGAAGCGGAAAGAGTAGCCCGGCAGTCAAGTATGTACCAGTTTATCGACAACACACTGTACAGAAGAAGACTCAGCGGTGTGAAATTGAAGTGTATTCACCGGAAGACGGACAAAAGCTGTTGGCGAGAGATACATGGAGGCATATGTGGTCACCACATTGGCGCAAAAGCACTTGCCGCAAAGCGTTCCGGCAAGGTTTCTTTTGGCCGACAGCTCTCCGGGATGCAAGCGCACAAGTAACCAAGTGTGAAGCGTGCGAGTTCCATTCCAGCGAATCGCCCACTAGCTCAATCTCTCGAGCGATCCCTTTATCCTGGCCATTTTCGATGCGGGGCTCGACATCCTCGGCCCCTTTCCCGAGCCGTCGGGGCTTTGAGTACTTATGCGTTGCAATCGACAAGTTCACAAAGTGGCGGAAGTGGAAGCGATGAGGAAGGTGACAGGCATAGTCGGCGATCAAGTTCTTGGTCGATTGTTTGCCGTTTGGGATCCCTAACAGATCATCACCGACAATGGCACGCAATTCACGAGCCGCACCTTCATGCGATCGTCCAAGATCTTGGCGCCAAGGTCTGTTTAAGCTTCATTGCTCACCCGAGAAGCAACGATCAAGTGGAGAGGCGAATCTTTGAAGTGCTCTGCGCGGCTCAAGACCAGACTTTCGGCGGGCTGCGCAAGTCGCGAAAGAACTGGATTGAGGAGCTGCCGTTGGTTCTTTAGTCGTCGGGGCGACGCCAAATCGAGCCACCGCGGACACCTTCGCTCTAGTCTATGGAGCGAGGCGCTTCTCCCCACGGAACTTCGTATATGGGTCACCTCGAGTGCTCGCTTATGATGAGCTTGAGCAAGAGCAGCTGCGACAAGATGACGCTACTGCTCCTTGAGGAAGACCGTCTTGAGCCGCTATCTGAGCTGCTCGATACCAGCAAGCTTTGCGCGCTACCATAACCGCAAAGTTAATGCGAAGTCTCGAGGAAGGCGACCTTGTTCTTGGTAGCGTTCGATTCGCCAAGAATTCCAACAAGTTGGCGGCGAAGTGGGAAGGCCCTTACCGGGTGAAACGAGTCACTAGGCCTGGCGCTGTCCGCCTTGAGACCGAAGATGGCATTCCGGTGAGCAACTCCTGGAACATTGAGCATCTTCGTAAGTTTTACTCGTAAGGCGCGGTTGCCGGAACCTGTTCCGGCAACCACCTTTTGTACAAGTCTTGCTGCTGTTGCATGTAATCCTTTGTACAAAGCCGGGCGCAGACCCCGTGCATAAGTAAAGCTCATGTGCTCCGCACATCTTGTCAATTTCATGCTTTCTATTTTTTGCATGTGTTATCTGACACTTTGTGCAGCACCTATCCCCGGTAAGCAATAACGAGCCGTAAGGCCCCATATCTTTATTTTCTCTTCTTTCTTTTTCTCAATGAAAGGAAGGTTCCCCTGCCCACAAGTTTGCCGGGGGAAAAGGAGAAGATAATGGTGTGGACCAGGCGTCGTTCAAGAAAGTTTCGCCTTACCGGGAAGCAAACGACAGAAAAGCTAAGTTGCCAAAGTTTGAGCAATCAGATTTTTAAAAATTTTAAGTTATCTTCCTCGAACGACCGTGCTTTGTATGAAAAACCTGTGCGTGGAGGAACCAACTCGTAACTAGTTGCGCCCTTACTTTGTTTCGAGCCCGCTCAACAAGTGAGCTGTGACTAGTTGCGACAAGGTTTCTTGTCGGTAGCGGCGCCGCCGGCAGGCTGCTGACGTCCCGCACTCAGCGCTCGCGGCTAAGGTGCCTGCACCGGCAAGTTCCCTAAAAGCTTAGGGTAAAAACATACAAAGGAAGGAATCAAGTAAAGGAAATAACGTAGCAATCGCTACCCAAAATAGAGTTATATTACAAGATAGCTTGTCGCAGCTCTAACAGATTGTTCTCATAACATGACCAACAGCGACAAGAAAAGGAGAAAACGGGCGGCCTAATCTACGCGATCGCCCTCAACCCTCTTGATCCCGCTCACCTTGTCCACAATGGGTGCGACAAGGGTCTTGAGCGCTTCCAGATCAGCATCCGGCGGCAGGGTCTTGAGGACGTTGGTGAGGTTGAGGCCCGGGTTGCGGAAGGCCACCTTCACCAACACCTTTTGAAGAGCTCCCGCGCAGATCTTGCACGACTCATCGGCCAGCTGCTTTGGGATCTTCTCCCGGAGTCGCTGGAGGGCCGTCACCACGCCTTTGAAGAACAAGGTGAGCTTGGCGCTGGGTTGGAGGTTCTCATCGGAGGGATACCTGAGATCCTCCATCCCCAGCTGCGCCAGCTCCCTGTCAATGGCTGCGGCAATATCCACGAGACCCTCCGTCCAGTGCTCCACATTCTCCATAAAAGTGTTCTGGGCGACAGCAGCCCTCGCCAGTAGCGCCTCATCGGCCTTGATCCTCTCCTTCAAGGCCACCTCCTGCTCCCTGGCGCCGTCCAGCGTCTTGGTCAAAGTAGTCAGCTTCAACTCAAGATCTGCGTTGGAGTCCTTGGCGGTGCTAAGCTCCTTGCCCCTCTCGGCGAGACGACCCTGCAGCTCGCCAAAGCTGTAGGCGTCCTTATCGCGCTCATGCTTGAGCGCAGCAACCTCTTCACCGCTTGCCTAGAGATCGGCCTCCAGCTGCGCCACCTTCGTCTCCAGCTCCTTCTTGGCGGCCTCGGCAGCTGCGGCAGTATCCTCTGCTTGCTTGAGAGCCCCGCCGAATGTTTGCTCGCGCGCAGCAAGCTCCTCCTCATGGCTGTCAAGGTTGACCTTCCATTGCGCCAACTCGCCCTCCCGTGCAGACAGCTTCTCGGCGGCAAGCCGCTATTGCTCTTCAACTTCAGCCCTCTCGAGGAGGAAGGCTTTCCGCTCCTCGGCAAGTTGCTTCCGCTCCTCTCCCAGGGACCAGAGAGCTTCCTGGTTAAAACCCCGGAGCTCTTCCGCGCGCTTCTCGATATCCACTCCCGCCTTCGCAACAAGCGCTTCTCGGGATTCCAGCTTGGCCTGTCGAGCGCGGTAGAGCGACAGCAGCTTCCGCAGCAGCCGCTCCTCCTCAGGCTCGCCGCTGCTGCTGCTCGGCGCATCAACCAGCGTCATCCCAGCGGAGGCGAGCACCTCTCCATCAAAGATTTCTCCTTCGATCGGCGCCCTGGAGCTTGACGCCCAGGGGAGCTTGATGAAAACGCCATCGCCGGTCTTCAAATAGGTGTCGGGCTGGGGCTCTTTGGAGCCTAACGCTGCGGCAGCGGCGGAGGGATCGGCGGTCAGCGTAGCGCCTGACGCTCCTGCGGCCTCAGGTCCGTCAGTGCGATCGCCAGACCCCTCGCCAGCTTTTGTGGCAACAGCTTTGGCGGCCTCTTCACCGGCGGGATCATCAGCGCCGGCTGCTCCTTCGGTAGCAGCGACGTCGTCGGTATTGCCGCGCGCGTTCTCCTTGGCGGCAACCTCGGTCTCCATTGGCTCCGCGGCAGATGGATCTGATGGCCGGAAAAGGGAGAAAAGTTAAGCAAATATCCAAAAAGAAAATCAGAAGAAGAAGAACCCAAGGGAAGTTTTTAAGCAAGAGGATTACCTGTAGTGGGTTCTACAGTCATGGTCTCCGCCACCGGGGGGTCGCTGGTGCTGTCCCTTGCCGGAGAACTCTCCCTTGCCGGAGACTTCTCCCTTACCGGAAAATGCTCCCTTGCCGGAGAACGCTCCCTTGCCGGGGAAACCTCCCTTGGCGGTGTAGTCAAAGCAGATGGCATGTCGGGGGCGGCTTCCGGGCGCTCCTGGTGAGGCTGCTCTGCTCCTACACAAACCAATAGTCAGATGTCAGCAAAGAAAGAGCACCCATGCGCGCCTAACAACGGGAAGTAAACCATATACTTACGCTGGGGGCTGCTTCGGGGAATAGTTGCCGGGTCCGGCAAGGTGGTCTCGGACACACCCCCTGCTGTCGCGGTGGGTTCGTCCTCGATGACAATCACCGGGACCTTGGCTCTCTTCGCCGCTCCCTGGGCCAGGGTCCTGAAAAGGAATGAGTTCGGAGTAAAGCAAATCAGATACAAGACAAAACAACAAGAATTGAAGAACTACAAGTACAGCAGAGAATCTTACTCTTCTTCTTCCTCGTCGGAGCTGAGCGCGGAGAGGTCGAAGTCCGGCTCACCTCCGGCGCGATGCGCGGAGGAGTAGGTTCCCTTAGCCGCTTGGCGGGGGTAGTGGTGGTGGTCTGAGACGGCCCAGCTCCGGCCGCCGCCGCGCCGTGAGAAGCGGCAGGAGCAGAAACGGTGGTCCGGGAGGACCCCGCTCCAGTTGCCGCAGCGGCGTGAGGTGCTCCCGCAGCAACAGTGCTTGCCACGGTGGAGCGTGTCACGCAGCGCGGCGGCTGTTGACTCATCTGCCGCCCCGCTACGTCCCCGGCCTTGCGAAGACGCCTTCTTGGTGGAGCTGGGGGCTCTGCTTGCGGCGAGCTGTCCGAAGATGAGGAGGAAGAGGAGTTGGTCTTCGACGAGCCGCTCGCACCCTCGGCGGGCTCGCTCGACTCGACTTCAGGCCCGACAAGCTCTCCCTCGCCGGCAAGCTCCTCACGCTCGGCAAGGCTTGCCGCCTCTGCTGCCTCTGCCTCCTCCACGGTGAATCCAACTTCGCCATGCAGCAGCCGCTGCGCCGCCTCTTCCAGCCTAGTGGCGTCTGCTGCATCTCCGCATCGGTGGTGTCGCGGGTAAGGCTTTTCTGCTCATCGAGGCGTACCAGCACTTCTACCAAGCCGTCAAAGAACTCCCCGCACGACGTCGTCTGAGGCTCTTGCCAAGTTGGGACAATTCCATGCGAATCGCCTGGCGACATCATTGCGGGATGCGGTCGGCGAGGAGTTGTTACCAGTGAATGACACCTTCGCAACCTTTGACACGCCGGGATGTTGAGGTCGTGCTTGAACAGTTCTCGGAGCATCGCGTCCCAGTTCGAGACAGTGAAGTTGAAGTTGAGGCCCGGCGCAGCCTCATGATATCCGCCGCGTTCGGAACTCCCGGCGGGTCTCCTCCTCTCTGCGAAGCGTCGCGGCGGCGAAGAAAATCTGCGCCAACGGCGCCTGATGGAGCCCGCAAACTGAGGCGTTGGATCCGGTGACGGCAATCTTCAGCCTATCGTCTTCCGGGCCACGTTGCTCAATCGTTGCCACGCTCTCATCGGGCTTGGCGCTGGGCGGTAAATGGCTGTGGGTTCTCCTCGACAATCCAAAGACCGATCTGCTCTCCATTCCTCCCACTTGCTGCGGAACTCTCCCTCGGATAAGCTTCCTTCTTGCCAGCTCTCGAGATCCAGCGATTCCGCGGATAAAGGCTCCCCTCTCTCAACTCGAGGCATAAAGAAGTGGCGAAAAAGAGCTACATTTGGATAGACTCCGACAAAGTTTTCGCAGAGATGTGCGAAAACTGCCATGGTCGAAACGGCATTGGGGGTGAAGTCAAGGAGGCGTAACCCGTAGGTGTTCATAATGTCGCAGAAAAAACTTCGAGAAAAGGCGGGCGAGCCCGCAGAGAAGAACAACGCGAAGAAGGGATATCCATTCGAGCCGGTTTAGCGGCGGCCGAGAGTACCTTCGTGTCTTGGATCGCCGCGTCTCCGTCGACGAAGAGGTAGTAATACTCCTCGGCTCCTTCGCGCGAGCTTGGGGGAGATGCCGCTCCTTCGCAAAGCACATGAGCAGCTGCGCCTCGGCCGACTTCACGACCTTCCCGGCTTTGAGCCATGGCGAGGTGGTGAGAGAGATCGACGGCGTTGGTGGTGCGGTGGCGATGGAAGCGGGCGCTGCTCTCTTCACTTTGGGAAGAAGGGGGCGGCGGAGGTTTTTTTTGAGATTGGAATAGCAACCGCGAGATGGGCGAACTGCCCCTGTTTCCCCTACTTATAAAGAGGGAGGGGGCGGACGTTCCGTCTTTCCAAATAAAGAAACCACCCACGATCTCTCCCACGACGCCGCATTCAACGCATGTCGTTCGGGGAGGGCGCGGTGGATCTGAGTGAGATCTGGCGTAACCCGGGCAGCGTGCCGTGCCTGTTTTGGGCCTGGCCCAACAGCGCTCGGCACCGTGTGTGGCCCAGGCCCGGGGGCTCCTGTCGGTGTACTAGAGTAGGGGTACCCTAGTATCCCGAACTTGTGCACGGGCAGTCGCAGCACCCCTTGGCAAGGCTTGCCAGGTGACCGCCAAGGTCCTCCGTGGTTCCTTTGGAGCCATTCAAGAACAAAGTATTCAAGCCAAGGAGACAAGGCCCCGGCAAGAGGAGCTTGCCGGGAAGGCCAACCAAGGCATCTCAAGGAACTTGCCGCGACGCGCCACGCATCCCGGCGAGGCCCGGTGAGCGACAAGCTTCTGGACGTGACAAGACAACGACCGTGGCAAGGCGCTTGCCGGGGCAAGCTACCACTCAGACCGCACTCCAAAGACATCCACCAACGTGTCGCCTACAGGACCTTTCGGTAGCGTGGCAAGAGGTCTGTGCAGCCAGCGGCGCTTGTGGCAAGCGGCGCGACAAGATTGCCATCGTGGCAGCGGTGGCGTCCTGACGGTCCCTTTTTTGCACTATTTGGGTGACGTAGATGGGCATTTAATGCCTTTGTCCCCTACCGTCGGTTAGGTATGATACATCTGCATGTAGTTGTACCAACCGCAACACCTTTCCATTTTACCCTTGTTCTGCGTTGCCACTGCCGGTGACCCTTGAGCATATAAAAGGAGGCCCATGCGCAACGTAGAGGGGGGTTCGAAGCGAAAAACACTCACGCCTGTCTCGTTAGCAGCTAAGCGTGTCTTTGTAGCACTCAGCGCTCCCGAGCAAGAACTCAATACACTCAGACATGCAGCAGTAGGAGTATTATCTCTCCGGAGAGCTCCGAAGCTGGGTAAACTGCTCGTGTGCTTCGCCTCGATCCGCTCTTCGCGCGATCTCCGCCCCCCGCCGAACCAAAAGGGGCCTGGTCCGCTGGTCCCATAGGTGTTCGTGGATCAATTTCCCCGACATATAGTTGCTTGTTAATTTGCTTGAGTATTGATGTCTTCATGCCAAATTATAGACTATTGCTTTGAATCATCTAAAGTCCTAATGTCCATGCTACAAAAGAAAAGAATATGTGATGAACATGTTAGGCAACATTCCGCATCAAAAATTATGTTTATCATTCGCCTACTCGAGGACGAGCAGGAAGTAAGCTTGGGGATGTTTGATATGTCTCCAACGTATCAATAATTTTTTATTGTTCCATGCTGTTATATTATTAATATTGGATGTTTTATATACATTTACTAGAAACTTTATATCATTTTTTGGGACTAACCTATTAACTTAGTGCCCAGTGCCAGTTGTTGTTTTTTGCTTGTTTTTACTTTGCAGAATATCAATACCAAACGAAGTCCAAATGCCGCAAAACTTTTTGGAGATTTTTTTCTGGCAAGAAGAGACCCTAGAAGCTTTTGGAGGCCACAAGAAGATAGGCCAGTGGGCCACTAGGCAGCAGGGCGCGCCAGGGGCCTCTGGCGTGCCCTGGTGGGTAGTGGGGCCCACATGGCTCTGTTTGACCTACCTTCGCCTCTATAAATACTCTAAAATCCCAAAACCCTCACGGGAGTCGACGAAATACTTTTTCGCAGCCGCAAGTTCCAGAACCACAAGATCCAATCTAGAGGCCTTTTCCGTCACTTTGCCGGAGGGGGCAACGATCACGGAGGGGTTCTTCATCATCCTTGTTGCCCCTTCGATGATGAGTGAGTAGTTTACCACAAACTTACGGGTCCATAGCTAGTAGCCAGATGGCTTCTTCCCTCTTTTTAATCTTCAATCCAATGTTCTCCTTGATGTTCTTGGAGATCTATTTGATGTAATGACTTATCGCGGTGTGTTTGTTGGGATCCGATGAATTGTGAGTTTATGATTAGATCTATCTATGAATATTATTTGGGTTTTCTCTGAACTCTTTTATGCATTATTTTTATAGCCTCCTATTTCTTCTCCGGTTAACTGGTTTGGTTTGGCCAACTAGATTGATTTATCTTGCCATGGGAAGAGGTGCTTTGTGATGGGTTTGATCTTGCAGTGCTCAATCTCAGTGACAGCAAGAGACATGCCACGCATATATCATTGCTATTAAGGGTAACAAGATGGGATTTATTCATACATGGGTATATCTTGTCTAAATCATGTCATCTTTCTCAATGCATTACTCTGTTTTCTCATGAACTTAATACACTAAATGCAGGTTGGATAGTGTTCGATGTGTGGAGTAATAGTAGTCGATGCAGATCGTTTCGGTCTACTAATCTTGGACGTGATGCCTATATACATGATCATTCCCTTGGATATCGTCATAATTATTTGCTTTTCTATCAATTGCCCAACAGTAATTTCTTTACCCACCGTATGCTATTTTCTCAAGAGAAGCCTCTAGTGAAAACTATGGGCCCCGGGTCTATCTTTTATCATGTATTAAAACAAAAAATACCTTGCTGCATATCGAGAACCATCTGCTTCTTCATCACCTGCAGTTTCCTGGCTTCAGAGGTTTCCCCGACGTTGATGTAGCATATCGCTATGTCCCGTTGTTGTATCCCTCCACCGCATGCACGTGTACCACATAGTTGGTCTAGATTATTTCCCTTTCCGAACTTGTACTATTGGCTTGTAATTGACTTTATGTATGGATCTGTATGTCATGCTTGACTACTATGTTGTATATATTGTACTTCTTTCTTTGTGCATGTTACCTCGTGAATGATTCCTTGCCTCTACAATTGCTCAATGCTAAACTATACCTGTTACATTTTAGCTGGATGGTTAGGCCAGCTGGTCATGGTCGCGGTGCCAACAATCCACCACCGCCCGAATATATGGTAAGAATGAGACAATAGTTTGAGCTGAATCGTCACTTCATGCAAGGGCTCATGGACCAGTTCCCGCGTCCAAATATGAATCAACAGCCATCCCCATTGACTCTGCAAGACTTTGCATGCCTCAACCCTGCTATCTATCGCAGCTCAACTCAGCCTCTTGATGCTGATGACTGGCTCCGCGACATCACTTTTGAGTTGGAATCTGCTAATGTGGGCCCTGCCAGCTATGCCACTTTTGCATCCTATTTCCTCAAGGGTCCCGCTGCTCAATGGTGGGATAGTCACTGGCGTTCACTACCTATTGGAACATCCATTACCTGGCTGGAGTTCCAAGCTGCTTTTCGTGCCCACTTCATTCCGCATGGAATTATGGACAAGAAGACGCGAGAGTTCCGCAACCTCACGCAGGGCAACAAGTCTGTAGATGCTTATCAGCGGGAGTTCCTTGACTTGTCCCACTATGTTGAAGAAGATATCGCTACTGATGCTCATAGACAGGAAAAGTTCCGTGAAGGACTTCACCCTAGTATCAAGCTCGTGCTCCTTCACTACAAAAAAATACACTTCCATGATGACAGGTGTTTGTCACAGTAGGTCGCGTTTTTGTCATGCATGTACATCCATCACAAATTTATGACAGAATCAAGATAGTCATACATGTTGAAGGAAATATGCCCTAGAGGCAATAATAAAGTTATTATTTATTTCCTCATATCATGATAAATGTTTATTATTCATGCTAGAATTGTATTAACCGGAAACATAATACATGTGTGAATATATAGACAAACAGAGTGTCACTAGTATGCCTCTACTTGACTAGCTTGTTAATCAAAGATGGTTATGTTTCCTAACCATGAACAAGGAGTTGTTATTTGATTAACAAGGTCACATCATTAGTTGAATGATCTGATTGACATGACCCATTCCGTTAGCTTAGCACACGATCGTTTAGTATGTTGCTATTGCTTCCTTCATGACTTATACATGTTCCTATGACTATGAGATTATGCAACTCCGTTTACGGAGGAACACTTTGTGTGCTACCAAACGTCACAACGAATCGGGTGATTATAAAGGTGCTCTCTGGTGTCTCCGAAGGTACTTGTTGAGTTGGCGTATTTCGAGATTAGGATTTGTCACTCCGAATGTCGGAGAGGTATCTCTGGGCCCTCTCGGCAATGCACATCACTTAAGCCTTGCAAGCATTTCAACTAATGAGTTAGTTGTAAGATGATGTATTACGAAACGAGTAAAGAGACTTGCCGGTAACGAGATTGAACTAGGTATTGGATACCGACGATCGAATCTCGGGCAAGTAACATACCGTTGACAAAGGGAACAACGTATGTTGTTGTGCGGTTTGACCGATAAAGATCTTCGTAGAATATGTAGGAACCAATATGGGCATCCAGGTCCCGCTATTGGTTATTGGCCGGAGACATGTCTCGGTCATGTCTACATTACTCTCGAACCGTAGGGTCCGCACGCTTAAGGTTTCGATGACAGTTATATTATGAGTTTATGTATTTTGATGTACGAAGGTTGTTCGAGTCTCGGATATGATCACGGACATGACGAGGAGTCTCAAATGGTCGAGACATAAAGATTGATATATTGGACGGATATATTTGGACACCGGAAAGGTTCCGGAGAAGTTTGGAGCTCCGGAGGTTACCGAACCCCGGGAGGTATATGGGCCTTATTGGGCCCATGTAGGAGGAAGGGAGAAGGAACAAGGGAGGGGGGCGCGCCCCCCCAAGCCCAATCCGAATTGGGGAGGGGGGCCGCCCCCCTTTTCCTTTCTCCTTCCCCCTCTTCCTATTTCTACTACTAGTACTACTTCCTAATACTAGTACTCCTTCCTTCCCCCTCCAAATAACATAAGGAAAAGAGAGGGAAACCTACTTGGAGTAGGTTTCCCCCTCCCTATGGCGCGCCCCCTAGTGGCCGGCCACCTCCTCCCTCCCTCCTTTATATACGGGGTAGGGGGCACCCTAGGACACACAAGTTGATCATTGATCGCTCCTCGGCCGTGTGCGGTGCCCCCTCACGATATTACACCTCGATCATATTGTAGCGGTGCTTAGGCGAAGCCTGCGACAGAGAACATCAAGATCGTCACCACGCCGTCGTCTTGTGGAACTCCCCTCGGAGCCTCTCTTGGATTGGAGATCGAGGGTGCGTCATCGAGCTGTCGTGTGTGTCAAGAACTTCGGAGGTGCCGAGTAACGGTGCTTGGATCGGTTGGACCGGGAGGACGTCGACTACTTCCTCTCGTTGTGTCAACGCTTCGCGTCGGTCTACGAGGGTACGTAGGCAACACTCTCCCCTCTCGTTGCTATGCATCACCATGATCTTGCATGTGCGTAGGAATTTTTTTGAAATTACTACGTTCCCCAACACATGTGCTGTCCTAGAAGTGTTCCATGACATTACCAAAATTATCATCACGGAAGTGTCCACTTCCATGACGATAAATCGCGCGTCACAGAAGTGCTTCCGTCAAGGGTGACCGACACGTGGCATCCACCATAACGGAATGCTGTTAAGCTATCAGGTCGGGTTTTGGATCCGATAACCCGTTAACAGCCCCGACCAATGGGAAATTTCCATGTGTAAAATTCTTATTGGCCGGACGAAACACGTGTTAGCTTGTCAGTGGGTCAGATAGGCACCTATGATATGTCGACACGTGCCACGGCCCACCACTGGCCCATTTAGCTTACAAAGCCGGCCTGTTTGACTTGGTCAAAAGTTAACGGGCTGGCCCATGAAAAGCCTGTTAACGGTCTCTTCGCAAATAGCCCATTTTACGGCCCGTTAGGCACTAAAGGAAATTGGCCCAACAACGTCATGTGAACCGTCGAATATAACACCAGCCCATTTCACTTTTGGCCCATGTATGGCCCATGACGTCTTTCGGCCCATATGAGGCCTTCGTATCTTTCGGCTCTTTACAGGCCCACGGTGACTCTAGCCCATAATGAACCGTAATTTTCTTTGTACACGTTAACGGCCCGTGATTTACATGGGCTGTTTCCAGCCCGTGTTAGCTTACGGCCTATTGACGGCCCATACGTTCTTGGGCTCCTTTTCGGCGCTCGATTACTTCCGGCCTGTTACTGGCATGTTCCCCTAATGGGCCAAATTCGGCCCATGGCAAGAGTCAGCCCGTTACTGGCATGTTCCCCAAATGGGCCAAATTCGGCCCATGGCAAGAGTCGGCCCGTTATTGGCCCGTTACCCTAATGGGCCAAATTCGGCCGGTGGCAAGAGTCGGCCCGTTTCTGGCCAGCCCGTCATATATTCTGGCCCATTAACGACCCGTTATGCCTGTGACAGAATTAAGCTTTTGCAGTCCTACGGCCTGTTAACGGCCCATTACCGTGCTGGGCCGATACCAATTACGCCCGATTATGGCCCATGTAGACCCATTTATCCGACGACCCTAGGCCCATTTATCGACGGCCCGAGGCCCACCGATTAAAGGCCCATTTATCGATGGCCCGTAGGAGACCCATGGATCCTACGGCTCGTATATGCCCATGGGTAGTTGCGGCCATTAGCAAACTAGGGAAAAGGAATACTAGGAAATAAATAAGGCCCAAACTAACGCTAGGCTATTAAGGCGATTGCACAGATTACATCCACTCGGCATCAAAGATCGCCACCAGTGCAAATATAGGGAACACCCTACACTATACAAAAATGGCTTGCTATTTTCTTCAGCCGGTGGCTGCACGTTAAGAATAAATTTTGTATCGCACCAAAACAAATTACAACTATATAACAAAAGGAAGGTTGGCATAAAACTTAACAGTCTAGCAGATAAATGCACCACCAGAAGTTCAGAAGCTCGGTTCATTTGACCTGACTGTTACGTTTTCATGCTGATGGAACCGAGCTTCTGAACAACATAGCAAATGTCTGATGGAACACCATAACCCTCGCCTTCATTTCCCCTAGGCTCCTGAACAACATAGCAAATGTCTGATAGTCTGGTTTCAAAACCATGCATATCTTGATGACATTGAGCAATGTTTCTCCTTGTTTCACAAAGGGCCTCTGTTAGGGAATGGACTTGTGTCTGGAGCGCAGATACAACATTGCTTTGAGCTTGCATATCTTGATCATGAGGCACTTTGGACGATATTGCCTTAACAACCAACCCAGTATTACACAGGAATGTGCTTTTGGCACTGCTAGTGGACAGGTACTGACCCACTGCAGCAAAGCTGACATTGCGGTTATAGTTGCCTCGCCACCTTCAGAAGGTGGCGGTTCCACCATTTTCTCCATAGCTCGCTGAAAATTTGAGGTTTTACATTAGTAGTACCAGAACAGAAGATATTAAGGAGGCAGCAAAACCAAACAAAATAGCTTTGGTCTATATACAGAACTTATTCTGGGGAACCCATGT
Organism: Aegilops speltoides; assembly: GCA_021437245.1. NCBI lineage: Eukaryota > Viridiplantae > Streptophyta > Magnoliopsida > Poales > Poaceae > Aegilops > Aegilops speltoides. The sequence goes on from CM038142.1 coordinate 55,766,915, forward strand.
AAAATATTAGTTGTATTTTATTGCAAAGTACATAATAAAACCAGGTTCCAAACATATGACCATGTACCATCGCTAATGTATTGTCTATTTCTTCACATTGTATTGAGGGCTAAGGATGAAGAGACGAAGTTTATAATACGGTAAGCATAGTATGACATCATTCATATCACAAAACAACCGAGAACAGACAAACATGCAATTGTAACGTTGTGGGGCAAGTCCAGCACGGAACTAGATTACGGTTCAAGATCAAAGAAACATCACTCCTCCCTTTTAAACCTTGTAAGGTGCAATGATACGCTAAGACAATTGTCTATAAAATTGAAAAGAGTAATAGACATTGGCTGCAAACCATGCAGTTCAAGGCACAAGTCAAAGTAAGTAGTAGTTAAAAGGCATGAGGATTAAGGAATTACAACAGCGGCTTTGATTAGTGTAGTCATGCCCTTCTTCTTGCTGATGTGACAGTCCTTGAAGATTTCCACAGCATTTGGTTCAGGTACTTTTTTGTCCTTGCGGGCTTTCCTCTGCATTTCGAACAAGTCAATATAGATCTGATAATATGGTACAGCGGAAAGAGTGAAACAACAGCTAATTACAAGAGCCTCGCAGTGTGCAATATAGCTACGAGATCCCGCGTAAATGTTGAATTTCACTTTTATGCGGTTGGCCTTGTTCTTTGAACAGTTCACCTACAAGAAGATAGATTTGTGTGGCACATGCGTCAATAGGACTTCAACATGTGATCTGATCACATATATATAATGTACACGATACTTGGATCAGACCAGTGTTTAACAAGGCCCCTCTAGTCTTCATCCGATATATTTTCCACTGGAGATGTTTGGGAAAGTTCACTGTTAGCCTTGCCTTCAAAGTGAGTTTTCCTCAAGTTATACCGATACTGTCGCAGAGCAGACCTGAAAACACGGGTGCAAGCTTGTCTAGTTGCATCATCTTGGCTATCCAACTTGAACCTCATCTATTGAAAATTATGGGAGTCTCATTATCAGCAACCCAGAAAGTATGGGACAGAGCAAGACGATATTACTAGTTTCCATACATAACCATACTTACAGATAAATGGTCGAGGAAGGTGTTGAACTGGGTTTCGTCTTTGTCATTCCTGTACCGAATCCATGTTGGGAGGATACGTACATGACACCTAACGGCAACCGCTGCCTCTGATACTAACTTGGCTGACTCAGAGCATCACGTGGCCTTTTAAACCTCCCTCAAAACGGATCTCCATTCTTCCTCCTCTAGATTTAGTTAACCTATCGAGCATTACCCCTGATGTTTGTTTCCTCTTGCGCCTAGGTGCTAGTCCAACAACAAACATAGGAAGTGTTAGTGCATATCAAACTGTGAGACTACATATAAAGAAGCATGCAACTGTAACTTGACTCCAGCAACTACCTTCTTGCTATTGAAGCTCACAAGGTTCATCTGATATTGCCAACTCGTGTTGTGTCAAGAGTGCTTGGGAAGTAGTGTCAGGTGGCAAGGGAGCTTGGGAACGTGCTGCTAGCTCAGTTGATGCACGAGTATGTCGTGCAGCTGGTAGTACTTTGGTAGGTGTTGCAAGAACTAGGGATGTCTCTGCTTGTTTGGTGGAAGCTATTTGTTTCTGTTTGGCTTTTTTTACAGTTCGTGTAGCATGGGATGCCGTGTTTGTAGAATTTTCCGCTGGACTTTCACCTTCTATTGCACCATCAGTACCAGCAAAATCTGCAGGATTCATTCGCTTCTCATTCCCTGCCATTCTCTGTTTCTTCCTCTTTCTCTGTGCCATGCTAAGTCAAGCCGACAAGAAAAACGAATAACATTTAGTTCTTCAGAACAAATTGATGCATGATGCAGACGAATAAAACTTTGATGTTAGACAACCACATGATAGGAGGATGTAATATGTATGAAAAACAGGACGGAAGAGATAACCAGAACTATGATGTGTAAACTAAGAAGAAGACATTTCACCAAATTAGAAGCAATGCAATGGAAGGTAGACACCATATGAAAGATGCTACAAATATCGCTCTGCCAAGTTAACAGTGTCTCAGCATAAATGGTGTTTAAACAAATGTGAAGCAGTACAAGAAATAAATCATATGCAAGATGCAAACAACATCACACTACCATGTTAGAGGTCTCTTGTCATTAGTGCCATTGCATATTCACAGCTTATGATGTGTAAACTAAGGAGAAGGCATTTCAACAAATTAGAAGCAATGAAAGCTAGACACCATATGAAAGATGCAAATAATATCACTCTACCAAGTTAAAATTGTCTAGTCATAAGTGCCATTTCAACAAATTAGTAGTACAAGCTAGAAAAGAATGTGAGATGTAACCTATATCACACTCCGAAGTCAAACGTGTCTTATGATAAGTGATTGTTGCAGGTTACACAACAGTAGTAATTTGATGTAAGAACATGGTGTGGTAGACAGATATTGTATGTTCTAGAAACAGGAACACGTGTCTTATTCAAGTATAATGTGTAAAGTAAGCAGATGGAATTCAACAAAATTAGAAGAAATACAAGCTAGACATCACACATAACATGCAACCACATATAACAGTGCCAAGTTAGAGGGAGCACCAGTGATGCTGCACTAGGGGAGACGTGCTCATCATAAACACAACTTTGTTGAGTGTCTATGCATGTGTTGTCTTGGAAATCATCTTGGGGGTGTGGAGGAGTAGAAACTGTAGAGGCCCTCCATTTGGAAGGAGCACCTTTATCCGCTGCCTTGCTAACTTCCTTCCGCTTTATTGATTTTGAATTGTCAAGTAAAACTGACAAGAAAAAGCAATAAAATTCTCTCTTCAAAACTCATTCATGCATGATGCTGACAATCATTACTTTGATGTAAGTCAAACACATGATACCAGGATGGAATATGTACGAAAAACAGGACTGCATGGCATGTTCACAACTGTTTGTGTAAACTAAGAAGAAACCATTCCAGCAAATAAGAAGCAATGCAAGCTAGACACCACATGAAAGATGCAACCAATATGACTGCCAAGTTAAAAGCGTCCCATCATAAATGGAATTTGAACAAATTAGAAGTAGCGCATGCTATAAATCATATGAAAGATGCAACTAATATCGCACTACATATACTAAAGGTGTCTCGTCATATTGATTGATGCGGGATACAAAAAAACAATAGTTTTATGTAAGGACATGCTTAATAGACAGATGTACTATGTACTAAATACAGGAAGGCATGTCACATTAACAGGTATAATGTCACATTAACAGGTATAATGTCACATTTACAGGAGTATAAGCTAAGCAGACTAGCACATGCAGTTTAACTAGATTGGAAGAATTACAATCTAGACACCATATGCAACATGCAACCACATATCACGTTGCCAAGTTAGAGCAAGCACCTACAATGCTAGTGTAGGGGAAATGCTGTGATCAACTACAGAGCTACGTTCACTATCTTCATCTAGCATTTCTGTTTCTTGAGAATCATGTCGGGAGGCTGACGCTGCATTCTTTAAATGAGGAGTAGTCCCCTTGCCTGCCTGCCTCATCATAAGTGATTGATGAGGGATCCGCAAGAACATTAGTTTGATGTAAGAACATGGTTAATACTTAGATGTACTAGTATGTACCAAAAACAGAAAGGCATGTCATATTCAAATGTATAATGTGTAAGCTAAGCAGATGCAATTTAACCAAATTGGAAGCAATACAAGTTAGACATCCGGCTGGAGTGGTGAACATGATCATCTAGGACTTGAGAGCCTGGTGGGAGGCGGGCTGCTTCGCCACTGTCGCGGCTTTTTAGTTGGCTTCCAGGTGATGCCTGTCTTTGCTGGGCTTGTCATTGGCTCGGCCAGTGCCCTAACTAGCTATTTGTCTCCTGCTGCTCACGGGATGGTGGTTCATGTAAAAAAATATCTTTCCTTATCTTAATAAAGACCGACTTTGGCCGTTCGAATACAAGCTAGACACCAACATGCAACCACATATGACACCACGAAGTTAAAGCAAGCACCTGGGATGGTGGTTCATTGCGAGTGAGGTCATCAACTACAGAGCTACGTTTACCTTCTCCATCTGCTGACACTGCACCCTTTATAGCGTTGTAATGTGTATTGCCTACCCGTATACCAAGCTAGAGCGACTTCTCTCTTTTCTTTGCTGCTTCTATTTCGGCAGGAGAGTCTGAAATACCCTTGCATAAAAACACAATAGTGAGAGTATGGGTGAAGTGTGTGCAGAACTAGTGCACTGTAAAAGTAGCAGATAGCAGGTGGCTTAAAAATAAATGACAGGAGACATATGATAGCTCTACAACATTGCATGGCAAAAAAAATTAGATTCTACTCCGTATGATTTTGTAATATATGAGCACAGAAATGCAGTACTCCTCCAAAGACACCACCACATGTGGTCATATCTAAGATAACAATGATTGAAAATAAATAGGTCAGTTGATTTTTTAATGAACCGTCCGATCTATAAGGAACGGGCAGATGGCCTTCGTCTACCTCCCGCCAGTCACTGGTGATGATCTTTCACGAACCGCCAGCGACCACCGGCCCAGACCCGTGCCTCCGCCGCCCCGCCCTCCCATCGACCTCACACCACCGCCGTGCTTGGCAGCACCTCCAAGCCATCCCTTTAATCCCGGCCGACCTCCAGATCGGGCGCCAGTAGCTCTAGGCCGCAGACGCCCCTAAGATAAACACCAAGGCGCTGCTTCCCCGGCGTAATAGTCGTACTAGCGCCTGTTACGCCGGGGAATGGTTCCGTTAATTGGGAATCAACTGGACAGAAATTGAAATTCAGGGGGACGACGGACCTCTAGCTAAAGTGAAATAGTATATGAGGAGAAACCTTGTGCATCGCGAGTTACTAGGAACATCTAGTATCAAGAAGAAGCGGCCAACTAGTGTCTTCTGTGGGATGAATACCGTGCAAGCAGAGACGTAAGATTTGCACGAATAAGGGAAGAGGAGTACCTTCTTCGGTTGCCGGTGTGGTCACCTCCAAATGTCGCGCCGATCTTCTTGTTTTTACCGGGGAAACCGATGTTCTGGAGGGTGCAGGCTTGGACGAACCCATGGCCAAATTGTTGATTGTGTTGCCGTGGCTGTATGTTGGCGGAGGGGAAGCAGATCCGAGGCGGCGAAGGACGGCGTAGAAGGAACAGCTCCAGTGCGGTGGAGGGTGGCAAAGTTGGAGCGGCAGCGGTGAGGCGCAGGATGGCGTGGTTGAACTGGCTCGGGTACGGATGGCTCGGTTGAGGTTGAGGTTGCGTTGGACGACGACGTCGGGGTATCAGCTCCGGCGTGATGGAGGAGGGCGGCGGTTGATGGGTGGGATGGGGTGGCGGACGAAGGACGTCGGGGTTTCGCGGCTGATGGAGAGGTAGTTTTGGCGCCCACGGAGTACGAATGGGGAATCGGACGGGTGGGGGGGCCATGTTTCGGTCTGGGACGCGCTTGTTTTTGGCTTTTTGAACAGAAGATGGGACGCGCTTGTTTGAAATTTGGGGAAAGTACAAACTTTGCCCCCTCTTAAATTCGGACCTCATGGGTCGGGGTAGGATGGTAATCCCAGGTGTCCCAAATAGTGGGCTGGAGCGATTTCAGCCGCGCGCATGTGTGCTTAGGCGGCCATTGTGTATGAATGTTTTTCGGAGGCGGTTGTGTGGCGTCTAGATGAAGCTACAAACCTACCCCGGTTTAGACCTTTGGACGTCGGGCCGGTAGGTTTCACAGGTCGGAGTTATTAGAAAAGTATTTTCCTTGTACTACCAAACATTGGTCTCACGCGGTTTTGGGCGAGTAGAGGCTGTTTTGGCCCTTCGTTCAAAATTTTGAAACACAAGCATTCACGTTTAGAGTACTCTTGAACTATGAGGATTGACCTAAATAGACAACGTTATATTTGACCTTGTATGTTTGAAAACCTCATTAAATTATCCGCTTCCTTTTGAATTTTGATACTTGAAAATACTATAACTACGATTATTTTGGAATGGAGGAGCTAAATTTGAATCTATTTTGTACACGACTACATATGCTATTATGTACAAAATCAGAGCAAAGATTGGTACCCCCATAGTTTTGGTATGGTTTACAAATGCCATGATATCAAATTCAAATAATTGAATGGACTTCATGTTGATTTTGATTTTTTTAAACCACCTTAGGTTGAATTCAAATGTATATTAGTTCATAGATAGCTATTTATGAATGTCCATTGTGTAACTTTCGTATGTATAATGTGCTTTACACACACAACATGAACTATACTCACGTTTATATTCGATTGCTAAAGCGATGCATTGTCTAGAGTTCAAAATACTAACTATGTGGATCAATTGTGTCGAATAATAACATAGACATGCTCAAATTCGATAGAATCTAGATGTCTGATGGATCAATGACTGCTCCTTACGCGAATTGCAAATATCATGATACCATCCTAATATTTGGATACAATTTATATCTTTAATCAATGTGTAGAGCAGTCTTTTACATGTAGTTTCACTCTCCATCGGTGGTCTCTCACACATGCTCACACACTCTCTCCCGAGGTGTCTTTCTCGCACACATTCTCTAGATATAACCCTCCCTCCCTCTAGTAACCATTTACAACTGTTTTCACTAACCTTTATCACAAGCACCTTTCCTCTCGCAAACATACACGCGCACAATCCTCATCGACACTTTCTATATACATGGCCCTGCCTACATGTCTCATGTATGCACGTTATCTTTACGCCTGTCTCTCACGCATTATCTCACACCTCTCTTCCTAATCGACGAGTATGATTCTAGCAGAGCATTTTGTAGGATGCCCCTTAAAGTTAGGTTGGATGAATAGTAATATCAGAGATAGAGGGGTTACCTTAGTCCGAGAACCTAGGGTTACAAATCCTAGCCGGCTTTGTCAGTGGACATAGAGTCCTTCACAATTCTGCTATCTTTGTCTTGTACGACTAGTCATCCATGGGTCTTCCTAAATGTGTCATGGGCCGACCAATGTGGCGCAGGACGGAACCGAACAAAGGGCCTCACCTCGACCCACCGGACCTCACGCGGTGACACACCCTCTGCCCCCACGTCTCATTATCTTCTCACACCCACACATACTAACACAAACACCACACACACAGAAAAATTCTCCTGGTGCCTCTATTCCCTCCCCCATTGCATATACACACTCAAGGGAATGGAATCTCTTGTCGTGACGTCATATTTGTCTCTCTCTCTCTAGACCACCCTCATTTCTCGTGCTATCTCTCTCCCCCCGGTCGGCCCCTCTATCCATGCCTCTCTCGAATACGTAATACACACACATACCTCTCTAGGCCCCGCCAAATGCATCAACTACACATTCACACATGTTACATCACGTACCCCATTGATCTAAAAAGCCCTCTCTTCATGTTTATTTCGCATACAACATTCCTTTTGAATAAAGTGTGGCCAAAAAATTATTTTAGAGTTTCTACATATATACAACATTACAAAGTTATATGGAGGAGTACGAACGCTAATTTGCATTGCATTGTGCCCACAATGATATTTATTCTGCACTGTGAATTTGTATATTTTTATACAATATACAAAGGTAGTCATAATAAAGAGAAACCGAAGAGCATCTCTCTCCATCGCATACCCCCTGTACGCCCCTTTCACGTATGCACACAAAACTATCTCCATGTCCTCTAAAAGTAAGCCCCCAGAAAATTCACGCGTGTTTCATCTTTCTCTCGCGATATATGCAATGACGATCATTGTATTTGAAGTGAAAGCACGATACATACATTGGACTTCATAATCCACTCATTATGGTCACCGTTTACGTTTTGTGGTTATTATACAGTCACAGGCTCACCGTACAACTTTGTATTTGCTCATGGCATGACTAGTTGACCAGTTGAACGCTCCACGTGGCACCTGATCTAGTGTTGCATCACATTATCTCACTAACATCGTGCCCACCTGTCGACTTGTATCTACTCTACATCTACACTATTATAAAATATATAAAATACACTCTTATAAAAAAGCAGAGTTGGTGATGATGGTGTGCCTGCCATCCTGCAATATAGGCCGTCCGATTTATATCTGACGGATAAGAAAGAAACTATGGCAGTTTTGCAAAAAGGTACCCACACACCTCTCCACATTTGCAAATAAGGCCTTCCCTTGTTCATCCTTTTCTCTCACAAGATAAACAAGTCATACAAATGCATCTTGATGTTACGTGCAACGCACCGGCATCTTGCTAGTAAGAATGAAAACAAAAGACAAAAATATATTTTGACGGTGGTGCAGAGTCATGACCGCGGGCACAAGGTGGCCGTGTATTGGTATGCTAAGCCGTCTGTTTTAACACATAGGAGCTGGTGTGGTGATTATACACACACGCACGCATGCACACGAACTCCATCCATGCAACACTCACACAAACACATGCACCCACGCACGCACGCAACACTCACACGTACACACACAGCCACGCACGCACGCAACACTCACACGCACACACGCACGCATGCATGCATACACTAGTACACCACACGACCAACACACACTCTCACGCTCAAGTGCTCAACCTAAACGTGCATGCGCACACATCAGGCCCTGACAGACACATACACAACCAGGTGATTCCCGCGCACGGGTTAGAGCCTTGTCGCGCCTGCGTAAATTTGTGTTTATCTGACCTTTTCCCTATGCGAACTGACAGGTAGGACCCACAAGGAACATGGTCAATTTAACTAGTCAACAAGGCGCCACGTAGACTATTTGGCAGGTCAACAGAGTGCAATCCGATGCTGAACTGTGAGCAAGTGACCAGATAATCACCGCAAAACGTATATAGTGACCGTAATCAGCTTATTCTGAAGTTCAGTGACCGTACTACGCTTTTCTCTCTGTAGGCCCTCCAAAACTTCATATCTACACGTTCTCGCATGTTACATCTAACAACTATGTAATACAGCACTAGTACTATGCTCTAACACAATAAATAATATGTGTTTTTAGTTTTACTAGATATCATATTGTTACTTATAATTATTCAGTTTGCATACATTAAAATTGCCTTTGAAATGTATGGCCAAGATCATCTACCGCGGGAAAAATCCCGCCTTTCTGTTTAATCAGGTTTGTATCGATGGATCGTATAAACAGCAAAACTATAGTACTATACAGTACAAGTGACAGTTCACTGGGCCGTCGTGTCGTCTACTCCTCCGTCGTAAGAGTGGAGCGCTCACTTTCATAAATCTTCTAGTCCCTTTCGCCGACATGTGGGACATCAAGCTACCGGGTCCACGTGCCATACCGGAATACAGTGCAGAGCAGCCGGGGTGAAGCACCCCAGTCATGGCGCCGGCGTAGTAATGAGCAATGAGGCGTCAAATCACAAAGCTGCACCTTTCCCGCAGTTAAGTTGGAGGGACGAAGTAATAATGCTAAAAAAAGAAGTTGGAGGGACGAAGCAACCATCATTTCACTCGTTGCTGAATCCGCTTCTCCCTCATCTTCTTCAACTTAACCACGTGTTGCTTCGCGTTGTTACGCCTCATGTGGGGCGCGGATCAGCTTGGTCGCTTCTCCTCATCTTCTTCAACTTAACCACGTGTTGCTTCGCCGTTGTTACGCCTCATGTGGGGCGCGGATCAGCTTGGTAAAGCAACGACACGTGGGACCGCATGTTAGCAAACCGCCAGACAACGTCCTCCAAAATAAGAAACCTCCCCGCCATCCGCGGGAAAATCACCTCCTTTTTACTAATCTTTGATTCTATAATTTTTTAGATCAATATAATTGAGATTTGTATAGATAGCACACAGGAGCAAAACCAAGTGGTACGGTTAAGGGCATCCACAATGTGTTGCCAAATGTGAAAATAGCTTTTGGCATCGTGGGAACCATTGTGGACGGTGTTGCCAAAGCCAAAAAGATGGAACCGAAGCTCCCTGATTGATTGATTGAATGAATAGAAAAATGCAACGTCTATCCTCTTTCTCCCATGCTTGGACGCATGTAGGAGTAGTATAGTATAGAGCACGGAGTCTACTCCCCTGTCCCTTCTATCACAAATCACAAAGCAGTGAGGCGTCAAATCACAAAGCACGGACGAAGCAACTATCATTTCACTCTTCGCTGACTCCGCTTCTCCATCGTCTTCTTCGAGAAACCATCTCACCGCACTAGTACTCCTAGTAGTAGTAGTAGTAGTAGTAGTAGTAGTACTAGTAAAGGACTTCCTGGATGCAAATAAGGCGGTTGTCTCGGCTTGCAGGCGGCACTTGCGAACGACTTACCGTGGTCTCCCTCAATGGTGTTCTCCGTCGAACGCACTTCGCCAAACCACAAAAAAATTCGTCGACGTCACCGCAATGGGCAAGGAATTCAAATATAGTTACTACCTCCATTTTTTTGTACACAAGGCCAGTATATCAAAATTACAATTTGCAAAGGGCCACTAACACTAATCGAGGCAAAATTGATGGGGTTAGCAACCAAGGACATTAATATCCCCTGCATGCATGCGGAAGTGAGAAGGTTCGTTTGCATGGCGCTGCATTAATCAAGCGATGAGGACTGAGATGGTTAGCTCTTTGGTCTTTCGAGAAAAAAATACGCATTAATTGACACGTGAAACGAGGATTTGTATCGAAGGAAAACTCCGCCTTTCTTTTTAACACTAGTACTCCTAGTATGCATACTACCTCCGCCTGGTTTATAGGTCCTTTTATAGTTTGTGCCAAATTTTGACTAAAGATTTAACTAACAAAATGTTAATGCATGTCAAGAAAAATTATCTCATTGGATTCAGATTTGAACATAGTTTTGAAAAATATAATGTTTGGTGACATGCGTGAACATTTTCTTAGTTTAATCTATGGTCAAAATTTGGCACTAAATACAATGGGGACCAATAAACCCGACAGAGGTAGTACGATACTATCCTGTTTGGGTCTAGGCCTTGCATTGCCAAACTTCGCCACACATTTTGCCAAGCTTGCCTAAAGTTTTCAAAATGAGAAGGAGGTACACTTACAAGACGGTCGTCATGACGCATCACACCCTCAGGCCTTGTACAATGAGAGGTGCTTAGGAGAGGTGCTTAGAGAAATAAACCAGGCTTTCCTTAAGCACTGGTGCTTATTTGTACAGGGTAGATGCTTAACTAAGCGTCTCTCCTATAGAAATAGGCACCGGTGCTTTAGAAAAACCCGGTTTATTTTTCCAAGCACCTCTCTAAGAAGCTCCCATTGTATAAGGCCTCACACGGTCGCTCCTGCAAGCCGCGGTCGCACCGCACCCTCACACTTCGCTCCTGCACGCCGCAAACCCAACCAAGGGAATGCACCCTCACTGACACGTGATGTCGCATGTGAACAAACCAAACTCAGCCATCCTATCGCTGACACATAATTTTCGTTTATAAAGTATGTTTATCCAACCGGAGTATCCGTACGGCCCGTGCGGTGGTCTGTTGGGGAAGAAGAAGAGGTGAGGAAGAAGGAAACAAGGGTTAGGAGACGTAGGATATTCATCCAACCGCCTGAAATGCTAGACTCAAGCGACTTGCATAACAAATAGTATGTTTTTACACAGCAAAAGATCCATAATAATAAAAACAACAACATAAAGAAAAACTATCACTGCTCGCGGAAAGAGATGGCCTCGTCGTCTTTGGCTGCCGGAGCGAACCAGCCGTCGCTGCCGACGTGTGTCTCCGCACCGTGGTTTTCCTTGGCCTCTAGCTACTCGTTCAAGCAGAGCATGCGGGCGCTCTGCACGGACGAGAGCACAGCTCGGTTCAAGTCGAGGACGTCCGGTTCCGCCTGCAGGAGGGCCTCGATGGCAGCGGCATCCGCGCGCTCCGCGTCGAGTCGAGCCTCCGCCGCCCGGTTCAAGTCCAGGACTTCCGGTTCCGCCTGCAGGAGGGCGTCGATGAGAGCGGCATCCACGAGCTCCGTGTCGAGTCGAGCCTCTGCCGCCCGGCTCAAGTCCAGGACTTCCGGTTTCGCCTGTAGGAGGGCATCGATGAGAGCGGCATCCGCGCCCTCTGCATCGTGTCGAGCCTCTGCCGCTCGGTTCATGTCTAGGACGTCTGGTTCCGCCTGCAGGAGGGCCTTGATGGCAGAGGCATCTGCGCGCTCTGCCTCAAGTTGAGCCTCCGCCGCCCGGTTCACATCCATGACATCCGGTTCTGCCTGCAGGAGAGCCTCGATGGCAGCGGCATGCACGCGCTCCGCGTCGAGTTGAGCCTCTGCCTCCCAGTCCTCCTTTAGTATCGCCATGTTAAACCGCTGGTCCGCCTGCACCATGGGGGACTCGGACGCCGGCACAAAGTCGACGTACATCGTCTCATATCCATCGGGGGCCTTCTGCGCCGCGACCTCCGCAGTGAACATTGGATCAGCTTCCTCCTCCTCATAGCTTGGCTCCAGAGAACTCGGGGATTGGCCCGCCGCAAAGCAATCTTGGGAACGGAGGTCTGTGGCGCCGACCGTCGCCGCTATTTCTGCGCGGCGCTCCGGCGTCAGCATCTTGTAGTAAGTGATCTTGCAGTGCACCATGGCTTTCTGGCGAACTAGGGGACGCTTGATGCGGGCTAGGGGATCGAAAGGTGGGGGAATGGGCTGGAGATTTGGTGTGGTTTTAGGGCAGTGGCTGGCGTAGGCCGAGCAGCGAAGGTTCTGGTGTGAATAGTGGTTCCGGTGATGACCGGTCAATCGGTTTTGACTGTACATCGCTCTTGTCGCGTTCGCGTTGTAGCCCGGCACACTAGACCCTCCACGTCGCTCACCTAATGGAACACGCTTTGTCTTGTGTTTTCGCTCGCTTGTGGGACCGTAGTTGAGAGCAAACCGACGTCCCTCCCCCTCCCCCGCCCGCGTCATTTATCATACCACCACTCCCTCCGTTTTATGTGGAGTAAATAAAAACAGAGGGAGTATACTACGGATGAGGATCCCCTGACGTGGCCGAACCCATTGAGTAACTGACATGCGGGGCCTAGCAAGCATGGGGTTCGCCAGTAAGTGACCGAAAGGGAGGGTAAGGCAGGGATACCTACGTCAGAGGATCCACTTCCACTATACTACTTTGACCAAATGTTACAGTAATAATATATGACATGCAACTTACACAAATGTTAGAGTAATAATATATGACATGCAACTTACACAAAGCATACTGGTCTAATCGTTTTCGAGGCTAACTTTGACCAAATGTTAGAGTAATAATATATGACATGCAACTTACACAAAGCATATGGTCAATTTCGTATGTGAAAGGAGTTTCCAATGATATAATTTTCACATTATACATCTCATGTACTCCCTCCGTCTAGGTGTGTAAGTCATCTTACGAAAACCAAATAATCCCAACACACGTAGGCGCGGTGCATTAACTTCTACCTCGTTTCTTGTTTCTTGACATATGAACCAATAAGAGATGAGGGTGTGCATGCTTTTAATGACCTGAGTCTATCAAACATGACATGCAGTGGTTAGTTCATTGCATGCAATACTATTAATTAGCAAATAAACATTAATGTCTCTCGTTTTCCCCTCCTCCTTGGTCACGGTGCACAACCTAAGATGACTTACTCACCTATTTGAAAGGAGTACTATTAATCTTGTCAATAGTCAAATTGGAAACCATTTCGAGTACAAATCTAGGAGTACGTACGAATCTAACAATATTGATTGGGCGTTGTTGAATGTTGATACCTTTTTTTATCATAGTAGAGATACTTTGACTACACATAAAACTTATATGTAAGGTAGAAAGGATAGGAGGGAGTATATTGTATGTTCAAAAACAAAACGAACATTGAATACCCTTTATATATGATTTGCGGATGCTATGATCACCGGTTCAAAATTTTGAATCCGCCTTAGGTATCACGTGCCCCCACTCGTTCCCTCTTGATTTCATCTCGGGGTCCGGAGATCTATTGAAAGAGGACTAGGGTGGGTACATGCGAAGATACTCGATGGAATGTTCAAATGAGGCATGCGGGAGGATGGACTCGACTGGAGGGCGACATGATCGATGGAGAAGAGGGTTGGAGAGGAATGAGAAATAAACAAACGCCACATGATTACACTTGAATGGCTCAAATAAACAATAAGTTGTCTCGCTTGTCCTACATAGTGAAAGGCCTAATGCGCAACATGGAGCACTGATGCTCGAATATGGCCGGGAAAACAGGGAAACCGACATGTGGGGCACACCCGTCGGGACGACGTAGCGCAGACTAGTCCAGTGGAGGAGCTGGCCCACGACCTCCTCGCCACCGACAACCATTCATGTGGGTGTTTGGGGCCAACAATGGGGCGCAGCTCCAGCACCGCCTCTGGACACGACGACCGCGGTGAGCGACACGCTCATATCGTCGATAGACACGGTCGGTTACAGTGTGCCGAGGGTGGCGTTTGTGCTGTGGCACGACCAACGGTATGTTTGGTTTGTGCCCAAGGTTGCCCCATCAAAGCATTGGGTAGCCAAAATTTTGGTTGAGGTATTGGTTGCCCGTGATTTGGCCGACATTGGCAAGAAAAATGAACTAGAGTTGGCTAGAGTTCATTGGCATGCCAAAGAAATGGCAACCATCCAAACAAAGACCAATCTTTGGGTCATGACCAAAATTTTGGTAAGGTGCACTTTGGCCACAATCCAAACACACCCCAACACTCGGCTCGTCGAGGATGGACGGGGCGCCGCGACGCGTCCGCGGAGTGGTGTACCGCGGCCAACTGCATCCTCTGGACCTGAGACTATGCCGGGTCGTCTTGCTTTTTCAATGACATGCGGGGATCGCATTTGAGCAAAGGGCATCTCCAACATTGCCACGACCGTAGCTGACTACCCTGGCACACCAAAGCCCTCGTCCCTCGCGCCGTCGCGCGGTGCATTCCCAGCCCGCGCCAGCTGCCCGCATTCATGTCGTCCGTTCGTATGTCGTCGTTAAGAGGCTCGGTGCCCGTGGAACCAACTCCGGCGACTTAATGACGCACCCAGACGCTTGGCCACACCGGAATGCGCTACTTAAAGCGGCAACGCCCAGCTAACCTCCACATCATAGCGCATCGTCCTCTGACCTGACACCACATCCGCCATGACCGCAAGTGTGAATGCTCGACGAGAGAGCTTGTCTTCGGGGATGAAGCTCGAGGTAGCCGGACACAGACGCGACCGCACAAGCGGTGGCCACGTTGGCGGCAGACGACGAGTGCACCGTCAGCCACGCATCCTACTTGCCGCCGTCGAACGTTCGGCACCGCCCAGGTTGGGGACTCCTCCGAGGATGAGTAGGGCATGGGAGGCGGCAGGGCATGGTGTGCCAACTGGCCGGTCCGTATCCCGTGTTCTACTCTTCCTCGCCGGAGACCGCACGTTCACTTCACGGGTCTTGAAGCCCGCCCCCGTACATAGAGATCGCAGATGGAGGACGTCGGTCGCCGCCGTAGAATAGGTTTAGGGTCGGGTTTCTTTTATTTTTCTGTCTTATAAAAGTTCGAAATGTAATGAAAATATGTCGTGTTTGCATTAATCTCGGCCGGTGTATATGAACTTTCACAATAATATACATACTATAGGAGTACTAGTGCACGGAAGATCAAGATCTTGTGGGAGAAAAGGATGAACGAGGGAAAGCCTTATCTGCAAATGTGGAGAGGAGTGCGGGTAAATTGACATAGTTTCCTTCCTATCCGTTAGATATAGATCGGACAGCCTATATTGCAGGATGACAGGCACACCATCATCACGAACTCTGCTTTTTATTGAACTGAGACAAATCTAAAAAACCCAACTAAGCCAACCTCACAGCATATCGCGCGGGAAAATACCCGGCCGCGCCGTTTTATTAGTCGGGATTACCGCATTACTAGTAGTAGTATCGATGGATCGCGCGAAGCAACTCACAGCACTCCTGTCGCGGTCGCATTGCACCCCACACACGTTCGGTCCCGCACACGGCTCACGCAAACGGAATATGCTTCGGCTTGCCTCTTCACTGACACGTGGGACTGCACTTGGAGAAACCGACCATGCGCCAAACTCCCCCCGCCCACCGCGTGAAAATCCTCCCCCCACACAAAAATTCCCCCCCCCCCCAAATTCGATTTCAACCGCCCTTCGGCCAAATATTCCCTAAACCCCCCTCCCCCCGTCCCCCCTCCACTCCATTCGCTCCGCCAAAGCCGCCCTCCCCGCCGCTCCGATACGTCAGCGCCACGGTTCGTCGAGGGGACGCACGGCGATCCTCTCACTCCCACAGTATGCTCTCGTAGACTGCCGTCCTCTAGCCGCGCCGCCACCTCTGGCTATGTTCTTGTGGAGGCGCACGGCGGTCAGCGCCGCCACCGCTGGCGATGTTCGTGTGGAGATGCACAATGGTCAGCTTCTCCCACGGTAAGCGCATTCTAGACTGAGGCCCCGTTCATGTCGGTGTAGGGCTGAATGTTAGCTAATAGACGCTGTTAATCTCACTGTTTTCCGAAGTAGTTTACTGTCAATATGCTCTGCTTAAGAAGCTTCCTTGCCCTATTCTGCACTCAATCTACATAGCTGAGATGGCATGCCAAGGTCGATTAGTTGCTAAAATATCCTGCCATATATTTAGTGTGACGTAGATTGCCATGGTCTAGTAGCCAATCTGTTAGGTGAAATAGCTCTACACCGTTTTATACTCGATCTTTGTTGCTGTGATGGCCTTCGATAGTTCGATGGCTGTGTGCTCGGGCTCATTGAATGCTGAAACAGCCTGCCATAATTTAGCACTCAGATCTGTTTGTTGAATTAGCTTTACATATATTTCGTTACTTAGATCTACTCGTCCAAATATCTTGCCATAGCTTTAGACATCGACCTAGGTATGTTTTTCTAGACTTCATAAAAAATCATATATGTTTTTCCTGTAATATCTAGTAGAAGAACTAATTTGTATGTCTAATGATGGACAGGACTTGATAACTTCGTCAAGATTCTCCGCTGCATATGTCGAGGGGTTGAAAACTTCTTGAACTTTATCAGAGCTGAGTACGGTGGTCCGAAATCAGATGTGCTCTGCCCGTGTAGCAGTTGTATGAATTCAGTTACAAGACCCGAGTCAACTGTGCAAAATCATCTACACTTGTATGGGATGTCGGTCACATATACTAGGTGGGTTCATCATGGTGAAGCTGTGAACGTCATTGTTATTGACTACGTGGAAGCAGCAGATCACCATCTTGATCTGCCTGATGCTCAGGTGGAAGAGGAGGAGGTGGTGGTGGCAGAGCCAATGAGTTTGACCAACATTGAAACAATGCTACGGAATGCTCGTGCATTCCGTGAACTTTCACCTGCAGAAGAAAAACGATGGTTTCGTGTGCTGGAACAATGCAACATTGCTGTCACCCCAGGAAATAAGCTGTCAGTATTCTCAGCTATGGTCACCTTTCTTCAGGTGAAGACATCTGAGCGGATGACCAACAAATCATTCGATGCGATGTTGGCTTCTTTCCGCAAATCTTTCCCAGATGCGTCTGAGCTGCCACACACCTACAGTAAAATGAAGAATTTCCTTCCTGCAGTTGGAATTGGATATGATATGATCCATGTTTGTAAGAATAATTGTGTTCTGTTTCGGAAGGATTATGCCAACTTAAGTGAATGCCCGAAATGCAAATCATCAAGATGGAAAGATGGCGATGCTGTGAAGAGGGTTCCTCATAATGTTCTGAGACATTTTCCAATTACACCAAGATTGCATAGGTTGTTTCATGATGCTGAAACAAGAGAGGATGTACTGTGGCATTCTAGGAACCAGGAGTACAGAGATCAGAATGTGATGAGCCATCCATCTCATGGTAGTGAGTGGAAAAGCTTCAATGATAAACACAAAGAGTTTGCTGCTGACCCGAGAAACATTAGACTTGGCTTAGCTTCAGATGGATTTAACCCATTTGCCCACCAGAGCGCCACATATAGCATGTGGCCAGTGCTTGTTATCCCTTACAACATGCCTCCAAATGTCTGCACCAAAGAATCAAACTACATGATGGCCTTGCTCATCCCAAGTCCAAAAAGTCCTGGAAAGGATTTTGATTTGTTCAAGGAGCCTCTTGTGGAGGAACTTCAACAGCTATGGAAGGGTGTTCTCACTCGAGACCTATATAGCAGCCCACCAGCTGATTTCTTTCTGCGTGCTGTTGTAATTTGGTGCATCCATGATTATCCAGCTTTGGGCACTATGTCAGGGCGAACGACACATGGTTACAATGCATGTGTTCGTTGTGACAGGAATCCGCTGTCATACGCAATACTGAAAGCACATTTGCTCTCCGGGTGGTTTTGGTAATTAATGACAACATACTTTGTGGTTGGACTAGTGCTTTTATCAAGTATGTTTCAGGAAATTCAATCACATGGGCATGGCAAAAGGACTGAAGAAGTGGACCCCTCAAAATGCTAAGGCAAGCATTGGCAAAAGCTCAAGACTCCATTTTTGGTTTAGTGATCCAAGATCACATTGAGTCCATAGGAAAAGCCAATACTATTAAAAGGGATGAGGTTATGATGATGATCTGTTGCTCAAGTGCTTAGTGATACATCTCCTAAACTATCGGCAACTTTCACCGCCATATACACTCATAAGTAATCTCGGTCCCACCGATTTTCCAAACTCACCACACCGAGATGAACCACCTCAGCCATAAGCCAAACCCTAGCAAACTCGGATTTTCCGATTACGAACTCGGTCTCACCGAAATATGAGTTGCCAAGCTTCAGAATCCTTCATCAAATCGGTGTCACCGAGATGATGAAGTCGGTCCCACCGAAATTGGCATGCTCTTGTCATTGCACGAATCGGACTAACCGAGATTGTATTTTCGGTCCCACTGAAAATCCTAACGCTCACATTATTTGAACTATCGGTCTCACCGAGTTGTCAACTTCGGTCCCACCGAGATTGCTCAAATGTGTGTAACGGTTGGATTTTGTGTGGAGGCTATTTATACCCCTCCACCCCTCTTCATTCGTGGAGAGAGCCATCGAAAGAACTACCACTCCTACCTTACATTTCGAGAAGAGAACTACCTACCCTTGTGTTGAGATCAAGTTGCTCCACTCCCACCATATGAAGCTTGATCTCTAGCCTTCCCAAGTTGCTTTCCACTCAATCCTTTCTTCCACCATAGCCAAATCGGTGAGGAGAGTTGAGTGTTGGGGAGATTATCATTTGAAGCACAAGAGCAAGGAGTTCATCATCATCTACAACATCTATTACCTTTTGGAGGGTGGTGCCTCCTAGATTGGTTAGGTGTCGCTTGGGAGCCTCCGTCATCGAGATGTGGAGTTGAACCAAGAAGTTTGTAAGGGCAAGGAGATCGCCTACTTCGTGAAGATCTACCCCGAGTAAGGCTAGCCCTCCGTGGGCGTAGGCCATGATGGAATAGACAAGGTTGCTTCTTCGTGGACCCTTCGTGGGTGGAGCCCTCCGTGGACTCTCGCAGCCGTTACCCTCCGTGGGTTGAAGTCTCCATCAACGTGGAAGTACGATAGCACCACCTATCGGAACCACGAGAAAAATCATTGCGTCTCCAAATTGCGTTTGATCTTCTCCACTTCTCTTTACTACTTGTGCAATTTACTTTCCGCTGCCCATACTCTAGAATTGCATGTGTAGTGTGCTACTTGACTTGTGTGTTATGCAAAATCTGCCAAAATCTGTCCTTGATAAAAGACAGAATTTTTATCTTGTCGAGTAGTCTAATCACCCCCCCTCTAGACACTCTCACCTTCTTCGATCCTACAATTGGTATCAGAGCATTGGTCTCCATTGCTTTGGTTTACACACCATTGGAGGAAGATGGGCGGTTCACGTTTGGGAGTGTTAGCCATAGAGTGCCTATTCTTAATGGAGTGTCCTATAACTCGTGGAGGATTGAAATGCTTATTATCTTTAAGATGTACAATTTGTGCAAATATGTTGAGACCCCCTATGTGCCTCCATTTGACCCCTTGCACCCTACCATGGATGAAGAGCTTGATTTGCTTCGTAACCTTAGGACTGTAAATCTTATCATTAGAGGGTTACCCAATAACATGCTTAAGCTCATTACAAACTTTGAGTGCGCCTATGCTATGTGGAAGTTCTTGGAAGAACTTTATCCGGACTACTCTTTGAGAGGTCTTGATGAAATTCTATACAAGACTATTGAATTTGATATGATGCGCCCCAATGATCCCAACTTTGATAAATGCTTCTTTGAGCTTCATGATCTTATGAAAAAGAAGGGTGATCCCGGTCTTATCAATGTTCTAATTAGAAATGCTCTTGAATTGCATTCCGATGATTATTGCCACATTGACAAAACTGATGCAAGTAGTTATCAAATTGACCTAGGTGTTGATGATGAACAATCTATGGGTCAATATGATGATGAGCATGAGCATGATGATGATTACTCCGATTCGGACACCGAGCTAGACAAGATCATGAAGAGTCTCAATCTTATGGCAAATCTGAGAGACTACATGTCCGGCGGAAAAGAGTGGATTCTTGATAGTGGATGCACCGACCACATGACCGGAGACAAAGACATGTTTTGAGAGCTTGCAAAGAACGATGGTCCACGCAAGTATGTGACTTTTGGAGACAACTCCAAGGGTAAGGTACTTGGCCTTGGTAAGGTGGCCATATCTCATGATAGCTCTATTCAAAATGTCATGCTTGTAGAATCTCTTGGATACAATTTACTTTCCGTGTCTAGATTAGCTGACTTTGGATTCAATGTGCTATTCACCGAAGTAGATTGCCAAGTCTTTCGTCGTGACAATCATAACATGGCATTTACCGGTATCCGTAGAGGTGATCTATATATTGTTGATTTCACTAAGAAAGCCCAACCTAGAGCTTGCTTCATTGCTAAATCCTCTAAAGGTTGGTTATGGCATAGAAGGCTTGGACATGTTGGTATGCGTAATCTAGACAAGCTGATCAAAGGTGATCATATTCTTGGCGTTAAAGATGTTTTCTTTGACAAAGATAGACTTTGTAGTGCTTGTCAAGCAGGAAAACAAGT
The DNA here is from genome assembly GCA_021437245.1 of Aegilops speltoides. Lineage (NCBI taxonomy): Eukaryota > Viridiplantae > Streptophyta > Magnoliopsida > Poales > Poaceae > Aegilops > Aegilops speltoides. The sequence goes on from CM038142.1 coordinate 55,788,016, forward strand.
AGGTGGAAGTCATCCCGTGAAGAACATCATGACCACAAGGAGACCGCTTGAGCTTCTTCATATGGATCTCTTGGTCCCAATGCTTACAAAAGCCTTGGTGGTAACTCCTTTGGTCTAGTTATAGTTGATGATTATTCCACATTTACGTGGGTATTTTTCCTTGATGACAAATCGCAGGTTCAGAGAATCTTCAAAACCTTCGCCAAAAGGCCCAAAATCAATTTGAGATGAAGATCAAGAAAGTTCGGAGGACAATGGAGCGGAGTTCAAGAACGCCAATGTAGACTCTTTTCTCGATGAGGAAGGGATTCTACATGAGTTCTCGACTACGTACACTCCTCAACAAAATGGAGTTGTTGAGAGGAAGAACCAAGGCTCATAGAGATGGCGAGAACGATGCTTGATGAATACAAGACACGAAGCACTTTTGGGGGAAGCGGTCGAGACAGCTTGTCATGCTATCAACAGGCTTTATCTTCATAAGCTCCTCGGCAAGACATCATACAAGCTCCTCACGGTAACAAACCCCAAGTGGGATACTTTCGTGTCTTTGGTTCGAAATGCTACATCCTTGATAAGCATCGTCGGTCTAAATTTGCTCCTAAAACTCATGAAGGCTTTTTCTTGGTTATGGATCAAACTCTCACACCTACCGTGTCTACAATAATTTCACCCAAAGGTTGAAGAGACGGAGCGTGAAGTTTGATGAATCTAATGGCTCGCAAGTAGAGCAAATGCCTATTGATGTAGGAGACAAGGACCCATCGGAAGCTATCCAAGATTTATCTATTGGAAAGATCCGACCCATGGAAGTGAAGGAGAGTACCTCATCTACATATGTGGAGCCCCCTACCTCACGGCGAGATGAACCTCAAGGCAACATGGAGGCCTCCACAAGTGAAACTCACCAAGATGAGGAAGTACAACAAGAAGATCCACCACAACCTCCTTCTCCACCGCCTCAAGACAACACCAACAACAATGAAGAAGAAGAAGAGAAAGATGAAGATGATGAGGAAGCTCAGCCACAACCTCAACAAAAGCTATCCCGAGTCCGAGCAAGAATCAAGAAAAATCATCCCGTGGAACAAATGATGAACGACATCAACTCCGGGAGAATTACTCGCTCTAAAACTCGCTTAGCTAACTTTTGTGAGCATTACTCATTTATCTCTAGTATTGAACCTATGAAGGTAGAAGAAGCACTTGAAGACCGGATTGGGTGAATGCTATGCACGAAGAGCTACACAACCGAGAGGAACAAGGTATGGACTTTGGTAGAGCAGCCCAAGGATGATCAAAACGTCATTGGAACCAAATGGGTGTTTGGAACAAGCAAGATGAAGATGGACAAGTCATCCGCAACAAGGCTCGTCTCGTAGCTCAAGGTTACACACAAGTCGAAGGTATGGACTATGGTGAGACCTATGCCCCGTTGCTAGACTTGAGTCCATTCAAGATTCTTCTTGCTTATGCCAATCACCATGATATTACTCTCTATCAAATGGATATCAAAAGTGCTTTCCTAAATGGTGAAATTGAGGAGGAAGTATTTGTGAAACAACCTCCGGTTTGTGAATCCCAAAAGCCTAATCATGTTTACAAGTTGCACAAAGCTCTTTATGGTCTTAAACAAGCTCCTAGAGCTTGGTACAAATGCTTGACTAGCTTTCTTCTTGAAAAAGGCTTTGAGATTGGAAAGATAGACTCAACACTGTTCACGAAAAGGGTTAATGGTGAACTATTTGTGTGCCAAATATATGTTGATGATATTATCTTTGGTTCAACTAACCCTGATTTTAGCAAGAAGTTTGGAAAGCTCATGTCGGAGAAGTTTGAGATGTCCATGATGAGTGAACTCAAATTCTTCCTTGGGTTGCCAATCAAGCAATCTAAGGAGGGTACCTTTGTCTCACAAACAAAGTACACCAAGGATCTCTTCAAGAAGTTCAACATGAAAGAAAGCAAAGGTATGAGAACCCCCATGCCTACAAGTGGACATAATGACTTGACAAAAGATGGAGAACCCGTTGATCAAAAGGTTTACCGATCTATGATTGGTTCTCTACTATATCTTTGTGCTTCTCGTCCTGACATTATGTTGAGTGTATGCATGTGTGCTCGATATCAAGCAGCCCCTAAAGAATGTCATCTTAAAGCTGTTAAAAGGATTGTGAGATATTTGATACACACACCAAACTTTGGCATCTGGTATCCTAAGAGGGCCTCTTTCGACCTTGTTGGCTATTCCGACTCGGACTATGCCGGTGACAGGGTTGATAGAAAGTCAACTTCGGGTACATGTCAATTCCTTGGTCGATCCCTTGTATCTTGGTCCTCCAAGAAACAAAATTCGTATCATTATCCACCAAGCGGAATATATTGCTGCTGGTTAGTGTTGTGCTCAATTGCTATGGATGACACAAACGCTTAAGGATTATGGGATACATGTGAGACATGTTCCTTTGCTTTGTGACAATGAGAGTGCGATTAAAATTGGACATAATCCCGTGCAACACTCTCGAACGAAACATATTGAAGTTCGTCACCATTTTATTTGTGATCACATTGCCAAGGGTGACATCAATCTTAAGCATGTTCAGATCTTGACAAACAACTTCGCTGATATCTTTACAAAACCTCTTGATGAGAAGGTGTTTTGTCGCTAAGGAGTGAGTTGAACATCATTGATACTTCAAACTTGGAGTGAAAACTCCATTGATGCATGCAAGGCATGAGCCCACTTGACTAATCCTTGATATTTCTCTTATGATGGTGATCATATGTCTTGGACACATTTGCCTCCTTGTATTGCATCTAACTCCTTGCAGGTACTTGGATGATCTACATTCCACAAGATTACCACACACTCAAATCATGAGTAATCTTGTCATTGACCAAGTATCTAGCCCTTTGGGATGTTGAGTTCAAGGAACAATATTCCACATATCCTTTTTGACATCTTATACATCTAGTATTTCACTCTTGTCATCTTGGATATCCTTGAGTATTTCCTTGCTTGCCTAACCCATGTAGGAAGATGAACTACACAAGTGAAAATGGCGCTCCAACTTCACATTCAATGAGCACCTACATCAAGTTCACCTACATGAGCAAAGCAACAACAAGCCCAAGGTATGTTCTTCACATCTTTAAGGAGCTTTGCTCAAAGTCATGAGTACAAGCAGCTTCATAAGATGTGATCACATCGAATGCTTAATCGAAAAATGGCAACCCCACTTGTGCTTAAACGATGAGTATGACCTATTATCAAATGTTCTCATTTGACTCCTAAGTCAATATACTCAAACATAGGTGACCTTGTCGCCGACCTTTATCTAGATGAAGTACATATGTTTTGGAGTCTTTCTATTTTCTCTTATGTTCTCTCATTGAGTTTTCTTTAAAAAAAACTTCATCTAGGAATCATTTTCATTTCTATTCTTCTGTCTTTGTGAATATCCTTCTGGCTCTGATCAATTCCTCGAAAATCATTCACAAATTCATTGCAAATCCTTTGAAACATTTCTCGCAAAGTGAGCTGAATTATTTCTATATTTCCTTGGAATTAAACTCAAGCGTCACCGATTTAAATATTTCGGTCTAACGAAAAGGATCTACCCTAAGTCCTCGACTTTCGGACCCACCGATCCATCTTAATTCGTGTCACCGATTTTTCTTCGAGATATCATCTTCTGCAGCTCCACTCAATGATTCTCTATGCATGTTCTTTTTCGCCTGTTGTGATTCTTAAGGATCCCACTTCTTTCTTTCCGTCTTCCCCACCTTCCTAGTTTGCTGTCCTTTTCGGCACTTGATGTCAATGGGGAGAAGACTTAGGGGAGAAGAGAAGATTTAGGGGAGAAGAAGAGCAATCTTACCTTAAGGGGAGAGAATCACATCAAAGCTTTGCGTGTTTTTCCTTATAAGAGAATTTCTTGCTGTGTTTCACATTGACATTACAATTGGCGTCATTCTCATTTGGCATCATTCTTTTGATTTTGCTTTTCCATCAAACCCCTTGATCTGAGAGAACTCAAAGGAGAGGAATCTTCACAATTGATATCTTATGGAAAGCAAAATCTCTCGAGTTCATTGAAAATCTTTTAGTTTCGGAGACATGTTTGTTGATTCAAGCTTGTGCTCAATATGAGACACTCTTTATACATGTCATCCCTGGCTTGGTACTCTTGATGTTCTTGCAGTTGGTTGAAGAAATACTCTTGTGTTATCTAACCTTGTTTTCCCAAGTTTGTCTCTTGGTACAATGCCAAGGAACCTCAAGGTAAGTATATGCACTTTGCGTAATGTGCATGATGGTGACTTGCTTGTGAATACTTGTTTGCAAGAAATCACCATGCACATATGCATTATCACTCACTTCTTTTCATCTGCTCTGATGCATATAGCCAAGCTGCATGTAGCACATCTTGCTTATCTCTCTTGTGTGCTTGTGGTAGTCCAAAACCATAATTTATGAAAATCTTGCACACTTGTAGGGGGAGCCTGTGTACTACATGTTTGTCAAAGCGTTCGTGATAATTCTGTCTTTCTTTCAATAAGCTTTGATGTCTTGTTTAGTGTGTTGCCATCAATTACCAAAAAGGGGGAGATTGAAAGCACATTTGCTCTCCGGGTGGTTTTGGTAATTAATGACAATATACTTTGTGGTTGGACTAATGCTTTTATCAAGTATGTTTCAGGAAATTCAATCACATGGGCATGGCAAAAGGACTGAAGAAGTGGACCCCTCAAAATGCTAAGGCAAGCATTGGCAAAAGCTCAAGACTCCATTTTTGGTTTAGTGATCCAAGATCACATTGAGTCCATAGGAAAAGCCAATACTATTAAAAGGGGATGAGGTTATGATGATGATCTGGTTGCTCAAGTGCTTAGTGATACATCTCCTAAACTATCAAGAACTTTCACCGCCATATACACTCATAAGTAATCTCGGTCCCACCGATTTTCCAAACTCAGTCACCGAGATGAACCACCTCAGCCATAAGCCAAACCCTAGCAAACTCGGATTTTCCGATTCGAACTCGGTCTCACCGAAATATGAGTTGCCAAGCTTCAGAACCTTCGTCATCAAATCGGTGTCACCGAGATGATGAAGTCGGTCCCACCAAATTGGCATGCTCTTGTCATTGCACGAATCGGACTAACCGAGATTGTATTTTCGCTCCCATCGAAAATCCCAACGTTCACATTATTTGAACTATCGGTCTCACCGAGTTGTCAACTTCGGTCCCACCGAGATTGCTCAAATGTGTGTAACGGTTGGATTTTGTGTGGAGGCTATTTATACCCTCCACCCCTCTTCATTCGTGGAGAGAGCCATCGAAAGAACTACCACTCCTACCTTACATTTACGAGAAGAGAACTACCTACCCTTGTGTTGAGATCAAGTTGCTCCACTCCCACCATATGAAGCTTGATCTCTAGCCTTCCCAAGTTGCTTTCCACTCAATCCTTTCTTCCACCACAGCCAAATCGGTGAGGAGAATTGAGTGTTGGGGAGATTATCATTTGAAGCACAAGAGCAAGGAGTTCATCATCATCTACAACATCTATTACCTTTTGGAGGGTGGTGCCTCCTAGATTGGTTAGGTGTCGCTTGGGAGCCTCCGTCATCGAGATGTGGAGTTGAACCAAGAAGTTTGTAAGGGCAAGGAGATCGCCTACTTCGTGAAGATCTACCCCGAGTAAGGCTAGCCCTCCGTGGGCGTGGCCATGATGGAATAGACAAGGTTGCTTCTTCGTGGACCCTTCGTGGGTGGAGCCCTCCGTGGACTCTCGCAGCCGTTACCCTCCGTGGGTTGAAGTCTCCATCAGCGTGGAAGTGCGATAGCACCACCTATCGGAACCACGAGAAAAATCATTCGTCTCCAAATTGCGTTTGATCTTCTCCACTTCTCTTTACTACTTGTGCAATTTACTTTTCGCTGCCCATACTCTAGAATTGCATGTGTAGTGTGCTACTTGACTTGTGTGTTATGCAAAATCTGCCAAAATCTATCCTTGATAAAAGACAGAATTTTTATCTTGTCGAGTAGTCTAATCACCCCCCCTCTAGACACTCTCACCTTCTTCGATCCTACAAATACTTTGCAAGATCTGTTACATTGGACACCGCCGTTTCCTTGCCAAGGACAAGCTGCATCCTAGAAAATACCGAAGACATGTGTTCAATGTAAAGCATGAAAACCGTGATGCGGCAAAGAGGCTCACCGCCGATGAGTTGCAAGTGGAATTAGAGAAGTTCAGGCATATTACACCAGGAAACCATCCTGGTAATGGTAGCGGGAAAAGGAAGCATGGCACGGTAGAAGAGAGATTATTGTTTACCCGCAGGTCCACTTTGTGGGACTTGGAGTATTCGAAAGATTTGGATCTTCGACATAATCTTGATGTGATGCACATCGAGAAAAATATATGTGACAGCATTATCGGCACACTTCCTAACATTGAAGGCAAGACGAAAGATACCTTAAAATCTAGGATTGATTTGACACACCTGGGTATCAGGAAGGATTTGCAGGTGCAAGATGAAGGTAAACCACGGGATATGGCACCACTGTATGCGTCTTGGACAAGGTAAAAGAAAAGAATTCTCATGAGGTCCTGTCACGTGTGAGATTCCCACATGGATTTGCTTCCAACCACGAAAGGAGAGTCGGTCAGATGGAAACAAGGTACAAGGGTTGAAAACTCATGACCGCCACATCCTACTTCAAAGGGTTTTACTCATATCCTTAGAGGATTGGGCATACGACTTATCTGAGTAGTTGCGAGTTGGGACAATTCTTCAGGAACTCTGCAGAGAAATATCGGGATAGATGCTTTGGAGCGTCTTAGAGACAAGATACCAACTATCCTATGCGACCTTGAGAAGATATATCCTCCAAATTCTTTGATGTGATGGTGCATTTGGCTGTTCATCTACGATGAGGCACTACTTAGAGGTCCAAAGACAAGATGGCTGGATGTACCCTATTGAAAGTCGGCTAGGCACTTTCAAGGGCTATGTTAGGAACAAAGCTAGACCCGAGGGTTCCATTGCGAGAGGCCTACATTGCTCTGAAGCGTTGACATTCTTCTCAAAATACATTGAAACAAATTGATCGAGCTTAGCAAAGAGGTGGGTGAAGACAATCCGGGCTCAATGTTTTGATTATTCTGCTTGAAAGTTACGTGGAAGAGTCGACAAGAGGACAAACCTAAAGATTTGGACAAAATGGTTTGGTATGTGTTGAATAACTGTCCTGAGATACTACCTTATATCAAGTAAGTGCAGTACTACAGCTTACACAACGTAATGTACTAAACTTGCAGCACATTCTTATATATTTAGATGTTTGACGCGATCACTATGTTGTGCAGCATGTACAAAGAGGAGTTACTACCGCAAAATCCAAGAAACATTGACAAACTGGTTATGGCAGGATTTGCGAAATGGTTCAAGAACCATGTAAGCTTTTGAAGTGCACTGTCAGTTTTTTAATATATTGAGTACATAAGATGATCAGCTTGTCTATTTTCTAACCGTAGGTTAAGAAGATGCGGGAGGATGGGCGGGCAGTTGATGATGCCCTTTACTCACTAGCAATGGGTCTGGATACTCGGGTAAGACATTATGAATCTTGCGTTGTTGGAAATGTGCGCTACAATACCCTTGCACGAGACGAAGGCAGGAAGACACAAAACAGTGCCATCATGAGCACGGATACGTATGACAAAGAGACAACTGAAATGTATGCTAACATAACAGACATTGTTCAGTTGCAGTATATCTGCAGTTTCAAGGATCATTGGTGTGTGGTTCTGTTGTGCTGTCGTTGGTATAACCTGTTTTCCAGGATCGCAAAACCCAGAGCTGATGATTATTTCGAATCCATCAATGTCAAGGCGGCATACCAGAGCAACGAGCCTTTTATTTTGGCAAATCAAGCAACATGGATATTTTTCTTGGAAGACACATTTGCACGTAGCGATGACTGGAGAGTATTGCAAAGGTTTGAGCAGAGGAATTCATTTAATGAAGTTGCACAACAAGATGATGCTTACACTGCTCCTGATGTACAAGATGACACAGATGTTCCTAATATCTTTGAGAACCATCACGTCAATTACGCTGGCGAAAAGATTGCCTGTCGTGCTGTGGACATACAAGAGTTGATCAAGAAGAAGCCAACGTTCAAGGACGTTGAGGACGAATAAGAAGATGACAATGTGGGGAATTACGATTCAGACTGATACACATGGCGAAGATGTTGACGCTGCTGCTGGGGATGATGATTACATTGCTTTTGTCGTATTTGCCTGTCAGAAGACGTTTTTTTATCTACTATGTGAATTGTGTTTGCTATGACAACTGAAACCTGATGAACATGTTGTTTAGTATTTTGTTGTGAGAACATCACTTGTTATGTATGCTGATTTGTGTTTGGTGATTGTATGACAACTAAAACATGATGACATTGTTGTTTAGTTGTACTCATATTTGGCTGTGAAACTTGAATTTGATGACATAGTTTGCTGTTGGACTGCAATTTTCTCGACGTCTTCGAATGAGAAAAAAGATGACCCGACAGGGCCTCTGCTATCTATTTATTTATATGAGCAAAAGGGGATACCCCCTGATTTCCGTTAATAGAAATCATTAGATGTTCACAACACTACGCCCAGCCTGCTACACAGGTTTCATTCATTACTAGTTTCAGCAAAGTGCTCATGTCGTAGCCACTGAATACATCACGAGTGCTACATACACTGGAAATAAAGAGACAATCATCCTACAGAGCACATCGATTTTGCCCATTATCTTCACAAGCTCTTTCATCTCCTCATTGCTGTCAAGGCCGTTCAGCAGCTGTTGCTTGGCCATGATCAGAGGAACTGCGTCTTTAACCTTCTGCTCTACATCTTCCTCTTCTGCCGTTCCTTCAGTTACTTGTCCAACACCGCAACCTGCTGGTATTGGGATTCCTCGGCTAACCAAATAATCAGCGTAGTTGCATTCCCCCACATCAACAACTTCCCAGAAATACAAATCACACGAATCTTCCCTTTTCTGCACGAATCAAATTGGAAGATCATCAACCAAACTATTAAAAAAATTAGCAACTGAAAGCAGTAGAACAACACTTAAACATATTATTACCCCATGATTCGGGCATTTGTAGAAGACTCGGCCAGGGTTGCGGATTGTGGTTGAGATGCGACGGATGACTCTGCGTGATTTGCAGCAGTGGCACCACACCAATGGCAGCGGGCTGCGATGAGCAATCGGCTGCGGTGCGTGTGCCGGCGGGGGTGTGATGAGACCCACAGGCGATGGTACGAGTGGCGACTTGGCGCATATCTGGTTGTTGCCTGCTAAAGAGCAGGTGGACGAGCAGCCACGGACATGGTTCTGCGGCGAGCTTCGATGCTAAGCGAGTAAGTAGAGAAGAGGAGAAGCGAACGTTGGATATGTCAGTTTCATTACTTGCAGAGTAGCATAGCACCATATATAGTCATAGTCTAGGTTTGGATTCGAACCAGCTACAGGAGCACGTCTTTCTTTTTTCTAAAACTCGGCAACATCTCTTTACTGGTACACTAGCTTGTTCTGTACGCCTTCCCAAGTCTTTGATTTTCTTTCCCTTTTATCGAGGAAGGAAGGAGGACAAAATTGAGAGTTCCTTGGACTCGAACCCAAGACCTCTCGGTTGAAAACCAAGGGTGCTAGTCACTTATGTGGCGAACGTTCCCTGTGAGGAGGACGGCAGACGAACACATTTTCCTCGCAGTTTTCTTCCTATATATAAAAAAGTATGCTACTTGGTGTCTGCTTAGTCAAAAAATGATTGTGCCAACCTTGACCGTTCGATTGACATTCAACGTTTGTCGCGTTTCTTCAATCTCTTCTTCCTCAAGCCGCCAAAGCCAAACCAGTGCCGGCGGGACCGCCTGATCCCGCCTCCCATGGCTGGCTGTGATCTTCCCCGGCTCCTGTTTGTTCCCGTCCGAGGCCTCACCATCGTCCTCCGCGCGCTGGCGGCCTCGCCCTCGGTGTTGTCAACATGGTCAACAACCGAGAGGAATAAGGAGATATTGTACATGGTGAGGATGACGGTAGGGACCAGCAGCAGCTGCAAGAATGTTGTTTTTCGGGACGGAGAAGGGTATCAAGCTGGGTTGTCGGGGACCCGTGGCTCGTCTAGCCCAGGCTTTTATTCCATATGTTTAGCACATGACCAGCCCAGTTTGTTTTTTTCCTTTCGAAAAATGGCTGGCCAGCTATTTTGTTTTTTTGAGAATAACCAACATAGGCCTACTTGCTTTTCATACTGTTGGGCGGAAATCTTTCAAGGCGAGGAGGATGCATTTTGCCCGAAAATGGGCTATAAGTAATAAGAAATGGGCTATAAGTAATAATAAATGGGCTATAAGTAATAATAAATGGGCTGTAAAATAAAAAATACAGCAAACAGCAATTAGTTCCCAAATACTGTTTTCTTTGGATTTTGATATTTAAAATTTCATTGTTTTTGTCTTGGGTAAAATTTCATTGAATTTAAATTAACGTATATTTAGATTTAAAATTAATTTGAATCCGTCTAGAAATTTCGGGCTGTATCTTGTTTGGGACAGATTTGGAGGTGACTTGTGGGTCTACTAGGTTGGCGTGTACTTTGGCTTTGTCAACTTAGTCCATAACGATTCTAGCAGCGATGACCATTGGATGTTAATCCAACGGCCGTCTTCTTCTTCAATATCTCGATCTTCTTGCTCCAAATTACCAAACCAGCTCGGTGGGACTGCCTACTCCGCCTCCGTGGCGGTGTCTTTGCCGCTGAAACGCACCGCCCCACCCTACTTCATTGCTGGCCAGGCCATTCCTCTACTCACCCACACCTCCCATTATTTTCCGACGACGGCAGCCGGACCAGTAAACCCTTGTACTCCCCACCGCGTGGGCAACCATTGCCGAGTCTTCCCCGACTCCATGTCGTTCCCTTCCTAGGCCTCGCCGTCGTCCACTGCCATGGTGCTCTTGGCACGGCCTGGTCAATGTGGTCAACGAATGACATCCATCGGCCGTGGACTGTACGCGCAAAATAATGATTCCTCCACCAGACAGCTGGGACCCACCGGAAGGGCCTCTGTATTTCACAAAAAAATGTTCCCCCCGCTGACATGTCGGATCCACCAGCTATATCTTCGCATGCAAGGAAGTGCCTCCTTATTACGCACAAAAAAATGAATACCCACCCTGCTAGATGGGACCCACCATAGTGGGAGGATGACTTGTGGGCCAACTAAGTTGACGGGGACGGAGGGCTTTGTCAACTTAGTCAATATGAACGATTCTAGCTCCAATGACTGTACGATGTCCATCCAATGGCCATAGTGCTTCTTCAACCTCTGGTCTTCTTGCTCCAGCCGCCCAAAGCAGCGCCGGTCGTGCCGCGTGCTCCTACCTCTCGTGACGGTTGTGATGCCGCGGAGGCCTCACCGCCCCCTACTACTCCCACCGCTGGCGCAGGGTATCCCTCTACTCACCCACACCCCCTGTTATTCTGTGACGACGGCAGCCTCACGCCGCAGCCGAACCAGTGAACCCTCGTACTCCTCTCCGCGTGGGCTACCACTGCTGCGTCTTCCCCAGCTCTGCGTCGTCCCCGTCCTAGGCCTCGCCGTCGTCCAGACCATCGCCCTGGTGCTCTCGACGCGACGTGGTCAACGTGGCCAATGACCGACTTCCATCGGAAGAGTACTGTACGTGGAGAGGCTGACAGCTGGGTCCAGGCGGCCACAAGGAAGTGCCTCCTTATTACGCGCAAAATAATTATTCCTCCACCTGACAGCAGGGACCCATAGGACGGGCCACCTTATTTCGCGAAAAAAACGTTTCCCCCCGACTACTGGGACCCACCGGATGGGCCAGCGTATTTCGTGAAAAAAACGTTCCCCGCGGTGTCAGCTCGGACCCACCGGAAGTGCCTCCTTATTACGCACAAAAAAATGAATACTCCCCTTGCTAGCTGGGACCCACCATGGTGGGAGGCTAACTTGTGGGCCTACTAAGTTGACTGGGACGGGGGCCTTTGTCAACTTTAGTCAATATGAACGATTCTAGCTCCAGTGACAGTACGATGTCCATCCAACGGCCATAGTGCTTCTTCAACCTCTGGTCTTCTTGCTCCAGACGCCCAAAGCAGCGCCGGTCGTGCCGCATGCTCCTGCCTCCCGTGGCCGGCTGTGCTGCAGCGGTGGCCTCACCGCCCCTACTATTCCCACCGCTGGCCAGGCCCTGCGGCGGCGGCGGCACCTCACACCGCACCAAACGGTGAACCCTCGTACTCCTCTCCGCGCGGCTTCCATTGCCGCGTCTTCCTGGCTCCCGTCGTCCCCTTCCTAGGCCTCGCCGTCGTCCACCGCCACTGGTGCTCTCGGCGCAGCGTGGTCAGCGTGGTCGAGGAACGACTTCCATCGGACGTGGATGTGCGTGGAGAGGTGACACCGGGTCCACGGCCGCAGACAAGGAAGTGCACCTTATTACGCAGAAAATAATGATTCCTCCACGGCAATTTGGGACCCACCGGACGGGCCACTGTATTTCGTGAAAAACGTTTCCCCCTGACTGCTGGGACCCACCAACTACATCTTCGCATGCAAGGAAGTGCGTCCGGGCAAAAAAAAACAAAACAATTCACCCCCCCTGACCACTGGGACCCACCAGCGACACCTTCACACGCAAGGAAGTGCATCCAGGCAAAAAAAATATTCGTCCCCCTGACTGCTGGGACCCACCAACTACATCTTCACACGCAAGGAAGTGCATACGGGCAAAAAAAAAAGAAAACGATTCGCCCCCCTGACTGCTGGGACCCACCAGCTACATCTTCGCACGCAAGGAAGTGCCTGACAGTCGGGACCCACCTGGTCGAAGCGTATGTAGCGTTGTCATTCGTCGCGACGATATGCGTACATCTTGGTCGATGTAGAGGCGCGCGCGTGTCGTAGATGTAGAGGTGCGCCGTGTCGTAGTAGAGGCGCCGCGACGTAGCATGTACACGCACGTCGTCTGTGGCGGTGCAAGAAAGAAAATACGGCCATGTACGTACATACGGGCAGGGTCTCTAACGCCTATCGTGCATACGTACATGGCTGGGTCGGAACGGAGAAACAACGTCATCGTCGTGTTCATGGGGTGCCAACCGGCTGGGTCGTAACGGAATGCGTGGTCCTGTTCATCGGGAGGGCTTGGATGGAACAGGCGATGGAGACGAGTCCTGGCGTACCACACCACGGAGGAAACGGCCTTGTGTTCGACCGGCCACATTCGAAACGGAGTCCTGTTGATCGGGAGGGGCCTGGCGTACCGCAAAACGGAGGAAACAGACCTCCTACGGTCGAAACGGGGGTCTTATTGATCGGGAGGGGTGTGGCGTACCGCAAAACGGAGGAAACGGACCTCCTACGATCGAAACGGGGTTCCTGTTGATCAGGAGGGGTGTGGCGCACCGCAAAACGGACGAAACGGACTTGTGTTGGAGCACTACGGTCGAAACGGGGGGGGGGGAAGGGGTGTGGCGTACTGCAAAACGGGACTCCACGGGATACTGTTCATCTCCACCGTCGACCTCCTCCAGCCTCCACGGGCTACCGCCGACCTCCTCCAGCCTCCACGGGCTCCTGTTCATCCAGCCTCCACCACGCGCTACTCCACTGGCTACTGTTCAACCACCCCTCCATGGGCACCCCTCCACCGTCTACTATTCATCCAGCCCTCCACACCATGGGGTCCTGTTCAACCACCCCTCCACGGCCACCCCTCCACCGTCTACTATTCATCCAGCCCTCCACACCACGGGGTCCTGTTCAACCACCCCTCCACGGCCACCCCTCCACCGTCTACTGTTCGTCCAGCCCTCCACACCACGGGTTCCTGTTCATCCAGAGGCAACACCACCGCTCACTGTTCATCCAAACCCCTGCGCGCTCCTTCGTTCATCAATCGATCGGCTTGATTAGCGGCGATGGCGAAGAATCACTCCATCGAGTTCAGTTAACAGCCATCGATCGATCCCTCGGGTTCAGTAACGTGTAGCCTGCAGTGCAATCGCTCGGGTTCAGTTAGAGCCCAACGCCTCGCTCGGCTTCAGTTAGAGCCAATGCCTCGCACAAATGCGCGTACCTGTACGAGAGAAACATGCATCGCTCTCCCACCGTAACCGGCAACTCCCCGAAATTTTCCTCCCCCTCGCTTCTACCACGGTTTTTTCCGTCATCAACGGCCCAAAGAATGTCACGCAGCTGCGTCTCCGGCCCGCCCAGGACGAAAAGCCCATTTTCTGTCATGATTTTTTCTCATAGAAGTAGGAGCCCACCACATCTATGATGATACCGGGTTTTGTCACAATTATTGTCATAGAAGTGTCAGATGTATGACAGGAAAAAAATTCGTTCGGCCCAAAATGTCACGGATCTGTCTTTTTTTTGTAGCGGTTGTTCATGACTTCGCTGACTTCACCACCTTGATGAACAAGGCCATTCAGGTTGAGATTGGTCTGCAAGAACACTAGGGAGCCCTCAAGCACAACCGTGACGTTGTCTCATCTTCGAGCTCGTCATCGCAGAAGCTTAGGATATGGATCCCCCAAAGCATGTATCACCCAGCTGCCCCTACACCAAGGTCATCCTATGTTGCACCCCGTCTACCTCCTCCACCCAGGCATCCAAGACTTCAAGCTGCACCACCCCGAGCTCCTGCTCCCCGTTCCAATGATGGGTTGTGCATCAAGTGTGGTCGTCCAGATCATCGTTTGTTGGGGATATAACTACTGAGTATAAACCGCCCAGGTGGGGCCGGGTTATACCTGTAACGAGTCGTTCATATTGAAGCCCATGAAGACAAGGAGTGTGGCGCTTTACTTAAGAGACTTAGAGGCCCAGGGCCCAAAGGCGGATTAGGGCCCGTAGATATAAACCACCATATACTATGTAACTTATATTGTAAGATAGGAAAGGGTAGAAACCGAGCCAGACACGTATATGAGCCGGCGTCGGGATTATGTAAACCACCGGACGTCAACCTATGTATATAAAGGGATGACCCGATGGCGGTTCATGGACAAGAAACAACAACTCAAGAGCCAGGTAAAGCGGATTCGCTCCCTGATCATCGAGACCCCATCAATTCCACCACAACTGGATCGTAGGCTTTTACCTTCACCGCAAGGTGCCGAACCAGTATAAACTCCCCGTGTCCTTTGTTCGGTTTAACCCCTTTTAAGCTAATCTCGTTGCGATGGCTCCACGACTAAGTCCCCACACTAGGACATCTGACGTGATAATTCCACGACAGTTGGCACCCACCATGGGGCTATCGCATGATGGTTTCGAGTTCTTAAAGGGCAACTTCGAAGGACTCAAGGGATACGCAGTGGGCTGGATGACCAAGAGTCGTCGCGACAAGCTCTACATCGACGCGTGCTGGGGCCCCGATGCCGGCTCAATCGAGTACGGGTACCGGGTCCCCTTTGGAGGAATTCATATCTTCATTGGCAAGATCGGCGAACCGGGCCCTGAGCTGGACATCTGCAGTGACCTCGTCGAGACGGCTCAGCGTGCAAGCCCTCCTGGGTTCAGCCCGCCATGAAGTGTGCGTTCATAGGATTCATCAATGGTGCGGAATCTGAACCGGCATCCGATGGTGAGACGGTTGTCTATTCAGATGGCGAGTCATCCACAGGTGAGACCGAGTCACTTTACCAACTGCAAGATGGCCGGTTTGGTGGCTGTTCCGATGGCGATAGTATTTCAGACCCCCTTGAAACGCCAAACCGGGTTGCGATCTTCATGGCCGGTACACAGCCCATGCAACAGTCCTCGGCTGTAGCAGCGATGATTTCTGGATCGGCAGCCGGGGCAGGAGGCTCCATGCGCCCGCCGGCTCAAGTTCTGTCCTGTTTATTGGATGCCTGGACGACATTGTTGACCATAGAGGTTACCGCGGACAATCGAGATCAGCATAACGCGGAAGTCACAAAGCTGCGTGATCAGATAGCTCAGGCCAAGGAGGACTTGGCGGTTGAGGAAACCAGGATGGTTGAGAAGCGGGACACTTTGGATGCTCAGGCGCAGCGGATTCAAGCCGAAAATTACCAGCTCATGCTGGATCAGAACACTTCAAACGACGTGTTAAGGAGGAGGCATCGGTCTCATCTACCACCGGTTTATGAAGCAATGAATCTCTTCAACACGCCAGGAATGGGAACCAGCAATCCGGTAGCGGTAAACTGGATTGAAGCACCTGGGACAGGAGCGCCGGATCAGCCACGGGCGACGAACCCGCCTCGACGGAACCATGACCCGCCTCAGTACATGCCGACACCGCCGGGTCACTTCTCCACCCCTTTGGATAACATGATCGTTGTGGCATCACGATTCGCAGCTATTACAATGGAGGGCGAGTCTCCAGCGGCGGTTGAGACGCGGCGGGCCAGAGATCTCCTTCAAACGGCTATGGTTCAGCAGCAGGCTTATTTGTATAGTCGAGATAGAATTCATTCAACCCCTCGCCCGAGCCGGAGTTACAGCAGGCATATTGATGAACCGGCTATGTCGAGTAGTGCACGGAACCGTAACGCACCTCGAGGGCCTACCCGGCGGGCAGTGGTGCTAATGCTCAGGACGTGGTGGATAACGGTAGAGCGCGTCGAAAAGCTGAGTTAGCAGTGCAGTACGTGGATTGTCAGCTTACTCCGGTTCATCCGACGACTTCAGTGGAACCAGGTCTTGCTTTCAGCTCTTGGGGGTGATGTGTCTCACCCCGGCTTTACGCAATGTGCGGCTGCCCAAGGATTTCAAGGATCCACGCAAAGTGCCGAATTACACTGCTGACTTACCCCCCGAATCATGGGTCGAAAGCTATGAGATGGCAATGGAGATGCTAGATGTAGATGAGGCAGCATGTGCTAAGTACTTCACCATGATGTTGGATGGAACAGCTCGCACTTGGCTAAAATGTTTGCCAGCTAATTCCATTGGGTCATGGGCCGAGTTAAAGGCCCGGTTTATACTTAATTTCAAGGACACGTGTAAGCAACCCATGTCAATCATGGATCTGGCCGCCTGTGTCCAAGCGGAGGGTGAATCGACAACCCATTGGGTATGGCGGGTTTCAGAGATCTTGCATTCATCGGACCACATCAATGCCGATTCAGCAGTTATAACGTTGGAGGGCAATTGCCGGTTTAAATCTCTGAAGTTGAAGTTGGGACGGCTCAAGCGTCACTGCAGTGACATGGGAACGCTTATGGCAACTCTGGTTAAGTATGCCAACTCTGATAGTACCAAGGACCTTGAGTCTGACGATGAAAAGCCGGGGAAGGGAAAGAAGAACGGCAACACCAAAGGGCAGCAGCATAATCCGGCAGGCCATGGAAATAATGGTAAGCGTAAATTGGATAATAGTTCAGATT
Source organism: Aegilops speltoides (assembly GCA_021437245.1). Lineage (NCBI taxonomy): Eukaryota > Viridiplantae > Streptophyta > Magnoliopsida > Poales > Poaceae > Aegilops > Aegilops speltoides. Next base: position 55,805,496 of record CM038142.1, read on the forward strand.
TTGTGGCTAACACCAATGCGCAAGATCATGGTCAGCGTCGTAAGGGTAAACCGCCCCCGCGGAGTGGAGGATCAGGCGTTAATCTTGAGCGCCTGTTAAATCAGCCTTGCCCAAGGCACGGGACGCGAGAAAAGCCAGCTACGCACCTCTGGAAGGATTGCTTTGTTATGCGGGAGTTCAAAAATTCGGATCTTTTCTTATATGATCATGGACCGTCCGGCGATTCAGGACCGGGGTCTCATGGGCTGGGTTATGGTGGAGGCAGTTCTAGCTCAGGATTTCAAGGCAATCAAAGCAGACATGGCAATCAAGGCAATCAGGGAAACCAGGGCGGTTATAATCAGCGGGAGGTCAAGAAGCAACCAACATCGAGTTACGAGCCACCAAGCGATTAAATAGCGGGCAGTATCATGTCTTCACCACTAGCCCGTGCAAGCATGATCAGAAGCTTCATAAAAAGGCAGTGAACTCCGTTGAACCGGCGGTACCCCGTTACTTGCGCTGGTCTGAACAGCCTATTGTGTGGAATCGAGAGGATCATCTGCCCCGGGTTGATAATCCGGGTCACCTGGCGTTGGTGGTGGCGCCTCAGGTTGGAGGTTATATGTTCACCAAGGTGCTCATGGATGGAGGGAGCAGTATCAACATCTTGTATTATGAAACCTTCCATCGTATGGGGTTGACAGACAAGAATCTTAAACCGTCGAACACTGTTTTCCACGGTGTGGTGCCTGGTAAATGGGCTTATCCGGTCAGTAAGATAGCTCTGGAGGTTGCTTTTGGAGATGATCATAATTCGAGATCAGAGACATTGTGTCACATCCCTAGCTTCTGCTACTGCCTGGTGTTTGCATCTTGTTGCATCATGTTTAAATTCTATTTAAGTTGAAATGGTATTGATCAAACCCTAGCACCAGAAAGAATTCAACTAGGTTCAAATAAAAATCATTTTCAGTGAATCCAAAATGCCCTTTGAAAATGTTCATGATTTTTGATAAAGGGTGAGAACCTCTGCCAAAAATGATGCAAATATTTTTAGGTCATCCTGGATTTTTGAATTAAATCATATGTATTTGATTTGGGGCATTTAAATTTTATAAATAAGTTTAAATGCTTCAAAAATTCTGAAAACAGATGAGGGCCTCTGAAATAACTCAGTTACTGCCCACAAATATTTTCAGGATTTATAGAGTTGGTTTGGGACTAAAACTAAATCTGAAACAAACCGCAAAAATTAGAAAAGGAAAAACAGAAATAGGAAGAGTAGGAACCATACCTGCCAGCCCACTTACCTGGCGCCTACTGGTTTGGCCCAGCATGACCCAGCCTAGCTGGCATGCCAGTCTCCCCAACGACTAAGTAAATTTACCGGTGCTGGTAGGTACCAGCATACCATCTGCCGTCCGTCGCGTTTCCTCAAGATTCGTGCTGTCAGACGGGGTATACGTTGTAAATCGAATCCATCTGCTATACAAGGTCAATACAGCTGACATATCTGAGACAAAATAGTGACTGACAGAAGAGAGAGATAGAATAGAGAGACGATGCTACATGCATTCTCTCTTCATACAAATGACATGTATTTAATTTCACCCTTATATTTTGCATGGTAGATATCTGTTAAATGAAATGTTAAGTTTTGAAACTTTTTATATATTTGGAATCGTGGTGACAAGATCTTCAAAACAAGATCAATCTTGAATATATTTGAACTACTTTTAATTTTATATATTTCAATTATCATTGAAATGACTTTCATAAAACATAAAATTGTTTCGCTTTGATAAGATATTTCATATATTTGAAATAATCAGTTTCGCACCTGAAACAATCCATTTTATATTAACAAAATGAACCTAAATTGTTGCATAAAACTCACTTCGCTCATTTAAGAAATATAATTTCACTCATTTTAAAAACTTATTTCAATCCTGAAGAGACCGATTTAACATGTTATTCCGGAAAAACTTGATTTCAAAAAACGGATTTCACTCAATTCAAAACATATATTTCACTTATATAAAAAATCGCTAACTTCAAATGATTTCAATCATTTTAGATAATGGATTTCACTAATTTCAAAAGATTTCACTCATTTCAAAAAAAGTTCTCAGTCATTTGACATTTCAATAATTTATTATCTTTCCATTACATTCAAAATCCAATTTCACTCAGTTCCGAAAAATGATTACCCTAAAATTTAAATAAGTTGAGTGAAATAACTTTCACATGTCAACAAATGTAAGTTTCACATTTTGTAAATAACCAATTTGACATCTTTTCACACACCGGAATAACATATTTGCACACCCAGTTCCACTCATTTGTAAAAACATATCTCACTCAAATTTTAACCAGATTTCACTCATTTGAAACAACCAATTTCACCTATTTCAAATGATTTCACTCATTTCAAAAAACATATTTCACTAATTTCAATGAAAATTTACATTATATTTACACAAAAATATATCCAATTTCACTATGTTCAAAAAATGATTTCCCTAAAATTCAAATAAGTTTGAAATATGTTTCATAAGTTAAAAATAATAATACCATTTCATATATTTGAAATATTTAATTCATGCATTGAAACAATCAAATTCACATGTTTGAAAGAACATGTTTCTCATATTTTCACTCATTTCGAATAACAGATTCCGGTTTAAAATATATAAGATGTTTCAAAAACGAAAACACGAGTTCACATATATAAAATGTTTCAAAAACGGAATTACGGTTTAAAATATATAAATGAATGTAAAAGAGAAAATAAAAGCCATGGATTTGTCGGATGGGAGATTTGGATGATGGATTTGAAAAAATCAATTTCACACAATGAATCATTCAATTTCATAGATTTGAAATCTCACATCTCATAGTTTTCTGGTACAATGTATTTGAATTAATCAATTTCACACAAAGTGGTTTCAACAACTTAAGAAAACTATATTCAGAAAAGTGGTTTCAATTATTTTGAAAATTGAAATTTGAAATGAGTGAAATTAATATTTTGTTATGATTGAAATAGTAAAATTAAAGTAGTTTAAATATATTCAAGATTGGTCTTATTCTAAAGATTTTATGTTCAAGAATTTGAATATATGAAAAAATTAAATCATAGAGCATTACTGTAAAAAATACTGGCCATCCAAATATGTAAACAGAAATATAATGCATGGATTTGTTTGGAAGAGGGAGAGGGGAAAGACATTGCATGCATACGTACATCCCACTGCAAAAAGTACTGGCATGGACACTATTCATCTGACATTGATTTGACTATATACAAAACATTAGCTGCCACATATACACTTCTATACATTGGATGTGGGCCACCATAGCACGAATCACGAGCAAAATGACTGGTCGATGCTTCACCGGTACCTACCTGTACCGGTAAAAGAGACTTTGCGGTCTCCCCAACCTCTGCCAGAAGGCAGAGGCGAAGGTGGGCACGGCGCGCGCGTGAGGGCGCCACGCCACCTGCCTACCTGCCCCTTCCCCTCGACGGTCTGGACCCTCTAAACGACGCCACGAGCCCCTGCATCTCTCCCCACTCTCCCTGTGCTCCCTTCCCTCCCCTGTCTCTCTTGCGCGCAGCCACCGAGCGCCATCACCGCCGCTCGCCGTTGCCGCGGCCACAGCCACTGCCTCGCCTCCCCAAGCTGCCCACGAGCTCCGCCTCGACTCCTCTTCCTCCTCGAAAAGCCAGGTGACGCCAGAAGCCCCGTAGTGCCGTCCTCGCCGTCGTCTTCTTCCTCCGGACGCCGGAGATCGACTTCATCATTCTGCCCGCACCGGACCTCCCCCCGAACTACTAACCTCCTCCACGAGATCGCTGTGAGCTTCCGCGCTGAACCCCTCTCTCCCCCCTCGCATTCGCGAGCTCCAAGACGCATCTCCGCCATGGCCGAGAGCTTGGCTCCACCGCGCATGTTGCCGCCGTCGTTCTAGCCACCGCCGCTTGCGTCCAAGCCTACCAACAGACTTAGCATGCACCCAGGAGCTGAGCGCACCCATCCTCTAGCCCACCCGTGCACGATAACGCCGCGCCCGACCCCGCTCGAACTCCGGCGGCCGCCACAAGCTCGCTTCCGGCAAACTCCGGCCACCCCGTGTCCTCCCATTGGTCCACCTGGATGCGCGCGGGCATGGGATACCTCCTGGTGCCCTCGGCGCATTGATCTGTCGCCTCTAGCGCAACTCCGGCGGAAGCCGCCACGGATTGAGGTCGCCGCCGGCCAAACTCCGGCGTGCTGACATGGCCTAATTAGTTAGGCACTAACGACCCCTCTGGTCACTGCCAGTGGGCCCAGGGCCCTATTAGTTATGGTTGAGATTAGTTTTAACCTTAATTAACCCCTGAGTCACTGACTGCTGGGTCCCACGCGTCAGGTTTGACCCTGGCGCACCCGTTGACCTGCTGACGTCACCACAACGTCATGCTGACGTAGTAACCCTTCTCTGGAATTTAAATAAATCTTAAATGATATATTATTTCAGAAATTGTTTAAAACTTCATTAATTCATAGAAAATTAACCGTAACTCCAAATGAAATAATTTATATATGAAAAATGATCAAAAAAATCCAATCTATCCATCTGCACTGGTTTCATGCATGTTAAAGCAACTTAAACCTGCTGTTTATATCAAAACATGATAATGCACTTTATAAATTCATAGTTTGAGTTTGAAGTTGAACCTTTGGTTCAAAATGACTCAAACCACCCTGGTTATAGTTGCATTAGGCCAACACACTCATTTTGCCATGTCATGATCATGCATCATATTGTGCATTACATTGATTGTGTCTTTTCCTGTTTGCCGGTATTTGTCCCATCTCAGTAGACAACATTTCGGCGATGAGTTCAATGACACCGATGAAGAGCTATACTATCTTCAGAAGTGCCAGGCCAGCAAAACCCCCTTGTGCATTCCGATACAATCCCACTCTCTCGCTCCTGCTCTCTTTTACTGCATTAGGACAACAACGATTTAACTGTTACATGTCATGTAGTTGAACCCCTTTCCTCTGCATGACCTGTCATTGCCACAGTAAATAGATGAAACCCACTAGCATGAGTAGGAGTTGTTTGAGCCCTGATGTGCCTACTCATTCATGCTTGTTGTCTTGCCTGCTATTGCTTAGAGTTGTGTCAGGTCTGATTCATTGGGGATGAATTGGAATGTGGTGAACATGTCCTACTGTTGAGAGCTAAGTGTGTGAACACGATTTGGTAAAGGTAGCGATGAGAGGCCATGTAGGAGTACATGGTGGGTTGTCTCATTGAAACCGTCCTCAGGAATTGAGTTATGTGCTTGTGATCCATGAACAGTTACTACCACACATTGGGTTTCGGTAACTCGACCCCTCTTGACTTATTAATCAACATGATCTCTGTCCAGGAGTTGCAACTAGTTTCTGGTGTTTGTAGGTAATGTTAGTAGTCTACCAAGTGGCACCCGGTACAGGTGGGCTTGGGACAGACTAGGCACCGTGGCACGGTGTACCAAGCGTAGATCCACCCGTCGAGGTGGGCTTGGGAACCCTGCACACATCCTTTGGGGCCATGAGCGACACCCCGGCTGGATCTCCTTGCGGATGGAACCCGAATAGGCGATAAACCTAGACGAGAGTCTTGTGTGGTTAGTCAGGTCGTGGCCGACACCCTTGCTGGGCTTCCGCTTGAAGGTTGCGGAGTACATGTGTAAACGGCGATAAGTGGTGAGAGCGTGTGTGAAGAAGTACACCCCTGCAGGGTTAGCATTATCTATTCGAAACAGCCGTGTCCACGGTAAAGGACTTCTGGGTTGCTTGTAAAGTTCATAGACAAGTGAAAGTGGATATTCTAAAATACACAAGATAAGCGTGAGTGCTATGGATGGTGTTCTCATAGGAAGACGGGAGCGGATCCATAGTGGTGTATTGATATGGTGAATATGTGGACTCGTGTGCGCCACCTCAAAATAGTTACTTGCAGTGTAGTTTAGGATAGCCACCGAGTAAAAGCTGGCTTGCTGCAGTTAAACCCCACCATCCCCTTTGTTGATGATGATGCATATGTAGTTAGTTCTGATGTAAGTCTTGCTGGGTACATTTGTACTCATGTTTGCCTATTTTATGTTTTTGCAGAGAGACTTTAGTCTCACTAGTAGTTTCACGTGGACTTCGACGTTTAGCTTGTTACCTCAGCTACGATCTTGTGCCCTCGGCATGATCTGGTAGATAGTCAGGCTTCTCAGCCTTTTTCATTTATAGTTGTCTGTACTCAGACATGTTAAGCTTCTGCGTGTGCTTTGACTTGTATGCTCTGAATGTTGGGTCATGCGACCCATGATTGTAATATCTCGCTCCTTTGGAGCCTATTGAATAAAATACTTGAGTCATAGAGTCATGTTGTGATGCCATGTTGTGTTTGCACATATCGAGCATATTGTGTGTATGTTATTGAAATGCTTGGTATGTGTGGGATCTGACAACCTAGTTGTTTATCCTTGGTAGCCTCTCTTACCGAGAAATGTCTCCTAGTACTTCCACTGAGCCATGGTAGCTTGCTACTGCTCCGGAACACTTAGGCTGGCCGGCATGTGCTTCTTCGTTCCTGTGTCTGTCCCTTCGGGAAAATGTCATGCGGTGTCTACCGGAGTCCTGCTAGCCCAGCTGCTACAGCCCAGCTTCGCTCGCTGATGACTGACACGTTCGTTGATGGGTCATGTATGCCTGTCCCTGTAAGTTAGTGCCACTTTGGGTTCATGACTAGCCATGTCAGCTCGGGCTCCTTGTCATATGGATGCTAGCGACACTATCATATACGTGTGCCAAAAGGCGCAAACGGTCTCGGGCCTGGTAAGGCGACACCCGTGGGAATACCGTGCGTGAGGCCGCAGAGTGATATGAGGTGTTACATGCTAGATCGGTGTGGCATTGAGTCGGGGTCCTGATAGTTTTGGTATCAGAGCCTGACTGCCTGTAGGATTACCAAGCCAAACTGGTCGAAGTTGAGTCTAGAAATTCTTTAGTTATGTAAGGGAATTGATTGTGGATGGGAACGTAAGGATCTTTTTACTGCTTATACCTCATGCCCTTCTGATCTGAGTCACCCTATCTTCTTACGGGGTTAAGGAACTAGGCTTTCTCTTCTTTCTATCAGGATCACGTGTTAATAATCCGTAGACCTATAGGATTGATGGATTTAAGCCTCAGTTCAGTTCCTACCATTTATGTGTGTTCATAGCTGGCCTCAGAATCTTGATATGGTGATGTCGAGTGGTTATGACACCATTTTGCCGGATGTCTCCAATCTTTTTGAGCATTTATAGCCGTCATGTTGTCCGAGTTGTCCCAGGTTTCTAAACAATCTGATGCATTTGCAAAATCCTTTCCCTCTGGTTTCAATGTTCCTTTGGTCAGATTAACCACACTAGTCAGTGGGTTGAGGTACTCCATTGCCTCGGCATATATGTTGGAACTATTATTATGACCCTAGGTATCTTAGAGAACCACTCAGTAATCTAGCAATGCTTTGTACTCCCAGTGTGATGATCCTGGCCATCATTCTCGAAAGCATCCCGTGATGCCATTTAGTTGGTAGGTATTCCATTCCTGGGTTCTTGAACCCAAGATTCACCCTACTTACCTCATGTTGATAGTGTTTGCTAGTTCCTTTAGGTTATTAGTAAACTTTGTGATAGTCCTTGAAGCCGTGGTATTTCCTTCTTCCAAATACCATGAACCATTCTTGGCAGAAGTTCTTTTGAACCGAAAGATCACAATCAGAGTACTCTTGAGGAGTTCTCCATTCATAATTGTGACTCCGCCAGTTCTACCTTTCTGCATGGGTTATCTGGAAGAAATATGTTAAACTTGGTTCGGCATACTAATCTATGCATCCACAACTCAGAAAGATATATGTCCCTTTGAGTTGTACCTCTTTAGTTGTATTCTCACCTTCATCTATCAATAGATAGTCAAGGGTATGTGTGCATTCGTGTTCATCGATGTCTATTATTCTTGTGGTCTGTCAAGCCATCCTATTCAGAATGACTAGGAGAAACAAACTCCAGTACCTTACCCATATCCAGGATTGGGTCAAAGCAGTTGTATTCCGCAGATCAAAATGCCAATCCAGCTTTTGTTCTGTTCTACCTTGGAGTGTTAGCCTCTTCACGTCACGATCGTCATGAGAATTGCATCATCTCGTATGAATTCTTGACGCAATGATACTTCTTGCCATCATTGCTCATTCCTCGGTTTTCCGTGTTGTTGCAACTGAAATGCCGACAGGTGAACAATGATGCATGAAATCAATACTCCTAGCAACCCTGTTGCTTGGTAGTTAAAGGACAACAATTTCATTCTTAGCGTGTTGGTTCCGAATCACCATTCTAAGATTAATCGTGCTACCTAGTACTTATTTCTGGTGCACTCTTCGATCAATGAGTTAGGATTGTGTCAAACCCTTGCACTTTTGATCATATCATCTTGCCTCGAAAGCAAGATTGCTCCCGAGCTTAATAACATTTTGGTGGTTCGTGATTCTCTGAATGCCTTCTTGGAAGTATCACCAGGTCGTCACCTGACCGCTATGTTGAGTTCGTGATCAAGTTGGTTTCTCCTGTAAACCACCCTTTCTCCAAGAATCTATGTTGGATACCCTGAACTAGTTGGTTGAGCTAAACAACAACTTGGAGAGTTGGAAGATAAAAGCTTGTCTGACTTAGTTCATGTTAAGGGATATCTTGTGTTTGTGTGTTTGTTGTAGAAAGATGATTTCTTCATCGATTGGTCCTCGTGATCAGTTGTTGAACCTATCGCCTTGCCCAAACCTTGATTTGAGTGTGGGCCATCGTCCAATCAAGTTAGAACCAACGGTATTCGTAATGTTGTCTTACTCGTGGTTGATTCCTCGATCATACACCATTACATCTTTTGGTCTGACCAATACTATCACATTGTTCACATAATGGTGGAAGTCCAGTGATATAGAAATCCGATGAGTTGCTGTTGAGCCCATCAGCAGCATTTTGTCTCCTCCATGATTCATGTTGAACGTTGAGCTAGTGTTGGAAACTTTGTAAGCATTACCTTCATGTCCCGTGCATGAAGCATATGTCCGGATGAAAAAAGTGATCTCCTCTAACTCATGTGCATCTGATGTAAGTTGCAACCGTGAATTTGAGAAAGTTTTTTTTGCTTTCTTTGGAATCATCCCAAGTCGGTCATGCATGTGCGAGGCATTCTATGGTCTGATAGACTGATCATCTCCATTCCATATGTAATCCCTAGCACACCAAGCCACTGATTGAATTGTTCAAGATAAACAAGTCTGTTCTAAAGTGATTACTTTAGACTTCCACGCGGAGACTCCGATATCATTAATGATGGTTCCCCACCTGAACTCGGTAGTGTTTTATTATAAGACTACTATGTGGCCATGCTTGTCTGGGACAACGTGTTCACATGTTTGTAGCAGAACCTGCTCATGTTTTGGAGCTTACTACCATAGTCCATTTCCCGAGAATCTCGCAACGTCGTCTCGTCGATTTGTGTTGCAAACTTTCATTTTTCTTTCTAGACTCGATGTGTCTGGAATATCCCGACACCAACCAGATCTGAATCTCAGGCAGATATGATGGTTGGAACGTTCCCAAGAACTATAATATTGGTCTCTTGTAACCCGATAAAGTGGATGTCGTGGCCAACACACCCAACCGGAAGACCTATTATTGTAGTATCTTGATTGAGGAAGTTGGCCACATCCCATAAGGATTTCGTAGGATTTATTTCCTAGTTGCACCTTATGGATTTTTGTGTTCCCGAAGTCCGAACTTTTACTTGATGTTCTAGATATCAAACCATGTAAATGGGTTATTGTAACACCCCAAAAATTTAACCAGGTTTTTGTTATTAAAATTTTGCCAAGAGTTTAAAATTTTTGCCTGCAAAAATATCTCTGTTGATTTCAAAACTTTTCTTTTAATATTAAGAAATTTTTCCCAAGTGGAATCCTTCCAAAACATATTGGACTTATTTTTCCCTCTCATTTAAAAACATCTCTCAATCAGAAGATTTATTTATTAAATTATTTCACCCTAAGCTTTATTCATTAAATGACTTGTTTTAAAATTTGGAGCTCTTTTTGAACTGCAACCATTTGATATATTTATCTAAAAATCTAACCAAAATTTGGAGATGTCATGTGATGTCTCTAAATCACTTTTGTGCAATAATATATTTAATTCATTGCATATTTTGAGTGCTACACCTGTTTTCCTTCTCTGGTCCAGTGGGCAGTTTTGCACTACAACCCTTTTAAATATTTCTTTCTAGCCTCCACCAAAATTTTGGGATGTCAGTAGGAGCATATCATTCCATTATATGCAAGAATCCAGGGTTGTTCTTTGAAAATTTTGAGTGAAACAACCTCATCTTCATTCTGGCCCAACTTGATGGTTTGTACAGCAACCATATTTTTTATTGCTCTTTAGCCCTTGATTATTTTTCCTACTTGTAGTCCTCCATGTTAAACTCCTAGGTCCAGGAGCATGCAACCATTGGCATATTTTTGGTTCATGAAATAATACCATTCACTCCCTGCCCAGAAGTGTAGTTTTGCAAAACTTGCACTAGCAAGTTTCTTCCTTTTGCAAACTAACTTCACTACCCTCTTATGCATCCAAAGAGACTTCAATCTGGAAGATTTGGCCACTCCAAGAAAAGCCTAAGTGCCTGTGGCATTTTGTCAAACACCTGGAGTGCATGATCAGATTTGACATGAATTGTTGTTGGCATTGTGAACTTGGTCTCCTGATCAAACCACCTTGTCCTCTAAGCTTCACTCTATCAACAACCTAGCTTTGTTGCTTTCCACCCTCATCTGTTACCTGTAGCATGCCAAGGCATTATGTCGAACACCTTCAGTGCATGCACTGGACGCGCCCAGAGCGCGCGTATGGCATGCACGTGCGCCCAAGCCGCCGCGTCATGCCTGCTTCACGCCACCTACCCCCGCTCGCCCGCAGAGCCGCACCCGACCTCATCCACTCGCAGGAACCGTCCAAAGCCGCACAGCACCACCGTCAGGGCACTTTTGGCGGCACGCCGGCGTCGTCCGACAGCCTCTTCTCCGTTCAGCGCCGCCCAAGCCACCCCGGCTCGCCACCTGGCCCCTGGCACAGCCCGAACTCATCCGCAAGCGTGTCCGCTAGCGTTCGTCGCCGCCACAACGCCATGCAAGCTACAGAGGGGCGGTTTGCCGGCCGCCTTATCCACCGCCGCGGAACCGACCTCGTTGCACTATAAAGAGGGACCCCGAACTCATCCGAGCATGCATGCAACCTCAGTCCACTTCCCTAGTTTCCCCATGGCAGCCAATCGACCTGAGGAGGTCGTCTTCTTCATCTCCGGCAACTCCTGCCGCCGCCACTGTTCCGTCCATTCCGGCACCACCAGGGCTTCCCCCTCTCCGTTCTCTTCACCAAGAACTCCCCCTCCCTCTCGCGAGTGCAACCCCTCGATCAATTTTGGTAGGAGACCACCGCAGCCCAAAAATCACTCTGTCACCGAAGCCCCCTCCGCCACGGAGCTCGCCGCCGGCGATTTACTCCACCTCCGATGACCCTACGACCACCGGGAGAACCGCCCCAGCCATGCCAATCCATACCTACCCTCGGGGGCCCGCGAGGAGCAGCCAAACGCCGGCGACGATCGCCGGAGCCCCGCCCCGCTCGGCAGAGGAGGGAGACGACGCGCGGCGACCGGTCAAACCTGACCAGTGGGCCAGGCGGGCCCACTGTCAGTGTCTCACCGCGCCGTCCACGTGTTGAAGTGAAGGCGTAATCCACCCAAGTACGTTTCTCCCGCTTCGAAAGCGTATTCCACTCTGAAACGTTTTTCTTTTTCTGTTTTATTTAAAAACAGATTTTGACCAAAACTTTGACTGGTTATATCTTTTTAAGGATAACTCCAAATGAATTAATTCTTTTTCCTACCTCTCTCAAATATTGTCTAGTTTATTTTAAGATTTATTTGAAAAAAATTCAGAACAACTTTTTGTGCTGTTTTTATTTTGTGTGTTAATTCATGTATATTGCTAAAATAGGATTTTTGAAGAGAGGAAAACTGTTTAAAATATATTTATTCCAAAAATTGTTTAAAACTTCATTAATTCATACAAAATTAACCGTAACTCCAAATGAAATAATTTAAATATGAAAAATAATCAGAAAAATCCAATCTGTCCATCTGCACTGGTTTCATGCATGTTAAAGCAACTTAAACCTGATGTTTATATCAAAACATGATAATGCACTTTATAAATTATTTCCCCTTTGCACAATACTCAAACCCCTCGCGCGCGTCCGAAAGCTGTCCCGAACCCGACCCGGGCAGTCGTCACCAATGGATCTGGATCATCTCCAAACATCTATAAAACATCTCCGTTTTCTCATTTGGAATCCCTAGCCACTTCATTCTCGGTCGCCCGATTACGATCGGACAGACCCAGTAGCCCCTACCCCTAATCTCACTCACTATATTTATAAGCAGGCAAACCCTAGCCCTGTCCCATCCATCATTCAAATCCTCCCCGCCGCCAATCCTCTCTTCCTTGGGATCGCTCCCGATCCAAAATCCACCAACCAGCGCACCCCTGCATTCCTCGATCCAGTCCGTCAACCCGAGCAGCTCGTGGGGCACCGGCCTCCTCAGCTCCTCCAGCCCTGCAGCAACCTCACCAGAGCTGCATCCGCGTCACTGTCGGTGAGCACCGACCAGGACCGGCCTCGTCCCGCTCCTTTCCTTCTCCTGCAGTCCTGCTCCACTCCTCCCCGTGCTCATCTCTCTCTCCCGTGCACAGGAACACCATGACCGCGCCCAAGCTTTGCCTCATTCCCCAGCAGTCGCCTGCTTCGTCGTCGTCGCTCCAACCCCGCCGTCGCCCCGATCTTCTACAAGCCGTGCCCGTGCTGCCGCAGCAGCGCCGCCATGGACGCCGAGCCGCGACGAATCCGACCTCCTCCTTCCCTCGCCGGATCTGGGCTCCACACTTTGCGCTGCGGCCTCCCGGTCGTCGCCGTGGCCGACGGCCTCCTGAACCTGCTGATGGCCAAGTCCCATCGCGCCGCGCCTGTCCAGCCTCTGCTTCGAGCAGAGGAGGATGATGCCTCGTTCAACGCCCGTTGACCGCGCGAGCATCGTCAGCGCCTCCCTCCTCGTTCGATCCAGCGTGTGGCCCAGCTCCCCCCTGCGCCAAGCCCAATGTGAGGAAGCCCATCTTCTATTTGCCCCTGTGCACTGTTGGCCAGGCAGTTTCGGCCCATTGTGTGTTTTTTTTACTGCTGCGAATTTAACATTATCCAGTGTATTACAGTTTTGCAGAAAACCCCTCCATGTTCATGCATATAATTACTCATTAACCGTGCATCGGATTTAAATGATTCAAACATGTAAAATGCTTAGAATTCTGTCTAGTTTCATAATATCTCACTTTCATCCATGTTTAAAATGTTTAAAATGATGTTTGTTTAAATTTGCTGAAATGCCATGCTAAAATGATTTATTTCATAACTAAATAACCGTAGCACGGTTTTAAATAAACTTTATATGTAAATGGGGTGGAAAAATGCCTAGTTTAACATGGTCCACTTTATTTTCCTGTTTAACAACTTCAAAATATGTTTTAGGGCAGAACAGTAGCAAATTCATAAATTGCATATGAGGATTTTCCGGACTTGTTGTTTGTTGTTCCGGCCTCATTTAAACTTGCCTAAATAGCTAGTTTAATTATGCTTCACCCCTTGCCATGTTTAATAACATTTAATATTGTTTGGTAGCTTAAATGAGATTAAACTAAATATGTCAATGTGGTGTTTTGTCAATATGCAACTCAATGCATATTGAACTCCATTTAACTTGTAGTATTGTTTGTTGCACTTTGCCATGCCATGGCTCATTAAACCGGACATGCATCATACTTGTTTGTGCATCATGCCATGTTTATGCTTGTGCATTTACCATGTTGTTTGTTTCTTTCCGGTGTTGCTTCTTAGTTGCGGTAACGTTGCGATTGTGAGGATTCGTTCGACTGCTCCCGTTCGTCTTCTTCATGGACTCGTTCTTCTTCCGAGTGGGATTTCAGGCAAGATGACCGCTACCCTGGATCTCACTACTATCATTGCTATGCTAGTTTCTTTGTTCTATTGCTATGCTGCCTTACCTATCATTTACTCTTCAAGCCTCCCAAATTGCCATGAACCTCTAACCTTTGACACCCTTCCTAGCAAACCGTTTTTTGGCTATGTTACCGCTTTGCTCAGCCCCTCTTATAGCATTGTTAGTTGCAGGTGAAGTTGAAGATTGCTCCATGGTGGACAGGATTATGTTGGGATATCACAATATCTCTTATATTATTAATGCATCTATACACTTGGTAAAGGGTGGAAGGCTCGGCCTTATGCCTGGTGTTTTGTTCCACTCTTGCCGCCCTAGTTTCCGTCATACCGGTATTATGTTCCCGGATTTTGCGTTCCTTACGCGGTCGGGTGATTTATGGGACCCCCTTGACAGTTCGCTTTGAATAAAACTCTTCCAGCAAGGCCCAACCTTGGTTTTACCATTTGCCTCACCACCACCTATACCCTTCCCTTGGGTCATCCAACCCAAGGGTCATCCTTATTTTAGCCCCCCCCCCCCCGGGGCCAGTGCTTGTCTAAGTGTTGGTCCAAAACGAGCAACCTGCGGGGCCACCTCGGGGCAACGCGACGTCTGGTTTTACTCGTAGCTTGATTTATCCGGTGTTGCCCTGAGAACGAGATATGTGCAGCTACTATCGAGATTGTCGGCGCATCGGGCGGCTTTGCTGGTCTTGTTTTACCATTGTAGAAATGTCTTGTAAACCGGGATTCCGAGACTGATCGGGTCTTCCTGGGAGAAGGAATATCCTTTGTTGATCGCGAGAGCTTATCATGGGCTAAGTTGGGACACCCCTGCAGGGTATAAACTTTCGAGAGCCGTGCCCGCGGTTATGTGGCAGATGGGAATTTGTTAATGTCCGGTTGTAGATAACTTGACACCAGATCCGAATTAAAATGCATCAACCGTGTGTGTAGCCGTGATGGTCTCTTTTCGGCGGAGTCTGGGAAGTGAACACGGTTTTGGGTTATGCTTGACGTAAGTAGGAGTTCCGGATCACCTCTTGATCATTGCTAGCTTCACGACCATTCCGCTTGTTCTCTTCTCGCTCTTATTTGCGTATGTTAGCCACCATATCATGCTTAGTCGCTGCTGCAACCCCACCACTTTACCCCTTCCTTTCCCATTAAGCTTTGCTAGTCTTGATACCCATGGTAATGGGATTGCTGAGTCCTCGTGGCTCACAGATTACTACAATAACAGTTGCAGGTACAGGTTATGCGATGATCTTGATGCGAGAGCGATGCTTGCTTGCTTGAGTTCATCTTCTGCTTCTTCTTCGATCAGGGGATAGGTTCCAGGTCGGCAGCCTGGGCTAGCAGGGTGGATGTCATTTGAGTTTCTGTTTGTGTTTCATCCGTAGTCGGATGGTGCTCTTATGTAAGATGATGTTGTATTCGTGTCGCATTGTATGCCTTTTGTATGTATCCCCATCTATTATGTAATGTTGATGTAATGATATCCACCTTGCAAAAGCGTCTTCAAGATGCGCTTCTATCCTTGGTGGGACCTTCGAGTTCCTTTAGGATAGGGTCGCATCTTGGGCGTGACAAGTTGGTATCAGAGCCTCGACCGACCATAGGAGCCCCCTTGATTGTTGGCCGTTGTTGAGTCTAGAAAAAAAAACTATTTTGAGTCTTAGGATTATATATATCGGAGAGTAGGATTCTTTTTACTCCTCAGCCCCTTCGTTGCTCTGGTGAGGACTCTCGACGTAGATGTTTTGACTTTCCTCTCCTCAAATTTCACTAAAAAAAATTTAGGATCACGCGGGTATCTTGGAATCGTTCCGATATTCTTATGACGAGAACATTGTTCTTGGTGCCTCCTGACATTTAGGGGTTGTGGCAGTGTCCCGGGGAGTTGAGCTCCGAGGTGTTGTCGTCATAATTTTATCGTTGCAGTTCTGGAATACCTGAGTTTTGCCGACATCGAAAATATCTTTTATGCAGTTGTTGGTGAGATAACCTCGACGTCACCCAGTACTGGGGAGTTCGGAAGTATTGCCATAGCTCGTATAACGGATGCTTTTCGAAGGTTGAGGTACACAATTTCCGGAGTTTTCTTGGTTATGTGTTGACGGATGGATACAGCTGGATGTAGGGATTGTTAGTTTGGGTGAGATATATTGCTTCCCCTGTATCCCCAACACCAGATTTCATAACCAGAAAGTTTTGGGAGTTTATAGGTGGGAATTCAAGTAGCTCCTAGAATATCTTTCCGACAGATGCATGATATGGGATTGGGTAAATCTCTATCATATGTATTTGTTTCGGCTTATTTCTGCAAGCCAATCCTTTGTTTTGTTTTGAGTTGTGGTATTTGAGTTGCTTCAATGTCAAGTGTTGATTCCATACCTTATTCTAAGTGGTGTTCTCATATTGCTATGTGAATACTGATCCTTTTAATCATTGAGGTTGTCATGTTAATTCCTTCCAACCGGCGTTATTCTCTTCGAGATGATCCAATCATTCTCCCCATCCGCAAGATCAATTCTAAGTTTTCTCAACGGTGTTTGTTTCATTCATCCCAAGTTGTCTTTGTTTTCCCCACCCTCCCACCCTTTTTTTCAAGTACTCATTTATTTTAATCAAGTATCCATTTATTCATGTGAAGTCACTTCACTCTTTTCAATCAATGTTCTGATCCGGTGATCCCTCGTGAAGATGCTCACGAGCTTCAAGTTCATCATCCTCCGTTCTTTTTTTCTTCTCCGGTGGATCCAATTCAAGCTTTCAGTGTTGATCATATTCCTTTCCTCGTCTCAAATGCTTTCTCATGCCGATGCACCTCTCAATCACTCACCTCTTGCTATTCATTTGTTCCGGAGTGTTGAAGATATCTCAGAATTTTTGTATTTCCATTCTTAATCCGTTCAAGCTATTTGGAGATTGTTATCTCATTCAAGCCATTTAATTCAACCGATGCAATCTCTCTTTAAAATCATTTCCAACGGTGTTTTCTTTTGAGTGGGCCCTAACCTACAGGTCTTTTCCCAGGATCTTACCTGACTCTTCTAATTATTCCGGAGCCATTCCAA
Organism: Aegilops speltoides; assembly: GCA_021437245.1. NCBI lineage: Eukaryota > Viridiplantae > Streptophyta > Magnoliopsida > Poales > Poaceae > Aegilops > Aegilops speltoides. Next base: position 55,822,731 of record CM038142.1, read on the forward strand.
ATTCTTTTCAGAGTTTGACATAAGAATGGATCCCATCAGTCACATGCCTTCTCCAAGATCGCTTTCAAATTATTTTTCATTGTTGGCTCAACCTCTTTGTTTTTTTTCTTCATTCTCCCGAAGTATCTCTACAATTCATGGTGGTGTTTCTCGTCGTCATTCTCGGATTTTGAAGACCGAAGAAGAGTTCCTCTTAAATCCTTACCCGTTGTTCCAAAGAGGCGTAGTTCAAGCTTGATGCCATCCTCTCATAATTGTTTTCGATTGTGAGAATTCTTTTCTTACCATCCGGAGCATTTCATGAGTTGTTTCCATTTCTTTCCTCCGAAGGCCATCATGTCATAATTCTTCATTCTCAGCGTGTAGCTATCATTCTCCAAATCTTACCGGTGAATCGTTCAAATATCCTCTAATCAGTTCATGTTCTCTTTGTTCTCATGTATCTAAATCCCCTCAAGTATCTTCATTGGTTTTCCAATTTTCTCGGTGAATTGTGCCTTTGCTACGTTCATTTTCAATTCTTACGGTGGTTCGTTCAAGATTCTTTTTCTTTGATTATCATATTAATTCATTCGTTCTTTTCAATCCCATCGGTGGTTCCATCAATACCTTCTCAAGTTTGCGCTATCTCTATCCTTAATCCCTCAAGAAGAATAAGTAGTATGCCAAATCCATTGCTTGTCATCAATTTAAATTGGTGAAGGATATGCATAACGTAATTCTTATTATTGTTTCATCCAAGTGATCTAGTTTCTTCTTTCCGTCGTTGTTCATCATGTCACATTTCTCGGTTCGAGATGTTTCATCTTTTCTTTTCCGGAGTTCCAAGTTTTCCGCTTTATCTTGTCGTGAAGCTCCATCTAAATCATCACAAGGCTTCACCTTGTGTTTTCAACTTCCTTTTCTTTTTATCATCCTTTTACCGGAGTTCTTCATGGAGGCTCTACATGATGGTTCGTCAAGGATTCCTTTCATTCTTGTTTTGTTCTTCAAGATTTTTTCTTGAAGCTATGACCCGCCAAGCTATACTCTAAAATAAACATGGTGTTCAACACACGTTTTATTTGGAGGAGTTCAAGCATTCTTCATCTTGCATTCCGAAGTGCAATTCTTTCTATCTTATCTTTTGAGGTGGTGTTATGTCACTCTTGACAATTTCCTTCATGTTTCATGATTCATATGTTGTCAAGAATGAGGTATTTTAAATCCATCATTTTCTCTTCGTTCAAGAGATCTTTTCGACCAATAAAATTCTTCGTTGGAGTTATCTTGTGTCAGATTTCATCTAAAGCCTTTCCTTAAGGGTTGGTGCTATTTGTGGTGATTATGCATGACCCAAGCTTGCTCTTTATCCTCTTGGTGGAAGAAGTTTTCATCTCTTCATTGATCTCAAAGCAAGCAATTGTCTTCGTTAGTGGCAGAATGTCACCTCATAGTCTTGAGATGTTTTCCATAAGCCCACTACAAGCTTATTCTTTTCGTTGTTGGTTTTGCAACAACTCCGTTATAACCTTCTTGGAAGGGTGTTTTCCAAGCTCATTTGTGGCAGAAGTTGGCATTTTCTTCTCCATTCTGTTATTCCAATGATCTATCTTCTATTCTTTCGTTACGGAGGTATTGTGATGTTGCGCCCTTCACCCATCACCTCGTTTTGTGAGGATCGTGTTCTTTTCTTGCTTATCAATTTAACCGGAGTGTCGTGTCCTCTTTTCAAGTTCCTTTTATCTTATCAAGTCTTGCATCTCTTTTCAACCGAAGTGCTGTCCAAATCTGTTCTTCCGTGTTCCTTGTTTATCTCGTTTCAACCAGAGTGGTTCCAATTCCTTCTTGTCCTTTGTACTTGTCATTCATAGCTTTGCAACCTCCAAGGTTCACATGGTGTTTCTTGTTTCTATTTTCTACCGCAGTGGTCTCAATTGTGTTCAACTCCATTGTGTCCTTTCTTTCAACTTTTCAACATCTCAAGGTTCATGGTTTCACTCATTGGTCGAAGAAGCAACTTAGTTTACCTCTTATCTTCCTCTTCCTTTTCCCTCCGGTGCCATCCTAGATCTCGGGACGAGATCCTCTCGTAGTGGTGGAGTGTTGTAACGCCCCGGATGCAACTTTCCATATTCATAACTCCAACTCTTGCCTTTTCTGGAGATGCGATATGATATTTCCTCCGTGGTTGGGTTTTTGTCTTTTGTTTTGCATTTTGTTCATGTCTTGCATTTCATCTCATCGCATCATGCGCATTGCATCTGCATGTTTTCATAAAAACGTGCATCCGTTGTTAGTTGCCGCTTCTTCCTCATCTCTGCTGACCTTTCTCAGACCGACCATCTTGTTATTGCCTGACCGTTTGACCCCCTTTGCACAATACTCAAACCCCTCGCGCGCGTCCGAAAGCTGTCCCGAACCCGACCCGGGCAGTCGTCACCGATGGATCCGGATCATCTCCAAACATCTATAAAACATCTCCGTTTTCTCATTTGGAATCCCTAGCCAATTCATTCTCGGTCGCCCGATTACGATCGGACAGACCCAGTAGCCCCTACCCCTAATCTCACTCACTATATTTATAAGCAGGCAAACCCTAGCCCTGTCCCATCCATCCATCAAATCCTCCCCGCCGCCACTCCTCTCTTCCTTGGGATCGCTCCCGATCCAAAATCCACCAACCAGCACACCCCTGCATTCCTCGATCCAGTCCGTCACCCCGAGCAGCTCGCGGGGCACCGGCCTCCTTAGCTCCTCCGGCCCTGCAGCAACCTCGCCGGAGCTGCACCCGCGTCACCGTTGGCGAGCACCGACCAGGACCGGCCTCGTCCCGCTCCTTTCCTTCTCCTGCAGTCCTGCTCCACTCCTCCCCGTGCTCATCTCTCTCTCCCGTGCACAGGAACACCATGACCGCGCCCAAGCTTTGCCTCGTTCCCCAGCCATCGCCTGCTTCGTCGTCGTCACTCCAACCCCGCCGTCGCCCCGTTCTTCTGCAAGCCGTGCCCGTGCTGCCGCAGCAGCGCCGCCATGGACACCGAGCCGCGACGAATCCGACCTCCTCCCGTTCCCCTGCTTCGGATCTGGGGCTCCACACCCCCTTCCTTGCGCCTGCGGCCTCCCGCTCGTCGCCGTGGCCGACGGCCTCCTGAACCTGCTGATGGCCAAGTCCCATCGCGCCGCGCCTGTCTAGCCTCTGCTTCGAGCAGAGGAGGATGATGCCTCGTTCAACGCCCGTTGACCGCGCGAGCATCGTCAGCGCCTCCCTCCTCGTTCGATCCAGCGTGTGGCCCAGCTCCCCCCTGCGCCAAGCCCAATGTGAGGAAGCCCATCTTCTATTTGCCCCTGTGCACTATTGCCCAGGCAGTTTCGGCCCGTTGTGTGTTTTTTTTTACTTCTGCGAATTTAACATTATCCAGTGTATTACAGTTTTGCAGAAAACCCCTCCATGTTCATGCATATAATTACTCATTAACTGTGCATCGGATTTAAATGATTCAAACATGTAAAATGCTTAGAATTCTGTCTAGTTTCATAATATCTCACTTTCATCCATGTTTAAAATGATGTTTGTTTAAATTTGCTCAAATGCCATACTAAAATGATTTATTTCATAACTAAATAACCGTAGCTCGGTTTTAAATAAACTTTATACGTAAATGGGGTGGAAAAATGCCTAGTTTAACATGGTCCACTTTATTTTCCTGTTTAACAACTTTAAAATATGTTTTAGGGCAGAACAGTAGCAAATTCATAAATTGCATATGAGGATTTTCCGGACTTGTTGTTTGTTGTTCCGGCCTCATTTAAACTTGCCTAAATAGCTAGTTTAATTATGCTTCACCCCTTGCCATGTTTAATAACATTTAATATTGTTTGGTAGCTTAAACGAGATTAAACTAAATATGTCAATGTGGTGTTTTGTGAATATGCAACTCGTTGCATATTGAACTCCATTTAACTTGTAGTATTGTTTGTTGCACTTTGCCATGCCATGCCTCATTAAACCGGACGTGCATCATACTTGTTTGTGCATCATGCCATGTTTATGCTTGTGCATTTACCATGTTGTTTGTTTCTTTCCGGTGTTGCTTCTTAGTTCCGGTAATGTTGCGATTGTGAGGATTCGTTCGACTGCTCCCGTTTGTCTTCTTCATGGACTCGTTCTTCTTCCTAGCGGGATTTCAGGAAAGATGACCGCTACCCTGGATCTCACTACTATCATTGCTATGCTAGTAGCTTCGTTCTATCGCTACGCTGCGTTACCTATCATTTGCTCTTCAAGCCTCCCAAATTGCCATGAACCTCTAACCTTTGACACCCTTCCTAGCAAACTGTTGTTTGGCTATGTTACCGCTTTGCTCAGCCCCTCTTATAGCATTGTTAGTTGCAGGTGAAGTTGAAGATTGCTCCATGGTGGACAGGATTATGTTGGGATATCACAATATCTCTTATATTATTAATGCATCTATACACTTGGTAAAGGGTGGAAGGCTCGGCCTTATGCCTGGTGTTTTGTTCCACTCTTGCCGCCCTAGTTTCCGTCATACCGGTATTATGTTCCCGGATTTTGCGTTCCTTACGCGGTCGGGTGATTTATGGGACCCCCTTGACAGTTCGCTTTGCATAAAACTTGTCCAGCAAGGCCCAACCTTGGTTTTACCATTTGCCTCACAACCACCTATACCCTTCCCTTGGGTCGGCCAACCCAAGGGTCATCCTATTTTAGCCCCGGGCGGTGCTTGTCTAAGTGTTGGTCCGAACGAGCAACTTCTTGGGCCACCTCGGGCAACTCGACGTCTGGTTTTACTCGTAGCTTGACTTATCTGGTGTTGCCCTGAGAACGAGATATGTGCAGCTCCTATCGGGATTGTCGACGCATCGGGCGGATTTGCTGGTCTTGTTTTACCATTGTCGAAATGTCTTGTAAACCGGGATTCCGAGACTGATTGGGTATTCGTGGGAGAAGGAATATCCTTCGTTGATCACGAGAGCTTATCATGGGCTAAGTTGGGACACCCCTGCAGGGTATAAACTTTCGAGAGCCGTGCCCGCGGTTATGTGGCAGATGGGAATTTGTTAATGTCCGGTTGTAGATAACTTGACACCAGATCCGAATTAAAACGCATCAACCGTGTGTGTAGCCGTGATGGTCTCTTTTCGGCGGAGTCCAGGAAGTGAACACGGTTTTGGGTTATGCTTGACGTAAGTAGGAGTTCAGGATCACCTCTTGATCATTGCTAGCTTCACGACCGTTCCGCTTGTTCTCTTCTCGCTCTTATTTGCGTATGTTAGCCACCATATCATGCTTAGTCGCTGCTGCAACCTCACCACTTTACCCCTTCCTTTCCCATTAAGCTTTGCTAGTCTTGATACCCATGGTAATGGGATTGCTGAGTCATCGTGGCTCACAGATTACTACAACAACAGTTGCAGGTATAGGTTATGCGATGATCTTGACGCGAGAGCGATGCTTGCTTGCTTGAGTTTATCTTCTGCTTCTTCTTCGATCAGGGGATAGGTTCCAGGTAGGGATGGCACCCGCAGGGTTTGGGTATGGGTGGAGCTACCCCATACCCTTACCCGTCCGCTCCTAGCTTACCCATCACCCTTACCCATACCCGTCAATGGGTACAATTTTTCCCATACCGTTGCATCTGAGAGATAGATGGGCACCCACGGGTAAAATTACCCACGTTTGTAAAGCATCAGTTTGACCAACTAATAGTCATAATCGACAACATATAATAATAATCTATAATAAAACAACAGATTATACAACCAGGCACACTTTTAAACAACAACACATCATAAACAACACCATACTTAATAAACAACATCACTTTCTCTTGAATAACAATACACTGAAACATCTTCACATAAGTCATACATTTTTAGTTCACAAATTTATGACAAAGTTTAGGGATAATTTCGAGTTCATACAGATTTTATATGGGTACATGGGTATGTGGGTATGGGTTATACGTTCCCATACCCGTACCCGCTCTATCCGATGGGTTTAACTTTTCCCTATTTATATACCCATGGGTAATTTTTTGTCTCATACCCTCACCCTAATAGGGTTTTTACCCGCAGGGTACGTGGGTAATGGGTACCCATTGCCATCCCTAGTTCCAGGTCGGCAGCCTGGGCTAGCAGGGTGGATGTCGTTTGAGTTTCTGTTTGTGTTTCATCCGTAGTCGGATGGTGCTCTTATGTAAGATGATGTTGTATTCGTGTGGCATTTTATGCCTTTTGTATGTATCCCCATCTATTATGTAATGTTGATGTAATGATATCCACCTTGCAAAAGCGTCTTCAAGATGTGCTTCTATCCTTGGTGGGACCTTCGAGTTCCTTTAGGATAGGGTCGCATCTTGGGTGTGACACAGGAACTCTCCAGTGTATGACTTCCTTCTTTTCTAAAATGATAGTGACAACGAACCCATTTAATTGTTCTTCAATAACTCAGGAAGGGACCCAATTGCAAGCATAGAACTGTTTGGCCATTTCAATGAAAAACTGGAAAAGAGGATCAATGCCGGTTTAAGATTCATGACTGACACGTATAAACCGGTGCAAGGACGGAGGGAGGACATTGAAACGTATGTACATATTAAACCGGATTCTGACATTAAAGGCGAATCGGTGGTTTAAGAGAGGGCTAATGGTACCTGGCGGGTTATCATTTTCTAAAGGTTAAACCGCCTATATTAGTGTGGAAGTACAGATCTGAAATGATGAAAAACAAGTTTGATAGATTGATATGATAATTTTAGATCTGCAGTGTGTCAGCAAATCAAAATATATTCAGACCTAAGATACGGGTGCTTAAGCAGTTCATCAGATCCAGTTGAGATTTTTCTATACAAAGAGGATGCACTAATGATGGAAAAGGGGATTATAAACTACGACTACATAGAAAAATATCAGATTGAACTCGCCGTTTATGCTATGGAGAAGAACAGGGAAGAACAACACTAAGCTTCGATGAACTCGCGGAAAACCCTAATGGGATCTATGGGAAGAGCAAAGAAGGATTCACCAGGGCTGTTGAACGCAGAGGTGTGCAGACGAGAATCTGATCGAATCAGGTTGATGCAGCGACCGTTGTTGGGGCAGAGGCGAAGGTCAACGGCGGCGGCTATGCTCGAGCACTGAGGCGACATGAGGTGGAAGAAAGACGAAGAGGCAAGGGGAGAAAAGGAAAGGGACCCTCGGCCCTATTTATAAGACGAAGGGATAAGCGACAGGCACGGGAATCGAGGAGCCCAAAAAATGGATATGTGATAGAGCCGTTGCCTCGATTTTCGGAGGCTCATTAATAAAAGGGAAGTATATACGGTTTTAATAAGCAGGTGACGTCATGGCGGTTTATTACAATCTTGGAAGATGACGTCATGGCGGTTTACAAGGTTCACATGAAGATGTTCAAAAAGGAATTTTCTTAAGTCTGGAAGATTGACATGAACAGGTTCAAATCAATCTGGGGCCTAATGTTGGGGATATAACTACTGAGTATAAACCACCCAGGTACGGCCAGGTTATACCTGTAATGAGTCGTTCATACTGAAGCCCATGAAGACAAGGAGTGTGGCGCTTTACTTAAGAGGCTTAGAGGCCCAGGGCCCAAAGGCGGATTAGGGCCCGTAGATATAAACCACCATATACTATGTAACTTGTATTGTAAGATAGGAAAGGGTAGAAACCGAGCCGGACACATATATGAGCCGGCGTCGAGATTCTGTAAATCGTCGGGCGTCAACCTGTGTATATAAAGGGACGACCTGGTGGCGGTTCAAGGATAAGAAACAACAACTTGAGAGCCAGGTAAAGCGGATTCGCTCCCTGATCACCGAGACCCCATCAATTCCACCACAACTGGATCGTAGGCTTTTACCTTCACCGCAAGGGGACGAACCAGTATAAACTCCCCGTGTCCTTTGTCCGGTTTAACCCCTTTTAAGCTAATCTCGTTGCGATGGCTCCATGACTAAGTCCTCACACTAGGACATCTGACGTGATAATTCCACGACACCGTGTCAGAGAATGCTATCAGAATCAGAACCAGCTTGCACTTCCGTCAACTGGTCGTGGCAATGGCCGTGTTAGTGACCAGCTCCACAACAACATTGCTAGACCTTTATATGGTAATGGTTAGGCTAACCACATTGATCTAAATGAAGCTCAAGACCAACTTGCTATTGTGATGAATACCGTTCTTGTCAATTCAGTACCAGCTTCTGTTTTTTTATTTAGGAGCATTGCATTCTTTCGTATCAGAAGATTTTGCATTCATGCATGGCATTAAATACAAAGAGAGGAACACTCCACTAGTGGTACACACCCCTGCGGGCCAATGTCGAACCTTCATGGTTAGCTACAACATAACAATTGAAATTGCAGGGTTGGATTTCCATGTCTCTCCCATTGTTTTGAAGTCTTCCAATATTGACCTCATTCGGGAATGGATTGGTTGAAAATGCAGACTGCTTCAATCGTTTGTGCCACTAAAACTATCCACCTTCTACATCCTTGGAATCAGATAGTATGCTACTATGCTCGTCTTGTTCAAAATTTTGAAGCTGGGTTTATTTCTTGAATGCGTTGAACGCATCACCTCTTGAGGGAATAGAAAACATTCTAGTCATTTGCGACTTCCAAGATGTCTTTCCAGAAGAACTTCTAGGAGCAACCCTGTTAGAGCATAAACCAATGAAACTGTTCATAGTTCCGGTTTCAACCCAATGTCATGATGACCAAGGCGAGTGTGCCAAGTTTGTCATGCAAAAGACACTCTGGAAAACTATCTTGTATGCAACATGCGCTACGGGTTTTGTAGTATGTATAATAGAATTCAATGAGGATATGTGTATGCCATGTCCGTATATGGTAAAGAGAAGATATTCCTCTTTGATGTCATCATAAGTTTCGCTATGAAAACTATTTTGACGGATATCTCTATAGTTTAGTAGGGTACAAGTTGACCCAGACACGATAAAGCATCCATGGTTCTACTCAAGTACCCATAGGGATAGTAAATATGACTCGAGTTGAGCCAACAATTACATCATCACGTCTAACGATAGTTAAAATATTTCCTTCTCTCTCAGCGAGAGTGGAAACATTTCCCTTCCCCGAGTATAGAGTTTGTGGTGCATATGTCCACAAGGCACATATCATCTTTCATTAAATTGACCTCCATAGAAATCTATATATAGACTTGAAGATTCTAAATATGAAAATCACTTCAAATATATATAAGACATACAAATGTGTGGTACCAATGTGTTGATACAATATATGATGACAACAATACTTATGTTCTTATTAGAACATCAGAAATGGACATAAATTATATTGACCACTCAGGAGATTGAGAGACTAGACAAAGTCTTCAAACATGTTACTTAAGTCATATTCAACCATCATGTTCTCCATGCCCAAAGGGTCTCGTGACTGCTAGATAGTCATGTTGTTGCTAGGTCATGGAAACAACACCACACAGACAATTGACTTCATGTTGTTGTCTGGTGGAAGGTTCAAGTGAGATTCAAACATTTGCCCTTGAGATTCTTGCGTCCCAGGAATTGCTAGCGATCAGCCATGCCAGAGGGCGCCTCTGTGCCTTGCAGCAAGAGAACGAGGTTGGGCCGCACCATGCCATGGTTCATGGTTGTGCTCTGCACATCGCACTCGGACCTGGAAACCGCGACAGGTGATGTTGGCCATTGTGCCTTGTGCGAGCAGTAGTTACAGGGTGGTCGCGCCGCTCAGGCTGGCTGATGTGGTTCTATGTGGAGGCTCGGGCAGACGGTCGTCGCGCCCGCGCGTTGGAGGGCCAGGGAGCCTTGCCAGTCGATGCGGCCTCGCTTCAGCACCGGGCCAGACCATGCACCTCGCAGCCGCCGCGATGCTGCAGGCCGAGGGCCGCTGCACGCCTGTAGGGATTCCGATGACACTTTTCTCGTCGTGACCATGTTTACTCTCGGTTAGAGCATGCTGATAACATGTTCAAAGAGAAAAGCAAATGAGGGAATCATTGTTCTTTATCTTTTCTTTACCTACTAATAAAGCACGCAATGCCTCTGTCCGTTCACCGTCACGCACTTTTTTTAAAGTCCTTGTGTTTTATGATAATTGAACCCGTAGTCCCGGCCCAAAAGAAACAACTATCTGTATCGGGCCTCCTGTCCCTCATGATCCAGACTCTCGGAAGGCTGGCATGGTTGCCATGATCTCATGGGATAGAAGAGCCATGCCCTAGCACCATGGCAAAAAAACCAACACCGTCATCCTTCACTCCTACGCCGCTGTGAGATCTCGGCCTCACCCGCATCGAGGCCAACTTCAAAAATGGCCAAGTCCAACGCCAACGAGGCCCTCAACATCGGGATCCCTTTTATCCACCAAGCCCGCATGACTAAATCAGTAGTGTCGTCTATGCGGCCAGGCCGGAGGCCACCAAGCGGTGACCCATGCTTGTCATCCTCCGTGCCTTGGAATTCTGACCTCCACCATTGAGCACGGGTGCGATGGGATCACCACACCAACGAGCAGCATCCACCTATCTATCTGCCCGCCTGTTTTGTGCTGCCTCTCTGGTTGCCCTGTCGTACTCTACCGTTGCAACAACCTCCTGTCACCAACTCTGATGTTCGGGTGGCCGTGGGTTCTCTGCCTCTCCGCGCAATACCCAATAGGGCCGAGCATTGCTCTCGGCTAGCGACTAGGCAGCTTCCCCATGCTACCTAGCTTCTACCTTCTAGCCATGCACCCATCTTCCCATTCCTCTGCCTTTGACCTGCCCACTAGTGCTCGCCTTCCAAACATGGGCAAATAATTATGAGCTTTCCATACACGAGCAAAGCGCGTGAAGCCTGCAGGTATGTGTCTTTGTAAAATTTACTTCCAGGAGTGTTGTACTTGCCCATATCTTGTGTTTGACCACTTGAATTTCTCTTCCTGGTTCATTTCTTACTGAAGCATTTCAGTGAAACTGAATTTGGTTCTGAAGCTACTCTTGAAGCTTACGATCTAAAAATCATAGGGAGATTATTTTGTTCTATGTTACTGGCATTGTCCTGCAGTTCTGCCCAACTTGTGTTTGTTTTTATGCCTAAAAGGGGATATGTGCTTTCCAGAATAAACTCATATGCATTCCCTACGTTGATTGCTCCTAAATTCTATGACACGTTTGTAGGTTTGCCGCTTTGCTTCGTTAAATCGGTATACAATTTTGGTAGAAGCTCTTTTCTTATTATGTTGTTCGTACTTAGTTTGGTAGATTATTTTTGTAGCTGCATTTTAAATACAAACAGGAGTTTGTGAAGAAACAAAATTGTGGCATATATTTCAAATCTAAAAGTTTTGAAATATGTCCCAAAAAATTTCCAATGAGATACTACTAGAGTATTGTTTTGTTACTAGATAATGGTGCTCAGAAATATTGGACTGTTACCATTAAGTAGTGTATTCAATGGCTCATTAATGGATTTATGGTCTTAGATTTAAAAACAATAATCATTTTTATGGTAAGAAAAAAAATTATGTTTTAACTATTGAATGATACAAAGGTTAAATTTCTTAATAAGATGCTTTCACATATGTGTCACTAAATTTGAAAGCACACAATAGTGTTTCCCCATAGCAATGCACGTGTATATGTGCTATATTTATAATAAACTTTTTTACTTATTTATGACTTATTTTGTCAACATAAAAATTTAACGAGTATATTTTCTACTGTACTTAGCATACTTCACGAGAAGGTGTGGCTAAATATTAACATACAATATGCTATATACAATTCTAATATTTAAGATTGCTATAAAATTTGCCTGAAATCAAAACAATATTATGTGACAACAGTTATGTATTTTTTTTCTTAATTTTTTATAATAAAAGCACTCATTCAATTGAATGTCTTATGTCAAAATAAACACAAAGCTAAATCTCATTCTTTTATGGATTAATATGTATCACTCAATGTATTAGTCTGCTTGCATGTGTTGATATCCAACTTTTAAATATCTAGACCAAGTGTTCTTACTGTACATTGTTCAACAAATATCTTGATAAATTTATCTAGAATGTATGATTGTCACAAATATATAACAAAAATAACATCAATTTCAATAGTTTCAAGAAAGCTAAGGCCACTTATAATGGTGCTACCTTTGCAGTGTAGGATGATTGTTGAAGAACAAGAGAGAAGCAAAAAAAGGTCTTCCTTAGTTAAGAGGTTATCTTTTAGTAAGGAAGATAAGGGAACTGCTAGGCATCAGACTATTGATGCCTTACATCTTATCAGACTAGCTCTCCCTGAAAAGGAGGTGATCCAGCCGCACCTTCTAGTATGGCTACCTTGTTACAACTTCACTCTAGCCGCAAGCCTAGCCTTAGGCACCCCCTCCTTACGGTTAAGGGTAATGATTTCAAACATGGTCAGCTCCTATAGTGTGATGGGCGGTGTGTACAAGGCCTGAGAATGGATTCACCGTCGTATGGCTGACCGGTGATTACTAGCGATTCTAGCTTCATGCAGGCGAGTTGCAGCCTGCAATCCAAATAAGGAGGGTTTTTTGGAGTTATCTCACCCTCATATACAATCAGAGGGGGTGTGTTGTACGGATGCGACCCTTACAAAGGAGGGCAACTGATGACGATTACCAAACATAAGTCAGTTGCTAATAAGCAGGGATTATCCCTTAATTATCATAATTAATTTATTCCTAACAAACCCTATTCTCCTCCTTTAGCAAAGAATATTTATTGGCATGGCCCAACAAAGCTCGAGTGACGGCGAGGCTGGAGCCAGTGATGACGTATCTCACTGACTGCGTGGGTGGATGCAAGGCTGAGACTTGGAGGCAATGCTGACACCTAAGCCCTTACAGATTTAGATGGATGGTTAGGATGCGGCAGGCTGAAAAAGGAGGTGCTACGTGCATAGGGATAGGGTGTTTTTTAGAGAACGTCGGCACTTTATTAATCAAGCAACATAGTTACAAAGAGTCTCCCGGATACAACCAGGAGTAGAATGAAAAACACATAGACCACTAGAGTTCATACAAGACTTAGCTAAAACATGAGCTAAAACATTGGACTGCCGACAAAAATGCTTGAAAACTACATAAGCGAATTCTAAAGCACCAACTTTGGTGTCCAACACCACTGAGCCCACCAGCAAACGATCACGGATAGGAGAGTTTACCCTCTTCACCAAGGACAGAAAGTCGGAGGCAAAGATCACCGTTTTGCATCCTTGCTCCCTTACAAGATAAACAGCTCACCGAAGAGCCAAGGCCATGGCCATCTCAGGTATATATAGGCCTGCCAATTGTAGCTTCTCGACAGGCAACAACACAATGGCCATCAGCATTCAGGGTTCCAAGCTCGGAGAAAATCGCAGCATCAGACATAAATAATAGTGTACCTAGTGGCGGCGGAGACTAAATAGAGTTTGAAGCAATGCTCTCACGTCTATGCACAGGATCCAGTTTGTATAGATGCTTTAGAATCAAATCAACATAAGCTTTAATCTTGAATGTAGTGCGAATAGGAGGTGGCTCATCTCCATTGTTCCTAGAAGAATTACGTGCCTCCCGAACATGCCAAATATTCACAACCATTATAGTAGTCATCAGGTTAGTGGAATGTGTGATAAAATCAAAGAGACACTGTCTTGGTGAAGAGAATTGGGATTGCCATAACTTGATGTCAAAGGATTGCTTCAGATGTGACCAGACCTCATAAGCAAAAGGGCAGAACAATAGTGAGTGCTCGATACTTTCCGTCCTACCATAGAAACAACACAAGTCGGACGTCGGAACATGACGGTGATGGAGTTGGACGTCGGACGGGAGACAGTCATGAGCTAGTCTCCAAAGAACCACTTTAATTAATCTTGTTAGGGGCTTTGATGCACCAAATGGATTTCCAACTTTTCTCAGCCGCACCACCATCAGAAGTAATTCCTCGACTAGAAGCACTATGCACACTTTGGAACCGAGCAGATCGAGCCAAGTTATAAGCAGAACAAACCGAATACTCCTCAAATCTGGTGTGAGGCCATCTAACATAATATTCCTCGCCATGCTGGCCAACAGGTAGCATCAGAATCTCATTGGCAATATCTTCCTGGAAGAAAGCTCGAACTGTTTCCTCGTTCCAGGACCCAAGATCCTCATCCAAAAGACATTTGACCATAGCATTCAATGGGATCGGAGACATGGTCTGAAGCAAGTTCGGTGGCGTCGACGGTATCCAGTGATCACCAGTGATTCGAACTACAAATCCATTGCCAAACAAGATACTACACCATGTGTGAACCAGATCAATCGAGGGGTTTGGCATGCCAGAAACCACCATGGGGAAAGTACGTGCCCTTGAGAACACGAGCGCAGAGGGAGTCCCGCGAAGTGAGCATGTGCTAGCCTTGCCGTCTAAGCATGGCCTGGTTGAACAGTGCCATGTCGCGGAAGCCCATCCCACCAAGGAACTTCGGAGTGGTAAGCCATTCCCGAGATCACCAGTGTAGTTTTTTCTTTCCATCCTCACAACCCCACTGTTGGTGTCAAAACCGGCGGATCTCGGGTAGGGGTCCCGAACTGTGCGTCTAGGCAGATGGTAACAGGAGACAAGGGACACGATGTTTTTACCCAGGTTCGGGCCCTCTCGATGGAGGTAAAACCCTACTCCTGCTTGATTGATATTGATGATATGGGTAGTACAAGAGTGGATCTACCACGAGATCAAGGAGGCTAAACCCTAGAAGCTAGCCTATGGTATGATTGTTGTTCATCCTATGGACTAAAACCCTCCGGCTTATATAGACACCGGAGAGGGATAGGGTTAAATAGAGTTGGTTACAATGGTAGGAGATCTACATATCCGTATTGCCAAGCTTGCCTTCCACGCCAAGGAAAGTCCCATCCGGACACGGGACGAAGTCTTCAATCTTGTATCTTCATAGTCTTGGAGTCCGGCCAATGATGATAGTTCGGCTATCCGGACACCCCCTAGTCCAGGATTCCCTCAGTAGCCCCTGAACTAGGCTTCAATGACGACGAGTCCGGCGCGCATATTGTCTTCGGCATTGCAAGGTGGGTTCCTCCTCTGAATAATTCATAGAAGATTGTGAACACCAGGATAGTGTCCGGCTCTGCAAAATAAATTACACATACCACCATAGAGAGAATAATATTTACACAACTTCAATCTGCTGACGTATTTCGTGGCGTGACGTCACCCACGGCCAAGCCTTTACTCAAATCGTTTTTGTCATACCACCTCAGCGCGTTTAGCGAAGCGGTTTCCTTGGCACGTCTTGTCGAAGCAGAGATCGTGTTCCCCTTATTCCGGGATTCCCATCAATACGGACATGGGTAACCCAACCGCGCCATTGATTGTGGCGCTTGGGAGATAAGCGAGTTTTACCAGGCTGGTGGGGACGCATAGTTTTGTCCGCCCATATATAAGGGGATAAGGATCCACCTTTTCTCCTACGCCTTCTTCCTCCTTTGCTTATCCATCTCCGTGCACTCGAGCTCCAGCGCCCAAGTCCGCACATCTGACCTCAACCTTCTCCAGCCATGTCCGGAGCGGGAGGCAAGTGGATGGCCTCCTCCGTCACGGAGGGGCACATCAAGAAGCTGCGCAGCGCCGGATATTTGTCCAGCGACATCGCGCACCGGCTCCCGCATCCGCTACCGAAGACCGTGGATTCAGCTCGCAGCGTCCGGCTGGCGAGGTAAGCCATGTTATCCTTTATGGGAGACTTGCTTTTCATAGTTTGATTCTATGTGGGATCTAATCTCCCAATACCTTTAACAGGCTTGGCAGGAGACATCCGGACAGGTTAACTGTCCGGCTCCCCTTCCAGACGACCCAGCGGATGCCCGTTTGACAGGGCTGCTGGTCCCGCACCTCGTGGTGCCGAGAAGAAAAACAAGAAGAAGGCCACGGGAACCCGGAGGAGTTCCCGGCGTCAGGTGTTATCGGATTCATCATCCGATGACTCCGAGGCGGACTCCTCCCACGAGGAAGAGGAGGAGAAGAAATAGGCCTCTCTCCCAGCGGGGGGAGAGAAGAAGAGGAAGGCCTCCCCAATGAGGGAGGCCGAAGGGTCCAAGAAGGGAAGGACCCTTCCCCCGGACTGCCCCGCCAACGCCGGCGATGGCGACGAGGAGTGGCCCTCAAGCGCCAAGCTCCTGGCGAGATCGTAAGTATCCGGACTCCTGAATAACTCATAATTTTTCTTTTTGTCGCATAGTGTCTTTCTAATGCCGCATACAACCCTGTAGTCCGCCCAAGGACGATCTTCCCGCTTCGTCGAGCGGGTCCTTGGGCACGTCGGATGTGGATAGCACTTCTCTTCCGACCGCCTCCACCCCCTGCGATGCTGACGACGCTGAGGTGTGATCCTAGAAAGGGACCCACCAGGAGGAGGAGGCCCCGGAGGTGCCGCAGGGCAACCTCCCGGACATTGGACCGGACTCTTCACCGGAACCTGCAGTGGTTCCAGAGTCCGGCGGGCGGCCCCTTCGTAAGAAGGGCAAGACTGTGACGCCAGTGGCCTCCGTCCAACCGGACATCTTTGGATAACTTGTCGGGGCGCTCACGGCGCTTCCATCAAGAGGAACACCGCCTTTATTATGAGTGCGGTGATTGAAGGTTCAGCTCGCCAAAAGCGGGCTGACCCGAAACTCGCAGACCTTCTAACAGCTTTGAGGTAAGAATTTTAATATATGTAAAATAGTACCGCATAGACGGTAGCCCCGATTCTCGGTTCAAGTTCGGAAAGAAAAGCGGAATGAGGATCTAAAAGATATCTGCAGGAGTCTTAACAAAAATATGTCAATATGGGAATGCAGGCTGCTTGCCGACCTCTGCCAGACCGATCATGGAGGTCAATGCCTTGAAGCAGAGCCTCGAGCAGTCCGAGAGCAAGCTCGGTCGTGCCAAGAAGCAGCTCGAGGACAAGGAAGGTGAGTAACACCTTATGAACGTTGTACCTTACAGAAAAGGATTTGGTTGCAAGAGTAATAACAAGGATAACGTGGGTATTCCAGGGGCTACGAACAAGGTGGCGACCCTGAAGGAGGTGGTGTCCACGGCCGAATGCAATGCGGCCGCGGAACGCGCCGAGCGAGAGAAGTAGGAGGCGCGGGTGGCGGAGGTACAGCAAGAGCTCCAGGCTCTCGTGGAAAAACACGAGAGTTTGGAGCATGACTCGAAGACTCGAGAGTCCGAGCTTGCGTCGGTTCTTGAGAATGCCAAAGCCGCTAAGGCCGAAGCCCACAAGGCCCTCCAGGAAATCGAGGCATTGAAGAAAATAGCGGAGGGTAAGGCATTCTTCATGCAAAGCAAGCATGTCAAAGTGAATTACCTGTTACTTACCCGAATTCGGAGCTCTCCAGGAGCGTTCACAGATCTGCCTCGCAGCGTGTCCGATGATGCCGCTTTCTACCGAGCCAAGGAGGGGAGCTCGACGGAGAAGGTGTTCGGTCTCGAGATCTTTGAGGCGGACATCAGTGCCTTTAGCGACCAGCTAAAGCAGCTGGTCGAGCTCCACAAGGTGGCCGAACAGGCCATGAAGGGCCTCATAGTTCGGTTGTGGCCCAAAGAGGCCATGCCTGGGAGCTACTTCGGCCTGGTGCGGCGGCTGGTGGATGTTTGTCCATGGGTTGAAGTCATCAAGCACTCCGCCTGCATTGAAGGTGCCCGTCGGGCCCTTGCCCATGCTAAGGTGCACTGGGACAAGATGGACGCTGAGAAGCTTGTGACGGACGCGCCACCGCCAGGCAAGGAGTATCGCACGCCCGAGATTTATTATAAGGGTGTCCTGAAGGGTGCCCGCATTATTGCGGGTGAGTGCTCCAAAGATGTAATATTTGAATAGACTCGTATTTTGTTATCCTGTGCGCTGAAAACTTTTGTTCATATGCGCTAAGCAATGCTTGTTAATTTAAAATATTACCTTCTGTGCGGCCGTTTATCAAATATGAGAGATGGCAAGTCGTCGGCTTCAGCCCCCATGCCACGAGTGCTGGGTGTTCGGGATAAACTCGAGCGCTCTTGTTCCCATTTTTGGGTCCATCTAGGGAGGCGCTCAACACAACGAACGAGGCAACCAGACTTATAATGCTTGAACACTCTCACTTAGCCATAGAATTCTATAATTTTAAATTTCGGCGAAGCCCCTAGTGTTCGGAAGGTCAATTCGGGTGCTATCACGCTGGGCGGACAAAGCCGGTTCCTCGCTCTAAGCGGCATAAATCTTTAGGGACTCGAAAAAACCTCTCGAACAGCGACCGGCTCTCGCCTCATCATGACAGTCAGTTTTAGCTTTCTCCACTGAGGTGCTCGCCCAGCTCAACTGGGGCACAATCGCAGTGGTCCTCCCAGCGCTACCTCAGCCGATATAACGGAACGTAAGGTACCAAAACATGGGAGCCGGGCAAACCCAACTATTGACCCAAGACATGATTCGGAGCCGATGCATATAATGTTATAAGTTCAGGGTGCCGCACTTGTGAAAGTGTTCGGACTTATCACACCATAATGTGGGGAACCTAAGCCCCTGGTGTATTTGGCTGTACCAAATTGTACGTATGCAACATGTCATAAATGAACATATGTATATAAAAAGAATGCAATTATAGGCAAAAAGCGATGCATTGTTTATTCAAGAAATACTACCATGAATGCAGAACGATACAAATAGTGCGATAAGCAAGGGGTTGAACTATTTAGCATGTCCCCTCCCAGGGGTAGGCTGCGGAATGGTGTATAAAACAGGTATAATGCTCGTAATGGAGACCACCTGGATACTCGTCGTAGCTTTTCTCCTTCCCTCGTTGTTGCATCGTGAGTTTGGCAGGTCTACTACCGGACAGGGCCTCTGGTAAATAGAGTCCTGAGGATAATAAGAAAAAAGAAAGAAAAAGGATGACACACTTGGGAGCCCCTGGTGTGGTTGAGCCGCACTCTGGGCCTGCCGTGGTCGTGCCCCTCCCCCTTGGCCCATGGTATCTCCAGAGTGTAATGATGTACTGTGCATCTTGGTCTTGCAATTTTGCGAGGGTTGGGTTGGGGCCGCATTACTCTGCTGTGCTCGTAACGTGCTGTAGTCTTGTTGTAGGTTACTTGAGCACGTTTACGGTTGTCGTGGATTTGTCACGGCGGATGTCCTAGTGAAAGGACTTAGTCGTGGAGCCATCACTACGAAGTTTACTTGAAGGGTTAAAGCGACACAAAGACACAAGGGTTTTATACTAGTTCGCCCCTTCGATGAAGGTAAAAGCCTACGTCTAGTTGTGATGGGATTGATGTAGTCTCGATGGCTAGGAGCAAACAAGCTTCGCCTAGGCTCGAGTTGTGGTTGTCGTCCTTGAACCGTCGCGGGTCGTCCCCTTATATACACGGGTGGCGCCTGTCGGTTCCTGAAGTCCCAACCGTTCATACTCGTATCCCGTTGGTATCTCTCTATTCCTAACTTACAATACAAGTTATACATCGGGGCGGTTTACGGCTACAAGTTCTAAACCGACTACGTGCCTTGGGCCTTTCTCTGCTTATACCACTAATGAAGTTAACCCGGCCCAGGTTGCCGGTTTACGCCTAGTGGTAATATCCCCAACATTAGGCCCCAGATTGATTTGAACTGGTTCATGTCAATCCTTCACAAAAACTTGCATCTTGGACATCTTCTAGTGATTGGTAAACCGCCGTGTCATCATCACTTCTGGTTACTGTAAACCGGCATGACGTCATCCTGAAATTTTATCATTTATAACGCCCTCTTTTAACAGCAGCTCCTGGATCCACGCACTTGATCTAGCTCGGTTGCTTTATAAATAGGACCGAAGGGTCATTTCTTTCCTTTCCCTTCGCCTTCTCTTCTTCGTCTTCCTCGCACCGCTGGTCTTGGAGCTCCGCCACCGCCGTCGACCTCTGCCTCATCTCAGGCCGCTGCATCGACCTGAACGTACCAGAGCATTGCGGTGTCCTTCCGCATCTTCTCCGTTCCCGGTAAGCTTTCTCCCCTTCTTGACCTAGATCTGTTCTTTAGGGTTCCAGTTCCATGTTGTGTTCTTCGCGCGTTCATATCTGTTCTCTGACTTTGAACAAATCCATGAACCTGTGCTGTATTTAATAGTGATCTCTGCGCATCCTTTGTAGTTTCTCATCTTAAGCCCATGGATCTTCCGCATATATATCTGCTCCATAGTTCACTTCTGTTTCTGCCTTACTCCTTGAAACATTTTCTGTTTTCTGTAAGCTCGCGTTTGATCCGCAACTATAATAGGATCTTGTGAAACTTGTTTCTGCATACTTAGTTATCCATAGCTTCAATCGCTTCCAATGCCTAGATCAGGCGGTTTAACTTACCATAGGAAAAAAAACTGCTAAACCGGCACATATATATCATTAGTCCCCTTGTTGAACCGCCAGAATCCACTTGATACCGTATCACAGAAAACCGGTTTATAGACAATGCCTCCGGTTTATCGTAGTCTAGATCAACGCCTTCTTTATCCAGCATGCTCTTGAACCGGATCAACTATTTCTTGTAGATCTTATCATGGCCAAACAAGTGTATGAATGCAACTGGGTTCCTTCCCGCGTCACTGAATCACAGTTGGACGATCTAGTCCTGATTGGCGCTTTAGATGACAAAGACACAATCCACTGGAGGGTTCCTGGAGAGGAATGTCCTCCTACACCCCAGGAAGGAGAGGTTGTGGTCTTCGCAGATCACCTGGCCCGGGGCTTCAAACCGCCCGGTTCTAAATTTTACCGGGATGTGTTAGCCAATTTTCAGCTCCGTCCACAGGATATTGGCCCCAACTCCGTCACCAATTTATGCCACTTTCAAGTACTGTCCGAAGTATATCTTCAAGAGGAACCTTCTGTTGAACTGTTTAGAGACCTCTTTCATCTAAACCGTTGCACTGAATTCACCGACGGCCCCAATACTGAATTGGGTGGCATGGCTATTCAAAAGAGGAAGGAGATCACTTATCCCCATGTGAAGCTCCATACTCACCCCAAGGAGTGGAATGCGACTTGGTTTTATTGCAAAGATACCTCTCCTGAAGATGAAAATCCCTTGCCTGGCTTCCGTCCGGAACGGCTCAGCAACACTCACCCTTTTCCACAGAGGCTAAGTGCCAAAGAAAGAAGTAAATACGCTCCGCAACTGTCCAAACTCCGAGCCTTTATGGCCAACGGTTTAACAGGAATAGACCTTGCACGCTGCTGGATATCATGGAGCATACTGCCTCTGAGCCGACGCCCCGGTTTGATGTGCAAATATACTGGTAGTGTCGATGACCCACTCCGACACATAAAAATTCAACTCTCCGACGATGAAGTCACAGACTCGGTAAAGAAGATGTTGAATGAACCGGAGCATCTCTGTGCTCAAACCGGTCTGCCTCCTTACTGCACCACCAACAAACCGCCAGCGGTAAGCTTTTAGTTGCTCCATCATTAAACCTGTTCATCGCTTATGTGTCTGACATTTAATTATTTCTGACCCAGGGTGACAATCCGTTTTGGAGCAAGAAGCTTTCACAAGATAAAGCGGAGAAAGCAGGGCGACCAACCCGGCCCAAGACCAAAGTTATTAAGAAACCAGCTCACAAGAGAAAAACCACCGCTTCATCTGACCCAGCCATTGACGATGATGTGGGTAATCCGGATCTTGAGGTAGAACTTGATTCACTTGGCTTACTTTTTACACGCCTTATTGATGATGATGCTTGTCAGGACGACGCTGAGGCCAGCAATGCAGGATTCGCTGAGGTAACTATTCTCTCTTCCGATTCAGAAAACTTGGCTTTGCCAAAATTTCGCCAGGCAAACCGGAAAGTTAATTTTTCTCACCCTCTTGCTTATTTGGATCCCAAATTTCTTATGAAGACGCAGCAACATGAAGCTCGCCGCACAACCCGCACACGATGGTCGGTAGTTACCTCTGCGGTTTACCAAACAGCCCGGTTCGAAGCGCGCTCGAGGTCTCCGACCTTTTTATTGCTTTAAATTCTAAAGCGGGTTTCTTCCGTCAACCTCTTAATCCGTCCGACTCCGATTATCAGGTCACTTCCCATTCATCCTCTGGTGAATCATCGGCCACTCAGTTACCACCACTGAAAATAGTTGCCGGGTAAGCAGAAACCGAGCACGTGCTTGCAGTATATTGTGTAATGGCTTATGATTTTTACTGACTCTTTGTTTTTTCATTTAGGGCCAAACCGAAACCAAGCAAGAAGGCCCGTTTGGATAAAGCGGCTGAGGAAGACGCCGCCCCAGATCATGAGAAAGCACCAGAACTTGAAGATTTTGCCTCCGAAGATATTCCCAATGATCCTCTGTTACAAGATGATGTTATTCCCGAAGAGAGGCCTGTTAACACTTCAATCTCTGCCGATCCGCCTGCCAGCTCCGTCCGGTTTGATAAATCGCACAGTCCTGCTGACAAGACGGCTGTGCCCACACAATCCGTCGAGTCCAAAGATGATAACGTCGTGATTACTGGTATGGGCCGCTCTAAACCGGGAATCTGCCACTTTAACCGGCACATCAGAAAGAGGATTTTCGCTTTAAATAAAGGAAAATGGGATGTTGAACTAGAGACATATGCTGCTCTGAGCGCCCAAGATCTTCATTCTGGCTACTTAAACCGGCTTTATACTAGCCGTGACTGTGAAGCTGGCCTGGTCAAGATGATGAGGGATAAGTTTGAGGTAATCCACTTCTTTACCTACTGCTAATGTATCAATCCTTCTAGCCCCCAAGGGCCGGTTTGTAATCTTGATCAAACCGGGACTTGAATATATTCCTTAACAATTTTGAAATCCACCTGCATAGCCCCCAAGGGCCGGTTTAACTTAGCATACTTAAACCGGGGCTTTAATAAAAACTGTCCTTGGAAACATACGTAGATCAAATAGCCATTAGCCCCCAAGTGCCAAGTTTAATACTTGTATTGAGCTTGGGACTTTGCCACCTAGTAACATGTGTAAAAATTGAAGGTGCATTAGCCCCCAAGTGTCAGGCATATAACTTTGTTATATGGTTGAGACTTCACTTTCTTGAACCGCTTGTTGAAAATACTGTCTGTATGCAGGCTAAGGTGAGAATCAAGGAGGACCGGATTGCCGATTTACAAGAGGCGTTGAAAACCCAACAGGCCGAAACAGACAAGGCCAAGAAAGAATTAACCAGTGCTTTGAACGCCACTGAACAGCTGAAGGAAGGCTTTAAGAAAGAGCAGGCTGATTGGGCCACTGAGAAGGCCACTTTAATCAAACGAGCGGAAAATGCTGAAGCTGCCCTTAAACCGGTGGTAGATGATCTTACCGCCGTAAAGCGGCAAGTACACTCCATGACCGCGGCCATCTTTGGTAAGCTCCTTTGAACATCTGTGATGCTTTCAACCTGCTGGAATATAAATCCGGTTTGAGACTGTCTCTTTATTGTTGTAGGCACACGCGTCGGGCACTTAGGAAACGATGTGCGGAAGAAACTGAAGGCTGTTTACACCTTAGTAGAACAGCTATATACCGGAGCCCAGCGGATCATCACCACGGCCTCTCATAACAACCCGGCACCTTCTTTACTCCAAGATACTTTGAATAGGTTGTCCATGCTTCCGGCTCGAATTGAGGAAATGAAAAAATCTGCCGCTCGAACCGGAGCTATTAACGCTTTAATCCGGGCCAAGGCATGGGTACCAGATTTTGACCCTGTGGAAGCAGCTCAAGGCTACCCCAGTATGAAGGAAGATGGTTCTGAATTTAATGAAGAGGATTTACGGGCGATAAACCGTGCAGTGCACCCTCTGGCTTGTCAGCTGGCTAAAGAAGCAGATTTGACGCATTATCAAGCACAGTATAATGACCAGAACAAGCAAGTGCCTGCCCCAACCTTTGAAGCGGAAAATCTGATCCCTCCAATCCGTAAGCACACTTATGCTCCTGATATTGAACCGTCTTCCCTGATCCATGAAGAGGTTGTTTTCCAAGCTTTAATGGGAATCGACTGGACCATTGTTGATTTCCAGCCAATGGGTAGAGACGAGGAGGCTGAAGCGGCGGAGGATGAGGAGCAAGCTTGAACCGGAGGCCGGTTTGAACAGCTGTCGTTGGCATCTATCCCAAAAGAACAATGATTTTATTTGGGCACCGTGTTGCCTTGTAATAGGGTAGTTAATACTTCTATCTTGATTATGCCTTCGTGCATAAGTACTGAAGCTTTTTGTTTGAAAAACCTCGACTTGTATTTCCTGCAATCAGAGAAAATTTGAACTTCGGCGGCGGTTATACCGCCAGCCGGTTGATGATCTTGAATATATGTATCGTTAATACAACAAATAGTTGACACAAATACCTGCCATGTCTGGGCATAAACCTAGCTTGGCCAAGCTTGAAGCGGAGGTTTTATAAACCATTACCGTCAATAAAGCGGGGAGAGAACAGCTCCCATATAAACCATGCTGAATCAACACAAGCCCCCTTGTTACTCGATGAAGGTAACAGGAAAAGGTAAACTGGGCATACGTCTCCGGTTTAACGGGAAATTAAATCCATCGGCTAAACCGGAAAAAAGGTGTTTGGTTGATATAAAAGAAATCCAACAAAAACAAATATCCAACAAACCATGAAAACAACATGGAAACCAAGGCAACAATAAAACCGTTTTGCAAACATACGCTATACTGAGCTGTTCAGATGGCATTACCATGGTCGGACAGATCAAGCCCCCAATAGGTGTGACAATGATTCAAGTCAGCGGGTCCCCAATCGACTCGTGGCATATATGCGAGATCAAGAGGCGTGGTAATGGTTGGGTTCGACCATTCCCCAAGTGATTTGATGGCCTTAGGCCGACCAAGAGGCATGATTGGTTCGACTTGACCATGTCCCCAAGTGATCTGGTGGCTGTCGCCTATCAAAAGGTGTGCGTTGGTTCGGACTCGACAAAGGCCCCTAGTGATAAAAAAGCAAATGTCAAGGGGTAAACCGGAGGCCGCTTTTAAAAATAGAGGTACTCCATGTAACCACGCATGATTAAGAAAGACAGAGACCCCGCTTTAGCTGAGGCTCCGATTTTATTATATCGAAGATAATATATACACTGTCATGATATGTACATAAATAGAGCCGATGGCTCAAGTGTAGTAAGGCCGAAGATGAGCTATGTTCCATGGCCTGTTGGTCTCCTCTTCTGATGTGCGTGAGTCTTGATGCTCTCGAATATCTATCAAATAGTATGACCCGTTGTGCAGATTCTTGCTGACCACGAAAGGTCCTTCCCAAGGCGGGGATAATTTGTGCATATCTGTCTGGTCTTGGATGAGTCGAAGCACCAAATCTCCTTCTTGAAAGGTTACGGTTCTAACCCGGCGGTCGTGATAGCGGCGGAGATCTTCTTGGTAAATCGCCGAGCGGGCAGCTGCCATATCACGCTCCTCATCCAATAAGTCGAGGCGTCTTGCCGTGCCGTCTCGTTGTCGCTTCAACGTAAGCTGCCACACGAGGCGAATCGTGCGGATATCACCGGGGAGAACTGCCTCTGCTCCATAGACCATGAAAAACGGTGTGTATCCAGTGGACCGGTTTGGCGTAGTGTTGATACTCTATAGCACAGATGGTAACTCTTCAACCCAAAGATCCCGGTGTCCTCGTAATGGGACCATAAGCCGGGGTTTGATGCCTCGTAAGATCTCTTGATTAGCTCGTTCTGCCTGTCCATTGGACTGGGGGTGTGCTACTGATGACACGTCAAGCCGGATGTGCTCTCGTTCGCAGAACTCCTTCATAGCACCCTTGGATAAATTGGTACCATTGTCGATGTAATGATCTTGTGTGGAAAGCCAAACCGAAAATCACCTTTTGATGAACTGCCTTTGTTGTTCTGCATCACACTTGCTTGACAGTTCTCGATTCAACCCACTTGGTAAATTTGTCTCGCAACCAAAAGTGGGTTTTCTTATCCTTGGATCGTTTAAAGGGTCCAACCATATCCAACCCCCAAGTTGCAAACGGCCACGTTATTGGGATCATCCTCAACTCTTGTGCCGGCACATGAGCACGTCGTGAAAATTTCTGACATCCATCACACCATTTAACCAAGTCCTCCGCATCAGCGTGCGCTGTTAACTAGTAAAACCCGTGACGAAACGCCTTTGCCACCAGAGACTTTGAACCGGCGTGGTGTCCACAATCCCCTTCATGGATTTCTCTTAAGATTTCACAGCCTTCCTTAGGAGAAACACAACATTGAAACGCCCCTGATACACTGCAATGATGTAACTCACCATTGAGAATTGTCATAGACTTGGATCGCCGGACTATCTGTCTGGCCAGAATCTCATCTTCTGGCACCTCCCCTCGAGTCATGTACGCAAGAAAAGGAACCGTCCAATCCGGAATAGCATGTAGTGCTGCCACTAATTCAGCTTCCGGATCAGGAATAGCCAAATTCGCTTCACCTGGGAGCTGGACTGACGGGTTGTGCAATACGTTCAAAAAGACATTAGGCGGGACCGGTTTGCACTGAGAACCCAAAAGGCTTAAAGCGTCCGCCGCTTCATTCTTCCGGCGATCCACATGATCCACCTGATAACCCTTGAAGCAACCCGCAATATTATCCACTTCCCGACGATATGCGGCCATGGCGGGTCCTTAGAATCCCAAGTGCGGACACTGCGAGCCACAAGGTCCGAGTCACCAAAGCACTTAACCCGCTTAAGTTCATCTCTTTAGCCATCCGGAGACCATGGAGCAAGGCTTCAGATTCAGCTGCATTATTAGTACGGGGAACATTAAGCGGAGAACATAACAAAATTTATCACCTCGTGGGGAAGTTAAAAGCGACTCGACCCCGACCCTTCAACTGC
Organism: Aegilops speltoides; assembly: GCA_021437245.1. Taxonomy (NCBI): domain Eukaryota; kingdom Viridiplantae; phylum Streptophyta; class Magnoliopsida; order Poales; family Poaceae; genus Aegilops; species Aegilops speltoides. Next base: position 55,849,624 of record CM038142.1, read on the forward strand.
TGGATCCATCGAAATGAATAGTCCAATATGTGTGATCCGCTTCTCCTCTGGCGCTTGTAACTCCGTCCAATCATTAATGAAATCGACAAGTGCTTGAGACTTCACCGCCGTCCGAGGTACATACTTCAGTCCATGTGGCCCGAGCTCTATAGCCCACTTGGCAATCCGGCCAGTCGCCTCCCGGTTCTGTATGATATCACCCAAGGGAGCTGAATCGACCCTTTGTGATGGGGTGCCCTTGAAAATACTGCTTCAATTTCCGGCTGGCCATGAAAACACCATAGACTAGCTTCTGCCAATGCGGATACCTTTGCTTGGACTCGATGAGCACCTCACTGATATAATAAACCGGCCGCTGAACCAGATATTCCTTGCCTGCCTCCTTGCATTCCACCACAATAGCCATGCTAACTGCTCGAGCATTGGCCGCTACATATAACATTAGTGGCTCCTTGTCAACCGGAGCTGCAAGAACAGGCGGGTTGGCTAACTGCCGCTTTAGGTCCTCAAATGCTTCATCAGCAGCCGGACTCCAGACGAAATTATCTGTTTTCCTCAGCATTTGGTACAAAGGGATGGCCTTCTCTCCGAGGCGGCTGATAAACCGGCTTAGTGCGGCGATTCTGCCCGCCAAACGCTGAACATCATTGATACACTTCGGTTTAGCCAGGGAGGTAATAGCCTTAATTTTCTCCGGATTAGCCTCAATTCCTCTGTTAGACACCAGAAATCCCAATAACTTGCCTGCCGGAACACCAAAAACACACTTGGCCGGATTAAGCATCATCTTGTAAATGCACAAGTTGTCAAAGGTTTCCTTCAAATCATCCACTAGCGTCTCCTTCTGCCTTGATTTCACTACAATATCATCCACATAGGCGTGCACATTGCGGCCAATCTGTTTGTGCAGGCAATTCTGTATGCACCGCTGATAGGTAGCCTGAGCACTTTTGAGCCCGAAGGGCATAGATACATAGCAGAAGGCTCCAAAGGGAGTGATAAACGTTGTTTTCTCCTGGTCCTTAACCGCCATTTTGATCTGATGATATCCAGAATATGCATCCAAAAAACTCAAACGTTCACAACCTGCCGTGGCATCAATGATCTGATCAATACGGGGGAGGGCAAAAGGATCCGCTGGACAGGCCTTGTTAAGATCTGTAATCCACACACATCGCCAAGTGCCGTTTTCTTAAGGACCAGACCTTTGGATTAGCAAGCCACTCTGGATGAAACACCTCAATGATAAAGCCACTGCCAAAAGCCTGGCCACTTCCTCTCAATGGCTGCGCCTTTCTTTGTTAAATCGGGCGGAGGAACTGTTTCACGGCTTATACTTAGGATCCACATTAAGAGTGTGCTCGTGAGTTCCTCGGTACACCGGCATGTCGGATGGCTTCCATGCAAAGATGTCCCGATTCTCACGGATGAACTTCGATGAGCGCGCTTTCCTATTTGGGATCCAGGTTGGCACCGACAATGGAACTGCTTGGACGGATCGCTTTGGCACAAAGTCAACAAGTTTGGTCTCATCTGCCGATTTAAACTTCAGATCCGAGTCATGCTCTGTAGTTGGCTTCTTCAAAGGGGTCATATCTGCCGGATCAACATTGTCCTTATAGAACTTCAACTCCTCCGTGGCACAAACCGACTCTGCATAAGCTGCATCACCTTCCTCACATTCCAAAGCGACCCGGCGGCTCCCATGCACCGTTATCGTTCCTTTGTAACCCGGCATCTTGAGCTGCAAGTAGATATAACAAGGTCGTGCCATGAACTTAGCATAAGCCGGCCGCCCAAACAAGGCGTGATATGGGCTCCGGATCTTCACCACCTCAAAGGTTAGTTTTTCAGACCGAGAATCGTGCTCGTCCCCAAAAGCCACATCTAGGGCTATCTTACCAACAGGATATGCAGATTTGCCTAGTACTACACCATGGAACACCGTATTAGATGGTCTGAGATCCTTGTCTGTTAGACCCATGCGACGGAAAGTTTCATAGTATAGTATGTTAATACTGCTTCCTCTATCCATAAGCACCTTAGTAAACTTATAACCCCCCACCTGAGGGTCTACCACTAATGCTAGCTGGCCCGGATTATCAACCCGGGGAGGATGGTCCTCTCTGCTCCACACGATAGGCTGCTCCGACCAGCGTAAATAACGTGGCAAGGCCGGTTCAACGAGTTCATTTGCTCGCTTGTGGAGTTTTGATTCGCGCTTATCCAAGCTAGTCGTGAAAACATGATATTGCCCATTGTTCAACTACTTTGGTTGGCTCGATAACCCGATCTTTGTTGCTGCTGCTGCTTGGCCGTTCGATTATTTTGATTATTGTGACCGCTACGATTAAGACCTGAACCGGAAGCTCCATCGTGACCCGGCCCGTGGAAACCGGATCTGAACCGCCACGACCCTGGTCATACCGAAGGCATTAGAGTTTTGAACTCCTGCATAATATAACAATCCTTCCAAAGGTGATTAGCCGGCGACTCCTTCGTCCCGTGCTTTGGGCAAGGCTGATTCAACAAGTAATTCAAACGGCTTGCGTTAGGATTGGGACCCCCATTACAATTTGCCGCTTTACCTCTGCGTCGCTGCCCCCTGTCCTGTGCATTAGTATTGGCCACAAAGTCCATGTTGCCATCCGCTTTACGCTTGCCTCCGTTTCCATGACCCGCCGGTTTGTCTTGTTGCCCCTTGAGTTGCCATTCTTCTTTCCTTCCTCGCTTCATCATCATCGCCTCGGGATCCTTGATACTTGTCGAATCAGCATACTTCACTAAAGCGCCATGAGGGTTCCCATGTCATTCTGAGTAACCGCTTCATCGCCCCAATTTCAATTTCAAAGGCTCAAACCGGCAATTGCCTTCCGGGGTTAATATTGCGAGTCGGCATTAATCTGTCGCCGATGAGTGCAAAATCTCCGAAACGCGGCGTACCCAACGGGTCGTTGATTCTCCTTCCTCCTGGACACAAGCCGCCAGGTCTACTAGGGATTTCGGCTGCTTACATGTATCCTTGAAATTCTGGATAAACCGGGCCCGCAACTGGGCCCATGAGCTGATAGAGTTGGGCGGTAGGCTCTTCAACCAGGTACGAGTCGTGCCTTCAAGCATCATGGTGAAGTATTTTGCACACGCAGTCTCATCTACGTCTAGCATCTCCATGGCCATCTCATAACTTTCTACCCACGCTTCAGGGGACAAATCGGCGGTGTAATTTGGTACTTTGCGCGGACCCTTGAAATCTTTAGGCAGGCGCACATTGCGTAAAGCGGGGATCAAACAAGGCACCCCTAAAGCGGATCGACTCTGGTCGGCGAAGGTGGTAGGCGGACGGTGTAAGTTGACCAGCGTCATCTGCGCTGCTAATTCGCCTCCCTCGTGCGGGCGGTCCACCACCTCCCGAGCATCGCGAACGCCACTGTCGGGTTATTGCCACGGGCCGCTTCACGGTCCCGCGCATTGCTTGATATGGCCGATTCATCCATGCGCCTGCTATAGCTCCGGCTTGGACGAGGCGTAGAATGAATCCGATCACGGCTGTATGAATATGCTTCCTGCTGAATCAGTGCAGTCCGGAGAAGCTCCTTAACCCGGCGTGTCTCACCCGCCTGCGGTGAGTCCCCTTCGACTGGGATAGCCTCCAATCACGCGGCGGCTGCAACAAGGTTGTCCATAGGATTAGAATAATGGCCTGGGGGGGTCTGAAAGAGGTTTCTGGGGTCAAACCCTAATGGCAGGCGTGATCTATACTTCCGCTTCAACACCTCTGCGGCGACGCACGGTCAAGCATGAGTTTGTAGGCTGGCGTCGAGGCGGCCGCTCTGCAGCCATCCTCTCCTTTTCTGCCGCTAGATCCGCTTTGGCTTGCGTGATCTGCTCTTTCACTTTCGCAACCTCTGCATCATGGGCCTCCTGATCTGCTGGATTATCCTCTGCCATAAGCGCAGCTAATGCATCAAACAGATCTGATAAATCTTGAACCAGCGGGCGCTCAAGGCCTCCTGCCCCTGCTGCCGCTGCCGCTGCTGATCCGGAATGCATTGCTGCGGCGGTCGAAGAGTGATTTGCCGCCTGTGTACTGGCCATGAATATTCCAACCCAGTTGACCTGGCCTGGGGGGTCCGGAATGCTGTCGCCATTGGAACATCCCCTGATCATATCGTCCTGTAGCTGGTACAATGATTCAGTCTCTCCGGTTGAGGACTCGTCGCCGGAATAGACGACTGTCTCACTACCGTGTTCTGAACCGTCCTCGCATTCTCCTCTGTGGACGACTCCAACGAAGACACGCTTCACGGCCGGTTTAGCCTGGGTAGGTCTCGCACGCTGAGCCATCTCGACGAGGTCGGTGCAGATGTCCGGCTCAGGCCCAGGCTCACCGATCTTGCCGTTGAAAACGTGTATGCCACCAAAGGGGACCCGGTATCCGTACTTGATCGAATCGGCCTCGGGACCCCATCCTGCATCGTCGATGTAGATTCGGCCAAGACGACTCTTGGTCATCCGGCCCACAACATAGCCTTCGAGTTCCTTGAGCTTGCCCTCCAAGATCGTCAAACCATCGTGTGATAGCCCCACGGTGGGCGCCAACTGTCGTGGATATGTCACGGCAGATGTCCTAGTGAAAGGACTTAGTCGTGGAGCCATCACTACGAGTTTACTTGAAGGGGTTAAAGCGGACACAAAGACACAAGGGTTTTATACTAGTTCGGCCCCTTCGATGAAGGTAAAAGCCTACGTCTAGTTGTGATGGGATTGATGTAGTCTCGATGGCTAGGGAGCAAACAAGCTTCGCCTAGGCTCGAGTTGTGGTTGTCTGTCCTTGAACCGTCGCCGGGTCGTCCCCTTATATACATGGGTGACGCCCATCGGTTCACAGAGTCCCAACAGGTTCATACTCGTATCCCGATTGGTATCTCTCTATTCCTAACTTACAATACAAGTTATACATCAGGCCGGTTTACGGCTACAAGTTCTAAACCGACTACAGGCCTTGGGCCTTTCTCTGCTTATACCACTAATGAAGTTAACCCGACCCAGCCTGCCGGTTTACGCCTAGTGGTAATATCCCCAACAACAGTGTCTGGTCGCTTAACGGTCGGACTCGAGAATTGCCTTAAGAGGCTGCTCTGCACTTCTGCCGCGAGAGCTGCTGTATGCTCCTCCGTTCGGAGAGAGCGTTCAGTGTTTCCGTTGACCGTGATCACTCCTCGAGGGCCTGGCATCTTGAGCTTGAGGTATGCTTAGTGCGGCACCATGTTGAACTTTGCAAACACGATTCGTCCGAGCAGAGCATGATAGCCGCTGCGGAACGGAACTATATAGAAGATTAACTCCTCGCTTCGGAAGTTATCCGGGGATCCGAAGACCACTTCCAGTGTAACTAAGCCTGTACAATTGGCCTCTACACCTGGTATGACGCCTTTGAAGGTCGTCTTTGTGGGTTTAATCCTTGAGGGGTCTATGCCCATGTTGCTCACTGTATCCTGGTAAAGCAGGTTCAGGCTACTACCGCCGTCCATCAGGACTCTAGTGAGGTGAAACCCATCGACGATTGGGTCTAGAACCAATGCGGCGAACCCGCCATGGCGGATGCTGGTGGGGTGGTCCTTCGATCAAAAGTGATGGGGCAAGAGGACCATGGGTTGAACTTTGGGGCGACCGCTCCATCGCAGATATCGTCCACGAGTGCACTTCCGCTCCTTTTTGGGTATGTGGGTTGCGTATATCATGTTCACCGTCCGCACTTGTGGGGAAACCCTACATCCTCTATTGTTCGGCGGCGGGTCTCTTCCTCGTCATCGCTATGCAGCCCTTGTCATTTTTTTTTCGCAATTAACTTGCTGCCTGCTTGAATACCCAACAATCCCTGTTGGTGTGATTAGCTGGCTTTTCGGGGGTGCCGTGTATCTGGCACGAGCGGTCGAGTATTCAGCCCAAATTGGACGGACCCGGAGTAGTTCTTTTGAATGGGTTTTTCCGCTCATCGGGTTTGGAGCCTCTGAATCCGGCGTTGACTGCCGTATCCTCAGTATTATCGCCGTTAATGCGGCGTTTGTGCTTGTTGCGACGCGACCTGCCATTGCGGTCCTTGGTATCCGGACTGCCAGAATTTTTGCTGAGGTTGTTACTGCGGGCTAGCCAGCTGTCCTCTCCCGTGCAGAAGCGGGTCATAAGTGATGTGAGGGCTGCCATGGATTTCGGCTTTTCCTGTCCTAGGTGCCGGGCGAGCCACTCGTCGCGGATGTTATGCTTGAAGGCTGCGAGGGCCTCTGCATCCGGACAGTCGACGATTTGATTTTTCTTTGTTAAGAACCGTGTCCAGAATTGTTTGGCCGATTCGTATGGCTGCTGAATTATGTGGCTTAGGTCATCAGCGTCTGGTGGTCGCACATATGTGCCCTGTAAGTTATCAAGGAATGCGGCTTCCAGGTCCTCCCAACACCCAATTGATTCTGCTGGCAAGCTATTAAGCCAATGCCGAGCTGGTCCTTTAAGCTTGAGTGGGAGGTATTTGATGGCGTGAAGATCATCACCGCGGGCCATGTGGATATGAAGACGATGTCTTCGATCCAAACTGCGGGGTCTGTTGTGCCATCATAGGATTCAATATTCACGGGTTTAAACCCTTCGGGGATTTGATGATCCATTACTTCATCTGTGAAGCATAGTGGGTGTGCGGCGCCTCTATATTGGGCTATATCGCGACGTAGCTCGAGCGAGCTTTGTCTACTGTGTTCGGCCCGGCCGGAGTTGCTGTATCCGGCGCGACGGTTGTCTTCGCGTATCGTGGGGCGCCCATGCGATCCGTAGATCGATCTTGATTGTCTCGCCTTATCCTCCAATATGTCTTGCAAGTCTGACGCATTCCCCCGTGGCTTTGTACTTTTCGAGCGATGCCGGGGTACGGCCTTAGTGGAGGGCCTATAGGCCTCTCTGTCGCGGCCACGAGGTGGCCGGTCGGCCGTATTGTGCGCTGGTGATGTAGGTTTATATGCTTCCTCCTCTAGTCGGGGGAGCAGCTTCCGTTTGGGGTAGCTTTTGGAGGGGTGTTCGAGTTCGTGCTCTTCGGCCGCAAGGACTTCAGTCCATCTGTCGTCTAGCAGATCTTGATCAGCTCTAAGTTGTTGCTGCTTTTTCTTGAGGCTGCTTGCCGTGGCCATAAGCCTGCGTTTGAAACGCTCTTGTTCGACGGGATCCTCAGGCACGACGAATTCGTCGTCGTCGAGGCTTGCCTCGTCTCCGGAGGGAGGCATGTAATTATCGTCCTCTACCTCTTCGTCTGCCGCTCTCTCGTGAGGGCTGGCTTCTCCGTCCTCCTGTGCTGAATCTTGTTGGAGGAGGTTGTCTTCGGCACTGTCCGGGGTGTTATTGTCTCCGGTGCCGGAATCTCCATTCTTGCTGTGGCGGGATTTAGAGTGGCCCCGCTGACGCCGGCACTTAGGTTGTTTCTTGGAGGGGTCTTCCTCTGATGTTGCCTCTCCATTCCCATCCTTTGGGATGTCCACCATGTATATGTCGTATGACGAGGTGGCTTTCCACTGCCCCGTGGGCGCTGGTTCTTGGTCGTCTCCGGCATCGTCGTCCATACCGTCGATGTCTTTGGAGTCAAAGTCTAGCATGTCGGTTAGGTCGTCGACAGTGGTTACAAAGTGGGTGGTGGGTGGGCTTTGAATTTCTTTGTCGTTCGTATCCCAACTATCCTGGCCGTAGTCCGGCCAGGGCTCTCCTGATAACGAGAGATACTTTAGCGAATTCAGGATGTCGCCAAAAGGCGAGTGCTGAAATATGTCCGTAGCGGTGAACTCCATGATCGGCGCCCAATCGGATTCGATCGGTAGGGGCGCGGGAGGTTCGGAGTCCGGCGAGGAGTACGGCACCTCGGAGTCACGAGCTTCACAAGGGACAAGGTCGGTATTCGGCTCCATCACCGTAGAGGTAGCAGCCCCCGAGGCGGTGTCTAGCCACCCATCCTCGGTCTGCGCAGTCGGCTCCGAATTAAGGGTCGGAGCAGACTCTTGTGCGGCCTCCAGGGCATTGTCCTGAAGTAGAGCTAAATCATGCCCATCGTGACAGTGCAGCGCACTCGGCTGTGGCTCGAATCCATCGAAGATCAAGTCTCCGCGGATGTCGGTCGTGAAGTTCAAACTTCCAAATCTGACCTGATGGCCAGGGGCGTAGCTTTCAATCTGCTCCAGATGGCTGCTTAATTGGCCCGCATCAGAGCCGCCGAATCTGAAGATCTGTCCGGGAGAAAAGTCTCACCTGGACGCGTCATTGTTGATAATCGAAGGAGCCATCGGGCCTATAAGCGGCGACACGAGGAACTCTCAATGAAAGCACCAATGTCGGTGTCAAAACCGGCGGATCTCGGTAGGGGGTCCCGAATCGTGCGTCTAGGCGGATGGTAACAGGAGACAAGGGACACGATGTTTTTACCTGTGTTCGGGCCCTCTCGATGGAGGTAAAACCCTACTCTGCTTGATTGATATTGATGATATGGGTAGTACAAGAGTGGATCTACCACGAGATCAAGGAGGCTAAACCCTAGAAGCTATCCTATGGTATGATTGTTGTTCGTCCTATGGACTAAAACCCTTCGGCTTATATAGACACCGGAGAGGGCTAGGGTTAGACAGAGTCGGTTGCAATGGTAGGAGATCTACCTATCCGTATTGCCAAGCTTGCCTTCCACGCCAAGGAAAGTCCCATCCGGACACGGGACGAAGTCTTCAATCTTGTATCTTCATAGTCTTGGAGTCCGGCCAATGATGATAGTTCGGCTATCCGGACACCCCCTAGTCCAGGACTCCCTCACCCACCATTGGTCATCGATGATCTGTCTGAACTTTTCGCATGTGGCGATAGGAAATTGGAAGCAGATCATGACATGTGTTGGAATTGCCTGAATAACAAATTTGAACATCGCTTCCTTACCCACACGAGACACATGATGATTTGACCAAGCATGCATCCGTTGTCATGCCTTGTCCGGCCAGATTTTGAATATGGACGTAGCTGTTTGTCCAACCTCAGTAGCCATCCCCAGGTATGTGTTGTTGAAGTGCTTCACTACTAATCCCCAAATGAGATTTGACCCGCATCTTCACAGCTTCAGCACAATTATTTCCAAAGAAAAGGGAGGATTTCTCTTTATTGATAAGTTGGCCCAAACCATTACAGTACTTGTCTAAGGTAGCCTCTAGAGCGGCCACACTCTGTGGATCACTTCTCGCAAAGAAGATGTTCTCGTCGGCGAAGAGAAGATGTAAGATAGGTGGGCCATGACAACCATTACAAATACCATGGATCTCACCACATCTCTCTTTCTATAGTAAAAAGCTTGACAAACCTTTAGTGCAAAGCAGGAACAAGTAGAGGCTGATAGGGTCACCTTGGCGGATACCACGGGATGGAACAACAATTTCAGTAAGCTCACCATTAACCCTGATGGCATAACAAACATTAGTGACGCACCGCATCACATAATCAATCCAGGCAGGAGCAAAGCCAAGCCTAGTTAGGCAACCATGGATAGCACCATTCGACACGATCATAAGCCTTCATAATATCAATCTTCATAGCAAAAAAATGGTTGCTTCACCCATTGTCGTCAGATTGTATAGGCAACCAGAGTATTATCCGTGATGAGCCTGCCCGGTACGAACGCACTCTAATAATCAGAAATCACCACAGGCAATAATAATTTAAGGCGATTAGCAAGGACCCTAGAAGCAATCTTGTAGAGGACGTTGCAGAGGCTAATAGGACGGAAGTTCTTCAACTGTTTTTGGCCTCGCAACCTTGGGGATAAGCATGATCACTGAATCACAAAATCCCTCCGGAATTGGTCGTCCCTCCAAGAAGCTTTTCACAGCCTGACAAATATCCTCCTCCAGAAATGCACAATGTGTTTGATAGAACAAAGCAGGAAAACCATCTAGACCAGGCGCCTTTGTAGGACCCATCTAAAATAAGGTTGTTTTGATCTCCTGAATAATTTATCATAGAAACTCAGAACCATACATTTGATCTCACCCCGCGAGTCACAAACAGAGCCATCATCACGCACCAAAGCAGAAATTTTATTACCTCGATGCCTCACAGCAGCCCGGGCATGAAAAAACTCAGTGTTTTGGTTCCCTTCACGAAGCCATTCCACCAGAGAATGCTGGTGCTCCATGATCTCTTCCCAATCAAACAACTCACAAACGCGGCCTTCAATGGTTTGCTCTTCGATCAGCATGGCCTCCGATACAGGAGAGGACCGGATTGTCTTGAGTCTTCACTCCAGTTTCTGGATTTGCTTGCGGACGCAGCTAAAGGAGTCCCTGCTCCACGTCTAAAGACAACCCGCCAATTGGTTCGGATTTGACAAAGTAGATTGTAAAGACAAAGAACCATCTCTACCATCGTCCCAGGCTTGCTCCATGGTCTCCTTATAGTCCTCCGCTCTTAGCCACGTAGCTTCATATTTAAAGCCCCGCTGAACTGGCGTAGAGTGCCTCGAAGAATTTTCTTGTGAGAGTTGGATCAACACAACATAATGATCTGAGGTGGTAGTAATGATATTACCCACAGAGCGACCGTCAAACAACTGAGTGAAAGCTCCATTGGCCACTGCTCTATCAAGGCGAACCTTCACATGGCTATCCACATCTTGACGATTACACCACGTGAACTTAGGTCCAGAGAAGCCCAAGTCCACAAGCTCACATTCAGATAAGCAATCCAGGAATGCAGCAATTTGATTCTCTGAACGAACCTGAGGGCCACAGTGTTAATCCTGGGACAAAACTTCATTAAAATCACCACAACATATCCACGGTCCATTCCATTGTGCACGCATGAACCGAAGGAAATTCCAGAACTAGTACCACAATACCCTTCATGGCTCACCATGCACACAAGTAGCGCACCAAGTAGGGCCTCCCTCTGGTGTGACATGAACATCAATGAACCTATTATTGGTGGCCTTCAGAGAGACCTCAACAGACTCTAACCAGAATAAGGCGAGAACTCCGCTCTGACCATCGCTGCCCACAGCAAAACATCCCTTAAAACCCAAAGACCACATCAAATTCCGCACACGTAATTCCCTCATCCTCATCTCTGACAGAAAGAGGAGGGTGGGTCGGTGTAGCCCGCTATAGCTCTGCTATAGCCCGCTATAGCGTTTACAAAAGGTCTTGCGCGAAAAGACTTTGGTCCAAACAAATGAACAAACATTTTAAATAGCGACGCTATAGCATTTGGAAGAGGTCTGCCGCTAAGATGCTTAGCGCGCTATTTAAAACTTTGGTGTAGCCTCACTAACCAGCGAAGATTGCCAACTATCAAGACCGACCCAAGGACTCGACAGTTCCACCATAAGATGCTCATTGCATCTGACGGGGCTGTATCGCAGCCGCCGCCAGATCCGCCGATCGGTTTGGAATAGTTCTTTATTTCTTCTTACCATCTTCAATAGACTGCACCCCACAAGCACAAATGGCATCAACGGTATCCCACACAATCACAAGGGCCAGGGATTCAGTGCTCTCCCTCTCGGCCTCCTTACTTGTAGACCCCTCCTGGAGGGCTTTCGCGGGTTTGCGCTTATGTCCGGTTAAACTTTTCTTAGAAGACATTGTAGCAAACAACTCTTTGTTGGCTCCATTAGACCTCCCCCTGCCACAACCACGACCAGCCCGACTGAGGCTACCCTCTACCAGCGCTCCTCTCTTGAGAGGTGAGGAAACTTCTTCAGCCCCATTTGACTGTCGAGAAGGTTTTTTGACACGGGGATCTAAGGCGGAGGCACGTGATCCACCAGAGGAAAACTTAGGGCCTGCATTCCCCATGAACTCAGAGGAAGATGAAGTGTTGTTGGAGCTGTGACTGCCTCCCTTCCTCAACTGATCGTCAACACACAACTTCCTAGATGCATAGGGCACCTCCCCATTCTCATCACGAGTGCTCGGATTAGGACACAGCATGGATGAATGACCAAGCAGACCACACGAAAAGCAGTAAAAAGGAAATCTCTCATACATTACAGAGTACGTACGTCTTAGTGGTCTTCAACTTTGTTGAGGTCACTATTGTTAGAGTTACATTCATGATTGCCTTTGTCCTTTTGTATTCTAGTCTTTTGGCATTCTCTTGTACTTGTATATATGATGGCTTTGGCCTCCAGATAATACTAAGTTGCATATTCCTAACATGGTATTAGAGCTAGGTCATTTTTTGCATGTTGCAACTCGTGCTATTGATCCATCCCACATTTCCTCCGTTCTTCGTAGCCGCCGGATCTTTACGGACGCTACTCTCCCGTGTAATGCCAGGCGCGCCCCATCCACAACGCATGGTGTGATGCCCCGTCTCCTTTGATCAAGCCACCTTCTTGTCTCCTCTTCGATCAAACTAGATTGAATATATCGCATCGGCTTCCTCTGAATCGAACTCGATTGAACCCTCTGGATTGAACTCCATCATGCCAGCCCTCTCCGGATTTGATCCCGTCGACTTACTGCCAGCCGCTGCCCCTCGTCGGATCTCGCCGCCAACTGCCGGTCCCCGCTGTGTCCACCTGCTGGCGTCTGCTGTCGGCGCTAGTGCTGGCTGCGGTTTCCCATCGAGACCCTCTGCCTGCGCCTGTTCGAGCCGCGAGCTGTCGATATGTGCTTTTTTATGGTTTAGCCAAATTTTATTCATTGAATGCCACAGAAGGTGGGACACAGTTCAGATCATGAGGTTGGCCAAACCAAACGTGGCGCCCCTGACCGAGATTAAGAACAAATTTGGCTAAACTATGTGCATCATGCTTGACAACACGACTTTCGTAGATAAAAGAACAAGTAAAAGTTGGTGCTTAAAGCTTTATCTCATTAATGATAGCTCCATAGTCTCCTCTGGACCCCATGTTGATGTCTCCAACTGTTTGGAGTCAGATGAGATGACAAACTGATGCAAATTCAAATCGGATGCAAGTGCAAGAGCCTCTCTGCATGCAATAACCTCCAAGGTAGCTAGGTCATGGAGTCCAAAGATTGACAAGCCAAGCTCCCCACGTAATTCCCTTCTCTATCCCGACAGACTACAGCTGCTACCCCTCTTCTCCCAGCTTGAAACCCGACATCAACATGTATCTTGCAATAACCAATTGGTGCAGCTATGGGCCGCCTTACTATTGTACCACGCTGAGTTGGCATATGGCGAACCTCTCTTCCTCCATCTTCCCTCAACATCTCCAGCTCCTGGATGAATCAAATCACAAAGGAATTTATAGTATGGGGACTTTGGAAGATTCCCTCATGGATGGGCTTATGCCTCGCCGCCCAGATTGCGCATAAAGTTACCAAAAGCTTAATGAAAAGCTCATGAGATAATGAGTTCATGTGTGTAAATAACCATTATTTCGTGTTGGGTTCAGATGTAGCTGCAATCTTCTACCCTAGCTCTTCATCAACTAGTGCCCAGGTACACCTAGACATGGTACAATCCACTAGAGAGTGCTTCCATGAGTCGGGCACGCCACAGATGCCGCAAGAGCTGGAGTCCGTCATGTGCCTCTGCGTCCGAACGTCATTGGTAGGTATTGAATGTTGTAATAAATGCCATAGAAACATTCTTACTTTTCCCGGCATAGCCGTCTTCCATAGAGTTTTCCAATTCTTCTCCTCCTTGGCTGAGTTAGATGGACCGGCAGTCCCCTCAAGCCACGCCTCCTCTAGTCGCTTCTTCTGCCGTCTATGTTGGTCGTTCTTCAGCGACTCTTCTCATGACTTCCACACCTTGTGATTTTTTCCCTACGTTGACTCCCTTTACAGGTTCTACACACGGTGGTGACCGCTCTATGTCGACTTCTGCCATGGCTTCTACCCACGGTTGTATCCGCTCCATGTTGACTCATTCTATGTCGACCCGGCTCACGGCCTCCACGGGTGAAGGCGACCGCTCTTTGTCGGCAAGAAGTTTGATACGTCTCCAACGTATCTATAATTTTTTATTGTTCCATGTTGTTATATTATCATTCTTGGATGTTTTACATTCATTTTACTGAAACCTTATAACATTTTTTTGGGACTAACCTATTGCAATAGCGCCCAATGGCAGCTGCTGTTTTTTTGTTGTTTTTTACTTCACAAAAAATCCATATCAAATGAAGTCCAAATACCATGAAACTTTTTGGAGATTTTTTCTACCCAGAAGACAATTTGGGAGCCAAGGAAGTGCACGAGGGAAGGCCCGTGGGGCCCACCACCCACCTGGGCACGCTAGAGGCCTTTGGCACACCCCGATGGGTGGTGTGGCCCATGGAGGTCGTTTCCACCGCCTCTCAGCTCTATAAATACCTAGATATTCCAGAAACTCTAAGGGAGTCGATGAAACACAATTCCAGCCGCCGCAAGTTCCAGAACCACGAGATCCAATCTAGAGCCCTATTCCAGCACCTTGCCGGAGGGGAACACGAGCACGGAGGGGTTCATCATCCTCATTGGTGCTCCTCTGATGATGCGTGAGTAGTTCACCACAGACCTATGGGTCCGTAGGCAATAGCTAGATGGCTTATTATCTCTTTTTGATTCTCAATACAATGTTCTCCTCAATGTTCTTGGAGATCTATTTGATGTAATGACTTTTTGTGGTGTGTTTTTTGGGATCCGGTGAATTGTGAGTTTATGATTAGATATATCCATGAATATTATTTGATTCTTCTTTGATCTCTTATATGCATGATTATTATAGCCTGGTATTTATTCTCTAAAACTTTGGTTTGGTTTGGCCAACTAGATTGATTTTTTTTGTAATTGGGGGAGGTGCTTTGTGATGGGTTCGATCTTGCGATGTCCTCACCCAGTGACAGAAGGGGTAGCGAGGCACACGTGTATTGTTGCTATTAAGTATAAAATGATGGGCTCTATTCCCACATGAATAGATCTTGTCTACATCATGTCATCGTTCTTATTGCATTACTCCGTTTCTCCATGAACTTAATACACTAGATACATGCTGGATAGCGGTCGATGTGTGGAGTAATAGTAGTAGATGCAGAATCATTTCGGTCTACTAATCTTGGACGTGATGCCTATGTACATGATCATGGCCTTGGATATCATCATAATTACTTGCTCTTCTATCAATTGCCCAGCAGTAATTTGTTTACCCACCGTATGCTATTTTCTCAAGAGAAGCCACTAGTGAAATATCCGGCCCCGGTCTATTTTCTATCATATTGTTTTCAGATCTATTATTCCAAAAATCCAAAATACTTTGCTGCAGTTTTTCTTTATTTTTTTTATTTTTTTTCATCATATCTATTTATCCAGTCTCATACAATTTAATCTATCTTATTACCTTGGAGGGATTGACAACCCCTCTTATGCGTGGGGTTGCAAGTATTTATTATTTGTGAGCAGTGACCGTTTAGATAGTGTTGCCTGGTCCTCCTACTAGATTGATAACCTTGGTTTCATAACTGAGGGAAATACTTATCATTGTTGTGCTACATATTCCTCTCCTCTTCGGGGAAATACCAATGCAAATACAAGCAATCAGGAAGAATTTCTGGCTCCGTTGCCGGGGAGGATCAAGTCAAGATAGTCCCCCGTTAACTTGCCAATTTCTGGCGCCGTTGCCGGGGAGACATCATCAACATCTATCAAGTTCCTAATCACAAATCTCATCTCCTTGAAATTTACATTATTTTCCATATGCCTCTAGTTTTCATCTCCCCCGCTTCTAATTTTTTTTTGCAAAAAGCACAAAAACATTTTCCTTTTTATTCGCCTTTTTCTTGTCAGATCTCTTGTTTGCTTGCAATCTTGATTGTGTAGTCATGATGTCTCAAGAAAACACCAAGTTGTGTGATTTTTTCAATTCTAATGATAATGATTTTATTAGTACTCCGATTGCTCCTCCCACCACTAGTGCGGAGTCTTATGATATTAATTTCGCTTTGTTGAATCTTGTTATTAAAGAGCAATTTTCCGGTACTCTGAATGAGGATGTCGCGTCCCTTCTAAACACTTCCGTAGAATTGTGTGATATGCAAAAGAAAAAAGATGTGGACAATGATATTTTGAAGTTGAAATTGTTTCCTTTCTCTTTGAGGGATCGTGCAAAATTTTGGTTTTTATCTTTGCCTCATAATAGTATCAATTCTTGGGATAAGTGCAAAGATGCTTTTGTTACTAAATATTTTCCGCCCGCGAAAATTATTTCCCTTAGAACTCAAATCATGAATTTCAAGCAACTTTTGCATGAGCATGTTGCACAATCTTGGGAAAGAATAAAATTAATGCTAAGAAATTGTCCTACTCATGGTTTAAATCTTTGGATGATCATACAAAAAAATTATGCGGGATTCAATTTTGTTTCTAGAAATCTTTTAGATTCCGCTGCGGGGGGTAATTTTATGGAGATTACTTTGGGTGAAGCTACTAAATTGCTAGATAATATCATGGCAAATATTCACAATGTCATACCGAAAGAACGCCTACTAGTATAAAGATCAATTTCGTTGAAGAAATTAGTACTTTGAGTGAAAAAGTTGATGCTCTTATGAAATTGGTTTTTAATAAAAATGCTCCTATTGATATTAATGATGTGCCTTTGTCTACTTTGATTGGGCAAAATAGTGATCCCGTAGATGTGAATTTTGTCTCGTGAAACAATGTTAATAATAATGCTTATAGAGGTAATTTTAATCCTAGGCCTTTCCCTGGAAATTCCTCTAATAATTATGGCAATTCCTATGGTAATTCTTCTTACAATAATAATATGAACTCCTCTGATCTTGAGAGTAATGTTAAAAAATTTATCAATGCTCAAAAAATTTTCAATGCTACGATAGAAGAAAAGTTGAATAAGATTGATGATATGTCTAGAAGCATTGATAGAATTTCCCATGACGTAGAAAATCTCAAGGTTAAAATTTTTCCACCTAAGGTTGATGTCAATGAACCAGTTAAAGTTTTATATGTTTCCATGGATGAAAGTAAGAAAAGAACCGTTATGCTTAGAGCTAAAAGTGAAATTTTGGAAAGAGCGTTTTCTACTGATTGCTTTCATAATAATGATGATCTTAAAACGATTGGTGTTTCTTTTATAGGTACCTTGTTTAGTAAGATTAAAATTGATGATAAATGGACTAAAGAAGAGCCGGCTTTAGTTGGAAGGCGTCCCCATAATTCGGAGGGTGAAAATCTTGTTGAAAATTTTGATAAAAGTGGGTTTGGAGAGGTCAAAACTTTAACTAGTGATGTGCTCATTCTTTTGGATTGCAAAGATTTTAATTATGATAGTTGATCCTTGATTCAATTATTTCTTTGTTGCAATCCATGATAAATTCACCCAATGCCTATGAAAAAACTAAAGCTTTCACTAAACATATCGTAGATGCCATGCTAAAAGCTTTAGAAGAAAAATTGGAGTTAGAGATTTCAATTCCTGGAAAATTATATGATGAATGAGAACCCACCATTAAAGTCAAGATAAAAATTATGGGTTCTTTTCTTTATGTGATTTGTGGGCTAGTGTTTCCACAATTCCGAAATCTCTATGTGATGTGCTTGGTCTTACCAATATCAAAGAATGCTCTCTTAATTTGCACTTGGCAGATTCTACCATTAAAAAACCTTTGGGAAGGATTAATGATGTTCTTATTTTTTCAAATAGGAACTATGTGCCCATAGATTTTATTGTCATCGAAATTGATTACAATCCGTCTTGTCCAATTATACTTGGTAGACCGTTTTTAGGAACTATAGGCGCCGTATGAAGAAGGCAATATTTAATTCCAGTTTCCACTAAGAAAGGGGGTGGAACACTTCCCTAGAACAAGCATTAAGTCACCATATGAATCAATCATGAGGGAAACCTATGGATAAAAAACCAACAAATACAATACTTGAATCTATGCATTGTGCCTAGCTAGGGGCATAATACGATAGCGCTTGTTGGGAGGCAACCCAATGAATAATTTTTTTCCTTTTTCTTTCTGTTCTTGAGTGTTTGCACAATTATGCTACTGTTATGATTGTGTTTTTCATGTTTTAATTAGTGTTTATGCCAAGTAAAGCCTTTGGGGTCATGTTGGGCGATAGTTGATTTGATCCTGTTGAAAATAGAAACTTCTGTGTCCAGTAGAAGAATTTTGAAAATT
The DNA here is from genome assembly GCA_021437245.1 of Aegilops speltoides. Classification (NCBI taxonomy): domain Eukaryota; kingdom Viridiplantae; phylum Streptophyta; class Magnoliopsida; order Poales; family Poaceae; genus Aegilops; species Aegilops speltoides. The sequence continues at coordinate 55,867,781 of CM038142.1, forward strand.
CACAGAAACAAAAAAAATTTGAATTTTTTACACAAGATTGATATAAAAATTTCCCATGTTGTCCTAATTTATCAGAATTTTTGGAGTCACCGAAGTATGGGAAAGTTTCATATTGCTACAGACTGTTCTGTTTTTGGCAGATTCTGTTTTCTTTGCATTGGGTACTTATTTTGATGAATCTATGGATTGTATCAGCGGGTATAAGTAGGGGTGGGCGTTTGGTTCCTCCGAACCATTCGGTTCAGTACTTTGGTGTTTGAGATTCTTCGGTTCCCAAAAAACATGCACCGATCGGTCTATAGGAATTAACAAAACCGAGTCAGTTCCCCTAGCGATCGGTTCGGTATTCGGTTTTGGATCGAACAGATCACAGATGGAATAGCTGAAGCATGCCTGTGTGTGAGGCACCACCGCGCTGGGCTGGCCTGCTAAGATAGATACATTAAATAAACCTTTTTTTGTTGTGTCTAGGCTGGGCTAGGAGTAGATAACACCACATGAGCGAGACAGCAGGCAGCAATTTTGCCTCAGAAATAAATAAATTATCCTGCCCACGTGATGTGGTACAATAAAAAAGGAAGCAAACTCACGCACTGCTTTTTGTGAGTTGTGGTGTGCGCGCTTTCGGTACAAGTGGACGAGAATTAACTGGGTATCATGGGGGGTTACATGGGCTTCGGTACTTAGGTCTGTTCGGTGGACATACCGAAATAACCGAAGTAAATTCGGTTCCTTACGATCACTAACTGAGAACGGTAATGATTGAATCGATTTCGGTCACTTCGGCTTCGGTTCAGGTTAATTCGGTTCGGTCGTTCGGTTTCGGGTTATATGCCCACCCTTAGGTATAAGCCATGGTAAAGTTAGAATACGGTAGGTATAATGCAATAACAAAATATGAATGGATTTGCAATAGTACTTGAGTGGTGATTTGCTTTATTATACTAATGGATCTCATAAAGGTTTTGTTAAGTTTTGTGTGATTGAAGTTTTCAAGCTTTGGGTGAGATCATGATGGATGAAGGAATAAGGAGTGTCAAGAGCCTAAGCGTGGGGATGCCCCATGGCACCCCAAGGTAACAGTTAAGGAGAACCAAGCAACTAATCTTAGGGATTCCCCAGAAGGCATCCCCTCTTTCTTCTAACGACCATAGGTAATTTTACTTGGAGCTATATTTTTATTCGTCACATATAATGAGTTTTTCTTGGAGCGAATTGTATTATATGAGTCTTTACTTGATTTTATTTTTACTTTGTTGAAATCATCCTTGATGGACACACCTTTTTGAGAAAGCCATAATGATGCTATGATTTATTAGAATTGCTCTATGTGCTTCACTTAAATTTTTTGAGCTATGGAATTGCTCTAGTACTTCACTTATATCTTTTTGAGCATGGTGCTGCTTTAATTTTTGAAGAAATACTCTCATGCTTCACTTAGATTATTTTGAGAGTTAGTAAATTTTAAAGAAATGTTCCCTCATGCTTCACTTATAAAAAATTATGCTCATGTTCTTCACTTAGATTTATTTGAGAGCTTGTTATAAGCAATGGTAATATATGAAACTTGTCCCAAAGTGATAGATATTCAAGAGGGATATAATAAAAACTTTCATGAAGATCATTGGACAATATAAACTTGAGTCTTTGTAATAGTTTTGAGATATGATGATAGTGATATGTGAGTCATGTTGGTGAGTAATTATGCTTTAGTAAGAATATTGGTGTTAAGGTTTGTGATTCCCTGTGCAAGCACGAAAGTCAATAGTTATGCAATGAATTAGATCCTACTTGTGGTGCATTATTCGGTGTTAGTTATGATTAATGCTCGTTTATGAGAATTTTCGTTTCTTGGTTGGTTGCTTCTCAATCTATTTGCTAGCCTCCATTTGTACTAGGTGGGAATACTACTTGTGCATCCAAATTCCTTAAACCAAGCTTTGCCATATGAGTCCACTATACCTACCTATATGTGGTATTTCTGTGTCGTTCCAAGTAAATTTGTATGTGCTAACTCTAATTTTCAAAATGAATTTCCTTTTTATGTGCCCGTATTGCTCATGAAGCGGCAGCTCATGAAGCGGCAGGGGGTGGCCAATATTTTCCATGCTAGATGTGTTATTCTCAAGATAAGTGTTTATTCACTTGTCATTGCACGAGAGTGTGGCGGTAATAGGGATGCCCAGTCCCGAAATGAAAAAGAAATTTACCTTACGTTGTCAAATTATAAATTCCTTGGAAAGTGTTGGTATGGAAGGCACCCGTGGATACGGCTAGCCATGAATTGTGAAAGAATGGTGGAACAAGGAATAAACTTTATTTTATGTTTGGGAACCGCCTGTGATGTATCTAGCATGCAATACAAAAAAGACACATCCATGACATTTTGGGCCGAACGAAAAAACAATTGTCATACTTATGACACTTCTATGACGATAATTGTGACAAAACCCGGTATCATCATAGATGTGGTCGGCTCCTACTTCTATGACAAAAAATCATGACAGAAAATGGGCTTTTCGTCCTGGGCGGGCCGGAGACGCAACCGCGTGACATTCTTTGGGCTGTCCATGATGAAAAAAACCATGGTAGAAGCAAGGGCGAGGAAAATATCGGGGAGTTCCCGGTTACGGTGGGTGGTCGGGGGCCGAGCGATCTGCGTTTCTCTCGTACCGTACGCGCTTGGGTGCGAGGCGTTGGGCTCTAACTGAACTCGAGCGAGGCGTCGCCTAACTGAACCCGAGCGATCGAGCGATTCCTTCGCTGCTGCTGCTAACTCAAGCCGATCGATGATGCCTCTAGATGAACAGTGAGCGTTGCTGGGGGGGTTGGATGAACAGTGAGCGGTGGGGTGGATGAACAGGACCCCATGGTGTTGCCTCTGGATGAATAGGACCCTGATCGATCGAGCCGGGTCTGGATAAAGAGGACCTCATGGAGGGCTGGATGAACAGGACGACCCCGTGGAGGGCTGGATGAATAGTAGACGGTGGAGGGGTGGATGAACAGTAGCCCATGGAGGGGTGGTTGAACAGGAGCCCGTGGAGAGGGCTGGTTAACAGTAGCCGGTGGAGTAGCGCGCGGTGATGGCTGGACGAACAGGAGCCCGTGGATGAACAGTCACATGTGGAGGCTGGAGGAGGTCGGCGGTGGATGAACAGTAGCCCATGGAGGCTGGAGGAGGTCGACGGTGGATATGAACAGTATCCCGTGGAGTCTCGTTTTGCGGTACGCCACACCCCTCCCGATGAACAGGACCCCTGTTTCGACCGTAGTGCTCCAACACAAGTCTGTTTCCTCCGTTTTGCGGTACGCCACACCCCTCCCGATCAACAAGACCCCGTTTCGACCGTAGGAGGTCCAACACAAGTCCGTTTACTCTGTTTTGCGGTACGCCAGACCCCTCCCGATGAATAGGATACCGTTTCGAATGTGGCTGGTCGAACACAAGGCCGTTTCCTGCGTTCTATGGTATGTCAGGCCTCGTTTCCATCGGTTGTTCCGTCCAAGCCCTCCCGATGAACACAACAACGCATTCCATTTCGACCCAGCTGGTTGGCTCCCCATGAACACGATGACGACGTTGTTTCTCCGTTCTGACCCAGCCATGTACACGAGCCCTGCCCGTATGTATGCGCGAGTAGGCATTCGAGACCCCGCCCGTATGTATGTATGTGACCGTATTTTCTTTCTTGCACACTGGTCGTTGTACATACGTGTACATGCTACGTGCGCGCCTCTAATACGACACGTGCGCGCCTCTACATCAACCAGTATGTACGTACACGTTCACAACCAGAATGACAACGCTATGTACGCTTCGACCAGGTGGGTCCCGACTGTCGGGCACTTCCTTGTGTGCGAAGATGTAGCTGGTGGGTCCCACCGTCGGGGGCGAATCGCTTTTTGCCTGCACGCACTTCCTTGCGTGCGAAGATGTAGCTGGTGGGTCCCAGCAATGGGGGAAATGTTTTTCACGAATACGGTGGCCCGTCCGGTGGGTCCCTCGCTGTCAAAAGTGCAGGAATAATTATTTTATGCTGTAATAATAAGGAGGCACTTCCTTGCGGCGCCCGTGGACCCAAATTGTCGCCTTCTCCACATACAAGACTTTTCCGATGGAAATCGTTCCTTGACCACGTTGACCACGCCGCGTCGAGAGCACCAGGGCGATGGATGACGGAGAGGCCTAGGAAGGGGACGACGCGGAGCGGGGGAAGACGCAGCAGTGGATGCCCATGCGTAGAGGAGTATGAGGGTACACCGGTTCGGCTGCGGTGTGAGGCTGCCATCGCCGCAGAATAACAGGGGGTGTGGGTGAGTAGAGGGATGGCCTGGCCAACGGGAGGCAGGAGCACGCGGCACGACCGGCGCTGGTTTGGGCGGCTGAAGCAAGAAGACCAGAGGTTGAAGAAGCACTACGGCTGTTGGATGAACATCGTATGATAACTGGAGCTAGAATCGTTCATATTGACAAAGTTGACAAAGCCCTCCGTCCCCGTCAACTTGGTAGGCCCACAAGTCAGCCTCCCACTATGCTGGGTTCCAGCTGACAGGAGGAGTATTCATTTTTTTGTGCGTAATAAGGAGGCACTTCCTTGCGTGCGAAGATAGCTGGTGGGTTTGACCTGTCAGCGGGCGGCACATTTTTTTCGCGAAATACAGAGGCCCTTCCAGTGGGTCCTAGATGTCAGGTGGAGGAATCATTATTTTGCGCGTAATAAGGAGGCATTTCCTTGTGTGCGGCCGTGGACCCAGCTGTCAGTCTCTCCATGCACAGTCCACTTCCGATGGTGTCGTTCATTGACCACATTGACCACGTCGCGTCGAGCGCATCCAAGGTGGTGGATGACGGCAAGGCCCCAGATAGCAACGAGCCGGAGATGGGAAGACGTGGGAGTAGAGTCGCAGACGGAGAGGTGTACGAGGGTTAACTGGTTCTGGTGCGGTGTGGTTTGGCGGTCGGTGGAGAAGAACAGGAGGTGTAGAGGGGTGGAGGGATGGCCTGGCCAATGGTGGAGTAGCGCTTCACAGTGAAGCATGCTAAGCAGAGCTGCTAGCAGCAGGAGGCGGGAGGTGGTCCCGGCGGCACTGGAGGAAGAAGACGAGAGATGAAGATGGGTGAGGGAGTCCTGGACTAGGGGGTGTTCGGACAGCCGGACTATCAATATCCGCCGGACTCCCATACTACGAAGATAGAAGATTGAAGACTCCGGCTCGTGTCCGGAAGGTACTTTCCTTGGTGTGGAAGGCAAGCTTGGCAATACGGATATGTAGATCTCCTACCATTGTAACCGACTCTGTGTAACCCTAGCCTCCCCGGTGTCTATATAAACCGGAGGGCTTTGGTCCGTAGGACGAACATTACATCTCAACAATCATACCATAGGCTAGCTTCTAGGGTTTAGCCTCCTCGATCTCGTGGTAGATCTACTCTTGTACTACCCATATCATCAATATTAATCAAGCAGGACGTAGGGTTTTACCTCCATCGAGAGGGCCCAACCTAGGTAAAACATTGTGTCCTCGCCTCCTGCTACCATCCGCCTAGACGCATAGTTCGGGACCCCTACCCGAGATCCGCCGGTTTTGACACCGCCATTGGTGCTTTCATTGAGAGTTCCTCTGTGTCGCCCCGATAGGCTCGATGGCATCTTCAACCATCAAACGCTGTCCAGTGGTGAGACTTTTCTCCCGGACAGATCTTCAGATTCGGGCGGCTTTGCATCGGGCCAATTCTCTTGGCCATCCGGAGCAGATCGAAGCTATGCCCCGGCCGTCAGTCGATTCGAAGCTTGAACTTCACGGCCGATGACCGCGGAGACTTGATCTTCGACGGACTCGAGCCACAGCCAAGCGCCCAAGACCGTGATTTATGGGCATGATCTAGCTCGCACACGGACAAAGCTTTGAGGTCAAGATCGATCCGCTCCGCCACTAGCCCGGAGCCGATTGCCCATGTCGAGGGTCGGTGGATAGACGCCGCCCCGAGGGCTTCAAAATCCACGGCGATGGAGCCGAATACCAATCTTGTCCCCTGCGAAACTCGTGATCCCGAGGCGCCGGACTCCTTGCCGGACTACGAGCCTCCTGCGCCCCGGCCAATTAAACCAGATAGGGCGCCGTTACGAATTCACCGCCATGACATCTTTCCAAAGACTCGCTTTTTGGCGATATCCTGAATTCTCTGAAGCATCTCTCGCTATCAGGAGAACCATGGCCGGACTATGGCCAGGGCGGTTGGAGTTCGGACGACGAAGAAATTCAGAGCCCACCCACCACCCACTATATAGCCACTGTCGAGGATTTAACCGACATGCTAGACTACGACTCCAATGACATCGACGCTATGGACGATGACGCCGGAGACGAACAGGACCCAGCGCCCACAGGGCACTGGAAGGCCACCTCGTCGCACGACATATATATGGTGGATACCCCAAAGGGAAGCGATAACGAGGACCAACGGGCCGCGGCAGATCACACTGCCGACAAACGACCAAAGCGACGGCGCAAACGCCGTGCTAAGTCCCGCCTCGACGACAACAATGCTCCCAATGAGCCCGCTACACGGCAGGGCTCACAATCGGACGAAGAACATGCAAATAAACGACCGTCCCAACACGCATTTAATCGATACCAATCAAAGCCCGCGAAGACAGCAGTCCGGACGACCACATGTCGGACACATCGCCGAAAATAAGAACCTCCGCAAAAACTTGGCAGCATTGCAAGAAGCCTCAAGAAGGAGAAACGAAGCTCACATCAGCGAAGAAACACTCAAAATGAGATGGGGCAAAGTGCTCAACACCGCAGATAAGTACGGCAATCGCCATCAATCAAAGAGGTACCCTGCGCAAGTCGTTATCGAATTTGACGAGGAGGCCATAGAACCCCCACCGTCCAAAAATAAAAAGGCTACCTGGCCGGATAGACGACCAGACGACAGGCCAAATTCTGAAAGCGGCGCCACACACAACTCCACCAATGAACTCGGAAGGATAGATGGCCCAGCCAGGTCCATTTATGGACCGAAGGAGAAGGGCCCAAGAAGCAAGACAACACGCCAAGTATCTGATGACAGCGGAGCACACAAATACAGAGGCGCCGCACACCCACTATGTTTCACCGATGAGGTACTGGACCATGAATTTCCAGCAGGGTTTAAACCCATAAACTAGAGGCCTACGATGGAACAACAGACCCTGGAGTCTGGATAGAAGATTATATACTACATATACACATGGCCAGAGGAGATGATCTCCACGCCATAAAGTATCTACCCCTCAAGCTCAAAGGGCCAGCCCGTCATTGGCTCAAAAGCCTCCCAGAAAACACTGTTGGAAGTTGGGAAGAGCTCGAGGAAGCATTCAGAACAAATTTTCAAGGGACTTATGTCCGCCCTCCGGATGCGCATTTATTTAAGTCATATAACTCAACAACCCGAGAGTCAGCATGAAATTTCGAACAGGTTTCTTACCAAAAGAACCAAATAGTCGATCGTCCGGACGCCAAGCCTTAGCAGCTTTCAAGCACAATGTCTGTGATTTAATGGTTCGCCAGCACCTCGCCAAGAGAAACCGAGGACAATGTCCGCACTAACAAGCCTCATGACCCGCTTTTGTGCGGAGAGGATAGCTGGCTGGCACGGCAGCACCAAGTGACCCAAGTACATCCGAGATAAGAGATGGAACGGAAAATCGCGCGCAGAAAAGAACAGCGCCGAATAAAGAAAAAGCCAAAAGAGCACAGCAGTTGACGCCGATTCAAAAGCTCGCGCCCGCCATAAAACTCAGCCATTAAGGATGACAAGGATTTAACCGTTTAACCTATATAAAATTTCGGTCGGATATGCCAAATCCACAAGACTTCGAAGGCCCGCAAATCACACCCACAGAGATTGTTGTTTTCAAACAGTCGGCCGATTAAACGCCGAACACAAGGGGCTCGACGCGTCCAAATGAAGAAGATAAACCCCCAAATAGGCACCGAAAACAAAAGACTTTCCCACAAGGGGTCAAGGTCAGAACTCACTTCGCGTGAGGACAAGGAAAAACAAGGCGGCACTTTCTAAAAGAGCTCGCACGGTCCAGCCCAAAGAAACCATAGAGATTGGATATCAAACCAATCACTTTTGACCACCGACTATTCCGTTGCTCAAACGCTGGCAGACTCCTCGATATTGAATCCGATCATAGACGGATTGCAATTCACAAACGCCCTAATGGACGAAGGCAGCGACTTAAACCTCGCTATACTCGAACACAATCACCGGTCGATAGACCCTACTAAAATTTGACATAGCCGCACTTCCTTCAAAGGAGTAACGCTCGCCCTTACGCCAAGTGCATGTGCTCAGACATTAGAGGTCATGTTCGATCGCCGAGCAACCCTCGACGCGAGAAACTAATTTTCCATATCGCCCCATTTAAAAGTGAATATCAAGCACTGTTGGGACGTAAAGCTTTTATCCGCTTCAATGCCATACCACATTACGCTGCCTCTTACACTCAAAATGCCCGCCCCCATGGCACCATTTCAAGCGCTGGTCATTTACGCACTCGGACTCGGATAGACAACCGACTCAAAGAGTTAGGGGCTCCTAGCCGCATACCCTTTCACAAGGGCTGAGCGCACAACTAAACGCGGTTTCATATAAACCTAGTTTTAATTATTTACACTTATTCTTTTACATATTTTTTTCGCATGAACCGCTTTCTAAAACTAAAATGTTCCTCTCTTTCTACAGATGAACAATGTGCGTATTCGCCCGTGATAACGGCAAGAACGGAGACACAGCGCAGACGCAGAGGGACCCGTCGCAAGGATTCTTTTCAGATTAAGACCCTCGAGACCTTTTTATTATCGCTCTTGTTGTTAATCTCCTCGCTTCTTCCTATAGCCAAAGTGGAGCTCGACGCTTTGGCATCGGCCGCCGTAAGACAATGCCCGCATTCGACACAAGGGCTTAGGCATAATTCTGCCCGTTATCATAAAGTCCGAACACCTTCGGCAGTGTTCGGCGCCTCAAGTTAGGCATTATATGCATCAGCTCCAATCATGTCTTGGGTCAAATGTTGGGTTTGCCCGCCTCGTGTTTTGCTGCCTTACGCTCAGATCACCCGCTAACGCGCACCAGGAGAACTATCGCGACAGTGCCCAGCCTCGCCGGGCGAGCACCTCAAGAGAGAAAGCCAAAACCGATCGCATGATATAGCGAGAGTCCGTCACCACTTGATCGACTATCGGAATGTTTAGAATTTCGCTGGACAAAGGACCGCTTCGGTCAGCACACACGCACTCGAATCCGAGATGTGCGTGTCACTAGGGGTTATATCGTAGCCCCACCCTCGAGCTCCATTGGCTAAGTGAAAGAGATAAAGCATTATAGTCCGGATTGCCTCGTTCGCTACGCTACCACCTCCTTATAACAGACCGAGACGCCGGATTATGTGAAAATGCACCATTTTGCGAACACCCCAAAGACCTTGTGCGAGGGGCTGAAGTCAAGATCGCATCTTTCGGTTATACACAAGTATACTTAAACGGCCGCAAGGAGAAGTTTTACTACTTGGAAGCACAAGTATAAAAAGCATTCATATTATAGTCATTGATTTACAAGGTATGCGCTCATTTGAACGTTACATTCTTTGAGCATCGCGCTTACTTTACGAAAGCACGCGCATGACTTCTCCGGTAGTGCTCGGCAGGGAGCCGGCTTTCATCCGACCACGGTGGCAACGGCGTGGCATCCATCTCCGGATAATGCACCTTCACACGAGCAAGGGCCATCCGCAAGACTCGATGCAGGCCGACCGCTTCATCTCCCTTATACGCAACCGCACCAAGGAATTGCTGCAATAAGCCAAAGTAGCTCGTCGCTTGGACCTTTCGCCGACATGGGCCACGATGTCGGCCATGGCCAGTCCGGACAGTCTATTCAGTTTGGCCCATTCGCCAACCTGTCCGCCGAGGAAGAGCGCGATCCGGCCGTGGAATTGAGACCAATACAACTCTTCCGCCTCGTGATCCCTTTGGCTCCGGAAGTGCTTAACGGCATCAGCCGCACTCGCAGCCAAGTCCATGTACGGATCCTCCGAACTCCACAAATACCAAATTGAGCGTATTTGGCATCCATAAACCGCGACGATAAGAAAAGACTTGCCAGCCACGATTTCTCCGCTTGGCGCAGCTCCTCCTTCATAGCTCAGATTGCAGAGCGGGCATCCTTGGCTTCGGCGGTGGCCTTCTTCAGGTCTTCCCGCCCGATAGGCGCCCTTTTCAAGAGCCTCGATAAGGTCGGTAGCATCCTTTAATTTCTTGGCCACTTGCCACCTCCGCCTCGCTTAGGCAAAGGCGCAGCCTTTTCGCATTCAACTCTTCGCCGCCTCGCGGCAGTCAGATCACTCCTTCGGGCTTGCTCCTTAGCTTGAGCAAGCTCGCCCGGCTCTCCACAGCAGCAGCAGACTGCTCAGATAAACAAAGATATAACTTATCGAGGAGGGCTTTAACCCACTCAATAAGGCGGCTGCGGAGAATTTATTTACCTTTTGCGACTCGTCAAGTCGCCGATTGACAAGTGCGATGTCGGCATCGCCACGCCCAGCTTGTCGACTCGGCCAAGAACGATTAGTCCGGCTGCCCTCGACTATCCGCCATCTCAGACGAGTGGCGTATTCATTACCCGAGATGTTTAGATTTTCGATCCTCGCACGCTGTCGCCTCCGACAACCTACCGAGTCTCGTGGGCTACTATCTATACAGGTGCATTTTTATATGCACAACTGTTAAAAACAAAGGTGCACTATTTTCAGATACCTCAAATCCCGCCAGAAGCTCATGGCAGCGTTACGCAATCCGCCAGCGATTTAATCCTTCCAATCACCATACGATTAACGCACGGTGATCTTCTGAAATGGACGCCTCTCAAGCGCACTTCTTCGCTCTCCCGCCGGCTTCGCTGGTGCCGAACTCTTCGCCCTCCGGACTCGGGACGCCCTCGTGATTTACACTTCGGGCTCGCCTGTCATCCGGCAGCGCCAGCAGACGGAGGCGACGCTTCCATCATCTCCTAAGAAGGTCCCCGAGGATGAACTCATTCGAGACGGCTGCAGATCCGAATCATGATATAAATATTTCGTTACCTCATGTAGCATAAACGAAGGTATTCCTTATTAATTAAATTTCTTTCATACTCACGGCTCGTTGAGGGCTGGCCTTCGGCGAGGATTGCGCGTCTGATTCTCTCGGAGGCCGGACCCCCGTGAGGATTTCTTCCCATGCCGAGGGCTTTGACCTCCGGATCTCCGGAGGCGGTCCTCTTCTCCTCTGAAGGAGGGATCCTTGGTTCCTCCACTTCGCTTCTTCTCAGGCGCGTAATAGCTCCTTTATCTCCCCGTGCCGCCTCTATGGGCGCAACCTCCAACATTCTCGACCAGACGGCTCCAAGGCGGTCTCTCGGGAGGGGGCCGACACCTTATCAGCCTTGATTGTGCCACCCATTCCTGTAAAGAATAAAGGGTCGAGACGATCTTTTGGAAGGCATACAAATAGAACGTCCGGCTTTGAGCTATTTACCCGAGTATCCGGCGATCGCGCTTAGGCCAAGATCCTCGGCGAATTCGACACGCCACTTGTGGTCCAAGAACAGCTCAGACATCTCCGAGGGTGTCGCACCCATGAAATGCTGGAGAATATGAGGTCCTCCGATTGAACTCCCATAAACGGAGAGGACGACGCTTGCGGTGGTAGGAGCTGCTCGATTAGCATGACTGCATCACCTTGACCAGGTCGATCTCCCTTGTTTGAAGGTCTCGAACCGCCTCGCAGGCGGGCACGCCCTGACGGCCCCAGCTTGAGCTCCTTGGTCGACCCACGACATCACCGCCGTGGAGGTCCCGGCGGAAAGAGGGCGCGGCTTTTGCTTGTCGCCCCTTGGAACAGTGATGTAAAACCACTCTTGCTGCCACAATCCTGTTCCTCTTGAAGGAACCTTCGAGCCACGGGCATCGACCTTCCGCTTATGGTCGCCACAAGACTCCGCTGACGCCCCGACCATCTTCGCTCCACCTTAAATGTTTTCAGCCACAGCCAAGTGGGGATGACGCGGAGGAAGGCTTCGCAGACAATGATAAATGCGAGATATGGAGGATGGACTCGAGCCAAGTCGTGGAAGTCCAGCCCAGAGTAGAACAGAGCCCTCACGAAAGGATCCGCTGGAAGCCTAATCCCGACGGAGGTGAGATGCGAAACGACGATTCGCCGCGGGCTCGGGCTGCACGGCCTGCCCTGGGCAGGCAACCTGTGCGAAATTTCATAGGCTGTACTTGGCCTCACGCAACTTCATTATGTCCTCCTCCGTGACGGAGGAGGGCATCCACCGCCCCGGAGGTCGGAGCCGACATTGTTGTGGATCCAAGCGCCGAATCAAGCTCTAGGTGTTGGAACCGGGAGCAGAGGAAAGATTTGATGCAAGGTTGAAAGACAAGGACAGGCCTTGGTCCTCTTATAAAGGGAAATAATACCAAGGGCCGCCTCCGTGACCGCTTGAGATTCCCTTCGATAGAGGAGGCGTGGCGACGGAACGGTTGGGTTACCCACGCACGTATTGATGAGGATCCCGAATAAAAGGGAACACGATCTCGCTTGACAGACGTGTTAAGGAAACCGCTTCGCTAAACGTCTTTGGCGGAATAATAAAACGATTCAAACAAGGGCTTGGCTGCGGTGTGATGTCACGCTGCATAATACGTCAGCAGATTGAGCTAAGTGTATTTTATTCTCTCTACGTTGGGATGTGGAATTTATTTTGCAGAGCCGGACACTATCCTGGTGTTCATTATCTTCTCCGAATTATTCAAGGAGGAGAACCCGCCTTACAATGCCGAACATTATGCACGCCGGACTTATCGTCATTGAAGACTGGTTCAGGGGCTACTGAGGGAGTCCTGGACTAGGGGGTGTCCGGACAGCCGGACTATCAATATCCGCCGGACTCCCATACTACGAAGATAGAAGATTGAAGACTCGCTCGTGTCCCAAGGTACTTTCCGTGGCGTGGAAGGCAAGCTTGGCAATACGGATATGTAGATCTCCTACCATTGTAACCGACTGTAACCCTAGCCTCCCGGTGTCTATATAAACCGGAGGGCTTTAGTCCGTAGGACGAACATTACATCTCAACAATCATACCATAGGCTAGCTTCTAGGGTTTAGCCTCCTCAATCTCGTGGTAGATCTACTCTTGTACTACCCATATCATCAATATTAATCAAGCAGGACGTAGGGTTTTACCTCCATCGAGAGGGCCCGAACCTGGGTAAAACATTGTGTCCCTCGTCTCCTGTTACCATCCGCCTAGACGCATAGTTCGGGACCCCCTACCCGAGATCCGCCGGTTTTGACACCGACAATGGGTGTCGGTCGTTGGATGTAAATCCAACTGCTAACGATGTCAGAATCATTTGTTGACTAAGTTGACAACGACTTGCGTTGGCTTCGACCTATTGGCCCACATTTCAGCCTCCAAAAATGTGGCACGTATTCAACCCATTTTTTCAGAATTTACAGTCTTTTTTTCCGGGGTAGAATTTACAGTCAATTTGATCTTTTTTCTGAATTATAGTCCATTAGCTGGGTTGGGTGAACAAATAATGTAGCGTCCATGCGGCCCATTTAATTTTTTTCCTAAAAAATTACATGCCATTTGCACTTTCTCGAAATACACGATTTTGCTGGGCTGATTCTAATTATAATGTTGGGTTGGGCCAGCAATGTTATCAAAAAATAAATAGGGGCTGAGCATTTTGTTATAAATATATTTAAATAATAAGTGATTTATTATTACATTCGCCCCAAATCTTACCAAGCTTTTGTACACAATCACTAGGATTTTCGTACAAAACAATCCGTAATCTTATTGTTAAGAAATTATTTTTATAAGTTAATAAGATGTGGGATATTGTTTTCACACATGTAAGTATCTCATAAATATGTGATGACAATAAAAATAATATATAATAACATATAAAATAATTTAAATATATATAATATAGTTAGAAGGGAAACATAAGTTGGACCAGGCGTTACTATTCTTATATAGAAAAATAGAACAGACCTCCACGTTTTCTTCAAAAAATACATAAATTGGGCTGCCGATGTTTCAGGAAAAATAAAACCTCGGATGGGAGGTCCATAGGCCGGTCGATACATGACGGGCCTCAAGAAAATACAAACAGGCCTATGGACCTCCCATCTGAGGTCATGGGCTGCGCATGTTAAAAAAGAAAGCCTAGATGCGGCAACCCAAAACCCAAATTGATACTTGCTCGCCCAAAGGATAATAAATGATACCGCCAACTCCCCGCTTCGCAGAATTTATCTCCTATAGTAACTACGTTGAAGCACCTAAAAAATTGTAACTATGTGGACAAACCCGTGGGCCCCAATGTCAGTATAGCATTAGGAGGAAGTATTTTTTCGATGAGCCACTTGCTTGCGTACGGCCATAGACCTGGTGGGTCTCGACTGTCTGCCTCTCCAGATTCCTCTCGTTTGTTCGGCATGTTCACAACGGCAGCCAGCGGTGTCACGGCGAGCGCACAAAGGCGCAGGAGGGGATCCGACCACCTGAGGAAGTGCCTTATTATTAACAAAACTACTGAACTAGCCTAGTGGCCAAGTGACACTACCCGACAGTTGTTCCGCCCGGGTTCGATTCCACCAGTGCAGGGAAAATATCTCCAAATTTTTTGCCTCTGCCTTTATTATCATGTGGGTCCCCATTGTCATGTACGCACACCATGTCCCTCGTTTTCTCTGTGTTTCGCACACTCGACATTGTGTGGGCATTTTGAAAATAGCATATCTTTTTGACTGTGAATCATATTGCTACGTCTTGAGCTTGCGTTGGTTTTCCTTGAAGAGGAAAGGGTGATGCAGCAATAGTAGCGTAAGTATTTCCCTCAGTTTTTGAGAACCAAGGTATCAATCCAGTAGGAGGCCCCTCAAAAGTCCCATGCACCTACACAAACAAACAAAGAACTCACAACCAACGCAATAAAGGGGTTGTCAATCCTTCACGGCCACTTCATGTAAAGTGAGATCTGGATGGAGATAGTATGATAAGATAAATATATTTTTGGTATTTTATAATATAGATGCAAAAAGTAAAGATGCAAATAAAAGTAGATTGGAAGCAAATATGATAAGAGATAGACCCGGGGGCCATAGGTTTCACTAGAGGCTTCTCTCAAGATAGCATAAGTATTACGGTGGGTGAACAAATTACTGTCGAGCAATTGCTAGAAAAGCGAATAATTATGAGATTATCTAGGCATGATCATGTATATAGGCATCACGTCCGTGACAAGTAGACCGACTCCTGCCTGCATCTACTACTATTACTCCACACATCGACCGACTCCTGCCTGCATCTAGAGTATTAAGTTCATAAGAACAGAGTAACGCTTTAAGCAAGATGACATGATGTAGAGGGATAAACTCAAGCAATATGATATAAACCCCATCTTGTTATCCTCGATGGCAACAATACAATACATGCCTTGCTGCCCCTACTGTCACTGGGAAAGGACACCGTAAGATTGAACCTAAAGCTAAGCACTTCTCCCGTGGCAAGAAAGATCAATCTAGTAGGCCAAACCAAACTGATAATTCGAAGAGACTTGCAAAGATAACTCAATCATACATAAAAGAATTCAGAGAAGATTCAAATATTATTCATAGATAAACTTGATCATAAACCCACAATTCATCGGATCTCGACAAACACACCACAAAAAGAGTTTACATCGAATAGATCTCCACAAGAGAGGGGGAGAACATTGTATTGAGATCCAAAAGAGAGAAGAAGCCATCTAGCTAATAACTATGGACCCGTGAGGTTTCGGTAAACTACTCACAACTCATCGGAGGGGCTATGGTGTTGATGTAGAAGCCCTCCGTGGTCGATTCCCCCCAGCAGAGTGTGCGTGAAGGCTCCAAGATGAGATCTTGCGGATACGTATGTTACGGCGGTGGAAATTGTGTTTCGCTGGCTCCTGGATGTTTTCGGGCACGAGGCTTATATAGGAGGAAGAAGTACGTCGCTGGACGCCCGAGGGCCCATTAAGACAGGGGCGCGCCTATAGGGGGCGTGCCTCGATCGTGGAGGCCTCGGCTGCTTCTTGACTTGCACTCCAAGTCCTCTCGATCGCGTTCGCTCCAAAAATCACGCCCCCGAAGGTTTCATTCCATTTGGACTCCGCTTGATATTCCTTTTGTTCAAATATCAAATAGGCAAAAAACAGCAATACGGGCTGGGCCTCCGGTTAGTAGGTTAGTCCCAAAATTTATATAAATGTGTAAAATAAAGCCCATAAACATCCAAAAGGGGTAATATAATAGCATGGAACAATCAAAAATTATAGATACGTTGGAGACGTATCAAGCATCCCCAAGCTTAATTCCTACTCGTCCTCGAGTAGGTAAATGATAAAAAGAGAATTTTTGATGTGGAATGCTACCTAGCATAATTCTTAATGTAATTTTCTTTATTGTGGCATGAATGTTCAGATCCAAATGATTCAAAATAAAAGTTCATATTGATAAAAGAAATAGTAACACTTCAAGCATACTAATCAAAGTAATCATGTCTTCTCAAAATAGCATCGCAAAAGAAAGTTCATCCCTACAAAATCATATGGTTAGGCTATGCTTCATTTTCATCACACAAAGATGTTCCCAACTTCTATACCCCCGATGACAAGCCAAGCAATTGTTTCATACTTAAATAATCTCAAACTTTTTCAACCTTCACGCAATACGTGAGCATGAGCCATGGATATAGCACTATGGGTGGAATAGAATATGATGATGGGGATTGTGTGGAGAAGACAAAAAAGGATAAAGTCTCACATTGACAAGAATAATCAACGGGCTATGGAGATGCCCATCAATTGATGTCAACATGAGGGGTAGGGATTGCCATGCAACGGATGCACTAGAGCTATAAATGAATGCTCAATAAAAGAAAACTAGTGGGTGTGCATCCAACTTGCTTGCTCACGAAGACCTAGGGCATTTGAGGAAGCCCATCATAGGAATATACAAGCCAAGTTCTTTAATGAAAAATTCCCACTAGTATGAAAAAGACAACTTATGAGACTCACTATATGAAAAACATGGTGCTACTTTGAAGCACATGTGTGGAAAAAGAAATAGTAACATTGCCCTTTTTATTTCTTTTTTCTTTTTTCTTTTTCTTTTTCTTTTCTTTTTTTTGGGCCTTCCTTTTTTTTCTTTTTGGCCTTTCTTATTTTTTTTCTTTTTTTTCTTTGGGAAGTGCTCTAATAATGATGATCATCACACTTTCATTGATTACAACATATGAATTACAACTCGAAACTAGAACAAGATATGACTCTATATGAATGCCTCCGGCGGTGTACCGGGATGGTGCAATGAATCAAGAGTGACATGTACGAAAAATAATGCATGGTGACTTTGCCACAAATACGATGTCAACTATATGATCATGCAATGGCAATATGACAAAAGTAAAGTATGTCATGATGATGAACGGAACGGTGGAAAGTTGCATGGCAATATATCTCGGAATGGCTATGGAAATGCCATAATAGGTAGGTATGGTGGCTGTTTTGAGGAAGATATAAGGAGGCTTATGTGTGATAGAGTGTATCGTATCACGGGGTTTGGATGCACCGGCGAAGTTTGCGCCAACTCTCAAGGTGAGAAAGGGCAATGCACGGTACCAAAGAGTCTAGCAAAGGCGGAAAGGTTAAAGTGCGTATAATCCATGGACTCAACATTAGTCAAAAGAACTCATATACTTATTGCAAAAGTTTAGAAGTCATCAAAAATCAAGTATTACGCGCATGCTCCTAGGGGGATAGATTGGTAGGAAAAGACCATCGCTCGTCCCCGACCGCCACTCATAAGGATGCACAAGCCAGGTACACTTCATGTTTCAAATTTGTTACACAACTTTAACCATACGTGCATGCTATGGGACTTGCTAACTTCAACACAAGAATTCTTTAAATTCATAATCACCCAACTAGCATGACTTTAATATTACTACCTCCATATCTCAAAACATTTATCGAGTATCAAATTGATCATAGCATCCAATTCACTTCCTATGATAGTTTTTATTATACCCAACTTGGATGCCTACCATTCTAGGACCAATTTTATAACCATAGAAAATACCATGCTGTTCTAAAAGACTCTCAAAATAATATAAGTGAAGCATGAGATACTAGCAATTTCTTCAAAATTAAGTCACCACCGTGCTCTAAAATATATAAGTGAAGCACTAGAGCAAAAACTATCAAGCTCAAAAGATATAAGTGAAGCACATAGAGTATTCTAGCAAATTCTAATCAAGTAGGATTCTACCAAAAGGTGTGTACAGCAAGGATGATTGTGGTAAACTAAAAATCAAAGACTAATATAATACACAACGCTCCAAGCAAAACACATATCATGTGGCGAATAAAAATATAGCTCCAAGTAAAGTTACCAATGAACAAAGACGAAAGAGGGGATGCCTTCCCGGGGCATCCCCAAGCTTAGGCTCTTGGCTATCCTTGAATATATTGGGGTGCCTTGGGCATCCCCAAGCTTAGGCTCTTGCCACTCCTTATTCCATAGTCCATAAAAGCTTTACCCAAAACTTGAAAACTTCACAACACAAAACTCAACAGGAAATTTTATAAGCTCCGTTGGTGAAAGAAAACAAAACCACCACATAAGGTACTGTAATGAACTCATTATTTATTTATTTTGGTATTAAACCTACTGTAATCCAACTTCTCTATGGTTTATAAACTAATTTACTAGCCATAGATGCATCGAGATAAGCAAATAACACACGAAAAACAGAATTTGTCAAAAACATAACAGTCTGTAGCAATCTGTAACTAACGCAAACTTCTGGAACTCTAAAAATCCTACCAAAATAGGAAGTCCTGGATAATTTTTTTATTGATCAGCATAATAAAGAATCAACGCAAAAGAATGTTTCCGTGATTTAATAAAACTAAATTCGTGCACGTAAAGTTTCTGTTTTTCAGCAGAATCAAATCAAATATCATCATAGGTTATCCTATAGGTTCTACTTGGCACAAACACTAATTAAAAGATAAAAACACATCTAAACAGAGGGTAGATGCAAGATTTATTACTAAACAGGAACAAAAACAAAAAACACAAATAAAATTGGGTTGCCTCCCAACTAGCGCTATCGTTTAACGCCCCTAGCTAGGCATAAAAGCCAAGATAGATCTAGCGAGTGCCATCTTTGGCACTAAATTCATAAGTAGCCTGTAACACCCCGGATGTAGCTTTCCATATTTGTAACTCCAACTCTTGTCATTTTCGGCCATGTGCTATGATATTCCCTCCATGGTTGGGTTTTGTCTTTTGTTTTGCATTTTGCTCATGTCATGCATCTCATATCATGTCATCATGTGCATCTCATTTGCATACGTGTTCGTCTCATGCATCCGAGCATTTTCCCCGTTGTCCGCTTTGCATTCCGACACTCCCACGTGCACCGGCGCACCCCTCTTGTCTCTTTTCATGTGCGGGTGTTAAAACGTTCTCGGAATGGGACGAGGCTTGCCAAGTGGCCTTGGTACACCACCGGTAGACCACCTCTCAAGTTTCGAGCCATTTGGACGTCGTTTGATACTCCAACGGTTAACCGGGTAACCGCATAGGCCTCTTTTGGGTTGCAGCCCAACACCCCTCCAAAACAGCCCAATAACCCATCTAAGACACTTCCATGCTCTCCGTCTTCGGATCACGATCGTGTGGGCGAAAACCGCACTCCATTTGGAGCCTCCTAGCTCCCTCTACCTATAAAAACACCCCTCCTCCCGAAATTTCGGGTCATTCCACCCCTAACCCTAGCCCCGCTCCTCTCCCCGCCGCCGGACACGTCCGGACGGAGCCGGACGCGTCCATGCCGCCGCCGCCCGGCGAACCAGGGCGCGACACGTGGCACCCGCCACGCGACGCTGCCCCGCCCGCTGAGCCAGCAGCCGCCCCGCTGCCCCGCCTCGCCGCTCCCTCGCCCGAGTCGCCGCCGTCGCCCGCCTCCCACTGCCGGCCTCCGCCGTCGCTGCGTCCCCGCCCGGCGGCGTCGCCCTCCGCTGGCCCAGCGCCGCCGTCTCCTGCCTGCCACTGGCCGCCTCCCGTCAAGCCGCCTCTGCCGATCTCCGCCGGATCCGGTCGGCCTCGCCCCCGTCCTCCTCCGGCCGTCCTCTCCGGCGAGCCCCGGCCGCCTCGACGTCCGAGCCAGATCCGATCTGGACCTAGGGTTGACTTTCTTCCTCCCCCGAAATCCCCCAAGTCTTTTCTGCCAGTAATTTTGTTGCATGTTCATCGCACCACAACTTTGCACCCGTGGCTCTGTTTTGGGCGTGTAGCATAACAAATTGTTCGCCTCGAAGAGTACATCATTTCATCTCATTGCATCATTTTCATTTGATCTCATCTGGATGCCCGAAATGCTGTTGGAAGAGGGCTATATAATGTTAGTTTATGTTTCTTAACAGAACATGCACTTTTGTCATTTTTGCCATGATTGATCTGTGCATCTTATGAACTTGAGCCCTACATATGTTTTGAACTATGCCATGCCAGCTTTACAGAGGTGTATGCCATGTATTTTTGTGATCAATGTGGCGACTAGCACAAGCATGCAAACTAGGCCTCGTGATGTTGCTGATTTTAGTCCCTGTTCTACTGTTATTTCTATGCCATATAAACATGTTGCTACAGAGAGATCCATGCATATTTTGAGATACTTCAGTAAGGATGTTTTGAACATATGGTTATGCGCTATCCATTCATGCCCCTGTTTGCAATTATGGAGTAGTCTAGCATGTCATTTTCATGCTCTACTTTTGCTACAAAATGTTTCCTGGCAGATTGTTTACATGATATTCAATTTTTACAAGGTTGTTGTAGTTGATCCGTGTATGCTATAATGTTGTTCTTGCCATTTATAGCTTTTATGCCATGTCTTCTTGATGTATGTATGCTTAGTTTATCATGAGATGCTTTGTAATGAGTGCATCGATCTCACGAAGGTGCCTTCGTAATCCTGTCAATGCCATGCCCAGTTTGCTGAATCTGTTAACGAAACTTGCTATGTTTATATGGGTGCCATCATATCCTCTGGTCCTTTTTGGCTTATGGTCAGTAAGGGACTTTTGATCTATGCTTTGAGTAGATTCCTGCCATGTCTTGTTTTGCTATTATAAGTTCCTGTAGCTTGTTGATAACTTGCTCTGAACATTGCTTCGTGATGCTGTTTATGCCATGCCCAACCTGATATTTTTTGCACTTTCACCATGCTTGTTTGAACCTGTTATGATGTGATTTAGTTGTATCTCAGTGTTCCTCTTTTGCTAAGAATCTCCTATAGATCACTGCCATATGCTTTGTTTGTATATTGTGGTGTTGTAGCATAGTTTTTTGTTGCATGCTAAGTAGCATCGTGCTGTTAATCGCAGATTTGTGCCATTATTATTTTGCTTGCCATTTGCAAACCGTGCATCCGTCTCCAGTGGTCTTCATATCGATTTCAACCGAAATCATCTCATCTTTCCAGCGGCATACTTGGTTTGCGAAGTTGATGCCTTGCTCATCATTTCCCTTCCGGAGTATACATATGCATTGCATATCACATCTCCATATCATGTCATGTATTGCATCATATTGCTTGTGCATTGCTCCATGTTTGATTGTGGTTCCTTTGCTTGTGTTCTTGCTTTGGGTAGAGCCGGGAGACGAGTATGTGCACGAGGAACCTATTGAGAACGCTTTCGAGGATCAAGCCTTCGACAACTCTGAGAACTTTGCAGGCAAGATGACCATACCTTCGATATCACTTATATCTTTGCTTTGCTAGTTGCTCGCTCTATAGTTATGTTAGCTCTACCTGCCATTGTTTATCATGCCTCCCATATTGCCATGTCAAGCCTCTAACCATCCTGTCCTAGCAAACCGTTGTTTGGCTATGTCACCGCTTTTTGCTCAGCCCCTCTTATAGCGTTGCTAGTTGCAGGTGAAGATGAAGTTTGTTCCTTGTTGGAACATGGATATTTTGGGATATCACAATATCTCCTGTTTAATTAATGCACCTTATATACTTGGTAAAGGGTGGAAGGCTCGGCCTTATGCCTGGTGTTTTGTTCCACTCTTGCCACCCTAGTTTCCGCCATACCGGTGTTATGTTCCTTGATTTTATGCTCCTTACGCGGTTGGGTGATTTATGGGACCCCTTGACAGTTCGCTTTGAATAAAACTCCTCCAAAGAAGGCCCAACCTTGGTTTTACCATTTGCCACCTAAGCCTTTTTTCCCTTGGGTTTTTGCGAGCCCGAGGGTCATCTTTATTTACCCCCGGGCCGTTGTTCCTTCAATGCTGGTCCAACTCGGCGATGTCCGCGCCCCTCGGGCAACTGTGGTCTATACCAACCCGACGTCTTGCCCATCCGGTGTGCCCTGAGAACGAGATACGTGCGACTCCTATCGGGATTTGTCGGCACATTGGGCGGCTTTGCTGGTCTTGTTTTACCATTGTCGAAATGTCATGCAAACCGGGATTCCGAGACTGATCGGGTCTTCCCGGGAGAAGGTTTATCCTTCGTTGACCGTGAGAGCTTATGTGGGCTAAGTTGGGACACCCCTGCAGGGTATTATCTTTCGAAAGCCGTGCCCGCAGTTATGAGGCAGATGGGAATTTGTTAATGTCCGGTTGTAGATAACTTGACACTTGACTTCATTAAAATGCATCAACCGCGTGTGTAGCCGTGATGGTCTCTTCTCGGCGGAGTCCGGGAAGTGAACATGGTTTGAGTTATGTATGAACGTAAGTAGTTTCAGGATCACTTCTTGATCACTTCTAGCTTCTCGACCGATGCGTTGCTTCTCTTCTCGCTCTCACTTGCGTATGTTAGCCACCAAATATGCTTAGTGCTTGCTGCAGCTCCACCATATTACCCCTTTCCTAGCTACAAGCTTAAATAGTCTTGATCTCGCGGGTGTGAGATTGCTGAGTCCCCGTGGCTCACAGATTCTACCAAAACAGTTGTAGATGCCAACGATGCCAGTGCAGATGACGCAACCGAGCTCAAGTGGGAGTTCGATGAGGAACATGGTCGTTACTATGTTTCGTTTCCAGACGATCAGTAGTGGAGCCCAGTTGGGACGATCGGGGATCCGTAGCATTTGGGGTAGTCTTCTTTTATTTTGATTTCGTAGTCGGACCTTGAGTGTAACCTGGATGATGGATGTTTATTTATGTATTGTGTGAAGTGGCGACTGTAAGCCAACTATGTATCTCTTTCCCTTATGTATTACATGGGTTGTGTGAAGATTACATCACTTGCAACATTGCTTTCAATGCGGTTATGCCTCTAAGTCGTGCTTCAACACGTGGGAGATATAGCCGCATCGAGGGCGTTACATAGCCCGCATGATAGATTCATAAGGTAATTTGACTTTCTTTCCTGGAAAGTGCTCCATGCCTTTCTTTAATGGAAATTGGAATCTAATATACCCTTCCTTCATATCAATAATCGCGCCAATCATTCGAAGGAAAGGTCTACCAAGAATAATAGGGCAAGAAAGATTGCAATCTATATCAAGAACGATAAAATCCACGGGCACCAAATTTCTATTTGAAACAATGAGAACATCATTGATCCTTCCCATTGGCTTTTTAATGGTGGAATCCGCAAGGTGCAAATTTAAAGAGCAATCATCAAGATCATGGAAACCTAGAATATCACATAAAGTTTTCAGAATCGTGGAAACACTAGCACCCAAATCACACAAAGCAAAACACTCATGATCTTTAATTCTAATCTTTATAGTAGGTTCCCACTCATCATTAAGTTTTCTAGGTATAGAAACTTCCAAATTAAGTTTTTCATCATAAGATTGCATCAAGGCATCAACAATGTGTTTGGTAAAAGCTTTGTTTTGACTATAAGCATGAGGAGAATTAACAACGGATTGCAACAAGGAAATACAACCTTCTAAAGAACAATTATCATAATCAAATTCCTTGAAATCCGAGATAGTGGGTTCAATACTATTTAAAGTTGTGACCTCTCCAATCCCACTTTTACCAAATTTAGCATCAAGATCTAAAAATTCCGAATTCTTGGGACGCCTTCTAGGTAAAGTTGACTCATCATCAGTCCCATAATTATCAAGATTCATATTGCAAAACATAGATCTAATAGGAGACGCATCAATAACTTTAAGATCTTCATCATTATTTTCATCTAACTTTTCTGCTTTGGCGGCCATCTTATTGACTAAGGTGGCTTGCTTATCAGAAAATTTGGCTATAGCATTTTCAAGCCGGGTAATTTGAGCGTTAACACCATAAAATTCTTTATTCATATCATCAAGCTCTTTGTTCATAAACCCCAAAAAACCTTTTTGTTCCTTAAGCTTTTTTCTAAAGAAATTATTATGCTCAAATTGCAAATTCATAAAGCTTCTAATATTTTATTCAATCTCTTCCAACCTTCTGAGAAGGTGGTCAAAACCCTTAGGCAAAGCCATAAGGACAAACAGGCACACAAGCAAGCAGAAAAAGGCAAGCAAAAAGAGAGGAGGAGATTGGGAAAGAGAGGGCGAATAAAATGGCAAGGGTGAAGTGGGGGAGAGGAAAACGAGAGGCAAATGGCAAATAATGTAAATGCGAGGGAGATGGTTTTGTGATGGGTACTTGGTATGTCTTGACTTGAGCGAAGACCTCCACGGCAATGGCGCCAGAAATCCTTCTTGCTATGTCTTGAGCTTGCGTTGGTTTTCCTTGAAGAGGAAAGGGTGATGCAGCAATAGTAGCGTAAGTATTTCCCTCAGTTTTTGAGAACCAAGGTATCAATCCAGTAGGAGGATCCTCAAAAGTCCCACGCACCTACACAAACAAACAAAGAACTCGCAACCAATGCAATAAAGGGGTTGGCAATCCCTTCACGACCACTTGCAAAAGTGAGATCTGATAGAGATAGTATGATAAGATAAATATATTTTTGGTATTTTATAATATAGATGCAAAAAGTAAAGATGCAAATAAAAGTAGATTGGAAGCAAATATGATAAGAGATATACCCGGGGGCCATAGGTTTCACTAGAGGCTTCTGTCAAGATAGCATAAGTATTACGGTGGGTGAACAAATTACTGTCGAGCAATTGATAGAAAAGCGAATAATTATGAGATTATCTAGGCATGATCATGTATATAGGCATCACATCTGTGACAAGTAGACCGACTCCTGCCTGCATCTACTACTATTACTCCACACATCGACCGACTCCTGCCTGCATCTAGAGTATTAAGTTCATAAGAACAGAGTAACGCTTTAAGCAAGATGACATGATGTAGAGGGATAAACTCAAGCAATATGATATAAACCCCATCTTGTTATCCTCAATGGCAACAATACAATACGTGCCTTGCTGCCCCTGCTATCACTGGGAAAGGACACCGCAAGATTGAACCCAAAGCTGCACTTCTCCCATGGCATGAAAGATCAATCTAGTAGGCCAAACCAAACTGATAATTCGAAGAGACTTGCAAAGATAACTCAATCATACATAAAAGAATTCAGAGAAGATTCAAATATTATTCATAGATAAACTTGATCGCAAACCCACAATTCATCAGATCTCGACAAACACACCGCAAAAAGAGTTTACATTGAATAGATCTCCACAAGAGAGGGGGAGAACATTGTATTGAGATCCAAAAAGAGAGAATAAGCCATCTAGCTAATAACTATGGACCCGTAGGTCTGTGGTAAACTACTCACAACTCATCGGAGGGGCTATGGTGTTGATGTAGAAGCCCTCCGTGGTCGATTCCCCCTCCGGCAGAGTGCCGGTGAAGGCTTCAAGATGAGATCTCGCGGATACAGAAGGTTACGGCGGTGGAAATTGTGTTTCGTTGGCTCCCTGGATGTTTTCGGGGCACGTAGGCTTATATAGGAGGAAGAAGTACGTCGGTGGACGCCCGAGGGGCCCACGTGATAGGGGGCCCGCCCTCCTATCTCATGGAGGCCCCGGCTGCTTCTTGACTTGCACTCCAAGTCCTCTAGATCACGTTCGTTCCAAAAATCACGCTCCCGAAGGTTTCATTCCATTTGGACTCCGTTTGATATTCCTTTTCTTCTAAATACTGAAATAGGCAAAAACAACAGCAATATGGGCTGGGCCTCTGGTTAGTAGGTTAGTCCCAAAAATGATATAAATGTGTAAAATAAAGCCCATAAACATCCAAAAGGGGTAATATAATTGCATGGAACAATCAAAAATTATAGATATGTTGGAGACATATCACATATGAAGATGTGCTATGCATGAATGTTGATCAGCATGATGTTAACTGGCTGGTAGTTCCATTTTCGACCATGAATAAAACTTCCAACATGATGTTAACCCTATTTGAAAATGCCTTGTTAATATAAACGGTCTGCCTCTGAAAGTTGCAGTTTCTTATCTGAAATCAACTTGCGCTTATCTCAAATCAAACTTGCGCTTTTCTCTGAGAATCACATTGTCTGCACTTTTATACTCCTATGAAACTACATTTTCTTAAGTGCTAAAAATAGATCTCTAGATTTCATAAAATACTTCATATGCTCAATACTGCAAATCTGAAATTCAAAAAACATTCATATCTGAAAGTACTCTCAAAATACACAACACAAAACACAATTCACAACCTGCAAATACTGACAACCCTAAGCTCCTCCTGACAATTCACAATCTGCCCGACTATTGGGCTGGGGGGGCAGTCCCCTCCTATTCCTCGGCGGTAGACAGCCGCCCCGTGAGACGATGTGAACGGCGAGGGAGAGGATGGCGGGGAAGTGTCGTCGGGCCAACTGCTTTTCTCCTCTTGCAGTTGGGTTCGGTCGACAAAGACTCCACCGGCTTGCTCTGGCACAACACCCTCATAAACAACAACCTGTAGATGCTTGATCCTTCATTCTCTGTTGGATGCTCCATCTAGGATCGATACTCCCACCACCGCTCCCTCATGATCGGATTTGGTGAATCTGTTTGCTCCATGGCCCAGAGGAGCAGCTCTGTGTACTCCCACGCGACTCCCTCCAGGAGTATCGCGCCTTTTCGCTCTGTTGCAGATATTTGGCCATGGATGTCGCCGTTGCCACTAGTTGGTCCTTGTTGTCAAATCAAGACTGTATCTCCAACATCCTAGCTAGCTTCACAGGGTCGCCGTCTGCGATCCTCACGTTTGAATGGAAGAGGAGAGGAGCAGCGCTGGTTTTGGATTAGAACGGGAGAGGAGCAACGCTGTTTTTGGATTGGAACAAGAGAGGAGGGGTGGTGGTTTTGAAATGAAAGAGGAGAGGAGCGGCGCTGGATTTAGATTGGAACAGGAGATGAGCAGTGGTGGTTTAAGAGGAGAAGAGCGGAAGAGCGGCGCTGGTCTTGGAAGTATTTTTTTGTTTTGCGTATTTTGGGTCAAAGTTTCACCACGTATTGTATTTGACAAGCAAAATGTGAAGGCATATCACCAAAAATTGTATCGTTTGGTTCCTATCTGAATGTACTTTCAAATTATATTATTTTTGCAACGTATAACATATGTTTTATTTGTGAAAATCATGGTCAATTATGACCCGTAATAAGAGGGAGACTAGTTAATGTGGGGTCGCTTAATTGAAGGGTAAATTGATTTTGATTTTGATCCACCACAACTACCGCCCTCTCGTCTAATCCTAAATCGCTGCCAAGACGCCCTCTCCCTCTTCTCCATTGCAAAACCACCTCCTCTCCTCTCCATCATCTCCATTCCAAAACCATTGTATCGCCTCTCCTCTTCTCCATTGCAAAACCGCCTCCTCTCCTCTCCATCATCTCCATTCCAAAACCACTGCCTCGCCTCTCCTCTTCTCTATTGCAAGACCATCGCCTCCTCCCATCTTCCAAAGCTAGCACCGACCACTCAAAAGGACATCTATGGAGAGGATGCAGAAGTGAATCAGCAGATCGCCAATGTGAAGCACTGTGCAAAGTTAGCTGTGTTGAAGGAGATCCTTACTTGGTTTGTAAATGAGTGGGAGATTTTGAGGACGGTGAGGGCCATGTGGCAATGTATGCGAAAGAGCGACACGGCGATGAGGGCGGCGATGTACATGTACTCCACGGCTCCAGTCACACCGTAGTCCTCCGAGTTCATCGAGTATCTCCTTTGGGCGATGGAGCAGACAGATTCGCCTGAGGCGACAGTCAAGCGAAGGTGGTGGGCGTATAGGTCGAAGGTCGAGCACCCAGAGGATAACGAATCTATCGAGTATGGTGTTCCGTTTGTGAGGGTGCAGAGCTATCCGGAGCTACAGGAGTATTCGTTCTCCCACCACAAGAGGAGGCCGGATGGCACGATGTCGCTTCCCAGCCGTTCTCCATGGTTCCCTCGATGCTCACCTTGTTTCAATGGTGGCGGTAGGGTTTATGCTTCGCACTAACCTAATCTTCCACCTGCTCATGCTTACAATCAGTGTGACAGCTAATGAAAATCATGCTTACAATCAGTCTTTGAGTACTACGCCAATCACCCTAAAATAGCTCTGGACCTTTGGGTCAAAGTTGTGACACAGTGTATAAACAAAAATAGATTGGTGCTTCTTTCAGAAAAGAGTACTCCCTAGAAAACTGCCAATATAAGCTACTAGTATTTGGTTAGAGGATTTGCTGCCGAGAAAGATCCGTCCATAGAGAGCGCCACACATCCCAATGGTGGTGGTCGATGCCAATGCGTGCATGGAGCATGGTTGGTGTCGGTAATTTTTACTTGGCACACCTCGCACTCTGCATATATGCCGGTTCCATACGTACATTTGTGCAGTTCCACCAAAATGCAGCTGAATAACCCTGTTTGCACAGATAATGAAAAAGTGTGATTACATTATAGTGGCACTAGTTGATGAAACACACAAAATAAATAGAAGAAAATATTGCGATAGTATCATAGTATGCCATGCTGCGAGGGCGAGATGGGCCCTGCGACGCCTCATACGGTACGCCTCATACTGGAAATTGTCCCAAGTCTCCCAAATACACCTTCTCCCAGTGATGAACATCAGTGTACAGCGGTAGTACAAGGAGGCGCCTTGAGACATTCGAATCTCTATTTGTGCAGATCAACTAAAATTAAGCACCCCAGTTTGCAGAAATGCTTAACCATTAACAATGGGACTAGTTGATGAAACATACATTAACAAAGAGAAGCACTTTCTTTATCTACATAGGAAATGAAATGATAGAGAGGACACTCGCTCTATTTTAACTGTATTATTACTTCATTTTATCAGTGACACTAGGGTCGAGCAGGTGGCAAACGAGGTGTACCGTGCGTCACAAGGATGGAGGCCGGGGGTGCTTAGACTGGGATGCTGAAGCTGGCTCTTTCAGTCACCAACATGGATGATTCATTCATGGGACCTTTTGGTGCAGTTCACCTAAAATGAAGCAATGTCCCGTGAGCTAGCAGCTTCTTCTTCATTTTTTTAAGAAAATGGCTCCAGCCCCGGTTCCTTTTCCATCAGAAAACGAAACATACAAAGCTTCTTCTTCATTAGTTGCAATAAAATTGAGCAACATCAAGGTTGGTTGTGAAGCTCCTGGAATGTTCAACTATAATTTGGATATCATTTGTGCAGTTCAACTAAGATTGAGCGTGAAATGTATATCTCTGTTTGCACAAAAAAAAGGTGGAAAGGAGGGTGACTAACAAGTGATGAAACATGCATCAAATGAAAATAAGCATGTTCCTTATCTGAAGGGCAATCCTACATGGATAGTAGCAATTTCTAAAGCAGCAGCATTGCTAGATATTAGTGTGGGTATTAGGATTAACTATGACAATCGTTAAATACGACATTACTTTAATGGTGCCATTGCTTCATTTTACCAGCAACGTTACATTAACAGCTGCGACAGAGTCGGTATTTGGGCACGGGAGAGTAGGCAGACCAGGACAGTTGCATTTCTAACAAAAAGAGGCAACTTATCTTAATGGGAAATTTAGCAGGACATGTAAAAAAGTGCCATTGATTCATATTACTGGAGGCATTACATTGAAAACAACATTGATTTAACGTGTCCTTACTTTTAACAGTGTGATTGCTACATTTTACCAGTGGCATTACATAAGAGTAGCTCAGGGCAACAAACATTAGAACAGGATATCTGGGTTGGTCCCATTTTTGTTCGGTATAGCCACCTTATACTATGTGAGGCTAGCAAATCTAGTGATGGACTTACTCTGTTGACTTGCCCCCCAGTCCCCACTTTCTTTCCTTTTTCAACCAATAGTTCGGGTTTATATTGAGTTTGTACTACGTTTCCCTCTATTTCCCTATTAGACCTGGAGACCAGTTGGATAGCCAGTCTCTGCTACTTTTCGCCCCCATTATTTCCTCTTTCGACCCAGTCCTAGATTCAGGTAACAAATCTTCCCCCACCCCCACCCCCTTTCTTCCTTGTTTGAACCAAGTAGTGCTAGATTCGAGTGCATGAACTAGTTTTACCTCTTAACCATAAAAATTTAGGTGGTTTTCGAACAGCCGATCGATCCTATCTACGAGGGGGGCTGAGAAATAGTAAAAGATACAAATGCAGCGACGTCAGGAGCTCGGGAAGTAGAGCAAGGCCGGTTTCGAAGGAAGTTATACCTGAGGGTCGCCGGGATGTCGTTAGGTGGGCGGCGGGAGGCCGGATCTTCCGACACTACGGCAGCAAGGAAGAAGGGGTCGAAGGCCCTCCCTCGCCAGCGGTGCTTGAGAGAGAACAGCAAGGCATGCTGATCGGGACGCGCCGGCAGTGGGTAAGAGTCGTCGCCGAGGACGACCGCGTGAACGTTTCACCTTCTCACCTTCCCCAGCGGAGAGGATCCGGTTGGATCTGTGACCAGCGGTGAGCAGAGAGAGTGTGGCCACCACTGTCGTGTTTAGATCTGGAGAGGACGAGACGGTGTGAAGAGAGCAACACTAACAAGCAAGCGCGGAGGCTCCTGCCTATATAGTGGAGTACTAGTTTTCTTTTGCGGAGCCGGCTTGACCTCGTCAATGACTGTCGAGAAGTCTTCATGCACGTGGCCCAGAGGCGCAGTTGTCGTCATTTTGATCTGAAGCACCGAATTATAACATATAACACAAACAAATGCCACATGACAAGAAATCATAACCTCACTGCCCAAAGGAGACAACATGAATCCCAACAGACAAACTAGACGAGGATCAAAGCTCAAATTAAAGATAAGCTCGTAGAAAAGGGGTCCCTCGATAGATGTCCTAATTAACATAGCCGGCTTGAGCGCTTGACCTAGATGGCAACCGAGTAGTCTTCGTGCATGTGCCCCCAATGACTAGCCCAACTCAGTTGTCGCTGTTTAACCCTCGCAGTGATCCGAAGCACATGACACCTAATTTTGCGAGATGACAAGAAACCTTTTTTTAGATTTCTCACCAGGACTACAGCCCTGTACAACACAGCATGCACGATATGTAGACGATAGCCAATCCAGGCGTGTCTGCTAGAGTTTGGTCACATGCATGTACGAACTGATCTTCCGTGTCTTGCAGCGATCGTCCAGGCACCAACGTAGTACCACACTTCTCTAGTACTATCGCTCGTCTCTCTCTTCTATTAAGTCACCCGACTTGCGGGGGCGGGGAGTGTGCCTATGGTCGGTTCTCAATTGCGGTCCCACATGTGTGTGCAAACACAATGACGCGTGTTCCATTCGGAGAGCAGCGTGCCAGACCGACCGACCGTCTACGGTGCGACGAGAACGCGACGGGCGTGTTGTATACTTCGTACATGTGTACCGCCATTTTCTTGAGGCTTTGCTCCATGGCGCAATCCATGGATACAAAATTAGTATACTGTACTATTTAAAACTCGAGGGCGGGGCTTTTCATGCACGGTAGGCGGGGCAGTTCCGCCTAGTCGGTTCGACAGAGACACGAGAAGATGAGGGAGTAGGCTGCTGCAAATGTAGGGATGTGTGATTTGACAGCGAGTTACTGCTGGACAAGTGGAGCCCCGTGATTTGACTTGTCATTGTCATTTTAACTTCGGCGCTATGACTGGCGTGAGTCTCCCGATTCCTGACCACCTCCATACATGTGCATCTCCCAATGCTACACCATGTAGAGGTTGGCACTTGCATGAGAGCCCACTTCTCCACTTTTTCCTTGCCTCTTTCCTCCACATATGCAAAAATGCCATGTAAAGTGGGCTTTATAGCCCACTATTGTACTTACTTGCTCCTACAGGTGCTAAGCTTGCCACATAGGCATAAAGTCTGATGTGGCAAGTTAATTAAGAAGAGAGAGACTAGTTTGGTGACCCAAGGAAGAAACAGTGCTAAGCGCGTGTACCTAGGTGAAAAGACAATTTTGAGTCTATAGCTAATTAAATGAAGCAAACTTAGCAACAAGAAACTAATAAGCACCTATGCATTGGGGACTTGATTGTTAAGCCATTTAATGCCCTTAGCAACTCATCTAAGCACCATTTCATTGGAAGAGGTCACTCCTTGGCAAATGCAATAAATACTACTCCCTCTGTCCCATAATATAAGGACGTTTTAGGCACTACACTAGTGTCAAAAACGTTCTTATATTATGCGATGGATGGAGTACAAAGAAAGAGATTGGGAGAAGTAAAAAAACACTTCTAGCCAACCTTATAGCTAACCTTGTTGTAGTATGAGTGACTAAGTGATGACTATGTATGACATGCCAACATCAGATAGCCTAACGCACCATGTTAAATCTCCAAGGGAGCGACCGCGCGAGCGACGCGACGGTCGTGGTACACTACTAGGAAAAGGGCTATAGATAGGATTGATTCTAATGGTGCACCGTGGAAGCAGTGCGCCACTACTATATACTAATGGCGCACCTGCTTTACGTCGCCATTAGTGTGGAAGACACTAATGGCGCACCGCAAAAGTGGTGCGCCACTAGTATGAATTATTATTTTTCCATTTTCCCATACATACTAATGGCGATCCGGTCCATAATGCGCCATTACTATATATAATTACTAATGGCGCACTGCAGGTGCAAAGGCGCCATTATCAGAAATTTTGTTTTATTCTTTTTTTGTAAAACTACTAATGGCGCACCGTCTGGCGATGCGCTTATTAGTAACTAGGAGTTACTAATGGCGCATCGGCAGATGGTGCGCCAATAGTAACCTGGGACCAACAAGATATTTTGGACAGCCCACACCTACCCACTCACTTTCCCCACTTCATTCCATCCACCTCCTTCTCCAAGCTTTCGGCCATCTCCTCCTCCTCATTTCCACCATAGATTCAACAAAATTAAGTGGTGAAATTACCTTTTTTGATAGGTAAGTAAGGAAAGCTATCTTCATGATATAGATCTACTTTTTTTCTCCCTAGCTCGCTTCCAACAACGTGCACATGCACTTTTGTGGCCTAGCTAGATCTATGTATGTTTGTGGTGTTGCAAGTGTTTGTGGTGTTGCATATATGTTTGTGTTTGAAGGTACCGGTATTTGAAATATGCGATAGTTGCCAATATTTTGCCGGAATGTTTTGATTCATTTCCGTTTCAGCGAGAATTTTGGCACTATGCATTCTTTTTGGTCCTATTTTTAGGGAAGGTCATGCCAAATTTTTCTTGGTTCTAACATATCGTTTTGCTCTACCCCGCAGCGCGACCATGGTCCGCACGATGACTGAAGGCATCGTGAATAGGTTTTGAGCTCCGCAAGGCCGAGATGCTTCAAAAGAACGAGACGGAGATAAGATGTCCATGTCGAAGATGCAAGTCAAGAGCCTTATTGCGCACCGGATTCCGGCAGGTGCGGACCACCGCTTCTTGCGTGGTTTCATGGATGGCTATCGGTGGCAAGGTGATGAAGATGACTATCAAGTCGCCCATGGCCGGGCCGGGCAAGAAATGAGGAAGGGCAACAAGACAAGTACCACCGCGGCGAGGGCGAAGCGAGAAGACGAAGAATCTCCGTGACATGATCACGACGGTGATGTTGTACACGATCATCATGTAGAAGATGTCGTACATGATGATGAGGAAGATCAAGACGAAGGGCATGATCATGAAGATGAAGATGCCGGAGCAGACGACGATGGAGGTTGGGTGCAGGACCTCATATTCAAGAGTCGCTTCTCAAGCGGACGGATAACGCAAGAGCTGCCGCCGAGAGAAAGCCAAGCTGGATCAACCGGAGATAGACGCGGTTACTCCATTGTATGAAGGATGCAGGCCGAGGATACCCGCCGAAAGTAACGCTCATGGCTCGAGATGAAGGTAAAACACAAAATGACCGACGCATGCTTCGACGAGAACATGTCATTCTGGCACGAACGTCTTCCCAAGGGGAACAAGTGCCCGACCAGTTTCGAGGAGGCGAAGAAAATCGTGTGTCCTCTAGATTTACCGCACGTAAAATACCATGTGTGCATGAACAATTGCATCATTTATCGGGACGAGCACGCGGAGTCTACCATATGTCCGGTGTGCGGCGTCACTCGATACAAGAAGCGGATGACACCACTGATGGTGCCGCCGAGGATGCCACCACTGATGATGGCGGCGCACACACAGATGGCAGCCAACCGAAGAAGCAAAGGAAGGACCGGCGCTCAATGCGCTCCGCACCGCCAAGGAGGAATTACTCAAGTGGACTCGACGGAATCCAACGGAGCCCAAACATATAGTCAAGGGCACGCGGTTCAGCTCGGTGCATTCTCCAAACACCGCCTCGATCAACACCGAGAACCTTAGGCATAAGGACCGAGGGAATTTGCGCAGCCTCCTCTTCACGGCTGCACGAACGATACAAGTTCCCCGAATTTGAAAACACACGCCTCGTGGAATAGAGGAACAATGCCGCCTCACGAAGATGAGCACGGCCTGCTTACTTGGAGAAGCACGGTGAAGAGAATGATTGATAAAGGTGATAGTTATGACAAGATCAAGGCGAAATATCATTTGATGAGCGAAGATGAGTACAAGGAGTTCAAGATCAAGTACCGAGCCCCGCAAGCTCAATCAAGTCGATGGGGGAAAGAAATGCGGAGTTGAACTTAGGGGAACACAAACTCGTCCCGGCGGTTATAGAGTGGCGGAGCCTATATGGGACAAGGAGGACACGGAGCGTGCCGAGCAAAGCCTACCGCCCGCCGAGAAATACAGCGGTGACAAGCGCATCAGAACTATGTCGGGGCCCGCACAAGGAGGACCCGATAACAAAGGAGCTTACCACGGATCCGAAGACCAGGGCGCTTGAGCTTGTTCTGGTAAGGAATACACCCCCGCGTAATTAGCTCCATATGGTTGCACTCTAATTAATCCCCAATATTTCTAAATGGTTCATGTTCCTTTCGCAGGACAATGAAAGCAGTAGCGCGGGGTCGTCTAAGAGCTCCCCTTTCGACACCCCTTTAAATAGGGCGTTGAACGTAATGAAAAAGAAGGATAAGCTCGATAAGCCGACGTCAGCTGGTCGTGTGGCCGACAAAGGCTTGTCCACAAAATGGGGGTCATACTATACCGCTGGTGTGCGGAAGGAGAAAAAGGCCAGCTCGGAAAGCCAGACGCGCGAGGTTGAAGCACTCAAGGCACAAGTGGCACGGATTCCGGAGCTTGTCCAAGAGCAAGTGGAACAACAGCTGGGAACGAAGCTCAACGCCATGGTGCCTACGTTGATTCATGGGCTGGCGACGTGGATTGCGGGCGGCCAAAAGGGGCCTCCCCCGGTTCCCAGCTTCACGGCCAAGAACTTCGCAAGCAAGGGCGGCGGCACCATTGGTGTCTCCGCGGCGGTGCCATTGGTGTCTCCGCGGCGGCACCATTGGTGTCTCCGCGGCGGCGCTTATTGGTGTCTCCGGCGGAGGCGGTATTCGTGTCTCCGCACCGCACGGCATTGTTGGAGCTTAATGCACCCGGTGTACGCCGACCGCACCTCGCCAAAGAAGCGCCCCTCCGTCGATGTATCGCCGCCCGCCGTTGGCGGTGCTCGACATTAGCCGAGCTCGACGGCATCACGGTAACTAAGCCTCTCGGTCGATGACTTCATCTCCTTGTTTTGATCGGGCATCCTCGACGCCCTATACATGTTTTCGCAGGTACCGCCGACGTTCCTTGCACTCTTCTGCACTTCGTGGGCGCCGAGTTGGTGGATGTCGCCAAGGGCGTAATCGCTCAACCGGCAACCCCATGTTCCACGGTAATCCGATGCCAACCACAATGTATAGGGTTGAAGTGGTCCAGTGCTGCCAGGCTGCGACGAGCTGTTACCTCCGATTCGACCATTGGGCCGACGAAGAAGATGAGATGACCCTCGGCACTGCGTAAAATCGCCCTCGCTATGGCGAAGAGCCGATTCGCTTGGGGCGGGGACACCACCCACGATAAGACCGCCATCGTGCGGCGCCAAGCCATGGCAAGAACGCCGCAACGCTACCAGACCTGCCGGACATCCCTATGGCACAGATCCGGACAGCCCTATGGCACAGATCCGGACGGCGACGACAACGACGACGGTACATTTACCAAAGTTGACAAGTACTTTGCGAACATGGGTACGCCGACGAGTTCTGCGGCCTCTTTCTCAAGAACCCAGCCAAGACCACCGCGATCTAGCTGGTACGGCGGAGAAATCCAATTGCAACAAGCGCCGCCCATGTTCAGCTCTCGAGACACGCCCAGCCTCCCACCTTCACCGAGCCTCGAGATAGCCGAGGCGCGAATATTATCAGCCCCAACACGCAAGAAGGCGGTCTGTGAGTAGAACTCGTCCCATTACAGAGATCAAGAAGAAGGGCCGAAACGAAGACTAACAAGGGCGCCGTGCGAGCCACCGGCACCGAAGTTCGATCCGTGCTCGGACGGGCCACCTTCACCTAAGGATATCTCGAGGAGGGTGCATGTGGCGGGTAGGGCGATGCTACCGCCAAATATGCTGAATGCCGCAACCGGTGCTATGCGGAGTCTGCACGATGTTGTTCTGATTTTGGAGAAGCGGCATCTCGAGAGAAGGATGTGGCATACCCGGTTTTCGTGGCCAAGGTGCCGAGAGCAAGGGCTTTGTGGATGGCGACATCGGGGTATGATCGCCCTGCGGTTTGATGACATCTTTGCTATGTTTAACCTTCATCCGCTTGCACTACACCTTCGCTCGGCTGTTTTCGCCGAGCATGCAGATGCGGATCATTAGAGACAATACCGGACATTGTGATAGTCGACCCTTCTACATGCGTGCAAGCACTTGAGCAGCGCTGGGGACCGCCAAGTTGCGAGTTCACACCTCAAGGCGCTATTCGCAAACGCAGATAAGGATAACTTCCTTGTGCCTTACTTTCCGAGTAAGTCATCCCTTAACCGCCTGTAACATATGATTTCTTAGATTTCGATCGTTTTTTTTTCTAACATTCCGTGTTACGTGCAAAGACACATTGCACACTCATCCTCTTAAGCCGAAATATTCCATGGCCACGATTTCGACCCGAACCGAACTCCATGATAGACTACACAAATGTGAAGAAAGTTCTTGATGATGTTCTCCCGGCCACGCCTAACTGGAGGCACCTTCACCAGCCAGTTCGTAAATGCGGCAAGCACATCTTCTCACACAATATGAAGTTCTCTGCGTCAAGCAGCACCTTTGTGGTCGAAGGATGCCTACTACGCCATCCATCACATGCGGCGATCGTAAGGACCATCATCACCTTCGCTACCAGATAATCTCAAAGATTGGGCCGCGAGCTTGTCGGCAGTCCAGACGCGGACCTCGCATAAGAATTCGCTCGATCCGATCGGAGTTTGCGGACATCATCCATCAAGATGTCCTTCATACGTCGGGCAGTTCTTCCTCGATATCAACCGTCCAACAGTGAGATAGATGGAATGCTACAAATGCAGGGTGACAACGATCATGATTTCATGACCATCGCGACAGACGGCGGCTTCATCCACGCCTCTGTCCGATGAGTCGAGTCGAAAGTAGTGATGTGTAGTTCTGAAACATTGATTGGCTCATGTTGTAATTAAACTTTAATGAATTTGTATGTCTCTTTGGTTTGGACGGTTGTTCAACTTAGATGTAATCGATGCTATTTATTAGTAGGACCATGAATCGTGCTATTAATGTCTTGCTTTTCTCTTCCGATCCTTTTGTTGCATACTTACACATTGCTTATGTATTGTCTCGTTGTTTGGCTTGTGCATAGAAATGTCGTCGTATGTCGTGTACAAGGGTAAGGTTCCCGAGTCTACGATGACCGGAGGAGTGTCGGAGACAGGTTCACCGTTCAGCGGTAATAGCTTAAAAAGGGTACACCACTAGGGCGGAGGCCGAATCTAGATACGCCCGCCATCTAGCGGTGAGAGAGGAGGAGCGTTGAGGAACCGGATGAAGACCAGTTTGATCGCGATGATGCTCATCGTGATGACCACAGCTCTCTTCTATGTGATGGTAGTTTAGATGATCGATATCGACTTGTAATGTGAAGGCAAACTCGATACTCATGGGTCTTGAGACTTGTAATGTTTTATCTTTGTCCGGTCTTTTGAATCCGGAGACTAATATGATGAATTGTATTCGAGACTAATCTTCTATTGTATTTGATGAATCTGATGTTGCTGTGTGCTTCTGCTCATATTCTATGCAATAATATATTTTGTAACCTGTGCAAAAATTAGAAAAGCAAAAAAATAAAACCTAATATTCATACTAATGGCGCACCACACAAGACACTAATGGCGACCGTGATCATCACACTAATGGCGCATTAGCTGCTGGTGCGCCATTAGAATGCCAAAGCACATTTGTACATATGGCCCCGGGAGGCATTCTAATGGCGCATCGCAGTTATACTAATGGCGCATTACGTGGTGCGCCATTAGAACACCGATACTAATGGCGCACAGAAGAGTGCGCCATTAGAATTTAATTCTAATGGCGTGATGCCAGTGGCGCACCAGTAGTGCGCCATTAGAAGGCAAATTCGGTGCGCCACTAGCATGCCTTTTCCTAGTAGTGGTAGGCGCGACCATGATACGGGCTGCTGGCAGCCCTTGGATCTGAGATCAAACGGTCGCATGCTAAGTTGCTGAAAATTTGCAGAATAACCCTCCAGGATAGGATATTCACCCATAGGTCTAGAATCACGCCATGCAACCGTTCGATCTCAGATCCAAGGGCTCTCAGAAGCCCGTAACACGGGAGAATGGAAAGCCACTACCCTACCATTCGTACGCTGGCAGTTCACTCCTACTCGTCCCCGCACGTCCTTTAATATTACGGCGGTTCGCTCCTAGTCGTCTCGTCCTTTCACATTACGGCAGTTCCACTAATCCTAACCCTCCTCCCAAATCCATGGCGTCCCAAATCTCCATGATCGGCGATGAGTACAAGGTTAGAACCATCACCGGTGATGATTTCGATGTCATATACACCCGTTCTTCCACGGCGGTGAAAGGATGCCTTGCTCGTTTTAGACGCATGTTTGAAAACTCAGATGATGAGTGGGTCGCTGGGCTAGATGTTGAGTACACCACAGTCCTGGGACGAGAGAAGGATCTAAAGGAGGAAGAGAGGAAGAAGCCCTCCGTGATCTGGGTTTGTGTGCATGACTTATGCTTGGTCTACCACATATGTCATACCGACGTTGAATGCCAGGATTTTAAGAACTTCCTCAAGAGCGACCTAGTCAAATTCGTTACTGTAGACTTTACGAGCGATAAAAGAGTCCTGGGTCGGATAGGCCTCGTTATAGGCAACCCCTTCGACCTCTAAAAGAATCGGCTGCTGCCCTCCAGTGGTCAGCCTTCAATGCTGACCCTGGCAGGAGCCATGGTTCATCCTTCATACGGTAAACTGGAGAAACCTCATTACACGTTTCATCGTCATGCATGGCAGCGGAATGTAATAGATATAGACCACATCCACTACGCTGCAATGGATGGCTACCTTTGTTTCAGTATCTACAAGGGTTGGATGAAGAGCAAGAGCCAAGTGTGCGGTTCAAGCAAAGAAGTATCGGCCAAGAGGAAGAGGGACAAGGACGAAGTCGAGGACGTGGACGAGGACTCCGAGTAAGGTGGCAGTGTCATTGCTCATGATGGTTCTAATGCAGTGTCTACAGGATTAGTTGCATAGTTTAATTTCGGGTGTGCTTCGTTTAATTTGAGGGGTGTGTTGTGCTGAGCCCCCAGCAGAACTATGTTATGTTTCTTCTCGTTACTTTAACTCTTCAGTACGTACATACTTCATCTTTTAG
This sequence comes from Aegilops speltoides, assembly GCA_021437245.1. NCBI lineage: Eukaryota > Viridiplantae > Streptophyta > Magnoliopsida > Poales > Poaceae > Aegilops > Aegilops speltoides. The sequence goes on from CM038142.1 coordinate 55,908,152, forward strand.
TTGGTATAGTACTACCACTTGTTTCTTCACATTATATATGTACAATATATATGGCCAACATCATATAGCCAGCAGTTTAGTTGTCAAAGAGTTTCAGGGTGTTGTGCTGGACACCATTATTGTGACTAGCTTTTTTAATAGTACTATATGCATAATTTGGCGATGAGCGCTCTCTATATGTACCACCTTTTTTTAATTTCAATTTGCTCCATGGTGCAATCCATCGATACTACTACTGTACAAAAGTATACATTTTTAAAAGTCTAGAGGGCGGGGCAGTCTAGCTTGGTCGGTTTCACGAGAGGCGAGGGACTTTGTGATTTGACGGCTCATTACTGCTGGAAGGCGGGGCCTTGTGATTTGACTGCTCGTATAAATGTGCCGACGACCTAAGGAGGAGCAAAGAACTGTGCGGTATACTCAAGTTTTCCACTGTAGTAGTACTATGATGGAGGAGCACGGAACATGGCAGCCCAGTGCCATATGGCAATAAAACATGATCTAATTTGCTAGTCATCTCATTGTTAGCATTGTTCTATTCATGCCTCACAGAGAACCTGACACGTGTGGTGAAACACCCGAAGCAAAAGATGAAACACAGGAGCAAAATAAGAAGGAATATTATCACCCCAAATGATCTAATTCACCGCAGAGTCGTAACTGCTTCTTCATCGCCTCCACGACCTCCATATCCTTGCGCGTCTCCTCCGCCATCTTCTTCATTTTGTCCATGACGCGGGATTTCTCGACGTGAGCCTTCATCATCTGTTCCACGGCCGCATTACGTACCTTGACAGCAGCCGGGTGCTCGATGCGGAGCTTCACCAACTCCTCCTTCTATTCCATGACGAGGGCCTGCAGCATCTTCATCGAGGAACTACTATTCTCATGCAGCTTCTTCCAGCCGGTGTTCTTCTCCTTCAACAGGTCGAGCTCGTGGCAGAGCTTCGCCTTGTCCTCCTGAAGTTGCAGGATTTTGCTGGTCACCTTCTTCTCCGAGGCATTGCCCTTCTTCAGCAGCATCACCAAGCCGGCAGTCAACTCCCCATGCTTATTGAGCTCAGCGGGCATGTCGTCGAGGCTCTCCTTCAGCAGCTCCACCAAGCCGTGGATGAACTCCTTCTGCTTATTGAGGTGCTTATTGAGCTGATCGAGCATGTCATCAAGGGATAACGACTCCAGCGCCACCGGCTCGGCATGTTCGCCTCTGCGGCTAGGGCGCTCCTGGGAGCCATCGCCTGCCCGTGAGAGATCTTTCGAGGTCTCCACGTGGCGGCGAGCCCTCTCTTTTTTTGCAGCCTTGGTCGTCGCTCCCTTGTTACGAGTAGTTCTCGACCTAGAGCTCTGCTCACCGGCGATGGCAAGGACAAACGAAGAAGAAGCACTTATGAGGAGGAAAGGTAGAGTAATTTTCGGTTAGGTAGTTCCCCTTTTTATCGCCTAAGTACTAGCACTAGTACTAATACCTGCATAGTGGGAACACGTTCAGGTTTGGTACATACTAGTAGGTGTGAGCAGGCTTTCGAATGCGATGGGACAAGGTAAAGATTAATTGATGGTTTTGGTTTCGAGGCCCGAAACGGCTCCCGATGAGTTTAGTGGAACATAAATTTCAAGTAGACTACACTGCTCAAATGCGTAAATATTATGTTACTGTCAAAAATTGGCACAAAATACGAAGGAGACCAATGGAAGTACTACTAGCAACCCATGATTTAACTACTCGCATGCGCGCAGTGGAGTAGTAATGTCTTTCTTCCGCCCTCACGTCCACTCAATTTGCATGCGCTATATTAATTGACCATCAATGAAGTGAACAACTTTACACGCGTCAAATTATCACATGGGGTGGATCTTGGTACAAAATTTTGTCCGCCCGTGTACCTGCGTGTGCGTGCGAGGGAATGAGTGCATGCGTGGCGTGCGTGCACATCTTCGCTTCGTGCATGTACCGACAATATGGCTCAGGGAGGACGAGTACATTCTTCTGGAACCAGCAGCACGTCACTGTGATCAATCCACACAAGGAGGTCGCAACAACGCCTCCACATGTGCCACCTGGCTTCATGAACTGTAAGAGAGACACTGTGTAGCGTGCTATTGGAATTCTAATTTATGTGTTTTGCACATACTCGAAGTACTAGTAAGGTACACGTGCATTGCACGCATCAGATTTTGCAACCAAATTATGAATAAATACCACACTATAGCATGTAAGCTCTGAGTCATATATGCCTGATGTAGACCTTCGTTTAATTCTTATAGTTCATCTCATTCAAAATCAATTAGTTTTTATTAAAAATCTAGGGCCTCTTGGATTCGTAGGATTTCCAAAACGTGGGAATAGGAAAAACATGGGATTATAGTGGAATGTCGTCTTGTACCCTACAGGATTGTACGAGTGTTTGATTGTGCATAGAAAAATGCAGAATTCTTTCAAAGAGGTTTGAGTGTGGAATGTTTCCTATGAAATCTAGTGCAAATGAATCATATGGAAAAATTCCTATGGTTTACAACCCTACGAATCAAACAACCAAGATAGGAAAAATTCCTAAGGATTAGAATCCTCCAAAATTCCTTTGAGAATCCTTTGAACCAAAGAAGCCCTTAATCTATTTTATGATTCATGGAATTGTGCGTTGTAAAGCATAAAGTAAAAACAAATAATGGCAATTCAACTAGAAAAAAGTTTGGGCAGTTATGATACGGAAGATTCTAGAACAAAGGAAAACCACTGTTGTTTTGAGGTTTGTGCATTATGCTTAAGTTCAACCATGGAGTCTGCTAGATTGTACATGTGGCAAAATCCGGCGGGGGGCTAGAAGATGGTGCGAGGGGTCGAGTGGAGGGAGACTATGAAGGAGTGCACAAAGTGCGGGATTGATATTTAGAGAGAGGGGGCGAGAACGTTGCGCGCAGTGGCGGAGCCATGAAAAATAAATGAGCTAGCGGACCAAGCATTGCTAATCCTTTATGAGGAGGGCCAATTCATGAACTTAAACTATTTTTACCAGCAATTGTCAATGATCACATTCATATTAGCCTCGATATATAGTGATGTTAGGGGGGCAGGGCCCTTGCTGCCCCCTGTCTTCGCCATTGTGCGTGTGTCTGGGAGATGAAGCGGAAGGCATGGATGATGAGAGGGGGACGTTGGATATATAATTAATGTGGGTGTATTAGCTATATATGTAGGGGTTGTTTGGTTCTAGGCCTAGGAGTGCCACACTTTGCCATAAAATGTTGCCAAACTTGCCTAAGGTTAGTTCTTCAAAATGAGAGCCACAAGTTGGCAAGCCTAAGGGAATCTTGCCACACTTGTTGTGTGTATGTGATGTGGGACCATAGTGTGGCTTGCCTAAGATGTGGCTTGAACCAAACACACACCTAAGTTGGTCAAATTTGCCTAACCTTAGGTGTGGCAAGCTTTGGCAAACTTAGTCTCAAACTAAACAACCCCGTAATCCTATATAGAGAGGTATAGATTGATCGATGTGGACGTGGGAAAGAGGATGAGACCTCACTAGATATATAGATTGATCGGTTTGTGTGGAAAACTATGAAAGACCTAGCTATACACACACACACACACACACACACACACACACATAGAGGAACATCGATCGTTGCGCATGCACGTGTGAGAGATAAAGAATGCCCGACATGATGGAGAGGGGGATGTGTGTGGGTGTGTGCCTTCATGGGAGACTGACCTGAAGAAAAAGATTGCATGTGTGCGATGGATAATGCCGACTGGTAGCCTGTGTGCATACATGCACGAGAGAAAGTTAGTGGTACAATTATAAAGAGAAGACGACTGTGTGGGTGTAAAAGACTAGGTGAGGTCATAATCAATGTAAATTTGAATTCAAATATTTGAATAAGAGATCATGATGTTTGAAACCCATGCATGCATGAATATAACGGAGATCTGCGCGGTGTGGTTTGGAAACGAGCATGTTGTAATGTATACACATTGAACAAGGTCAGAGTGATTTGAATTTGAGATACCGATGGCAGACATCGTTTGGCCACATTGCATCCATGCATGGACACACTATTCTAATTGGAGATGATGGGTGGCTGTCGCATCACATATCTATATCTATACCCCTATATATATTATATATTATATTTTATATATTGTGTGCGGGTAACTTTAACTTTGAAAGATGGTCATTGGATGAGGTGAATCCGATGGTGCAGAGATGGCAAATTTGAGCACTACTGGTCATTGGATATCATCTAGATTCCACCAGATTTCGCCACATGTACAATCTAGAAGACTCCATGGTTAAACTTAAGCATAATGCACATACCTCAAAACACAAGCACTTCTTCTTTGTTCTAGAATCTTCCATATCAGAATTCCCCAAACGTTTTTCTACATGATTTGCCATTATTTGTTTTTACTTTATGTATCACAATGCACAATTCCATGAATCTTAAATTAGATTATCTTTCTTATAAAACCTAGATGATTTTGAATGAAATGAACTATAAAACGAACATCTACATCATGCATATATGCCTCAAAGCTTACATGCTATAATGTGGTATTTATTCAATATTTGGTTGCCAAATCTCATGCGTGCAATGCACGTGTACCTTACTAGTCTAAATGGTGTTTGTGTGTGTGTTGTGCGTGTTGAGGTGCAAATTGTCTTTTTTTTGTACACATTAAGCTTGTTCTCCCGAAGTTTCAAGCCGCGCCTTGTTATGCCGAAATTTCAAGCTAGCGTCTTTGTCTATCATGCTGCAAAACTCCCACCTCTTCAACCCGCGCCTTGTTACCCTGAAATATTTAAGATATATCTTTGTCTCGTTGTGCTCCGACAAATCCCTCCATCTCAACCCGCGCCTTGCTATTCCAAAATTACAACGCGCGCGAAAACTCCCACCTCCTGTGAAATCCCGACAGGCGAAATGCTCGTGGTACCCCTGAACCGAAAGAACCGCCTCAAATCGGTGGTGGTACTTTCGTAACTTACCCCACATTTCGGACAAGCGCGTCCCTAAGCCATGGTTCCCCACTCCCTGTTGGGTAACATAGTAATTTCAAAATTTTCCTACGCACACACAAGATCATGGTGATGCATAGCAACGAGAGGGGAGAGTGTTGTCTATGTACCCTCGTAGACCGAAGTGGAAGCGTTGACGCAATGTAGAGGAAGTAGTCGTACGTCTTCCCGGTCCAACCGATCCAAGCACTGTTACTCTGGCACCTCCAAGTTCTTGACACACGTACAGCTCGATGACGCACCCCGGGCTCCAATCCAACAAAGCTTCGGGGAGGAGTTCCGTCAGCACGACGGCGTGGTGATGATCTTGATGTTCAACTGTCACAGGGCTTCGCCTAAGCACCGCTACAATATGACCGAGGTGTAATATCGTGGAGGGGGGCACCCCACACGGCTAAGGAACGATCACGAAGATCAACTTGTGTGTTCTAGGGTGCCCCCCTGCCCCCGTATATAAAGGAGCCAAGGGGAGGGGGCGGCCGGCCAAGGAGGGGTGCGCCAGGGGGGAGTCCTGCTCCCACCGGGAGTAGGACTCCCTTTCTTTCCTAGTTGGAGAAGGAGAAGGGGGAAAGAGGAGGAAGAGGGGAAGGAAAGGGGGGGCGCCGCCCCCCTTCCCTTGTCCTATTCGGACTAGGAAGGGGAGGGGCGCGCGGCCACCTCCTGCCTCCTTCTCTCTTCTCCCTCAAGGCCCATGTAGGCCCAATAACCCCCGGGGGGTTCCGGTAACCCCCCGGTACTCCAGTAAAATGCCGATTTCACCCGGAACGATTCCGATGTCCAAATATAGGCTTCCAATATATCGATCTTTATGTCTCGACCATTTCGAGACTCCTCGTCATGTCCGTGATCACATCCGGAACTCCGAACAACCTTCGGTACATCAAAATACATAAACTCATAAAGAAACTGTCATCGTAACTTTAAGCGTGCGGACCCTACGGTTCGAGAACAATGTAGACATGACCGAGACACGTCTCCGGTCAATAACCAATAGCGGGACCTGGATGCCCATATTGGTTCCTACATATTCTACGAAGATCTTTATCGGTCAGACCGCATAACAACATACGTTGTTCCCTTTGTCATCGGTATGTTACTTGCCCGAGATTCGATCGTCGGTATCCAATACCTAGTTCAATCTCGTTACCGGCAAGTCTCTTTACTCGTTCCGTAATACATCATCTCGCAACTAACTCATTAGTTGCAATGCTTGCAAGGCTTAAGTGATGTGCATTACCGAGAGGGCCCAGAGATACCTCTCCGACATTCGAGTGACAAATCCTAATCTCAAATCGCCAACCCAACAAGTACCTTCGAGACACCAGAGATCACCTTTATAATCACCCAAGAACGCTGTGACGCTTTGGTAGCACACAAAGTGTTCCTCCGTAAACGGAGTTGCATAATCTCATAGTCATAGGAACATGTATAAGTCATGAAGAAAGCAATAGCAACATACTAAACGATCGGATGCTAAGCTAACGGAATGGGTCATGTCAATCAGATCATTCAACTAATGATGTGATCTCGTTAATCAAATAACAACTCTTTGTCCATGGTTAGGAAACATAACCATCTTTGATTAACAAGCTAGTCAAGTAGAGCCATACTAGTGACACTCTGTTTGTCTATATATTCACACGTGTATTATGTTTCCAGTTAATACAATTCTAGCATGAATAATAAACATTTATCATGATATAAGGAAATAAATAATAACTTTATTATTGCCTCTAGGGCATATTTCCTTCACTCCCATCCCATCCGCCCACCCATTCGTACATTGGGGCCGCGAAAACCTGCGAAGCCCCACACCCTCCTCCGTCCGCCACCCAGCCGGAGCCTCTTCCCCGACGACGTCGTCCACAACAACACCTCGACATCCCTCATCCATCGTACTGGATGAGGATCCGTCGTCGATCTCATCATCCCGCCGGTTCAGCCACCCCGTCCTCCACCTCCAAGGAGCTGCCCCGACGTTCCCCTCGTCTTTGGCGCCACCTCCATTCCCACACCATCGTCTTCACCTGCACCACCGGAAGAGCATCATCATCACCGTTTCCTCGGATGAAGCTGCGGCCTAATCGGTGTCACCAAAGAGGTTGTACACTAATTGCTGCATTTTCTTCTTGATTCGATCTCACGATGTTGCCGGCGCTCGGTCCCGAGCCGACATGACGCGGATCCATCCACGACGGTGTCGCCGATCACTTCCTCCACGGCATCGTTCCCTCGACGGCGACGTCCACATCAGTAGGAGCTGCTGCTGCTTTAGCTCTCGCTCGTGCTGCTGCTTGCTACCTCTTGAGCACTGCGTTGGATTTCCCCGAAGAGGAGAGGATGATGCAGCAAAGTAGCGTAAGTATTTCCCTCAGTTTTTGAGAACCAAGGTATCAATCCAGTAGGAGGCCACGCACAAGTCCCTCATACCTACACAAAACGATAGCTCATCACAACCAACGCGATTAGGGGTTGTCAATCCCTTCACGGTCACTTACGAGAGTGAGATCTGATAGAGATGATAAATAATATTTTTGGTATTTTTGGTATATAGATTCAAAGTGAAAAGTAAAAGGCAAAGTAAAAACAAAGCAAGTATTAAATTAATGAAATTGATATGATGAGAGTAGACCCGGGGGCCATAGGTTTCACTAGTGGCTTCTCTCAAGAGCATAGATATTCTACGGTGGGTGAACAAATTACTGTTGAGCAATTGACAGAATTGAGCATAGTTATGAGTATATCTAGGTATGATCATGTATATAGGCATCACGTCCAAGACAAGTAGACCGAAACGATTCTGCATCTACTACTATTACTCCACTCATCGACCGCTATCCAACATGCATCTAGAGTATTAAGTTAAAAACAGAGTAACGCCTTAAGCAAGATGACATGATGTAGAGGGATAAATTCATGCAATATGATAAAAAAACCATCTTGTTATCCTCGATGGCAACAATACAATACGTGCCTTGCTGCCCCTTCTATCACTGGGAAAGGACACCGCAAGATTGAATCCAAAGCTAAGCACTTCTCCCATTGCAAGAACTACCAATCTAGTTGGCCAAACCAAACGGATAATTCGAAGAGACATGCAAAGATAACCAATCATACATAAAAGAATTCAGAGAAGATTCAAATATTATTCATTGATAAGCTGGATCATAAACCCACAATTCATCGGTCTCAACAATTACATCGAATAGATCTCCACGAGAGAGGGGGAGAACATTGTATTGAGATCCAAAAAGAGAGAAGAAGCCATCTAGCTACTAGCTATGGACCCGAAGGTCTGAAGTAAGCTACTCACACTTCATCGGAGGGGCTATGGTGTTGATGTAGAAGCCCTCCATGGTTGATGCCCCTCCAAATGAGCTCCTAACAGCCCCAAGATGGGATCTCGTGGATACAGGAAGTTGCGGCGATGGAATTAGGTTTTTGGCTCCTCTTCTGATCGTTTGGGGGTACGTAGGTATATATAGGAGGAAGGAGTATGTCGGTGGAGCAACAGGGGGGCCACGAGGCAGGGGCGCGCCCTAGGGAGGCGCCCCCCACCCTCGTGACCGCCTTTGTTACTTCTTGGAGTAGGGTCCAAGTCTCCTAGATCACATTTGGTGAGAAAATCACGTTTCCGAAGGTTTCATTCCATTTGGACTCCGTTTGATATTCTGTTTCTTCGAAACACTGAAATAGGCAAAAAAACAGCAATTCTGGGTTGGGCCTCCGGTTAATAGGTTAGTCCCAAAAATAATATAAAAGTGGAAGATAAAGCCCAATATAGTCCAAAATGGTAGATAAAGTAGCATGGAGCAATCAAAAATTATAGATACGTTGGAGACGTATCAGGCATCCCCAAGCTTAATTCATGCTCGTCCTCAAGTAGGTAAATGATAAAAAGAGAATTTTTGATGCGGAGTGATACTTTGGCATAATTTCAATGTAAATCTTCTTAATTGTGGTATGAATATTCAGATCCGAAAGATTCAAGACAAAAGTTCATATTGACATAAAAATAATAATACTTCAAGCATACTAATGAAAGCAATCATGTCTTCTCAAAATAGCATGGCAAAAGAAGGTTCATCCATACAAAATCATATAGTTAGGCTATGCTTCATTTTCGTCACACAAAGATGTTCCCAACTTCTATACCCCCGATGACAAGCCAAGCAATTGTTTCATACTTAAATAATCTCAAACTTTTTCAACCTTCACGCAATACATGAGCGTGAGCCATGGATATAGCACTATGGGTGGAATAGAATATGATGATGGGGATTGTGTGGAGATGACAAAAAAGGAGAAATTCTCACATTCACGAGGATAATCAACGGGCTATGGAGATGTCCATTAATTGATGTCAACATGAGGAGTAGGGATTTCCATGCAACGGATGCACTAGAGCTATGAATGCTCAACAAAAGAAACTAGTGGGTGTGCATCCAACTCGCTTGCTCATGAAGACCTAGGGCATTTGAGGAAGCCCATCGTAGGAATATACAAGCCAAGTTCTATAATGAAAAATTCCCACTAGTATAAAAAGACAACTTATGAGACTCACTACATGAAGAACAAGGTGCTACTTTGAAGCACAATATATGAGACTCACTATATGAAGAACAAGGTGCTACTTTGAAGCACAAGTGTGGAAAAAGAGATAGTAGCATTGCCCTTTTTATTTTTTTTATTTTTTTTCTTTTTTTTGGGCCTTTCTTTTTTTTGGCCTTTCTTTTTTTTTATTTTTGGGCAATGCTCTAATAATGATGATCAAAACACTTCTATTGATTACAACTTATGAATTACAACTTGAAACTAGAACAAGGTATGACTCTATATGAATGCCTCCGGCGGTGTACCGGGATGGTGCAATGAATCAAGAGTGACATGTATGAAAAATAATGCATGGTGGCTTTGCCACAAATATGATGTCAACTACATGATCATGCAATGGCAATATGACAAAAGATGTATGTCATGATGATGATGAACGGAACGGTGGAAAGTTGCATGGCAATATATCTCGGAATGGCTATGGAAATGCCATAATAGGTAGGTACAGTGGCTATTTTGAGGAAGATATAAGGAGGTTTATGTGTGATAGAGCGTATCATATCACGGGTTTGATGCACCGCTAAGTTTGCACCAACTCTCAAGGTGAGAAAGGGCAATGCACGGCATCAAGAGGCTAGCAAAGGCGGAAAGGTAAAAGTGCGATAATCCATGGACTCAACATTAGTCAAAGAACTCATATACTTATTGCAAAAATTTAGAAGTCATCAAAATCAAGTACTACGCGCATGCTCCTAGGGGATAGATTGGTAGGAAAAGACCATCGCCGTCCCCGACCGCCACTCATAAGGATGCACAAGCCGGTACACTTCATGTTTCAAATTTGTTACACAACTTTAACCATACGTGCATGCTACGGGACTTGCAAACTTCAACACAAGCATTTCTCAAATTCACAACTACTCAACTAGCACGACTTTGATATTATCACCTCCATATCTCAAAACAATTATCAAGCATCAAACTTATCTTAGTATTCAACGCACTCAAAAGAAAGTTTCACATATCTTGAATACCAAGTATATTAATATTAAGCAAATTACCATGCTATTAACGACTCTCAAAATAATCTAAGTGAAGCATGAGAGATCAATAGTTTCTTTAAAACCAATCCACCACCATGCTCTAAAAGATCTAAGTGAAGCACTAGAGCAAAAATTATCACGCTCAAAAGATATAAGTGAAGCACTATGAGCAAAACTATCAAGCTCAAAAGATATAAGTGAAGCACATAGAGTATTCTAGCAATTTCCAATTTGTGTATGGCTCTCTCAAAAGGTGTGTACATCAAGGATGATTGTGGTAAACTAACAAGCAAAGACGCAAATAATACAAGACACTCCAAGCAAAACACATATCATGTGGTGAATAAAAATATAGCTCCAAGTAAATTACCGATGGAAGTAGACGAAAGAGGGGATGCTTTCCGGGGCAACCCCAAGCTTTGACTTTTTGGTGTCCTTGGATTATCTTGGGGGTGCCATGGGCATACCCAAGCTTAGGCTCTTGCCACTCCTTGTTCCATAATCCATCAAAAGAATTCACCCAAAACTTGAAAACTTCACAAAACAAAACTCAATAGAAATCTCGTGAGCTCCGTTAGAGAAAAAAACAAAAGACTATTTTAAGGTACTGTAATGAACTCATTCTTTATTTATGTTGGTGTTAAACCTACTGTATTCCAACTTCTCTATGGTTCATAAACTATTTTACTAGCCATAGATTCATCAAAATAAGCAAACAACACACGCAAAACAGAATCTGTCAAAAACAGAACAGTCTGTAGAAATCTGTAACTAACGCAAACTTCTGGAACTCTAAAACTCCTACAAAAATAGGAAGTCCTGGACAATTTGTCTATTGAACAGCAGCAAAAATAATCAATGGAAAATCACGTTCCTGTGATTTAACAAAATTATATTCGTGCGCACAAAGTTTCTGTTTTTCAGCAGAATCAAATCAACTATCATCGTAGGTTATCCTATAGGTTCTACTTGGCACAAACACTAATTAAAAGATAAAACCACGTCTAAACAGAGTCTAGATGGATTATTTATTCCTAAACAGAAGCAAAAAGAAAAAAATAAAAAGAAAATTGGGTTGCCTCCCAACAAGCGCTATCGTTTAACGCCCCTAGCTAGGCATAAAAGCGAGGATAGGTCTAGGTATTGCCATCTTTGGTAGGCAATCCATAAGTGGCTCTCATGATAGATTCGTATGGTAATTTTATTTTATTTCTAGGGAAGTGTTCCATGCCCTTCTTTAAGGGAAATTGGAATCTAATATTCCCTTCCTTCATATCAATAATTGCACCAATCGTTCTAAGGAAAGGTCTACCAAGAATAATAGGACATGAAGGATTGCAATCTATATCAAGAACGATAAAATCTACGGGCACATAATTCCTACAATAAGAACATCATTAATTCTTCCCATAGGCTTTTTAATAGTGGAATCCGCAAGATGCAAGTTTAGAGAGCAATCATCAAAGTCACGGAAATCTAGCAAATCACACAAAGTTTTGGGAATAGTAGAGACACTAGCACCCAAATCACACAAAGCATGAAACTCATAATCTTTAATTTTAATTTTAATTTTAATAGTAGGTTCCCACTCATCATAGAGTTTTCTAGGGATAGAAACTTTCAACTCAAGTTTTTCTTCATAAGATTGCATCAAGGCATCAACAATGTGTTCGGTAAAGGCCTTATTTTGACTATAAGCATGAAGAGAATTTAGCACGGATTGCAACAAGGAAATACAATCAATTAAAGAGCAATTTTCATAATTAAATTCCTTGAGCTCCAAAATAGTGGGTTTAGCAACATCTAGATTTTTATTTCTTTCAATCCCACATTTATCAATTTCATCATCAAGATCTAGAAACTCCGAATTCTTAGAACGCCTTCTAGGTAAAGGAAGATCATATTCAGTTTCATCAAGATTCATATTGCAAAACAAAGATTTAATGGGGGACACATCAATAACTTTTAGATCTTCATCTTGATTTTCATAGGAATTGGAAGAACACGCTTTAATAAAGGCATCTTTGGAAGCGCTCATCCTAGCGGTTCTTTCTTTGCACTCATAAATGGAGATTCTCATAGCTTTGAGAGACTCATTGATATCATTCTTAGGAGTAATACATCTAAGCTTTAAAGAATCAACCTCAAGAGAAATTCTATCAACGTTCCTAGCCAAATCATCAACTTTAAGCAATTTCTCTTCAAGCAAAGCATTAAAATTCTTTTGTGAATTCATAAATTCTTTAACACTATTCTCAAATTCAGAGGGCATCTTATTAAAATTTCCATAAGAGTTGTTGTAGGAATCTCCATAATTATTAGAAGGATTACTAGGATAAGGCCTAGGATTAAAATTCCCTCTATACGCGTTGTTATCAAAATTATTCCTACCAACAAAATTCACATCCATAGATTCATTATTATTCTCAATCAAAGTATACAAAGGCATATCATTAGGATCAGAAGAAACACTCTTAGTAGCAAATAATTTCATAAGTTCATCCATCTTTCCACTCAAAATATTAATTTCTTCTATCGCATGCACTTTTTTATTAGTAGATCTTTCAGTATGCCATTGAGAATAATTAACCATAATATTATCTAGAAGTTTAGTAGCATCTCCTAGAGTGATTTCCATAAAAGTGCCTCCCGCGGTCGAATCTAAAAGATTTCTAGAAGCAAAATTCCATCCGGCATAAAAATTTTGTATAATCATCCACAAGTTCAAACCATGAGTAGGACAATTATGTATCATTAATTTCATTCTCTCCCAAGCTTGTGCAACATGTTCATGATCAAGTTGCTTAAAATTCATAATATCGTTCCTAAGAGAGATAATCTTAGCAGGAGGAAAATACTTAGAGATAAAAGCATCTTTGCACTTGTTCCAAGAATCAATACTATTTTTAGGCAAAGATGAAAACCACGCTTTAGCACGATCTCTAAGCAAAAAGGGAAATAGCTTCAATTTAACGACATCATTATCAACATCTTTTTTATTTTGCATATCACATAAATCAACGAAGCTATTCAGATGAGTAGCGGCATCTTCACTAGGAAGGCCGGCGAATTGATCTTTCATAACAAGATTCAACAAAGCAGTATTGATTTCACAAGATTCAGTATTGGCAAGAGGAGCAATCGGAGTGCTAAGGAAATCACTATTATTGGTATTGGTGAAGTCACACAATTTGGTAGCATCTTGAGCCATCGTGACAAACAAGCAATCCAACACACTAGCAAACAAACGGACGAGGAAAAAGGCAACGGGAAAAAGAGGAGGAGATTGGGAAAGAGAGGGCGAATAAAACGGCAAGGGTGAAGTGGGGGAGAGGAAAACGAGAGGCAAATGGCAAATAATGTAATGCGAGAGATAGGGATTGTGATGGGTACTTGGTATGGTTGGCTTGCTCTTGTGTGAGCCTCCCCAGAAACGGCGCCAGAAATTCTTCTTGCTACCTCTTGAGCACTGCGTTGGATTTCCCCGAAGAGGAGAGGATGATGCAGCAAAGTAGCGTAAGTATTTCCCTCAGTTTTTGAGAACCAAGGTATCAATCCAGTAGGAGGCCACACACAAGTCCCTCGTACCTACACAAAACGATAGCTCCTCGCAACCAACGTGATTAGGGGTTGTCAATCCCTTCACGGTCACTTACGACAGTGAGATCTAATAGAGATGATAAATAATATTTTTGGTATTTTTGGTATATAGATGCAAAGTGAAAAGTAAAAGGCAAAGTAAAAACAAAGCAAGTATTAAAGTAATGGAAATTGGTATGATGAGAATAGACCCGGGGGCCATAGGTTTCACTAGTGGCTTCTCTCAAGAGCATAGATATTCTACGGTGGGTGAACAAATTACTGTTGAGCAATTGACAGAATTGAGCATAGTTATGAGTATATCTAGGTATGATCATGTATACAGGCATCACGTCCAAGACAAGTAGACCGAAACGATTCTGCATCTACTACTATTACTCCACTCATCGACCACTATCCATCATGCATCTAGAGTATTAAGTTAAAAACAGAGTAGCACCTTAAGCAAGATGACATGATGTAGAGGGATAAATTCATGCAATATGATAAAAAAAACCATCTTGTTATCATCGATGGCAACAATACAATATGTGCCTTGCTGCCCCTTCTGTCACTGGGAAAGGACACCGCAACATTGAACCCAAAGCTAAGCACTTCTCCCATTGCAAGAACTACCAATCTAGTTGACCAAACCAAACGGATAATTCGAAGAGACTCGCAAAGATAACCAATCATACATAAAAGAATTCAGAGAAGATTCAAATATTATTCATAGATAAGCTGGATCATAAACCCACAATTCATCGGTCTCAACAAACACACCGCAAAAAGAAGATTACATCGAATAGATCTCCACGAGAGAGGGGGAGAACATTGTATTGAGATCCAAAAAGAGAGAAGAAGCCATCTAGCTACTAGCTATGGACCCGAAGGTCTGAAGTAAACTACTCACACTTTATCGGAGGGGCTATGGTGTTGATGTAGAAGCCCTCCATGGTTGATGCCCCCTCCGGTGGAGCTCCGGAACAGGCCCCAAGATGGGATCTCGTGGATACAGGAAGTTGCGGTGGTGGAATTAGGTTTTTGGCTCCTCTTCTGATCGTTTGGGGGTATGTAGGTATATATAGGAGGAAGGAATATGTCGGTGGAGCAACAGGGGGCCCACGATGCAGGGGGGCGCGTCCTAGGGGGGCGCCCCCCACCCTCGTGACCGCCTCTCTTACTTCTTGGAGTAGGGTCCAAGTCTCCGGATCACGCTCGTGAGAAAATCACGCTTCAAGGTTTCATTCCGCTTTGGACTCCGCTTGATATTCCGCTTTCTTGAAACACTGAAATAGGCAAAAAACAGCAATTCGGGTTGGGCCTCCGGTTAATAGGTTAGTACCAAAAATAATATAAAAGTGGAAAATAAAGCCCAATATAGTCCAAAACAGTAGATAAAGTAGCATGGAGCAATCAAAAATTATAGATACGTTGGAGACGTATCACTGCTCAACTCTTGCTCTCGGTCCCCTGCCTGGTCTGATCTTGCTATTGCTCTTGCTCGCGCTGCTGCTCTCGCTCTTGCTCTTGCTTGCGATGCTGCTCCGATTTAGCTACACTTCAGTCGACTGAATCAACTTTTGGGTCAGTCGATTTTCAGGAGGTGGGGGGGCTCGCCGGAGTTAAGGAAGAACCAGCCGCAGCGGGGAGGGGGGCTCGCCGGAGAGGTACCCCACTATCTATCTTAGGGTTCAGGGTGGGGGCGGTGGTCACCGGTGGTGGTGGGGCGGTGGCGTGGGGATCGCTGGAGAAAAACCTCGGCACGGGGGGGCTAGAGGGATGGCCAGGGCGGCGGTGGATCGGCGGTGGGGAGTGTTTTCGGGGCGGGCGGGGCGGCGCACCGCCGGCCGCAGGCGGCGAGGGGCGGTTGTTTGGCTGGTGGGGGCTGGCGGCTCAGGGGGGTGGAGGTTGAAGATGAACTGCAGGCCCTTGATTTCGTATCCAACGGCTGCAAAATCGACTAACCGGAGATGAAAAAGTCAGTCGACTGACGTGTAGCCTCACCTCTAGTGCGTTCAGTTTCGACAGTAAAATTCAGTTTCGACAGTTAAGTTCAGTTTCAACAGTTAAATTCAGTTTCGACAGTTAAATTCAGAGATGAGCGGCTGATGTATTTTACATCTAGCACTTTGTGGTTATGTATTTTACGTCATCGACTGGAGATGCTATTAGAATTCCACTCAGGTTAACGTTGTCTCTCTTGTCCTGCTTCAGCCTCGGCGTCGTACAACTCACCGGAGCTGCTCAAACGATTTAAACCCTCCATCACAATGAGCAAGACCTCGGCTCCATCTCCAGACGCCTAAGATCTTCTTCCCTCCTCCGACAGCCAAGTCAGTCGGAGCATCCTCACTGGCCAACCCAATCATGCTGAGATCGACATGGCTTCGCCAAAGAGGTTGTACACTTGTTGCATCTCTTTTTTACTCTACATGTTATATATATTATCCACTGAGCACACGTAGTAATGGGAAATACGATTATTTTATCCTACTATATGACAAGCAGTGAGGTACCAGGCAACTTAGCTATCCGTGAAGGACTCTCTTGAACGCCATCATTATTTATCTCTGCGCGTTTGAGCTGTGCATTTGTCGATGGACCTGGGAGTTGAGCTAGTAGGGTAGTGGCATGGGTCCAAAGTAATAGAAGTAGCACAAAAACATTTTTTTAGTGTAGGATTTTCCTTGCTCAAGCCTGTCTACTAGAATCGCCAATGCTTGAAAGGAAAAGTGAATGAAAAACATAGGAATTAGAAAGTTTCTTATGGTACTACTTTTCATGAATTTGGTGCAAAGGAATGGAGCAAAGGAAAACAGTAGGATTTGTTCCTTTAGTGTCTCCTTGAAAGAAAAACCGTAGGAATTCTAATTTCCACTTGTCCTCCTTTTCATATTCCTATTCATGAAGCACAATACTAAGAGATAGTAGCATAATAGCATTATAACCGTACATTTTCTTGTGGTTTGACTTAATCTCACCATGCTTCTTTGCATCCTGTGATCTTCCAATTCTTGTGAATCAAACACCAAGATTGGCAGAAATCCTGTGTTTTTAAATTCTCTGTTTTGCACGTGCATTCCTATCCTATTCCTGTCTATTCCTATCCCTGCATTGTTAGAATCCTCAAATTCAAACAAGCCCTTACACAATTACTTCTGTTACAAATATGTGTCAAAGAAAACCTTGTGTGGTTTGTCCTGCTCCTGCGGCATTGTGTTCCACCCCAGCTCAGTTGCTCCAACGACGGAAGGGTTCACCACATCAGGGATCCGCTCTCCAGATTGTCTTTCGCCGCCTCGGATCTTCTTCCCCGCCGCCGGCAGCCACGATAACTGCATTACCATCATCAACTGAGCAGATGACCTTGAGGACTACACGGGTCCGCAAGAGAGGTCTCACTCTTCCGTGTCTGCTTCCGTTATGCATCACTTAATATGATGACATGCTACATTATCATCGTGTTCACCTATTAGACTCCGAGTCAAGTCCAAACTAATGCTGAAACTTGAGTTTTTAAATGGTTGTGGGGTACATATTGGGGCAGCAATCAAGACTATATGTCTACTATCCGGTTAATCTCGGTGTCTACTATGAGTTTCATGTTGGGTGCAAACAAACATTAAAGGAGCCATTATCTGTATTTTTTAACTAAAGCTATTATCTGCCTTCTATCATTGGTTTTGGGTCTATCCACAGTTTGCTACCATCACTCTGGATTTGTGCATGCACTCCTTACATAATCTCACTATGTTTTATTCCTATGCATGCCAGTTATTGTACACAATGGAACTGATCATGTAGAGCAAAAGAGACGAACCTTGCGTGGTAATAAAATTTCATGCAGACGTCGCTCCATGGTGGGCGCAAAGGTAGCCCCCCCCCCCTCCACCCATTTCAGATCGTAATCAAGATGAAGATAACTGTTTTGAGGGGGATTTAGAAGGAGAAGACCACTCCTATTTACCCCATGAGGTCGTCGCTCTAACTTGGCATACTGATGTTGGTAATATCATGCATATGGTGCCTTGCATTGCTTACTGTATACATCAAAGATGTCATCTGCTTAGTTTAGACATGCTTTGTGTCAATGCCATCTGTTTAGTTTCTTTATCGTATATGTGAATCATGCAATGCCATCTTGTTTAGCCAGGCATCATATATGTGAATTTTGCAATGCCACCCTTGTTAGCCACTCATCTTATATGTGAATTATATCATGCTATCATTTTTTTATTACGTGTTAAATTTGTCAACAATTTTAGTACATTCAATTACTCTTCCTGCATCAGCCATTCGCACGGTCATGGAAAAATCTGGAGTGGAAACAAGGTCTTGAGAGCGCATAATGCTATCTCGCGAAGTGCATGTCTTGTTGGTTACGATAGCTCCTCGAGGAGGATTCAGAGATATATGACCAGTCCTATTCCCCGAGGTGCATGATCTAACTTGGCAGTGTTATGTTGCTCATATCGTGCGTATGGTATCTTGCATTGCTATATCATTTGCTTACTTTAGAAATGCTTTGTGTGAATGCCACATGTTTAGTGTCTAATTACCATATATGTGGATTATGCAATGCCATCTTGTTGCAAGACATTATATATGTGAATTATGCAATGTTATCTTGTTGCAAGGCATTATATATGTGAATTATGCAATGCCATGTTGTTTAGGCAAGCGTCATATATGTGAATTATATCATGCCGTCCTTTTTTTGTATTTCTCATTGCTTTTGTCGACAATGTTTGTATATTCAACTGCTCTTCCTGTGCATCAGCCATTTGAATTGGTGATGGAGAAATCTGGAGTGAAAACAAGGTCTTCAGAGCAGACCATGCTACCTGCCGAAGCAGATATCTTGCTGGTTACAGATAGCTCATCAAAGGAGGATTCAGAGGCAGATGACCAGTCCTATTATCCCCCTGAGGTGTATGCTCAAACTTGGCAGGGTTATATTACTCATATCATGCATATGTTGTATTGCAATGCTTAGTTTTTACATCATATACACAATATTGAATGTCGTCTCCTTAGTTGACACATCATATATGCGATTGCCCTCTGCTCACTTCCTTAGTATATAAATCATATATTTGAATTATATCATGCCATGATGTTTTCATAGATAGCATGTGTCTGAATTATGGCATGCCAACCCATTTTCTAAAGACATAATATAGTTATATAATCTCATCCTGTTTACATAGTCATCATATTTTAAATTATGTCATTCTATCCATGAATTATATCATACCATCATGTTTCCATCGACGGCATGTTTGTGATTTATGGCATGCCAACCACTTTAATAGACACATCGTATAGTTATATCATGTCATCCTGTTTACATAGTCATCATATTTTTGAAGTATGTCATTCTATCCTGTTTAGTTAGCCATCATACATGTGAAATTATGTCATGCTATCATGTTTAATTAGCCATCATATATGTGAAATTATGTCCTGCTATTCTGTTTGGTTAGACAACATAAATGTGAATTATTTCATGCCCTGTTTTCTTCCCTACTATCCATTGCACCTGTCTATCTTACAATGTTTGTACATTCAATTACTTTTCTTGTTTATCTGCCATTTCAATTGGAGGGGGTGATGGCAGTATCTATGGGAGTAAAAAACACAGTCTTTAGAAAAGATTGTGCTACCTGTCGATGAAGATAGAACCACGGTTGTACTTGCCCAAGAACCAGCCCCACCACACGTAACCCAGACTCACGTAGATTGTACCCTACCCAGTTGGACAGAGAACCAGCTACACCCCTTCTAACCCCAACCCCAGCAGATGGTAACCCAGTTCCTGTTGACACAGCACCGTCTCCACCATAGAGCACCCAAACACGAGCAGTAGGTAAGGCAACTGCAGTGCCCAAAGCACGAGGACCACCACATAGCTATGGTTCATACTACTTTGCTCTTGCATCATTGTATTTACTCATACCAACTAATTTCAGATTTGAAGGATGCAATTGAAACTCCAATGGCGCAACAGGTATGTTTTAAACCTGTTTCTTTAACGTGTTTGCTGTTGTAACTTGCTCTATGTTGATTTCAATTTCAATTGAATAAACAGTTATGTTCTCATGCCATGCACATTACAAGTGTTGTTATTGCTGTGTAGTTTCCCACACTTATATTTTGTCTATGCTTCTTTGTCTTAAATAGATATGATTCGAACTGTATCTATCTTGATTTGGCAACATAAACTAGAATGATATAGACCATACAGTGACCATACTACATAGATATATGTTTGTTTCATGCTGTTATCATGTCCACCTTACTACTGAACTGGTTTACCAAAATGAGTTTCATATACTACATTGTAAACCTATGATGTGTTTGTTTATTTCTCCTTTAGAACGCGGATAAAATATTGGAGAAGAGTACCTCGTTATGCAATGGTAAAGGAAGTAATGCAGATAAGGTTCAAGATAGTGAGACATCCCTGTTGGTCTCCAAGAAAGCTGATAAAAACTATATTGAAGACACTGAGACAACCCCAAAGTCCTGTCTTGATGTAGTGTTCGAGTTATCGGCTACTATCTGCCGGCACCAGCTCTTGAACTCGTTGCTCAATCGGTTTGGCTTCTTGAGTCTCAACTTCAAGTTGAAAGACATCGATCATATGTTATGCGATAGGAAGCCGAAGGACTGAGGAAGTCCCTGCAGAATTCAGATGCATACTTTCTGGTGCAACAGCAAGTACTAGAGGATTTAAGCGCCAAACAAGAGAAAGTTAATAAGCTTGCTAAGCATCTTGCCATCATTATGGGTACCCGGGATATTGTTTATTGAGCTCTTCAAGTGGTTTCATTCGGACTTGTTTTGTCATGGCGTTTATATGCTGTTGTGTTCCCTATATTTGCACCGGTGGCGAACTTTGATGCCCAGTGGATGTAATATGTGTAATAGCCGTGATAGCTTAGCGTAAGTTGCCTGCTTATTTATTTCCTTATTGTCTTGTTTATTTCTTTGCTTATAGTCAGTGCAGTTCTTTTCCCGCGGTTGGCTAGTGGCCACAATAACCTATTTTTTAAAACTAGGCCACAATAACCATGGGCTACATATTTACTGTAGTTACCATTTCCCTCCTACGGGTCGTAGAAACAATGGGCCTTCTACGGGTCGTAGAAACAATGGGTCTTATACGGGTCATAGACACAATGGGCCTTCTACGGGCCGTATGATCGGTTGGCCAAACATGGGCCAATAATAGACCACATTATGGACGTAAACAGGCTAGAGTTGGAATCGTCCGTTCATGGGCCGACCATAATGGGTCGTCGTTAATCGGTTGTATTTGATGACGATATGAAAACGGCCCAACATATTAACGGGCCACAAACAGGCCGACTGTAACCTCGGGCTAAATTTGGCCCACAAGCAGAAAATGGCAGTAACGGGTCGTAAGTAAACGAATGCTGGAACTGAGCCCAAGAATAAGTGGGACCTGAGAAGGCCGAAAGATAACATGGGTTGGAAACGGCCCAACGGAATAACGGACCATTAATGGGTATAAAGTGATACACTGTTCATTACGGGCCAGTTTCACCACGGGCCGTTAATGGATATAAAGTGATACACTGTTCATTACGGGCCACTTTCACCATAGGCCATTAATGGGTATAAAGTGATACACTGTTCATTACGGGCCAGTTTCACCACGGGCCATTAATGGGCCAAGAGTTACAAAGGGCCTCATATGGCCGAAAGACGTCATGGGCCATACATGGGCCAGAAGTTAAAACGGGCTGGAATCATATTAGACGGCCCAGATGATCCTACTAGGCCTAATTCGAATAGGTCGTAACGGGCCCTGGGTTAGCGGGCTGTAAATGGGCTATATGCGAACATGTCGTTAACAGGCTTTCCATGGCCGGCCCGCCACCTTTTGACCAAGTCAAACAGGCCGTCCTTTTCACAGGAATGGGCCTTTATTGGGTCGTGCCACATGTCGACGTATCATAGGTGCCTTCTGTCTAATGAGTGGATGACATCTGTCCCAACGGTGAGCCGACATGTGTTTCCTCCAGCCAATGATGATTTTACACGTGGAAAATCCCCATTGGTCGGGGCTGTTAATGGGTTATCGGATCCAAAACTAGACCCGATAGCTTAATGGCATTCTGTTACGGTGGATGCCACGTGTCGGTCACCCTTGAGGAAAGCACTTCTGTGACGCGCGATTTATCGTCATGGAAGTGGACACTTCCGTGATGATAATTTTGGTAATGTCATGGAACACTTCTATGACAGCACAGGTATGACTATCTTGATTCTGTCATAAAATCGTCATGGATGTACATGCATGACAGAAAACGCGACCTACTGTGACAAACACGTATCATCACGGAAGTCTATTTTTTTGTAGTGATGAAAGTATTGGAAATTCTCGGTTGTTTTCATTGATGGGAAAAGCATGCCTCTCGAAATATTTTTATCTCTCAATTTTAGCTTTTAGCTCTCGCACCTCTACAAATCGCTCCTTCCCTCTGCTAAGGGCTTATCTATTTACTTTTATGCAGTTTTTATTTTATTTTATAAAGCACCAACTAGGGATCACTATGGTCATACTTGTGCATTGGATGTAGCTAATATTTGAGTGTGTTTCATGAATGGATCAATGATTAAGCATGATGGGCTAGGGATAACTTTATTTAGTGTTGGTATTCTCAAAGACACGGTTGCTTGTTGATATGCTTGAGTATTGAAATCTTCATGTCAAATATAGGCTATTGATTTGAATCATCTAAAAGTCCAAATTTTCATGCTAAAAAAGAAAGAATATGTGATGAACGTGTTAGGCGGCATTCCACATCAAAAAACTTGTTTTTATCATTTACCTACTCGAGGACTAGCAGGAATTAAGCTTGGGGATGTTGATGCATCTCCAACGTATCTACAATTTTTTATTGTTCCATGTTGTTATATTATCATTCTTGGACGTTTTACATTCATTTTATAAGAACTTTATATCATTTATTTGGACTAACCTATTAACATGGTGCCCAGTGCCAGTTGCTATTTTTGCTCTCTTTTTTTACATCGCAGCAAATACATATCAAACGAAATCCAAATACCACGAAACTTTTTGGAGATTTTTTTCTGCCTAGAAGACAACTTGGGAGCCAAGAAAGTGCATGAGGGGAGGCCTGTGGGGCCCACCGCCCACCTAGGCGCGCCCTGATGGGTGGTGGGGCTCATCGAGGTCCTTTCCACCGCCTCTCAGCTCTATAAATACCTAGATATTCCAGAAACCCTAAGGGAGTCGACGAAACACAATTCCAACCACCACAAGTTCCAGAACCATGAGATCCAATCTAGAGCCCTATTCCGGCATCTTGCCGGAGGGGAACACGATCACGGAGGGGTTCACCATCCTCATTGGTGCTCCTCTGATGATGCGTGAGTAGTTCACCACAGACCTACGGGTCCATAGGCAGTAACTAGATGGCTTCTTCTCTCTTTTTGATTCTCAATACAATGTTCTCCTCGATGTTCTTGGAGACCTATTTGATGTAATGACTTTTTGCGGTGTGTTTGTTGGGATCCGTTGAATTGCGAGTTTATGACAAGATCTATCCATGAATATTATTTGAGTCTTCTTTGATCTCTTATATGCATCTCTGAAACTTTGGTTTGGTTTGGCCAACTAGATTGGTTTTATTTTTTGCAATGGAAGAGGTGCTTTGTAATTGGTTTGATCGTGCGGTGTCCTCACCCAGTGACAGAAGGGGTAGCGAGGCACGCATGTATCATTTCTATTAAGGATAAAAAGATGGGGTCTTTCCTACATGAATAGATCCTGTCTACATCATGTCATCGTTCTTATTGCATTACTCCGTTTCTCCATGGACTTAATACACTAGATGCATGCTAGATAGCCGTCGATGTGTGGAGTAATAGTAGTAGATGCAGAATCATTACGGTCTACTAAACTTGGACTTGATGCCTATATACATGATCATTGCCTTGGATATCGTCATAATTATTTGCTCTTCTATCAATTGCCCAACAGTAATTTGTTTACCCACCGTATGCTAATTTCTTGAGAGAAGCCACTAGTGAAATCTACGGCCCCGGGGTCTATTTTCTATCATATTGTTTCAGGTATATTATTCCAAAACCCAAAAATACTTTGCTGCACTTTTCTTTATTTATTTTATTTTGTGTTTTCATCAAATCTGTTTATCCAATCTCATACAATTTAATCTATCTTATTACCTTGGAGGGATTGACAACCCCTCTTATGCGTTGGGTTGCAAGTATTTGTTATTTGTGTGCAGGTACCGTTTACATAGTGTTGCTTGGTCCTCCTACTGGATTGTTATCCTTGGTTTCGTAACTGAGGGAAATACTTACCGTTGCTATGTTGCATCATCCTCTCCTCTTCGAGGAAATACCAACGCGGATACAAGCAATCAAGGTTCTATCTCGACCTCTACCAGTGTGTCCCTGTCTGCGCATGAGATTGAACAACTGTGATGACTTCTTGCTGCTTGGGATTCTTCACCGACAGGTTCTACAGCTTCTGCACCTGAGTTTTGTGGCACTGAGAGACCACCTTCTACTCATTCAGGTACATCCTCATGGATTCTTGATACCGGTGTGCCTTTTGATATGACTTATGATTGTTCCCCTTTGACCTTCATTCGATGTGTTGAGTCTCCTGTTCATTTTTTTACTGCTAACGGTACTCCCCTCCCTATCGGTAGTCGAGGCACCCTTAGCACTTCTTCCTTTCATGTTCTCTCTGTTGCTCATGTTCCTCAACTTAGCATGCATCTCTTTTCAGGTAGTCAAATTGTTGACTCTAGCTGTAGGGTTAATCTCGACTTTGATTCATGTTCTGTTTAGGATCGTCGCACAGGCGCTCTACTTGGTGCTGGCCCTCGACACCATGATGGTCTCTAGGAGCTTGACTGGCTTCATCTTCACTCTGATGCCACCGCCACCAGTCTTGCGACCCCTGTTGCCGCATCTGCTAGCTCTTTTCAGTAGTGGCATCATCGTCTTGGCCATTTATGTGGTTCTCGTCTCTCGTCTTTAGTTCATGGTGGTGTTCTGGTGTAACGCCCCGGACACACCCGCCGGTGGCAGTTACTCCTGGCGGGATCTAGACTGGCCCCACAAATCAATACTAGTCTTTTCTGCGCACTTTGTCCTCACTCATGCGCACTCCGGAGCAACTTCGGTCGGTCACCCATCTGAGACTACTCCAAGCCGAGCACGCTTAACTTTGGAGTTCGTCGTCGAATGGGCTCCGGAAAAGAAGGAATTCCTTATTGATATGAGTAGTCTAGCATCCCTAATAAGCGTGCTATTACATACACCCCCACTCGGAGGAACCGACGCCCTCGCGGGCCACAGAACGCTCCTCTGGCACAACCGTCAGGCATCCAGTCCGTACATGTGCCATGCCGTGTGCCACGACGGGTCACAAACGCCATGAACAACATGACCGCGCACCTGTCCGCAACCATCCGTAACCGCGAGGGTCGGCTCGACATTAATCAACGACGGAACCAAAATATTTTCGACTGATCAACTGAAACAACACAAAGCCATCTGATTCGGTTGATCATGATGATATGCAATGCATATGTATGTCTGGGAAAATGATGAACCGCATCCGATTCCGTGATCTTTATATCGATTTCAACCAAATCGCCTCATCTTTCCAGCGCATACTTGGTTTGCTGTTGATGCCCGGTTCATCATTTTCCTTCCGAGCATACATATGCATTGCATATCACATCTCGCATCGCATGTCATGTTTTGCATCATATTGCTTGTGCATTGTTCCTTGTTTGATTGTGGTTCCGTTGTTTGTGTTCTTGCTTTGGGTAGAGCCGGAGACGAGTACGTGAACGAGGAACCTGTTGAGAACGCCTACGAGGATCCAAATTTTCGACAACTCGAGAACCTTGCGCAAGATGACCATACCTCATCACTACTATCTTTGCTATGCTAGTTTGCTCGCTTTTTGCTATGCCAATGCTACGATGCCTACCTTTTGCTTGTCGCCTCCCAAATTGCCATGTCAAACCTCTAACCTTGACACCATTCCTAGCAAACCGCTGATTGGCTATGTTACCGCTTTGCTCAGCCCCTCTTATAGCGTTGTTAGTTGCAGTGAAGATTGAAGTTTGTTCCTTGTTGAACATGGAGATGTTGTTCTTGTTGAACATGGTTACTTGTTGGGATATCACAATATCTCTTATATTATTAATGCATCTATATACTTGGTAAAGGGTGGAAGGCTCGCCTTATGCCCGGTGTTTTGTTCCACTCTTGCCGCCTCTAGTTTCCGCCATACCGTGTTATGTTCCTGATTTTGCGCCCTTACGCTGTCGGGTGATTTATGGGACCCCTTGACAGTTCGCTTTGAATAAAACTTGTCCAAAGAAGGCCCAACATTGCCTTTTACCATTTGCCTCACCACCACCTACTTTTTTCCCTTGGGAGTCGCTTCTCGAGGGTCATCTTTATTTCAGCCCCCGGCCGTGCTTGTCTAAGTGCTGGTTCGAACCGAGTAGATCATGGGCCCCTCGGGCAACTCGAGGTTTGGTTTTACTCAGAGGATGTCTCATCCGTGTTGCCCTCGAGAACGAGATATGTGCAGCTCCTATCGATTGTCGGCGATCGGGCGGCTTTGCTGGTCTTGTTTTACCATTGTGAAATGTCTTGATGTACCGGATTCCGAGCCCGATCGGAGTGTCTCGTGAAGGTCTATTCTTCGATGATCGCGAGAGCTTGTCATGGGTTGTTGGGACACCCCGCAGGTATAAACTTTCGAGAGCCGTGCCTGCGTTATGTGGCGATGGGAATTTGTTAATGTCCGTTGTAGAAAACCCAAGTTGACCTTTTAATTAAAATACATCAACCGTGTGTTACCGTGATGGTCTCTTTCCGCGGGTCCGGAAGTGAACACGGTGTTGGAGTTATGTTTGACGAGGTCGCTATAGGATCACTTCTTGATCATACTTTTATCGACCGTGCTTTGCCTTCTCTTCTCGCCTCATTTGCGTATGTTAGCCTCCAGATATGCTAGTCGCTGTCGCAGCTCCACCTCATGCCTTTACCTTACCCATAAGCTTAAATAGTCTTGATCTCGGGTGTGAGATTGCCGAGTCCTCGTGACTCACCGTGATACTTCCAAAACCAGTTTGTGTGCCTATGTTACCGAAAGGGGACGCCACCAAGCTCAAGGAGGAGCTTGATGAAGATCTTGCCTTTGTGTTGTTTCATTTTAGTTGATCAAGAGGGAGCCCAGCTTGGGGTCGACCGGGACCGCTTGTCGATTTGGGGTTCTTCTTTATTTTGGTTCCGTAGTCGGACCTTGATTGTATCTCGATGATGTAATGCTTTATTCATGTATTTGTGTGAACTGCCATTGTAAGCCGCCTATGTATCTCTTTCCTTATGTAATACATGGGTTGGGTGAAGATTACCTCACTTGCGACATTGCTTTCAATGCGGTTATGCCTCTAAGTCGTGCTTCGACACGTGGGAGATATAGCCGCATCGAGGGCGTTACATCTGGGGCTTGTCTTTGGTAACGCTTTTTTTCATTGGATTATCCCGTTCACTCAGATGTTTGGGGCCCGGCTCCCTTCGCTTCGAAAGGGGGGCATCGCTACTATATTCTCTCTATAGACGATTTTACTCACTACACTTGGATCTATTTCATGTCTTCTCGTAGTGAGGTCTTATCTGTATACAAAAAAATTGATGCATGGTTCATATCCATTTCTCCACTCTTATTCGTGTTTTTTGCACAAATTCTGCTGGAGAGCGTATTTCTCATGCATTGTGAGGATTTCTTGCTGAACAGGGTACTCTTTCCCAGCTCTCTTGTCCTGGTGCTCATGCTCAAAATGGTGTGGTTGAACGCAAGCACCGCCACCTTCTTGAGGGCGCATGCAATGATGATCGCTGCCTCTCTTCTGCCTCACTTTTGGGCTGAAGCTCTTTCCACTTCCACCTATCTCATCAACATCCAACCATATGCTGCTCTACAGAGTGGTATTCCTTTCGAGCGTCTTTTTGATTGTTCCCCTAATTATTCGGCGCTTTATTTGTTGGTTGTTTGCTATGTTCTTCTTCCTCCATGTGAATGCACCAAACTGACCGCTCAGCCTGTTGAGTGTGTATTTCTAGGATACATCGATGATCATAAGGGTTATCGGTGTTGGGATCTCGTCGGTCGACGGGTTCGTATTTCTCGAGATGTGAACTTTGATGAGTCTCGTCCTTTCTACCAACGTCCATCCTCCTCGGCATTTTCTGTGGAGGACATCTCCTTTCTCACATTCCCTGATACACCTCCCTTTGCGCCCCATATTCCTACCCCTCCTTCCCTCGTTGTTGCAGACATGGAGCCGTCCTCTCCCCCAATTTCTTCTCCTCCCTTATCGAATGACTCTCCACCTTCACCCTCGATACATTCCTCATCTCCACCTTCATCAACGATGCCTTCCTCGTCAGCACCAATGTCTTCCCCATCTCCACCTCCGGTGATTCCTACTCGACCCTCTTTTCCTTTCCATTACACTCGTCACCCACGTGTTGCGGATGCGTCCACTGATGTGCCATCTACTTCTGGTGTGTCGTCTTCCTCTTCTCAGCCGACTTATGGTCTTCGGGCTCGGCCTTGTCCTCAACCTGATCGTTATCCTCCTTCCCGGTATGGTCTTTCGGCTGTACTTGAGCCTACTTCTTACCGTGATGTTGTTGTTTACCTGAATGGCAGTTTGCGATGGCAGAGGAGATTGCCGCACTTGAGCGCAACGGCACGTGGGATCTAGTTTCTCTTCCTCCTCGTGTGCGTCCCATCACTTGTAAGTGGGTCTATAAGATTAATACTCCCTCTGATGGTTCTCTTAAGCCTTATAAAGTTTGTCTTGTGGCTCGTGGCTTTCAGCGGGAGCATGGTCATGACTACGATGAGACTTTTGCTCTTGTGGCCCATATGACCACTGTCCGCACACTTCTCGTCGTGGCCTTTGTTGGCCACTGGTCTGTGTCTCAGCTTGATGTTAAGAATGCTTTTCTTGATGGTGAGTTACATGAGGAGATTTAGATGCAGCCACCACCTGGGTATTTAGTTCCTGATGGCATGGTTTGTCATCTTCGTCGCTCTCTCTATGGCCTTAAGCAAGCCCCTCGTGCCTGGTTTGAGCGTTTTGCCTCTGTAGTCATTGAGCTGGTTTTTCACCCGGTGTTCATGATCCAGCGTTGTTTGTCCACATTTCTGCTCATGGTCGCACCCTTCTTCTTCTATATGTTGATGACATGATCATCACTGGCGATGATTCTGAGTACATTGCCTTTATCAAGGCCCGTCTCAACAAGCAGTTCCTTATGTCTGATTTTGGTCCTCTTTGTTACTTTCTTGGGATTGAGGTTTCCTCCACCTCTGATGGCTTTTTTATTTTCAAAGAAAAGTATATCCAGGATCTTGCTCGTGCGGCTCTTAGTGATGAGCGCACTGTTGAGACTTCGATGGACCTCAATGTTCACCTTCGCGCTTCTGATGGTGATCCCTTGTCTAATCCGACGCGTTATCGTCATCTTGTTGGGAGTCTTGTCTATCTTGCTGTCACTCGTCCAGATATCTTATATCATGTCCATATTTTGAGTCTGTTTGTTTCTACTCCCACTTCCGTTCACTATAGTCACCTTCTTCGTGTTCTAAGATATCTTCGTGGCACGATCTACCATCGTCTCTTTTTTCCTAGTTCCAACTCGTTACAGCTACAGCCCTATTTGGATGCTACATGGGCTAGTGATCCTTCGGATCGGCGTTCACTTTCTGCTTACTGTGTTTTCCTTGGTGGTTCTCTCATTGCTTGGAAGACGAAGAAACGGACTGCAGTTTCCCGTTCGAGTGCAGAGGCTGAGTTGCGAGCTATGGCTCTTCTGACAGCAGAGGTGACTTGGTTGCGATGGTTACTGGAGGATTCTGTTACTACACCTACCACACTCTTGTCCGATAGTACAGGTGCTATCAATATTGTGTGGGGCCCCGTGAAGCATGAGCTTACCAAGCATATTGGTGTTGATACTTGTTTTGTACACGTATTGTGCATGATCATGTTGTTGCTCTTGAGTATGTGCCTTTCGAGTTACAGTTAGCGGACTTCTTCACGAAGGCCCAGACTAGAGCTCAACATGGGTTTCACCTCTCCAAACTCAGTGTTGTGGATCCACCATGAGTTTTTGAGAGGAGGGGGGGTGGGGGGTGTTAGAGTTATATTGAAGATGGTCTTTGGCCTTTTGTATTCTAGTCTTTTGGCATTCTCCTGTACTTGTATATATGATGACTTCGGCCCCTAGATAATACTAAGTTGCGTATTTCTAATAACTGTCACATACCTAACCACAGGTTCCTGCACATTAATCTCAACCCGGACGCGCATAAAGGCGCCCCAACATCGGCCATCAGCATCTGATTCCACATGAATGATCTTGCCAATTGGCTTAGCAAACTCCATCCCAAATTTCGCTTTCATCGGTCTTGGTGTCTTGGTGGAAGTGCTAAGATCCTAGCTCATACAGCCAGGCGATCAATCTTGACCTTTTTTTTGCCAGAATATTTGGGAGCTTTATTGAATGGGTAGCATGTAGTTACAATCAGCCCTTAGGCCGCTAACAAGAAAGGGAGGGCAATCCTCAAGCCAGCACTCCGAAGCCAATAAGGCGCAAGCCTTCTTGGCACACAGATCCGCCAGAGTATTTGCCTCTCTGGGTACATGCCTAATAGTAAAGGAAATAAAAGATGACGACTTCTCCCGAATTTCATCTAAGATAGGCGCGACAACTGCTCTTGAACTGTCGTGTGAAGACCAGAGGTTGACAACCTCTAAACAATCCACCTCCATCACTACATGTGAGAACCCACGTAGCAGTGCGAAGATAACTCCTTCCCGTAGCGCCAAAGCTTCAACAACGAAAGGATTTGTTACTCCCGGGAACGGTTTACTCCAAGCTCCCATGAACGACAGATGAGACCTAACCACACCTCCACCTCCCGCACATGAAGCTTCAATATTTGTTGCTCCGTCCGTATTGATCTTAATCCAGCCCACATCAGGAGGACGCCATTGGGAACCCATGACACCTCGCATAGGCTTGGGGAACTCGAGCAAAAGTAAATCATTGCGTACTGTCTTGATCGCATGAACTGGATCATAAGAAACTTGATCATGGGTCCACCGATTCCTAGCCGACCAAATTGCATGCATAACTGTTATAATTTTTCCTCTGTCTTGATCCAAGATCTGATCATCCATTAGCACGTCCCTTGCCCAAGTGTTCGCATTCAGCAGCAGCAAAGTGACACCCATGAAATCATGAGCAGCATCCCAGAAGAGTCGTGCATGCGTGCAGCCTATAAGTGCATGGTGCAAGTCCTCCAGCGCTACTTTGCACAGATCACAAATCGCCGTCGTACGGATATGACGATGATGAAGGGTAGCATAGTCTGGGAGAATACCCCGCAGCACACGCCACCAAAAAACTCGTACTCTGGGGATTACCTTGAGCTTCCACAAAGCAGTCTACATGTGTTTATCCGATGATGATGATGATGGATCCGTTATCGTTCCTTCCTCTGGAGCGGCTGGGTGTCCGCATCAAAAAACTTCAGAAGTACAGCACATTTCCCCACCATCCATGGAGAACCATTCATCACACGGGCACGGTCCGCTTGCCCAAATTCAGCAACAACGATGTTATCCCCTGCAAGGTGGAGCTGCCGTCCTTTCGGATCAATTGGGTTGGCAACTGGCAAGCGCACAAGCAACTGATCATCGTGAAAAAACTCCGACAATTCTAGAAAATAAGATACTGATAAATAAGTAGGAACTACCATATGAGCGAGTCTAAGAAAGGCTCGAACCACACTAGTAATAGTGAAATTGTCCATTCTACTACTAAGCTAAGCTCACTTCCTTGAGTACCTTCGAACGAGACATACTACTCAGAACAGAAGCAAGCACCCACGTAGCACTATATACACAAGCAACGAGCATCCCCATCCCATGGCAAGGCAAGCCCTCAAAATATGGTTACTGTGGTCAAGGTCCCGGAGCCCCAAAGCCATAACCAACATCCATGCCACGGACAAGCCAAGAGCAGCAAATGGCCCCACCCAACCTTCCTTCCCTTCCGCTGGTCACAGAACCAAGTAGCAGCCGTTCTTCATGTACACCGCGAAGCTGCACCGGAGGCTCTCCAGCATCTCGACGACGGATTCCCGTTTCGACCCGCTGAAGTGCTTCACGGCGTCCTCCAATGAAACCTGCAACATTTGATATACTCAGCTCAAGGAGCAACACCGGTTGAACTCGGAGAATCTTTAGAGGGAATGACTTACCCCGTTGCGGCTTGCGGCCAGCTCGAGTATAGCGTCCTCGGTTGCGACATTTGGGGCGGTAGGCTCGGTCCCTTGCTCGTCTATCTTTTGCAGCTTCATTACTGGCTCGTCGGCAGAGAGTGGAGTTCCATCGGTCTGGGATCTCTTTGTCGGAGGGCTTGGATCGCAGGCGCCTGATATGACGACGGGGTCACCCTGATCACCCTTCTCCAGAGCTTCACTGCCATGGGAATTGGGTTTTGCCGACTCGGCTGTTTGGGCAGGAGCCCCGTCAGTAGGAGCGTTGCCAGAAGTCTTCTCTAACACTCCAAGATCATCAGCTGCGAAGAATATCTTGATCATTTCGTATGTTACCTGCAGTTGCCATGCAGCATTTTGCCCAGCAGGTTAGTCATTCCCTAATGGTTTGGAAGAATATACAATGAGCTTGAAAGTGGTTCCTACATTTGCTGAAACTATGATCTACTTAATCACACACAGAAATGGCATAATGAATAATGGAAGAAGAATTACATTTTCTGGAAGCTCTTCTTTTATTGGCTTCAACCTCTCACGTGATCCAACCTTTGCAATGGCAAGACGGATCTGTGAAGCTATCTCAGGGGTCAGTCCTGTCTCCTCGAAGAACCTATTCCAGTTCATCTCACATCCATCCCGAGCAGCATCAAGTATGTATGAAATAACCGTCTGCTCTTTTATTGGCACTGCTCTGCGAAAATGCTAGAATGCACTATCATGTCAAGCTGTGAACTTCAGTTTAAGGTCAGTAGAAAACAAAAACGAAAACCAACTCACTGCAATTTTCTTGAAAGAGTATTCCTGTTTCTGCCACAGTTCCCATGAAGTAAATTTGGCATCACCCAAATTTCTTGGAAGACTGTTGTTTACAGGTTTTGGAACTGACATCATATCCTCCACTCCTGATGAATCATCCAATGAAAGATTCAACTGTTTTGAGAATTGTGCGATATTTTGGACAAAAGTGCCACTGTAGCGCGAGATGAAGTGCTGGAAACAAAAGGTCAGATGTTACGTGAGTAGAAGAGGGGAAAAAATATGATAGCACTTTCTTGCAGTCTTTGCTACGGCATAGCATTTGCGAAGTATCATTACTAAGTGATACCTGGTTTACACCATCAATATTGGCCAGTCTAGCTCCAGTAGAAGGCCTAATCTTCGCAAAGTGTCTTAGGGTTTGATCACCACATATAGCATATCTGAAACAATGGGATTGGAGAGATTCAATTCAATGACTGTTCCAATACCTAAATAGCATAGAGCCCAAAAAATGCCGCTTGAGATTCAAAATTTAACTCACGGAGCAGTTCCAATATCCTGAGCAAGCTTCATCCGGACGTTCAAGAGCATTTGGTAGAGTTTCAATTCCTCCTGAAAGAAAAAACAACAACACAAACAAAATCTCAAATCAAATGTACAAAGGAAGAAAACAGCATCGTGTGAAAGAAAAATGCACAATGCCTAAGTCATTAATGAGTAAATCCGATCAGGTCTACCTCAGTTATCTTTTCAGATTCTGCGGTGGTTAAAGGATTTAAGCCCCCTTCTTTATTCTGTGAACTACCCTGCTCCTCTTGCCCAATCATCTCTTCAGTCAGCTGCAAAACCAGTGGCGTTCCACCATCGGAGAGAAACTTGACCCCTTTTGGACTAACACTGAAGATGGAGATGCAGAGTTACTATGGTGATTACTTAAAGTCACCACAATGGAGAAGTGCCAGCGAAAAAGAATTCGGAGCATCACTAGGACAAAACAGACAAAATAAATACTCAACAAGCACCTGACCAATCTAAATCCATCACTGACAGTCTCCTTTAAGTAACCTGCACAAAATAACAAGAAAAATGAAAAACATAAGAGCACCGGTAATAATGATGCCAAAAATGCTTTGTACTGGCAGCTGATGAATGGTGTTTGCTCAGTGTATCCAACAACAAAGTAAATATTATACCACTTCAAGTGTAAAATGTCCAGTTGAGATGCGTGTGCATGATAATAAGCTAATAACCCCATAAGAAATCTGTGGTAATTTACTACTCCCTCCATCCCAAAATAAGCGTCTCGGCCTTAGTAAAACTTTGTACTAAAGTTAGTACAAAGTTGAGACACTTATTTTGGGACAGAGGGGGTATTACACATTTAACACTAAGTCAAACATCGCAAAAATTGCAGCATCTCCAAAGAAATTTCATGAGTTTACTTTCAGTGAGGCTTAGGGCCAACCAAAACTGTGATACTATATAGGAAGCCCTTCAACTTTGTTACGTTTTCTCAAAAAAGAAGAAGAAAACAAGCACAAGATAAAGTCCGCACGCGGAGCAGGTATTTTTTGTGGAATGCCTTGCTTTAGCCAAGAAGTGAATAATTGGTTGAGTATACAGACTTCATAACAGTACCATGTGCCATAAGCAGACTGCCAAGTGCTTTCCACCAGTTTGGCGGATAGTCTTTTCCCATCGCATGCATTGGAAGTTTATCATAGTTCTTCTCAAGTATCTTTTTGACCTACAAAAATGAGAAAGAACTTGTTATACAACATCTTTCTTTTAAAAAATGCGGAAAATATCCAAGGTTGTTAAGAAAAAAAGTACTGCCGTGTGCAGTTTAGGTGCAACACTTTGCGAACATGTACAACAATACACACTCCAAAACTGTTCAGCAAAGATATATTTCAAATCCCTTTACTATCAATAATAATGCCGCATATGGTTGCTCCCAACTATCAGCGCATAGACGATCTCCAATCAAGTGAAACTAGCCAATGTATGTGACAAACTAAGGGACATAGTAAACATCAATGATAGAAAAACTTACTCGTGATCCACGGAGAACATCAACTGGCATATTAAGGCCCCAGCGTCCCCCGCACGACTTGACACAGGACAGCAATAAGAAAGATTCTTTTGACAAATCCCTCTCATTTTTTGTCCCTGTGCAATTATCACAGTTACCTGAAGATTAAGGGCATGTTGTAAATCAATGTCACAGTTGAGATAAGACTTGATGTAGCATGTGCCGATATAGCAAAGAATATGCGGGTATTGGTACAGCAATACAACATTTTCCTTATAGAAAGTACAGGGATACTGCGAGTATATATGTATTTACAAGAAGAAAAATAAAACATGCATAGCAGCTGACAGACAGTGCTTTGTGTGGAAGGAGCTTTCTAGGTTTTGCAGTGACTTGGGCCTGTGATGGGTTCTAGTTGAAGATGTTTGGCTTTGGGAATACATAAGGATACTGTGTCCGGTAGTTTGTAACCTTCATAAAATAGAACTCCCTCAGCCTCTCCATTTCCAAATTAATTGATGTGCTAGTTTTGTACCAAGTCAAACTTCTCTATATTTGACAAAGTCCGTAGAAAAATGCATAGATAAAAAAGGCGCGCCAGGCTCTAGGCGTTGGCAAAACGCATTGCGCATAGCTACGCTTAATCTGTGCACAACTGCGCATAAGCATGCGCTTTGGTCAATAAAGCGCAAGGCGGTGGCAAAACGCACAATTAAGCCTAGCTCTTTTTTGAACTATGGAAAAATGTGCTAATATCTATAACATAAAAAATATATTTTATGATGAATCTAATCACACTAATTTGGTGTTGTGGATGTTGATATATTTTTCTATACTAGTGTGATATAAACATACCACAGTCGGTGTAACGCTCTTCACCAAAGTACTGCAGCAGGGACTTTCTGCGACATGTAGCAAGGAGGCAATATTTCTGTGCTGCCATGAAGGAATCCATGATCGCATTCCTTTGAGTTGCCTGTAGATGAGTAAGAACTATACACCATGAGATAATGAAATAGGTAAGCAGTACATGGGAATCAAACTGCGGACGTGTATGTTTATCACTTAAGTGTGACATGAAGTCCTGATTGTGTGCCCAATATTTACATACATTTGTTGCTTCAGAACAATAGAAGTCAGCTTTTGCAAAATCACTTCTTTGGTAATATAGCCAGCACACTGAAGGCAGTCCATCTCTTCCACAACGCCCACTTTCCTGGTAGTACGATTCTAGGCTCTTAGGACATCCATAGTGTATTACACATCTAACATCTGGCTTATCAATTCCCATTCCAAATGCAATAGTTGCCACCATCACAAGTACTTCATCTCTAACAAATGATCTGCAAAGGGGAACCATAATTTATCATCAAAATCACTACGTTGTGAAGCCAACATTTGTAAAAAGCTGTATGAGAACTCACTACACTTAATGCCTTATATCTGTTATATTTTCTCGTTTGATTACTTGCAAGATCTAAAGCGTTACTAACAGAACATTATCTTGGCAGTGTTTTGTAGTGTCAGATCAGATCACAACCCTCATGAGTTGTGAATCATAAGAGGTATAAAATGGCTTGATCCAGTA
This sequence comes from Aegilops speltoides, assembly GCA_021437245.1. Lineage (NCBI taxonomy): Eukaryota > Viridiplantae > Streptophyta > Magnoliopsida > Poales > Poaceae > Aegilops > Aegilops speltoides. Next base: position 55,945,155 of record CM038142.1, read on the forward strand.
TATTTAACTAGATAACAAAAACATTTGTCAAACCATTCTTTAGATGAAGTGTTTAAAATGAACTCAGAATGGTACTCTGAGCATTCATCAATTCAACCTACTTAAGGAATTTGGTTTGTCCAAAATAAAGTGAGAAGGAAAGAAGAGACGATGAACAGCCAAACAAAAAAGTTGGCATGTGCATAGATGGCAGACCTATGGGATTCCTCTCTAGCTTTGCTACCCATTTTACCATGGTAAATGTTAGCTTTGATTCCAGCAGTGATCATTGCTTCATGTACCTGACAGAGAAAAGTCGCGTTTAGCACATTAACTAGCTAAATACATGTGTGTTGCTACGGAATTTAAATGCTTGTGCATTTCTATAGAAGCATTTTTTATTGCATGGGTTGTTTAAACACTTCTATAATTAGTCCCTAACTTTGTGCAAATGAAAAAATATCTCAAAATATACATCAATCGAATCAACTAATCAAAAGATCATGATACCTGTCTACTACATAGAATGTAAGATAATTGCAGTAATTAATCTTTTTACCAACTTAATAGGGAATTTGTGAGGGTCGGTGGACCGACACCAATCCAGATCAAGTGTAAAGATAAAGATAAAGCTAGGTATATGTTAAAAGCAGCTTCTACAATAAAAACTGGAGCCCAGAAATTCCCATATTACTCCAAGAAAAATGTATATAAACTTGTAATTGCGTATCCTTCAGGATACATTACGTACAGTACAGATCTAAATGTGTGTACCCAACAAAAGTTTGACTACTCTCCAAAATCTGTTACATCAGTCAGAAAAAGAAAATGCCTGATACTATCAATGATCAACAGACAAGTATCCCATACTTATTTCAAGCTTATTATGTTTCTCCAAAAAAGTCTTACTATGTCAGCATGAACTTAATATTTTCCTAAAGAATTTAAAGACCACACAGCTCCCACTTACAAGCAGCCATAACCGTGCTTGTGCACCAGTTGCCTCAAAATATAGAAGAATGAAAATGTACAATGCTGGAAAATACAAACCTGTTCAGTGTCCCGGATGGTGGTACAGTAAATGATTGTTGAGCCACCAACAGTGCAGTTCTTTGAGACATCTTTCACAAGTTCACTGATAAAGGACATAGATCGGTTGTATGATTTCACACCGTAGAAAAGGTTAGGACGATCAAATGATCCGATTGCAACGTGAGGATTGCTCAGGTTCAAGGAATTGGCAATATCTCCACGGACCCTACAAAATCAAATTGAAAGTTACCACGAATTTGGTACAGGTAGAAAAGGGATATAGACACTCTGGAAAATAAATAAAACAAGTAAGCAATCATCATAGTGAGCAAAAATATTTATGGTAATAATATGCAAGTAGCTACAACAAGCAGAGGAAAGACATTACCATTGGATATCAACAAAAGCAGGATAAACAGGTAAAAACAACTGATAGTGAAACATCCATACCTTTCTGTGGCTGTCGCAGTTAGAGCAACAAAGGGAACACCCAAAAGGTGCTCACGCAATAAATGCAGCTGCTTGTACTCCGGCCTGCATACAACAGAGAGAATTACAATCAGTAATACGAGAGAGAATTGCAATGAAGAAAAGAAGCTATAAGTAATAAGTACTAGACTGACTGGTCGCTAAGTTTGATTGCAGAATTAAGGTTGAGAGAAACCGAGTGAGAATTGATGGGTGATATGAACTGACAGCTTTTACATTTGACATCAGCACACACAGAATTTTTGAAATACATGCATAAGACATATCAAAAATTTAAATGGACATAAATTATCAACCCTTTTGCTGAAGAAATAATTCACACAATAGAAGAACAAATGACCTGAAATCATGACCCCATTCCGATATGCAATGCGCTTCATCAATGGCGAACAAGCAGATTCCGGAAGCTTGCAAGTTACTCCAGAACCTGGATAGACGATTGAAAACTGTAAATCAACAGAACCACCGCCATATTATTAAATTCTACAAGGGACCAAAAAAGACACATGAGCAGTAATTTGCAGCTTCATATGTGTGTGCCTTCCAACTCAGCCAAATAATTGACAATTATAGTTTTGTAAGTGCTGCAAACTATAAGTCAATAACGACCATAATCTGCTTTTATATCACAGGATTATCACCTTGAAGGAAGTGCAATAGCTTTCTCAGGGGTCATGTACAGAACATCATACATGCCTTTTTCAGCCTCACTGCTAACAGAGCTATTCATTTGGGTGCTGCCAAGATACTCAGATCTCACACCATGTTGTTTTAAACTCATGACCTGTTTGAAGTAAATGAAACCCACAATAAAAGCTTTCATGTCAAAGCAAACCCAGAATGAGGAAAGCACCAAAAATGTTATACTGTATCTAGCAATCATACCTGATCTTGCATCAGTGACAGAAGAGGGCTGACAACAACAGCTGTCTTCTTTGCAACCAGTGGAGGGATTTGATAGCTGCCATGAAAAGAATTACCGTGAGAAAATTAAGTTTCCGACATACAAGGGGAAGTGATAACATCAAAATTTTAAACAGAAGCATATTTCTTTTACTTCCGATGGCCTGCAAAACACACTTTCAGGTCCTTTACTAAAAGAATCAGAAACTTCAATAATTTTTATTTGACACGATGACAACCGCACTGCCCAGTTTCAAGAAAGAACCACCCTCACCCATTTCAAAAAAAAAGGTCAACAAACGATTGTGCCAATAGTAACATCCACTATATATATATATATATACAAACAAACAAAAATCTTCCCCAGCAGTTCCCTGCTGGGTACATACAAATACAATCGACAAGCTAGCAGTCGCCATAACAGAGACGAGATGCTTATACATGACTGCCCGTTTATCAAAGTTACAAAAATGTCACCAAAATGTGAAACAATAGCACATACACTTTGCAATCTCTGACCATCAACCAATTCCACTGGTACAAGACATAACGTTTTCTAATCATGCTCTGCAAAGCTCTCTTAGCCTCACAGTGAACCGACGACATCCTGCAATACTAGATGAGTTTGGATACTCCGTTGAAGATGATTTAACCACTTTATAGCTTACAGGTTTCCAACATTGATCACCAAAATGACGACATTTTTCTCCCAAAAACAGTAATGCAGATCAAGCAGTCCAAAACAATTTTTAGTAATCCAACCAGCAGAGCACTGCCAAGAGATGCAGCACAACTAATTTATTATCTACCAAATGCAGCGCCCAAACCTAGATTCGGCCACTACAGTGCTCAGCCTGCAGATCCACCGACCTCCACACACCAAACAAAAAAAAGAAACCGCAACCAAGCAAAATGGAGCGCGCGAGCAGAGCAGGCGCGGGGTTTGTTCACTTACCACATGGACTTGCCGCTGCCGGTGGCCATGACGACCAGGCAGTCCCGCCCTTGCAAGATCGTATCGACGATCTCCCGCTGGTACGGCCGGAACCCCGTGTACCCGAAGTACCTCTGCGGCCAGAAAAAAAAAGGCCCGGATTAGAATGGCGCGCCTCGGTGCCTAGGGTTTAGGCGCCGGCGCCGGCTAGGGTTTAGGGGGGAGCGGGCGGGGAGGGTACCTTCAGGGCCGCCTCCATTGCGGCGCCGGAGCGTCGGGCTCCGCGGGGGGAGATTGAGCCGGACGGCTGCGGTAGGGTTGGATTGGGGAAGGAAGGGAGCGGGGCGAGGGGAGGGGATTGGAATGGAACGGACGGGTGGTGGTGGGCGGCGAGGTGGGGGGTTTGGGGGAAGGGGTTTTGGTTTGCGGCGCTCTTTTATCTGCGTTCCCGCCAATTCGCCTTTTAGCGGGCCTGGTGTGGCTGGTCTTTTGGGCCGGCAGGGTCTCGGCGAAAGTATGCATGGTCATGTAGCACATGGAGTAACCCGTAGGGAGCCACTAGTTACGAGAGCTCCTTCCGGAGCCTCGCAACGATTAGCGCCACTTGGCGTGCTCTCAGTCATTCGCACGTGTCGCGCTTTCGGTGCCTCTTTTGGAAAAAAATTCACGTGTTTTCGGCTATTTAAACGGGGTTTTTTCTGGGGGGTCAACGTTTTGGTTTTCCATCGATCTTCCTTAGCTTTAAAAAAAATCAAAATAAAATTGTGCGAAAAAATGTGTTTTTTTCCTTTCACGAGAGGCACGGTTTTGCTTTCACGAGTCACGGCCGTGCCTCTCAAAAACGAAAAAAACGTGTTTTCTATTTCTTTTCCATTTCGCGAGTCACGGTTTTGCTTCCGCGCGAGTCACGGTTGTGCTTTCGCGAGAGTCACGGCCGTGCCTCTCGGAAACGAAAAAAAATGCGTTTTCTTTTTTTTTCGTTCGCGAGAGTCACGGTTTTGCTTCCGCGAGAGTCGCAGTTTTGCTTTCGCGAGTCACGGCCGTGCCTCTCGAGAACGAAAAAAATATGTCTTTTGTTTTTTTTTCGCGAGAGGCACGGGTGTGTTTTTGCGACAGTCACGGCCATGCCTCCTCGGAAACGGAAAAAAACGCGTTTTCACTTTTTTTTCCGCGAGAGGCACGGGCGTGCCTCTTTCGGAAAGGGGAAAACACGTGCTCCCGGTTCGGGTTTTTTTGCCGGTTTTTTTGTGAAAGAAAACTTCGTCAAAACCTATCAACATGGGATCTAGTTTTGAAGATCTCGCCGCGAGGAATCCAATGGTGAAAGCGGTTTGAGATTTGGACGCATGGTTTGGGAGATAAAATGTTTAGAATAAACGAATCTACGAAAAAAAAAAGAAACCTTCCAGGTTGCGACAATTGGCGCGTTGCATGTGCGCCACTTTTCGCAACATGTGGAGTTGAAGTGATCTTTGCAACGAGTACTCCTCAATTAGTGATTTCGGGAGTAACCCTCAAAAAGAACGTAGCACATGGAGTTGGGCGCCCCTATGTCTCACTTATTGCGAGACCTTTTCTTTACAAAAACAAGGCAGTTTATTCCGTCGTATGAAAGTTTACAGGGATACAAAAGTTTTCAAGGGGAGAAGTAAAACCAGATATGTCGTCCCACGGCTAGCAAGGACGCCATCCAGGCAAGTCTATGCGCCTCTCCATTGCTATTGCGCAGTTCAAACTTGAAAGTGCATGACGCAAACGAAGCACTTCGCTTCTTGATCTCTTGGGTTATCATGCAATGTTCACCCATATTCTTTGCAGCTTCGAGTTCCCAAACGGCTCTCGGACAGTCTGATGAAATTTGCATCCTCGCATGAAGGGGAGCCCCGGATGGGCGGACCCAGGCGCATGCGAGGCCGAAGCCTCATCCCCCCACCCCCCTATTTTTTCACCTTTTTTGTTTCCTTTTTTGCTTTCTTTTTACCTTTTTATACTTTAAAATATTTTAAATTTATACACTACAAAAAAAAAGCTCTACATATTTTTTCTGAAAAATGTTAACCAAGCATTTGAAAAAATTTAAATGTGTATAGAGAGAAAATGTTTATCAATTATACGAAAAATGTACCCCAAAATACAATGCTTATAAAAAACTTTGACCACGTATTTTTAAAAAGCATTTAAAAATGTTGAACATTTTTTAAAAAAAATCAAGTATTCGAAAAATGTTAAATGTGTACATAAAAATGTTGACCATGTATTAAAAATGATCAAAGTGATAATTTTTATGAGAAGTTAATCAAGCATTTGGAAAAAATTGAACAGCTATTTGAAAAATGTTAAATATCTATATAAAAATGTTGACCATGTATTTAAAAATTATGAAAAAAATTGATCATTTATATAAAAATGTTAATCAAGCATTTGAAAAAAAAATATCAAACAAGTATTTGAAAAATGTTAATCAAGCATCTGAAAAATGTTAAAACGTGAATGAAAAGAATATTGACAATGTATTAAAAATGATGAATAAATTTGATTGTATATAGAAATGTTAATCAAGCATTTCAAAAATGTTGAACAAGTATTTGAAAAATGCTAAATGCGTACAAAAAATTATTGACCATTTATTCCAAAAATCTTAAACTTATATTTGAATTCTTTTAAATGTCTATTAGAAAAAGTATTAGATATATACCAAAATGTGTAAAGAAAAAACAATGAAAACCCAAGGGAGAACAAAATAAAAACAAGAAGAAGAAGCTAAAAAAACTGAAGAAAAAGGAAAGAAAAGAAAAAAGTCATCGAAAATCAAGAAAGAAACCGAAGAAAACAAAGTAAAAAAGAAAGAACATAAAAAAACCAGAAAAACAGAGAAAGAAACAAAAAAAGGTGAAAAAAAGGACGGAAAGCCCATGGAAACCTAGCTTTTTTTACTTCAAGTTTGTCATACCCCCTGGTAGCATAACACGAACTTGGCGATTACTTAGTGGCTATTGATACGTCTCCAACGTATCTATATTTTTTGATTGTTTCATGCTATTATATTACCCCTTTTGGATCTTTATGAGCTTTATTTTACACGTTTATATCATTTTTGGGACTAACCTACTAACCGGAGGCCCAGCCCGTATTGCTATCTTTTTGCCTATTTCAGTATTTCTAAGAAAAGAAATATCAAACGGAGTCCAAACGAAATGAAACCTTCGGGGCGTGATTTTTGGAACGAACGTGATCCAAAGGACTTGGAGTGCAAGTCAAGAAGCAGCCGAGGCGGCCATGAGAGAGTAGGACGCGCCCCCCTATAGGGCGCGCCCCCTGTCTCGTGGGCCCCTCGGGCGGCCACCCACGCACTTCTTCCTCCTATATAAGCCTCGTGCACGAAAACATCCAGGGAGCCAACGAAACACAATTTCCACCACCGTAACCTTCTGTATCCGCGAGATCCCATCTTGGAGCCTTCACCGGTGCTGCGCCGGAGGGGGAATCAACCACGGAGGGCTTCTACATCAACACCATAGCCCCTCCGATGAGTTGTGAGTAGTTTACCACAGACCTTCGGGTCCATAGTTATTAGCTAGATGACTTCTTCTCTCTTTTTGGATCTCAATACAATGTTCTCCCCCTCTTTTGTGGAGATCTATTCGATGTAAACTCTTTTTGCGGTGTGTTTGTCGAGATCCGATGAATTGTGGGTTTATGATCAAGTTTATCTATGAAATATTGGAATCTCCTATGAATTCTTTTATGTATGATTGAGTTATCTTTGCAAGTCTCTTCGAATTATCAGTTTGGTTTGGCCTACTAGATTGATCTTTCTTGCCATAGGAGAAGTGCTTAGCTTTGGGTTCAATCTTGCGGTGTCCTTACCCAGTGACAAAAAGGGTTTCAAGGCACGTATTATATTGTTGCCATCGAGGATAAAAAGATTGGGTTTATATCATATTGCATGAGTTTATCCCTCTACATCATATCATCTTGCTTAAGGCGTTACTCTGTTCTTATGAACTTAATACTCTAGATGTAGGCAGGAGACGGTCGATGTGTGGAGTAATAGTAGTAGATGCAGGCAGGAGTCGGTCTACTTGTCACGGACGTGATGCCTATATACACGATCATGCCTAGATAATCTCATAATTATTCGCTTTTCTATCAATTGCTCGGCAGTAATTTGTTCACCCACCGTAATACTTATGCTATCTTGAGAGAAGCCTCTAGTGAAACCTATGGCCCCGGGGTCTATCTCTTATCATATTTTGCTTCCAATCTACGTTTATTTGCATCTTTACTTTTTCATCTATATTATAAAATACCAAAAATATATTTATCTTAGCATACTATCTCTATTAGATCTCACTTTCGCAAGTGGCCGTGAAGGGATTGACAACCCCTTTATTGCGTTGATTACGAGTTCTTTGTTTGTTTGTGTAGGTGCGTGGGACTTTTGAGGAGCCTCCTACTGGATTGATACCTTGGTTCTCAAAAACTGAGCGAAATACTTACGCTACTATTGCTGCATCACCCTTTCCTCTTCAAGGAAAACCAACGCAAGCTCAAGACGTAGCAGCTATTAGCACTACGTTGTAACTGATCGTTACTAGGATCGAACCCCGCTCGGTCCCTTCTTCTTCCAAAACTCCATTTATTTTAAATGTTCTAATGGGCCGGCCCATCATTGTAGATGCTTGACGCGAAAGAAGCTTTCGTCTCGCTATAAGCGAGACATATCTATTGCACATACTCTCTTAGTGGAAGAGGGTTTCTCGTGCCGCCATCGGCCTAGGCTCGAAGACTGTTATGATCCCTTGTACTTATGTGGTCACCAATGGTGTATTAATAATATAAAAAGTTTGAAGCTCAAATGATTTAAAAAAAACTGAGTTGTGTGTGTAAGGCGGCGTTTCCCGTTCAAACACCTGACACTTCGGGGGAGATTTTGTCCGCTCTGTACACTACTAGGGAAAACTTTATACACAACATCTTAGCGATGAATTTGACAAAGCAGCGCTCCATCGCTACTTAGTAGTAGCGTGTTTAAATAAACCCGCCATCGCTACTACTTTAGCATGAGCGTCTTTGGGAAAATCTGCGCTTTGGTATGTTTGTACTGGGCGCACATGGCTAGCCCCACTTAGCAGTAGCGTGTATCCGTAATCAGCGTTACTGCTACGTTATACTGGAGCGGTTGACCCTCTCACTCACTCTCCCTCTCACTTGCTCTCGCCCGCGCCGAACCCGTTGTCCGCCGCCGCCGCGCTGCTCCACGACCGAGGTACTCCCTCCTCCCTCCTTCCCTCCCTCCTCCCCTCTCCTCCTCCCACCGCCCCTCCCTCCTCCTCCTCCTTGGCCGTCCCTCCTCCTCATCCTCCACCGCCCTCCCTCCACCCCCGCCTCCTCCTCCTCCTCCGCCGCCTCCCCCCCCCCCCCCCTCCTTCTCGATCCCACCTCCTCCCCCTCCTCCTCTCTCCTTCCTCCTCCCTTCCCCTCCTCCCTCCATCTTTTTTTTCCTGTTTTTTTACTATAGTTTTTTACTATTGTACTCCCTCCGCCCGAAAATACTTGTCATTGAAATGGATGTATCTAGATGTATTTTAGTTCTAGATACATCCATGTTCATCCATTTTGATGACAAGTAATTCCGGACGGAGGGAGTATAATGTAGTTTTTTTACTGTTTTTAGTAAGTGTTTAAAATAATTAGTAAGTAATTAATAAAACTAGTTGAAGTAGTTTATTTTTAGTAAGAACTAGTTGAATTAATAGAACTAATGTATTTTTAGTAAGAAAATTAATATAACTAGTTGAACTAGTTTATTTTTAGAAAGAAGTAGTTTATTTTTATTTATAGTAAGTTTATTTTTAGTAAGAACTAGTTGAATTAATAGAACTAGTTGAAAATGTCACATTTGTTGTTATTTTTTTAGTTTAAGCAATTATTCCCGCATCGATGTCGACGATGCCTATTCCGCATCCTCGTCGTCGATACCCGTCGTTCGCTAGGGTTTTAGTTGTATTGGTGATGTTATATGTATGATACTATTCGGGATGTATTAGTGATAACTTATAGGGTTTTGTTTTGCGAAATCAAGGAGCCCCTCCATCATCCCTGCCGTCGTCCCCGTCACCGACCCCCTCCGACCTCGAGGTGAGACCAGCCAAATCTCCATGTCAATATGAGTTCTATAAGATATGATGTAGATAAAAACATGTATATCTTGTGTTGCTCAAATAGGATATGTGGTTCCCCAAGTGGTCGGTCATGTTTGCAGGTAAACCCAGGCGTGGGCAGCCCGGCCCGAGCCCGGACCGAGAAACCCGGGCCGGGCCGGGCCGGGCTTCTGTCTCGGGCCGGGCTCGGGCTTCAGAAATAGACAAGTTTGTATTTTCGGGCCGGGCTCGGGCTCCAAAATTAGCCCGAAGCAAAGCCCGGCCCGGCCAGAACCTTTGCTGGAAAACTCGAATGCACAGACTAGACACCCCCAGCCCAACCGAAAGCCCAACGCCCCCAGCCCAATACACAAACCCTAACTCCTATCTCCTCACCGCACCCGCACACACAGCCCCGTGCCCCCGTCTCCAACCCTCCCCGAGTCCCAGACGAGAGACGACTACCTCCACTGCTCCACCGGCGGCGGCCAGATCCTGCTATGGCGCGGCCGCGGTGCTCTCTCCCTACCCCAACCTGACGAGCTCTGTTCCCTCCCCATCCCGATCTAACGAGCGGCGGCGCAGCTTCCTCGTCCCGACGGCGCCGCACCCACCTGACGGCGACGCACTTCCTCGACCCGACGGCGCTGCACCTTCCTCGTCCCGACGGCGCCGCACCCACCTGACGGTGATGCACTTCCTCGACCCGACGGCGCCGCACCTTCCTCGACCCGACAACGACCACGTCCACTGCTCCGCGACGCACTGCAGCGACGCTCACTGGTCGGCGTGTGACCATCAGGTATGAGATCTCCTATACTTCTTCTCCTTCTCTGAATCTCTGTCCATTTGTAGTATGTGACTATGTGTAGTCTTCTCCAAGTTCCAAATTGTAGTTCCATTTAGAACGATATGTGTAAGTGCTAGTCTGAGCATATTTGTTGTGTTTTTTGGCAGCCATGACTAGTTTGTGGAGTCTAAGTGAGGAATATCACGAGGAGGAAGACGTGGATTATGAAGCAGATGGTGATCAGGAGAATATTGCTACAAGTGCAAGATCGGACCAGATCGTTGTAGCTGCTCCCGTTCCTCGTCCGGCTGCCCCTGCTCGTACTGTTGCGGCACCTCGCACTCGCAGCAAGCGGGCAAGGTTGAATCAACAGGCTCCAGCAGGACGTAGCGGAAGGCGTGCAGGAACTAATGAGCCATCCGATGGAGATGAAGCAAATCAGCGTGATGAATGGGAAAAGGTTCGTATCATGCATGATTTCTTGAAAACATTTTATAACGTGACGTGCACATTGTCTGGGACAAAGTATCCTACCTCCAATTTGTATTTCCAGTGTGTGTTCTTGGTTCAGTCATGTGTCTTGAAGGCATTTAGTGAAGGACATGAGTTCATGGCACCAATGTTAATTCCAATGAAAGAGAAGTTTGATAAATATTGGGTTGATTATAATGTCTTCTTGTCTTGTGCTGCTGTCCTTGATCCCCGTTGCAAGCTTGGTTTTGTTAGCTACTGTTATGGAAAACTTTATGCCCCTGACGAGGCACAACGTCGGATGCATGAAGTTAAGAAAACTTTGGAGAGTTTGTTTGCTGAATATAGTGGTGCTTCTGTTAGTCAAACATCATCAGATGGTGCTACAAATAGTAGGGGAAGTAGAGGAGATGGTTCTGATATGTTCGATGACTATGAGAGTTACATTCAATCTCAACGGACAAATGTAGAGAGGTCTCAATTGGATCTTTATTTGGAAGAAACTCCTAGAAAATTGAATGACGAGTTGAATGTCTTGGAATTTTGGAGCAAATCATCTATGCGATACCCTGAGCTTGCATCAATGGCTCGGGATATTCTTGTTGTCCCCATTTCTAGTGTTGCTTCAGAACAAGCCTTTAGCATGAGTCGCAAAGTTATAATTCCTAACCGAGCTTCACTTAAGCCTAAGACCATCGAGGCTTTAATGTGTCTCCAAGATTGGTATCGTTGGAAGATGTCTCAGAGTGAAGGTACAATTAAGCGTCTATTGTTGTTTCATATTAACATCACCATTGCACACATTACCATTGATTCTTGTATTGTTTGTTTTGTAGAAATGAGCACTACAGGAGGTGGACCTTCAAGTTCTCATGCAAATGAGTTATCTTCAGATTCAGTTTGTATTCATTCATGCCATTTCTATCTAACTTACTATCTTGTTTTGTTTACCATATATCAGTTATGCACTCCTTTAGTATCTTGTCTTGTTTGTTGATATCAAACTTGCTTCCTGCTTCATGCCATTCCTATCTTCCTTATTTTCAACTTGTGCTTTCATCCAGGAAAATGATGAAGTTGAGATAGCTTGATGGAACAAGGTGAGATGGATTCAAAAGAGTCATCAACTTGTGGCTTTGAACTTGCTATTTGATATCTTTATTATGTAATGGACTTGTTATTTGATATGCTGTTATGTAATCAGACTTGTTGAACTATGTTGTGCCGTTGTGGGCTTATCGAAAGTATGTTGCGGACTTGTTGAACTATGTTGCTTATGTCTTTGGCTTGAGACATATGCTGCTGTTATGTAATGAATGCATTACATGTATATGTATATCAGTATATGCATATGCTGCTATTTTGTGCAATGCAACTCTTCTGTGAAATATATATATGCTGTTGTTTTGTGTGCATATGTTGCTATTTTGTGCAATGCAGCTCTTTTGTGAAATATGTATATGTTGCTGTTTTGTGTGCATATGCTGCTATTTTGTGCAATGCAGCTCTTTTGTGAAATATGTATATGCTGCTGTTTTGTGAAATACGATGTTGCTTCTGTAACTTGCTGTACATAAGGATCAGGAGTTGTCGGGCTTCGGGCCGGGCTTCGGGCTTCGGGCTTTTCAGCCGGGCCGGGCTCGGGCTTGTAAACGTGAATTTTCTCGGGCTTTTTTTCGGGCTTGGGCTTCACATCTTAGCATCCGGCCCGAAACCCGGCCCGGTCCGAGAGATGCCCGGGTTTATTTGCAGGTTACACCTCCGAGTTGTCTATGTTTTGCCGGAGTGTTGATTAATTTCCGTTCCGGCAAATTTTAGGCGCTCGATATGTCCTGTTTTAGCAAAGGTCATGCCGAAATTTTCCGTGAATTTTAGCATGACTTGTGCTAGAATATGTAGCAAATATCGAGTGGCCTGGATTTTCTAGAAAGATAATTAAACGATATTTTGGGTTGACTTTAAGTCTGTCGAGGTGAAGAATCCCTACCGTTGTTGTGGGGGTCGTTTCTCCTTCTTCTCCGGGTGCTAGACCTTTGTTATGCACTAGGGGAAGGAGGAGTAACGACCATCACCGACGGTCGCAAATGTCAGAGAGGAATCAGTGAGGGAGAGTCTCCACCATATATGAGAGGACGAAGAATCCCGACTGTTGTATGTGGATAGCTTTTCCTTCGTTCCCGTGTGCTAGACAATTTGGTGTAATGCACTCGGGAACGAAAGGAGGAGCTACCATCACCGACGGTCGAATATATACACCACGTGAGCTGAGAGTTTTCAAGAAAAGACTCGACAGACTGATAGTCAACCCGTGATGAATAATAATGGTCTAATTTAGTTTTTGTAGTACATATATTTAATTGTACAAGTTTAATCTTTGAATTATGAGCATAGGAAATATCGTCGGACGAAGAAGGTCCAGGGGAGTGCTCCTGGTGCGGCAACAACCGGGGTTTCTGCGACAGGCCTCACCTGGACGAAGGTCAGCGCTTCAGCATTAAGCTCGAGGAGGCATTCGATTGTGATACGGTAAGCTACGATGCAAAGTGTTTTTTTTCGTAATTAAGCTTGACTTCTACTACTTCAACGTGTAATTTTGTCTTTTACAATTCGACTAGCTTGTCCCATGTCATGCAAGACACTATGTCTTGGAGAGGATGGATTTTGAAGATCATGAGAGGAATGAAACAAAGAAAATTAACCTAAGGACCCATCATGGTATGGATTTTGAGGTAAATTTATACAATTCTAAGAGCGTATCCCATTTTGGTTGCCCGAGTTGGGAAGCATTTTGCAAGATGTATGATTTTCAAGAGGGTATGTTTGTCACCATGGATCTTGGTGATCCTGACATCAACCAAGACAATTTGAACATTTGGGTCCTTGTTGATACACTTCCAATTCTACCGCTATGTGAGTTTCTCAAACATAGTTATTAAGTAATTTATATTGTTTATTTCAAAATAGTTGACAGCTTATTTCCATTGATAGCTTATTTTCATTCTTCAAAGAATGTGCGAAAAATGGTAGACAGAACCTACTACACCGATGGCTCTGAGTTAACTTATCAGGAGAAAAATCATCTGGTCGCATATTGTACTGAAATTGAGAATTACAATGCCTTTTATCGAACTCCTCCACATCATGGTCAATACGTGCCACTAGTGCATGTGTTGAACCACGATAACTTCCATGGAGATGCCCCGGTAAGATTTTTTTACTATTACGACATCCGTGCATCTTTTGCATACTTCTAAAACTGAACTACATTGCTAACTACGAAGTTATTACTATGTTTTTCAACAGAAAATCCCGATGGATTGTGTGCCTCATTTGATGTATCAGAATGGTCGCCTTGATGTTTTGAACATACAGCCAGGTCGTCCTACGAATCTCACCTGTCCATACCGGATTTCTAAAACCGGTGAACACATGATAATCAAAGAATGGAAAAAATGTATGGACAGTCGTAAGGAGGTTCTTGGAAGCAACATTGTGTGAAAGGTAAGAATTGGAGACAGGATAATCTCCATTCTCCATAATGGAGAGTCAGGGGCTATCTTGTTTTATGCTATTTTACCTAAGATAATATAGTAGGTCCTAAGAGACTCTAGTAGGTCCTATGAGGTACAATATGTTTATGAGAGTTGATGATGAGGAGTAGTTGTGATTATGACTAGTGACCAACTTGTATGTGATGTCTCATTGATGAAAACGATGATCATGAGGAGGTGTTTATATGACAATGATGTATTATGATGATAAGTTGTTAATGATGTGATGATGATGATGATGATGATGATGATGATGATGATGATGATATTTATTATATCATTGGGTGAAAGAACCGCGGATTAGTTTCAAGTGGATGTCCATCCACTTGAAACTAGTCCACGGTTCTTTCTCCCAGTGATGTAATAACTCATTATGATGTAAAAACAATCTCTAAATTGTTGTGGTATGAAAACTTGTATAAAGGTGTATGAATACAACATGAAATAAAAAAAGAAATACGGAATAATAGTAGTAGCGCGTGCTCGGAGAAGCGCTACTACTAATTATTAGTAGCACTCATTGTAGAAAGCACTACTACTAAGTCGATAGGCATTAAACACGCGCTACTGCTAGGGTTTTCCCTAGTAGTGGTACACGACGTGCATCAAGTTTTTGCCGTTAGAGCATCTACAGCTGCAACCTGCAAATCTGGCCTCTCAAACAGCCTCCGACGCGACCGGGCGCATCCGCGGACACTGGCCGATCACCTCTCAATTTTTCATTTTTCACAGTCATGTCTCTCATTTTTACCCTATACGACCGATCACGTGCATGTGATTGGTGGAGGTAAAGTGAGAGAAAGAAAAAAAAGAATAAACAAAGAGAAAAGATGGGCCAAATCCTATGTGGCGGATGCAGGCGCCCGGTCGAACCTCATACTCATCCCATATATGAGGGCAATATGAGGAGTGCTGGATAGTTCGGGCATTTAAGGAGGCTATGAGGGGTCCAATTGGGTCAACTTTTTCCTTCTCTCTCCTGTCCGGTCAGTGGTCCGTGCATCCACCCGGTCAATATGAGGGGTCCGGCTATAGATGCTCTACGCTCTCAAATTTTTACCACCCTACATGGGTCAAGCAAATACAGCATGCCAAGTTTCATCCGTTTTGGAGCTCAGTTCTAGAGACCCATGAGAGTACAAAGGTATACATTTTGCCTATGTGGTTCATGTAGGGATTGATGTGTGTGTGCAATGTTAATCTATATATATGCACATGTATGTTGATTGTATATATATGCAACCTGTTTAACTGTGAAAGTGATACTTGTTTGATATATAATATGCAATGGTAATCTATGCTAATGACGCTAGAATAGTGATGGTTTCATGTTTTTCACTCGCTTGGGGAGGCTACTTGACAGTTTGAGTGCAAATTTCAAGCCCGACAAGGTTGACGGTCGAGTACTCAAGGTTACAACATAAAGTGGGGCATCACGTCGGACACACGTTTTGCGTCGGTCACGCTGAGCTTTCGGGTTTTAGGCTTGAGAAAAAGGGGCATTTCCGGGCTTTGGGTTAGCCTCAAGGCTGTAGTTTGGGGTTCGGGCTTTTGTAAGGCCGACCCAACATATGATCAGGTTTAGCTTTGAAACGATTCGGAAACAGGAATAACACGGCCAGCCGTGGTGTCGCGATCGAAAACTAGGTACGGCTTAATAGCTTACCAAGCTGACCCTAAACTAGGTAGGGATTGACAAGTGCGAATAGGGGGAATGTGGGAGTCACTGTCAAAGGAAAAGGGGGTTAGGCGAGATCCTCAGATAAATTTTAGCTATTTATAATATGATTTTTTTGTCGCTTCACCAATAAATGTACGAATAGATTCCCTTCCCAAACGGTTTGAGATAGTATTTATGTACTCCATGATTTTTTTTGTGTGATGAAGATTCTATCTTTTTCATATGTTTACAAATAAAATTTTCTTTTGAGGAGGAGATATGTTAGCTTGTTTGTTGCATCTCCAATAATTAAGACAAATTAATTCCGCAGATTCGTAAAGATATCTGATTCGCTGCAAGTATGCTCTGAATTCTATTTTAGTGTGAGCAATTTATTTTGTGATTTCGTGCACCTTAAACTTTGTTTTCTGTATCGGATATACATTGTTAGAATCTTAGGGTTTTCGGTCTACCCCCTAATTCCTCTGCGCTTATCCGTGGTGCCGCTCACAATTCGCATATCTGAGGCTAGGGGGTAGGGACCTTCTTATATTGTCTTTCCAAAGAGTCCACCTCTCATACATATATAAGATTCCTAGTCTTTTCCACTAGTTTCCGGGATAGAGTCCAGATCAAATTACCAACCACGATCATATTTGTCTGTTTAACGGATTCTACCCGTTTTGTCCCCGGAGCACGCGCTTATGAGCAACACGCCATAATAGAGTGTAAATTCCTCTAATTATGTAGATCA
The DNA here is from genome assembly GCA_021437245.1 of Aegilops speltoides. Lineage (NCBI taxonomy): Eukaryota > Viridiplantae > Streptophyta > Magnoliopsida > Poales > Poaceae > Aegilops > Aegilops speltoides. The sequence continues at coordinate 55,961,861 of CM038142.1, forward strand.
ACATTAGAGCTGTAATCTAACTATACGATCTAGCTCCTTCCAATCATCAGTGTACCCGGGTAGTCTTTCCAATATAAATAGTATATTGTATTTCACTGATAATCGACCAGCTTCCTTAAGCATATGTTACTTAAGTACATTCCAACAAGTGATAATTTTCCATGCTAAACATGTAAAACAATTCCATGTACAAATACATGTATAATTCCATAATGAGGTATTCCGAATATTTAACAATTCCAAGTAATTTGAATATAGTTGCAGGACACATAATTCCAACATCTCCCACTTGTCCAAAACGATCATTCAAATATTCGTAAACCCATAGCCTTAACATGCTTGCCAAATACCCCCTGACTAAGTGGATCAGTCAAGGGATCAACAATCATATTAACACTACATTGAAAATCCACAAATATATACACGGTGATACTTCCTTTCAATATGTTTCCTTGTTGTGACTCTTAAGATCACTAGAGACCTTTAGTTTCCGCCTAATTATTCCAGCATAGCTGTCCTCGGCGCCTCGAATATTATTTCCTCGAGTGTAATTCCACCGTTTGTAGGCACCTTGAGTATTTTGTTTCCTCACATGAAATTCCGCATCAATTATTTTCCATCACATATATAATAATATGATCAATTCCACATTGAGTCAAGTATAAGATAACCACGTTGAATAAATTTTCAAAACCACATAAATATCAAATCCAATCAGTAAATGAAGTTCCATAATTAACCATGTTTTGAAAGAAATTCCTGACTTCGGTCAGTGAACCTGCACCATATTAGTACTATATAAAAAAATTTGAATATGCGTAATTTCTCATCTTGTAGCTAGAGTAATAGCTTCCTCAACGTGTTTACCTTTAATATAAATTTCAGAATAAGTGACAGGTTGTGATGCACTTTCCACATTCTTATATGATGTGTGAGATTCCCTTAGCTGCTCGTCTTTCATTCCACTGCTTGAATGCAGCATAAATTCCGGTAGCTAAGGTATGATAATATAATGAAGATACATACGAATTCCAGTACCATTTATTATTCTATTTTCCCCGAGAGTTCAAATGTAATTCCTCACCGAGTATGATTCCCTTTATCAAAGGTATTTTAACAGATTTGCAATTTTCCATAGAGAAACACTTCAAAATATTTTCTATGTATTTCAACTCGTAAAGCATAGGATGTCTCAAATGTTCCTTTCATATGAAAGTTAAAAGATTACCAAGCTTTCACTTCCATCAATGTGACTTTATCATTGCAAACAACAAAACAATATTAACATATACAATAATAATGCAAAATACTTTACACTTATGTTTGTAAATGACCGCCTTGCTTCATTTAAAAAAACCATATGACGTGCCATTCCATTGATGTGAAGCTTGTTATAAGACCATACATTAATATACTCAAATAGCAAACCATGTCTTTAGTTCCTCTTTCCCAAAATTCCAGGAGAGAGAGTTTCCACAAAGTATATTTCCCTCTGTGTGAATAGTTGAATAACAAGAGTGATATTATAATATTCCAGTTATCCAAATATCCTTACAAAAAAATCATTTCCAGACATTAGGCTTGCGGTTATTTGGTATGATATCAAGTTCCCAAACTATGCTCTTCCTCATTTGAGTTTATTCCTTCCCGCAATTTTTCCACCCATAGTTGACATTGAAAAAAAACTTTAAGAGAATTCAGTGATTCCTCTAAAATTTAGAGTGACATCCGCCAACAAAACATAACAATTATCCAGACATGATATTCCAAGCTTATTCCTCCCACTTATCCTAAGCATGTCATGATGGGAGTGTCACTTGTAGTTTCCTTGGGGTCAAGATTATATTCTAGTATGATTGTCAATAATTCCACCCTGATCATAAAAATGATTGTGTTCCTATTTTCCACCAGTATTCTTTTTCCAGATAACTTAGGAAACACCCTTTGATCCACTAGAATAACCATAATAAATTTCCTGGTGTGCGCTTTGTAATAAATGAGAATTTCATGTCAAAATAGAAGATTTCCTTCCAGTCAAGTGACTGTACTAGATGGAGAATGATATCAACAGATGATAATATGCAATGCTTCTTTCCAAAGAAACAAGTGAGTATACAAGACAGTCAATTCCTCCATTCAATTGTGGAGTGCGCGGTATATTACAATGGTGAATAGTTCCATGCTCTTTACAAACAAACGATATATTCCTGAAGTGTAATTCCCCCACCAATCAGTGGTTAAAACTATGATATTATTTAGTCAACTGATTTTTCCACTTCAGTATAACATGTGACCAGCACAACAAAACCTTCCGACTTGTATAATAAAATATAAGCATAACCATATAAAAGTGCAATCATCAAAGAGTGAGATGAAATAAATAATCTGACCTCTAGTGGGAGTGTCCAAACAATACCATAAGTATATCAGGAAAAAAAATATGATGTGGAACTTTTATATCCTTCCACCTTAATAAAAAAAGGTGTATTAAAAATCATATATGGTTCACATGTACCATAGTCCTCCCACTAAAGTTTAAAATTCCAGAATCAATAAGCCTCTTGATCCAGTTCCAAGATATGTGACCAAGTCATTGATGACGTAGATAATAAGATTCCAAGCATGTGTTTCCATTGTTGATATTCCTCCATATGGAGTTATCTTCGCCAAATATAAAAATAATTTTGGTTTTCCAACTTCCAATGGACATCAAGAAAGATAGATCATTGTGTGAAAATCCATAATGCACTAATTTAACCGTTAAGCAATATTTCACTCTTCCTTTTCCAAACAGTATGTCATAATCAATATATTCCATGATATATCAATAAAGCAAATCCGTTCTCACCGAGTTGCACAGAGTGTCCTATAACAATAATATTTTTCCTCCACAGCGGGTTTCATGGCATAATTTACAATGCAAAGTACATCAATTTTCCTTTGAAATAGTGGCATGCCAATAAAGTTGTGACAAATGAAGATCAGATTTCCTTGTCCTTGGAGTGACCCCTATCTTCCTCCATAAACAAGTGATGCTCAACAAACGACACTTCAATGAATTCCTTTTATGCAAAGTTGGTATAACAACATATTCATCAATAACTATTTTCCTCCACAATGGAGTCCGAGGGCATAAATTCCAATTCCAAGTTTATTAACTTAAGCGATTCCTTGAAATTATTTGCATGGAAGTAAAACCTTGGTACTAATATTTGATATATAACCAGAATGCGCAATACAACTATTTAAAAAAATAGTGGTAAATGCAAAATTCCTTGACAAATTATAGACATACCTTCCTCTTTGCCAATTGCATTGATAAAATATTATATCTTCCTCTCGAGGTGCAACCAATAATATTTGGCTAGATCCTTCCCTCGGTGAGTTTTTATTGTCCTCCATAGAGCAAATAACATCCCATATCACGTATGAAAACGAACTTAAATTGTAAATTCAAATATTTCAGCCAGCAATATGTATTTCCTGACAGATGTCGCAAAGAAAAATGTTCCAGATTGCACTAATTTTCCATGCAATTTGTTCACTAAGATTTTCACAGGACCCCTAATAAAATGATCCTGGCATAAGTACACAAAGCCATTTGATATCCATGTCCAAGTCCAATATACTTCAATATATCTTTCCTTTTCTTCAAAGATGACATTTTAATTTGGCCTGTTCCGGTTTGTTTTAACCAATAATCAATGTTGTTCGTAGGGAAATACTACTGTAATTTCCAAATTTCCAAACCGTGATAATAGATCCATCCAATCTATTAATTCTAAATAACCCGAAAAAAGTTGTTTAATGTCGCTGGAAGAAAAGTGTCACCTATCAATCAGTAGAATTTGGCGATGCTGCAAAAACTGAAGTAGACTTTGACGTGTACATCCGTATGCAAAATAATTAATTCCTCGTCACTGGCATTATTATTTGACAAATCTAATAAGTCATGACGCGTAGAGTTGAGCGCAGACGCGCCTAAGAAATTCGGGACATCAAGAAATTCCTCTGGTCCTTCGGCGATCCAAGTGCTTGATGTTTGACGGCAGAATTACTTAGCCAAGTGAATAGTAATTTACTAGTAGTCTTCCTCCTTGATCAACGTGAGTTGCTAGTAGTACTTAAATCCATCAGACCTCATATCGAGACAACCGATCCAGCAAAAGGACCAGTACTCATTGCTTTTCCAGATAATTTTGTACTATAGTCTGCCCCGATCCATGTGCTTGTAGATAAAATAATCAAGCCTGCCGCTAGCTGTGCCATCGATCCACGCTCGCTAATCAGATTTCAGCGGGCAGATGTTGTACTCGATCGGATGGATCAAAACAACACAGTAGAGGTGCACGTAGTATAGAAAATCAGCAGAATTATAGAGCAGATCCAAGTGCACACGGGCCGACTGCAAGCGTGCGACGCGGCGTCCAGCATAGCAGGACCGATCCACATGATGAAGGCGAGTACGCAGCGGAATCAATGGGATCGGCGGCCACCACGACGGTGGAGTGGGACTAGGGTTGGAGCGTGATCGAACCTTGCGCTGATGCCAATGTTAGAATCTTAGGGTTTTTGGTCTACCCCCTAATTTCTCTGCGCTTATCCGTGGTGCCGCTCACAATTCGCATATCTGAGGCTAGGGGGTAGGGACCTTCTTATATTGTCTTTCCAAAGAGTCCACCTCTCATACAGATATAAGATTCCTAGTCTTTTCCACTAGTTTCCGGGATAGAGTCCAGATCAAATTACCAACCACGATCATATTTGTCTGTTTAAAGGATTCTACCCGTTTTGTCCCCGGAGCACGCGCTTGTGAGCAACACACCATAATAGAGTGTAAATTCCTCTAATTATGTAGATCAACATTAGAGCTGTAATCTAACTATACGATCTAGCTCCTTCCAATCATCAGTGTACCCGGGTAGTCTTTCCAATATAAATAGTATATTGTATTTCACTGATAATCGACCAGCTTCCTTAAGCATATGTTACTTAAGTACATTCCAACAAGTGATAATTTTCCATGCTAAACATGTAAAACAATTCCATGTACAAATACATGTATAATTCCATAATGAGGTATTCCGAATATTTAACAATTCCAAGTAATTTGAATATAGTTGCAGGACACATAATTCCAACATACATCGCATAAAAGATAAGCGTAGATTTTTGATATATCTTCGATCTAGGAGATCATAACGATCGAGTGCAGATTGCAAAAAAAATATCACGTATTCACACTGCTTTCTTGGTTCTTGGTACCAGAGAAATTCTATAAAAGCCGTTCTTGGTGTTCAACATGGCCACAAAGATTTCACATTTCACATAGAGAAAGACACGGGAAAGGAAAATGAAGAGCATGGCCACCACCTTATATGTCCTTGCCTTGTCACTAACCACCACTACCTTGCTCTTCACCGGCAGCAGTGCATGCCCGCGTGATCCGCTAATGACCATCGCATCCGCATGCCACCAGGTGAGCACAGGGCAACCCTTGTTGGAGCTCTGCATGAAAACATTGCATGCTGCATTTGAGAATAGTGAGGTCACTGAGTACGCCAATATTGCTGCGGGTACCGCTCAATATTCGTGTCAAGAAACCCAGCGCATTGGCAAGAATTTGTTGCAGAACCCGTCGCTCCCCAAAGATCTGCGGGCATCGTACAATCACTGCATGGACAAGTACGACATGGTGGTGAAGAAGATCACAGCCATCGATAGTGCCGTGCGCACTTGCTGGTTCCAAACCTTCAAGCAGGACTGCAAGGATGTTGTCGCTGCAATCGACGATTGTGCTCGTAACTTGCAGCCCGTCGGCTCATCTTCGCCTTTGTACAAGATGGTCTTAGCTGACCGGGATCTGACCGCGCTTAGTTGCTCGCTGGCTCTCCTCGGTGTCGCTAAGCAATGGAATTAAGATGTGATAAATCTAGTTGTGTAACTTTTTTGCGGGTGAATCTAGTTGTGTAACTTCTTATTGAAAATAATTGCATGATTGGATGTGAAGATTTGTTTACTTCAATAGATATAAATTTCAATGGGCACCAATAGATTTGATGCCACAAATCTGTATACATCTTACATCTTACATTCTTAAGAAGTTGCTCCCCACTACTACAAATTCTTTCAGCATGCAAGCTGTCCAAGTCAGCATCCATTCCGGTGCGGCCACGTCAGCACTAATCTTCCACCCGCATGGTTTTCCATTGCTAATCCCTCTTAACTCAGCGGCTGGGCTGTACGAAGCCACAAATGAAGCGTCACCTGATTGTTCCTTTTCGTTTCCAAAGGTAACAGCTGAATCACACCTACCGGCAACCGTGGAAGTCGGAAGACCAACCGTCCTCGCCACCCCATTCGTCGCGCCTCCTTATAAAATCTGCAGAGCCGCCGAGCCGGAGATACGACGCGCAGCGAGCGCACATCCAGGAGCGGTGCCACCGGCTAATCCAACTTAAGGGGTGCCCCGTGATCCTTCCCTTGTGTGGTTTGAGATGGGGCCGCCAACTTCTCCCGTTGCATGATCCAGGTCCGAGGACTGACGGGGAGGGGACGCGGATTTTTAGAGCTTAGGCTCATGGACACCCTCTATCCATACCCTCCAATATAGCTTTGAGATCCGTGCTAGACAACTAACTTACAGCGTACAAATTTCTCTTTTTTGTTGCTTCCAAATAAAACAACATATGAACTTCAAAACTTCGCAGAATAGCAAAACATTCTTACTACAATGAGATAAAAAACTTATAGATTTTTTTGACGGATATTAATATACAAAATGAGATTTTCTTTATTAAAAATGTTGTTTTTAATACTTATGATGGACGAAAAAATCTGAAAGTTTTTTCTCTCATTGTAGTAAGAATGTTTTGCTATCTTGCAAAAGTTTTAAGTTCATATGTTATTTTATTTGGAAGAAACAAAAAAGAGAAAAGTTTTTGCACGAATCGCGATGCAGAGATGGATGGCCAGATAAGGGGGTGCACCTAAGCCTATGCTCCACAGGATATTTTCCGCACATAGCCGGCGCCCATCTAGGAGCCACGCCGCCGGCTGCTCCAACTGATGGGGCGCCCGTGACTCTTCCCTCGCGTGATTCGAGATGTGACCGTTGGGTTCTCCCGTCACACGGCCCAAATCTGACGGGCCACATCGGCCTCCATGGCAAATCCGACTGGAGGCGGCCGCCAGGATCATGGCGAGGTAGGAGTTCGCGCTCCACAAGGTTGGTATAGGGCGGAAGCTTACTTTGCAGGTGTTTCAAGCTATTCATCAGCGGCTCCCCCAGTCCCCTTCCTGCGCGGAAACTGTTCTCTGTTGGTTCCCCAGCAGAGTGCCAACCAGCATCAAGGTACTGCAGGCTGCAGCTACTACGTACTCTCTCATCGCTTCGTCAGTTACCGGCGGACCAACACCAAAGTCCTCAAACTGCTTCTCTACTCTGTACTCCCTCCGTAGTATGTGGCAAAGCTCCACGTGATTTATAAGTATTGGTTCTTAATCAGTTGATTGGTTTAGTGCTAGAACGTACTACTGTTTCAAAAATATTGACAAGTATCTTAGTTGTTTAGTTTCCACCAATTGTAGTTGTTTCTTTTCACTAATTTTTGTTTACAACAAAGTGATTCATGATTTTTTTGTTGTATACCTCCCTTAGTAAACAATCAAACTGATGATTTTTTGATTGTTTAAGCAAGAGCACAAGTACCAGTCTTCAGTTGATTGGTTCAGCGTTTCAAGCGCATTATTGTTTCAGTTGTTTGTTTGACATTGATCCTTAATAATTATTCATGCTTGTGATATCATGTAAACAGAAGTTTAGTTTGGTAGTCCAGAACAAGGATCCGTGGGATTTTTTTTCATTCTGCTTGGAATCACATATGAACCACACAAATGTACCAACAGTTCTTATTTATTTTATTTTCCATTGAAGGTCGCTCAGTTACTACAAACAACAATGACCCCTTGTGATTTTACGAATGTTGATAATTTCTCTGTATGAAATTATGTAGAGCAACTGGGCTCATTATTGTGATCTATCATCGTCAACGGCATTGATATTTCACACCCATTTCAAGCTGGTGCCGGCCATGTTGCCCATGGCACATCTGCAACCCTTGAAGTTTGTGTCTGCCCTCCGCGCTAGGCGGCAGTCTCTTTCTTGAGGTGTATGTTGATTCTACCCCGCTTATCCAGGTTTCTATTGAAGAGGAACGTGAGTATAGCATACAGGTGATTCTTAAAGCCAATGATTTTCCTCGTATGTTTCCAAGACAAATTGTCGCTATTTTTCTGCTATATCTATGAATTTTAATTTCTGTTATGCAATATTCGTCTCCATGCAGTCCAAATGCTATATATACATACATCAGTACTCTATTGGTTAAGTGAAGTCACTTACATGAGAAGAATTAGAAGCTGCAGTTTAGGCTCTACACTTAGCAATCTGTAGTGTAGTAATAATATCATTAAATCATTGCCAGCATATATTAAATATATCATATTATTTATTTGAATTATTGTTTTATTTTGATATGTGGATGTTACTTCAAAAATTCACAACAAAGTCCCGCAGCAACGCGCGGGGCGCCGTCTAGTTCCATATGATGTTGCTTCCAGAAAAATCCCAATCAAGGGGTGTTATACAACTATAGACGTACTTGGTGTCCCTCTAGATGCATAGGCCCGGGACAACTTCTTGATATTGCCCAACTTTTGGATGGTATGTTCTTGTTCATTTATCGGAAGACATTGTCTAACAGTTGCAAAGTTCCTCCCAAATCTAGGCATCTACGTTCCATTCCTCCTTTGGGTCCATGTCTAGTCTGATCACCCATCTCCCTCCATGTCTACGAACGGTTGATGCCCCGCACACTCTGGGCCTCCTCGCTCTAGGTCGATTTCAACCGCCAAATCTTCCCTCAAACTAATCTAAGCCATAATTTAGGATGTGGCCAAGGCTTCTTTCTTACCCTGAGTTGTGTTTCTCACGTGACTGCCAGTAGGCCTCAAGCATGGTCCTGGCCCCATGACACAAGGACCTTCCGTTTCTGGTGCGATCACTGGATCGAGGGCTCGTCTGTCGCTGAGATCGCTCCAACCCTGATCTCGCTTGTCCCGCGGAGACGGTGCCGCCAGAGACTTGTTTGTGATGCCCTTCGGTGGCCTCTGGATTCGGGACATCCACGGTGCCATGGGCCCCGCCGCTGCTGTCGAGTAGGTCGAGCTTTGGCGCCAGATTCAGAGAGTGCAGCTATCTACCGAGCCCGACAAGATCGCCTAGAAGTGGACTAGTAACGACATCTACACTGTCGGCTCGGCCTGCAAGGCCCTGTTCGCTGGTTCGATCAATGCACCCTTCTGGCGTCTCATCTGGCGTACCTGGTCCACCGCCAAGTTCTTCCTTTGGCTTGCCTCCATGGATCGCTGCTGGAGTGGACTGCCGAGCGGCGTGCCCGCCATGGACTCCCACATGAACCCCTATGCAAGTTCTACGACCAAGAGCTCGAGACCCTGGATCACCTGTAGGTCTCGTCGCTTGGTCTCTCTGGAAGCACCGTAATGCTGCGGTCTTTGACAACCTACGACCATCGCATGATGACCTTTCTCGATCTATCCGGGACGAGGCCCGCCTGTGGGTCGTGCCGGAGCCAAAGGATTAGAAGTATTTATTCCCGCATCCTGATCATCTTGTATCGAGGCTGAGCAACCTCTTCCATGCTCAATCACACCATGTTGGATGCCTACTAGCGTACGACCCCTAGGGATGCACACACTGTAACTTCTCTTCCACACTATCAATGTAAAGATACGCAACAATGCGTACTTACGAGAAAAGGTTGACGCTTGGGATTGCCGTAAGAGCGTCTCTCCGCCCCAGCTGCACGGTCCAGTTCGGGCCCCCGAACTGCACGCCATCAGCCCGTGTGAGGATCTACTTGATAGGAATGACACAATCTACTCAAATCAATCAAACTCAGCGGAAGAACTAGCGGAATTGATGGCTAATTTGATAGATCAAGAGGTAAGATACCCCGTCTTGAGAGTACAATGAGTAGGGTTCTACTCTAATCTAGGAAAGGGGAATTACAACCCGCCTTCCTCCATGGACCAGAGGGGCTAATATAGTCTCTTTACAGCTCAACGTGGTAAAAGAAACTACTGTTACAATGGCCAGTAACAGTAATAGTTTGAGTGAAACGGTGAGGAGCAATCCTTGAACATTATCTTGCCATCTCAGCCATCGTTTGACAAAATCCTTCTGCACTATCTTCTCTTTCAGTGTCGCCTGGGTTCAGGTTCTCTGATAGCCTGTCACCCAACGTTAGTCGAAGTCCAGAGAGCATGGCGTAGCCGTATACAAGAAAAACATAGTTGAGCCTTGATGCCAGCGTATCAGGGTGACGGAGTCACGAGCGGCGAGGGCCAGGACGTCTTCGCATGAGATGGTGGCGTTGCAGGAGGCCTCGACGCGAGTCTCGATGCCGTCTATGATCTCGTAGCCGCGCACCGACTTCGCGTTCGGCGCTGCGTTCTTCTCGCCGGTGAAGTTGGCCGTGTCGTCGAGGAGTATGGAACCGTCGCAGCCCTGCAACACTCGCGCGCCCGCGTCAATAGTCGAAGCAGAAGGAGAAAGATGATGCTACTACTCTTCTAGTCTACCTCTACCACCGGTGACGGAGCTGCCGAAAATCATTGGGGCCGAAACACAAGTCATCAGTGTTTGGTGGGGCAAATGCTAAAGAAAATTATAATCTAAGCCCTCCTAAAAAAATTCCTTGGGGGGGGGGGGGGGGGCAGCGCCCCTGGCCTCATAGGAGTCATCCAATCTGGATTGCACCATGTGATGCCTACTAGCGTACGACCCCTAGGGATGCAACAATGCGTATTCACGAGAAAAGGTTGACGCTCGGGATTGCCGTGAGAGCGTCTCTCCACCCCAGCTGCACGGTCCAGTTTGGGCCCCCGAACTGCACGCCATCAGCCCGTGTGAGGATCTACTTGACCGCAATGATACGATCTACTCAAATCAGTCAAACTCCGCGGAAAAACTAGTGGAATTTATGGGTAATTTGATAGATCAAGAGGTAAGATACACCGTCTTGAGAGTACAATGAGTAGGGTTCTACTCTAAACTAGGAAAGTGGAATTACAACCTGCCTTCCTCCATGGACCAGAGGGGCTAGTATAGTCTCTTTACAGCTCAGCGTGGTAAAAGGAACTACTGTTACAACAGCCAGTAACAATAACAGTTTTGAGTGAAACGGTGAGGAGCAATCCGAGCCGTTGAACATTATCTTGCCATCTCAGCCGTCGCTTGACAAAATCCTTCTGCACTATCTTCTCTTTCAGTATCGCCTGGGTTCAGGTCCTCTGATAGCCCGTCACCCAGCGTCAGTCGAAGTCCAGAGAGCATGGCGTAGCCGTATACAAGAAAAACATAGTTGAGCCTTGATGCCGGCGTATCAGGGTGACGGCATCACAGGCGGCGAGGGCCAGGACGTCTTCGCATGAGACAGTGGCGTTGCAGGAGGCCTCGACCTGAGTCCCGATGACGTCTATGATCTCGTAGCCGCGCACCGACTTCGCGTTCGGCGCTGCGTTCTTCTCGCCGGTGAAGTTGGCAGTGTCGTCGAGGAGTATCAAACCGTCGCAGCCCTGCAACACACACGCGCTCCTACAAAAAATTCCTTTGGGCGGGGGGCACCGCTCCCCGGCCTCATAGAGTCATCCAATTTGGGTAAATTGCGATGTATTGTTTGCTGGTCGACTCAATTAAATCACGAGCGTGCTTTTCATATTTTACAGAACCTAACATCTCCTTGCGTACATTGTAAACCAGTGGATGAATAAGCCAATCAGTTTGATAAGAAAGATCAGAACCATAACTCTCTAAAATGCCAGGCACAACTCTAACTTGTAGTGGTTCTATAGCAAAACTGGTGCAGTGCTAAGACAATTCCATTGTCGCGGACGATGGAGCAATAAATAGCATGGCATATTAGCAACGGGCCGCTGGATGCAGCAGGCTGATCAGATATTAGGCTTTTTCCTAACAGACGTCTTGTTTTATCAAGAAGATTTAATTCACCGGCCGAAAGATTGATGCACGGGAGGGCTAAAGAATTAAAGATCAATAGGCTTCGAGAAGGTCAAATTCTTGTCAAGAGGTAAACAGGGGCTAATACAGTGCCTCATGTTACATGTTACGGCTGGGATATTTTACCCAGGATACTTGAGAATTTGGACTTAGAAACTGCAGTCAAGCATTCAGCAAAAAGGCCATATATACGAGATGACCTGACAGCGACGCTAATCCACAAATGAACTCACTTTGTATGGGAGGAAACAATACAGCTGGCCCGACGACTCACCAACTTCAAGAATAGTGCAATGAAAGTTGTACCCTTAAATGCCCCAGTCGGTAGTAGCGTAGAAGTGCATGCTCTAGCCAATGCAACCAAAAAACGAATCTACAAAAGAGACTAAGCAATGCACAGGCCTAGATGTAAGCCGGTTCTTGAACTCAAGACCTCTTAACTCCGATACCATTTAAGCCCTCCTACGAAAATTTCCTTCAAGGCTTTGGGGGTTTGGGGGGCAGCGCCCCCCTTGGCCTCAACATAGCTCCGTTCTACCTCTTTATGTGCTTCCTTCTTGAAGAGGGATCCGTTGGTAGCGTACACCCGGGCGATACCATCCGTGGTGCTGCTACTAGCGGCGCCGCCGCCGAAGAGCTCTTGGTCCGAATGAAGGAGGATGCGCTGTCAAACCTGTATGGTCCTTGCAGCTCCAGCGGCGCAAGGTTGCTGTCAGCGCTAGTCCAGGGGAAGACGCCGGTGCGGAGCTACGCGGCGAACGTCGAGTCTACGCCCATGTCGTTGTAGATATGCGTACGGAAGTTGGAGCACTGGGCGAACCTGACCATGTGCGCCCCAGACATCGCGGTGAGGTCGCGGGCGTCGAGGCCCTTGGCTCTGAACGAGCGGAGCACGGGGAGTGACGATAGAGGGCTTGGAAGGTTAATGTTCGAGCTCATCGTGAGAGAGTATCTTGATAGATCCTTTGGATCGGATTTGGCTAGTTATTCCGGTGAACCTACCTTCTCCAGGTGCGGATGAGGAACTCCCGGTGCCGGCCATGGTGATGGTGACCGGTGATGGCAGAGAGTGGATGGCGGCGGTGGTGGAGCTTCCCGTCGGCCTAGCGCAACCCTAGATCAGATTGGTGTGCTGGTGGTGTTGTGGTGCACGGTCAATCTCATGATGCGTGCCCCGGCACCCCACCTCTTTATATTGCGCTGGCGACAGGGGCCCACTAACCATGGTTTGGTTGGGCGCCCCCCATCAGGGCGCGAGTCAGGGGCCCGTTCGACCCGTTGGGTTCAAACGGGATAGAGATCAACCTAACATTCTCCCCCTTGATCTCAACTTTACTTTTAACCTTATACTTTCTAGTTTATTTGTTTCATCACATATTGGTACATAGAGCATGTTTCATCATCACAGCTCAATTACCGATAGAATCATACAGCTACAACATACGTTATGTTCAGAAACAAATTCTGTTCCTTTTGGGCCTATCCAGGAATCATAAGGCTTTCCCTTAAACCCATGCTGGCTAAGTGTTCCTTAAACACACTAGGTGGTAAGCCTTTCGTTAGCGGATCCGCAAGCATATCTTTTGTCCTTATATGCTCGAGACTTATAGTTTGATCCTGGATTTTGTCTTTCACAACATAATACCTTATCTCTATTGTTTTGGCAGCATTACTCGACTTGTTGTTGTGAGCATAGAATACTGCTGGCTGGTTGTCACAGTACATCTTTAGTGGTTTGTGAATACAATCTACCACTTTCAAGTCGGGTACAAATTTCTTTAGCCATATCGCCTGCCCCGTGGCTTCGAAGCATGCTATGAATTCTGCATACATCATGGATGATGCAACTATCGACTATTTAGAGTTTTTCCACGAAATAGCTCCCCCAGCGAGGGTGAATACGTATCCTGGCGTGGATTTTCTATCATCTTTGTCCCCCGCAAAATCTGCGTCTGAATACCCTTTTATCTCTAGGGAATCACTTCTCCTGTATATTAGCATGTAGTCCTTCGTGCCTTGCGCATAACGCAATGCTTTCTTTACCATCTTCCAGTGCTCTATGCCTGGATTCTCTTGATATCTACCGAGTACCCCGGTGATAAAAGCTAAGTCAGGGCGAGTGCACACTTGTGCATACTGTAAGCTGCCAACTGCCGAAGCATATGGTACTGCTTTCATTTGGTCGATCTCGTACTGGTTTTTGGGACATTGGAATTTCCCAAAACTATCGCCCTTAACTATAGGAGCAGGTGTGGCTTTACACGCATGCATATTATACTTTTTAAGAACCTTTTCTAAATATGCTTTCTGCGATAGTCCTAAGACTCCATTGTTTCTATCTCGGTGAATTTCTATGCCCAAAACATATGATGCTTCACCAAGATCTGTAATGTCAAAATTCGAGGATAAGAACTTCTTTATTTCTTGTAGTAGACTAACGTCACTGCTAGCAAGCAGAATGTCATCCACATACAAGATTAGGAAAATGTATTTCCCATTTTTAAACTTTGCATAAATGCAGTTATCCTCAATATTCTCTTTAAATCCAAAACTTTTAATCGTTTGATTAAACTTTAAATACCACTGTCTAGAGGCTTGGTTTAATCCATAAATGGATTTCTTCAAGCGACATCCCATATTTTCCTTGTCTTCCATGATAAAACCCTTGGGCTGTTTCATGTAGATATTTTCCTTTAAATCTCCGTTGAGAAATGCCGTCTTTACATCCATTTGATGTAACTCTAAATCAAAATGAGCAACTAATGCCATTATGATTCTGAAGGAATCCTTACATGAGACCGGAGAAAATGTCTCATTATAATCTATCCCTTCTCTTTGTGTAATTCCTTTTGCCACGAGTCGTACTTTATACTTTTCTACATTCCCTTTAGAGTCATACTTAATTTTGTAGACCCATTTGCAGCCTACTGTCTTGGCTCCTTTAGGAATTTCCTCTAAGTCCCAAACATCCTTGGAACTCATCGATTTCATCTCGTCTTCCATTGCCTTCATCCACATCGATGAATGAGGGCTTCTCATGGCTTCTTCATATGAGGTGGGATCTTTTTCCATATGAACCATTTCTGTGTTATAAACTTTAAAGTCAGTAGAAATAGCTGACTTTCTTGGTCTTGTAGACCTTCTAAGGGCCTCAGTTTCTGGCACATTCTGTGCCTCAACTCCTGGCACTTCTTCTAAAATTTGCTGCTGCACCTCCCTTTCATGCTCAACAATGGGTTCAGTCGGCTCCTGACGGACAGGTTCCGGGTCTGCCCCCATAGTTGTCATGGGTGGAGTTGCAACTGGTAGTGAGAAAAATGGCTCCTGAATCATCGGATTAGGTGCATGCACCCTCTTCTCAAGATCAATTTTCCGAGCTACCAAGCTTCCCCTCATCATTTCGTCCTCTAAGAAGACTGCATGTCTCGTTTCTACAAACTTTGTATATTTGTCTGGGCAATAGAAACGAAAACCCTTTGATCTATCTGGATAGCCAATGAAGTGGCAACTCACTGTTTTGGGATCTAACTATGCAATGTTTGGATTAAACATTTTGGCCTCAGCAGGGCACCCCCACACCCTGAAGTGTTGTAGGGAGGGCACCCTTCCTGTCCATAGCTCGTATGGTGTTTTGGGCACCGACTTGCTTGGTACTCTATTGAGAATGTGAATGGCGGTTTTAAGCGCCTCCATCCATAATCCCAATGGCAAGTTGGAATAACTCATCATACTGCGCACCATATCCATAAGTGTACGTTGCGCCTTTCAGCTACTCCATTTTGCTGAGGCTCGCCCGGCATTGAATACCGGGCTACTATGCCAGTCTCCTGCAACAACTTTGCAAAAGGTCCAGGGACTTGGCCATATGGTGTGTGTCGACCGTAGTACTCTCCCCCACGGTCGGACCTGACTATCTTTATTCTTTTATCATGTTGATTTTCAACTTCAGCTTTGAATATTTTAAATTTATCCAACGCTTCAGATCTTTCTTTGATTGGATAAATATATCCATAGCGAGAGTAATCATCTGTGAATGTTATGAACGAGTCATATCCATCCACACTTTTTACCGGAAATGGTCCACAAATGTCAGTGTGGATGATTTCTAGTGTGCCTGTGCTATGGGTTGCACCTTTTTGATTTGTTTTATATACTTTCCTTTAATGGAATCTATACATTGTTCTAAGTTTGAGAATTCTAACAGAGGAAGAATTTCACTCTTGACTAATCTTTCTATTCTCCCCTTGGAAATATGGCCCAAGCGACAATGCCATAATTTCGATGAGTCGAATGTTCTCTTTCTTTTATTTTTTTCTTTATTCGACGCGGAAACATGTTCTTTCACATTGCATACAGAATAAACTTTTTCACGAAGTGATAACAAATAAAGCTCATCGTGTAGTAAAGCATCACCCACATAAGCATTATTTAACCATATGGCACACTTGCCATGTCCAAAATAACATTCATAATTATCTTTGTCCAAACAAGAAACACTAATCAAGTTTCTATGACATGATGGAACAAATAAAACATCTCTAAGTAGAGGATTGAATCCGTCAGCTAACTCCAAGGAGATGTCACCGACAGCTTCAACTTCTGCTTCAACTCTGTTTGCCACTTCAATGCGTCTTTCGCTTCTTAGCGTAGCCCGTGTCGAATGGAATACCTGTAAAGAATTTGCAACATGAACAGTTGCTCCTGAATCAATCCACCAAGTGGATTTTGAAAACTGTGTATACAAGGATTCATTGACAAATGAAACTATATTGTTACCTCTTCTTTCCATGACTGACTTCAGCCAAGCAGGGCAGTCTTTCTTGTAATGCCCTTTCTTCTTGCAGTGGAGACAAGTGTCTTTGTCCACTAAGATAGGCTGTTGCTGATGCTAATGCTGATAGGGAGCTTTTCCATGCTTTGAAGGAGAACTTTTGTTGTTTTGATTGTAGTTCTTTTTCTTGTAATCCTTCATATAGTTGAGTGAACCACCATGTGCGGCCTTGAGTCTGTCCTCTTCTTGGACACACATTGCTATTGTCTTTTCAATGTCCCATGTTCCAGGTGACATATTATAGTTTACAAAAAAAGTTTCAAACTCCTTTGGCAGTGAAGCCATGACCAGGTGGACCAGGAGCTTTGGTTTGATCTCCAGATCATCATCCATGGGCTTTAGCTTTGCTGCCATATTGCTCATCCTAAGGATGTGCTCTCTTATTCCATGACTACCACCTGTGTAGCGTTCTGTCACCAGTTGCTCTAACACCTGGGTGGCATATATCTTTGAAGAGCCAGTAAACTGGTTCTTTATCTTTGTAAGCAACTCCCCTGGAAGTGCACTCTGCAATGGAGCCCACAATGGTGCTCTTGATTGTATTCTTTATAAATGCCATGCACTTTTTGTTTGCATTGACCCACTTTTGATTTTCTATGAGGTAGGACATCTCCAAAGGAGCATAGTCCCCCCCTCTTTTTAGACCATGCAACATCATCATCAGTGGCCTCTCTTACTGGCTCTTTGGGTCTGACCGACTGTGGTTCTTCCACAACCCAATCCAGATCAACACAAACAAATGCTAGTTCTACTTTCTTCCTCCACTCAGCGTGGTTGTCACCTCTAAGTATCAGAACTTCTTTTAGGCAACTCATCAAGTGATGGCCTCCTGAAATCACAATTTAAGTGACATCAGTATAACAATCAGATGCAATAATCTAACGTTGGTCAAATTAAACATACAATTGTCTATGCAATTAAACCTATATTACCGTTGGGTAAAAATATTAGAAATAAATGCACCTTTAAATTTCAATAATAAAACATCATCATGTTATTAATAACGTTGGTCATAAAAAAAGCATAATCATATCATTTCTTTCAATAATTACTTTAACATGCTCTTAAAAACATAATTCTATCTAAACTTTTATTTTCTTTTAAAAGAGCACTAATAATTATTTACGCAGCGGAAAAACGTGAATAAAAATTCACAAACTTTTTACTCTCTACAGAAACTTTTCTTTGACTGAATAAAAAATCATGAACTTTTTATTTTTTTTCTTTATAAAAATTCATGAACATTTCTTTTCTGAAAAAAATATATTCTTCTCTTCTCTCTATTTAATTTTCTATTTTCTAGCCAAAAAATTTTGTTGGAAAAATTTGCATAGAAAACTATTGTAAATCTGCCCAAAAAACTATATATATATATATAAAAAAACAAAAAATTACAGCAGCCGTGTCTCCTTTCATGCTATCAGGCGTCAACGTCAGCGTCGCGCCGAAACGGCTCGCCCAACCCAGCACGATCGTGGCCTCGCCTCCACTTACGGCCCGACAGCCCAGCTGGCCCGCTTCTTCTCTAGGGTTTCAATCCGCGGCGTCGGATTTGATCGGATGGTGTGGCGCGCTTTGCGCTTGAACAAAACCGACAGAATAGGTAGGGGCGAGGGGAAACCCTATCCATTCTCCCCTCGTGCGCCGCTTGCTCGTCTCTCCCTCATCGAGGGTTTCGGGCCTGGCCGGCCGCACAAAAAAGACACGCCGGCCGCCGGCGACTGCGTCGGGCCACCGCGCTACACGAGCTGCTCTGGCCTGCTTTTCCCCTTTTTTCCTTTGGCAGAGAGAGAGAGAGAGAGAGAGCGACGGCTGCGCCTCCTCTCTCGCCTCTCTCACGACGCGGAGCTCGGGGCTGCACCCGGCCGCCCGGTCCAGCCGCCGGCGGCGGCGGCGCGAAGCCACCGTGCAGCGCCTCCTCTCTCCTATCCCTTTCTCATTCTTTCGCCCATCCACCATCGCCTCCTCTCCATGTCACCGAGGACGACAACGGCGTGAAGCAGCGGTGCCCCCTCTGCCCCCCTTGCCAGTGTGCGTGAGCTCCCGATGGAGAGCGTGCCGCCGTCAAGCAGTGCGGTGGTGGTGCCCTTTTGCCCCCTTGGGAGGCTGTGTTCTTCTTCCCCGCACCTCAGCTTGCCAATACGTGTGGGGATCAAGAGGAACGACGCGACCGGAGTGGCGGCGTGATTACTTTGCCCTTTTGCCACTTGTTCTTTTAGGGTTTGGGTTCATGTGGGGGGGGACTCTTTCTTTCTCTGATTTCTTTTTCTTTCAAAAAAACTTAGCCTAGATGGCTCTGAAACCATTGATAGATCCTCTGGATCAGATTTGGCTGGTTATCCAGTGAACCTACCTCTTCCAGCTGCGGATGACGAACTCCCGGTGCCGGCCATGGTGACGGTGGCCGGTGATGACAGAGAGTGGATGGCGGCAATGGTGGAGCTTCCCGTCGGCCTAGCGCAACCCTAGATCAGATTGGTGTGTTGGTGGTGTTGTGGTGCACGGTCAACCTCATGATGCGTGCCCCGGCACCCCATCTCTTTATATTGCGCTGGCGACAGGGGCCCACCAACAATGGTTTGGTTGGGCGCCCCCGATCAGGGCGCGACTCAGGGGCCCGTTTGACCCGTTGGGTTCGAACGAGATAGAGATCAACCTAACATATCTCTGCCCCAGCAGCACCGTCTAGTTGGGACCCCCGAGCTGCACGCCATCAGCTCGTCACCCAGCGTTATGACATTTCTAACCGATCCCCAATAAATAGTAGTGAAGTAAATTTTTTGTGGAGTAAATTTATTTCATTAAGTTTTAGCCGGACTTAGCCGATCCCCTATATGTAACAGAGTAAAAGAATCATTTGCATTTTATTTTTGGCTACTCGAACATTTTTATTTACTTCTTTATTTCATTCAACGACATTTTGATACATTTGAGTGGATAATTCATCAATTCTTCGCTGCGAGAGTAAGATTAAAGAAAACAAGAATCACAAATAGACATTTTAAAAGATATCCAACTTTCATAACTGCTCCCACTAGTTGGATAAATATCTTCTCTATGTCTTCATTGTTGATCTGCGACTTCTTGAGCTTGCACACTTCTCTTTTTTTGATTGTAAAGAAGTAGACGTTGATTTGTATCTAATCTCATCTCTAGCCTCTGTTCTAGCAGCGAGTGCACGAGCATCTATCAGTTTTCGTGCTATCAATGATCGATGTATGATACGTCTCCAACGTATTTATAATTTTTGATTGTTCCATGCTATTATATTACCCCTTTTCGATGTTTATGGGCTTTATTTTACACATTTATATCATTTTTGGGACTAACCTACTAACCAGAGGCCCAACCCATATTGTTGTTTTTTTGCCTATTTCAGTATTTCGAAGAAAAGGAATATCAAATGGAGTCCAAACAGAATGAAACCTCCGGGAGCGTGATTTTTGGAATGAACGTGATCCAAAGGACTTGGAGTGCAAGTCAAGAAGCAGCCAAGGCTCCCACGAGATAGGAGGCCCCCCCCTATAGGGCGCGCCCCCTGTCTCGTGGGCCCCTCGGGCAGCCACCGACGTACTTCTTCCTCCTATATAAGCCTACGTACCCCGAAAACATCCAGGGAGCAGACAAAACACAATTTCCACCACCGTAACCTCATGTATCCACGAGATCTCATCTTGGAGCCTTCGCCGGCGTTCTGCCGGAGGGGGAATCGACCATGGAGGGCTTCTACATTGTAAGTGCATCTAGTGCCCCTTAGTGATTTTGGTGTATTGAAGACTTATAGGTTAAGGGACTAATGCGTTTGTGAGTGTACACAGGTCTATAAGTCTATGAGGAGTTTGATATTTACAAAGAAAGTCGACCCCTAAAAATGAAGTTCTTCGACTGAAGACTTTGATATTCTGAAGACTTTCTGAAGACTTTGAAAGTGAAGAAATTGGTGTGACCTTGAAGACTTGGTATTCATTTGAGGAACATGAAGCGTCAAGACTTTTGTTTTTGTAGTTTCATTTTCTCTTTCTTGAGTCATAGGAAACACCGTCTTCGTTAAAGGGGTCGAGGAAATACTAAGGAAAAATTTCCATGTGATGTTCAACTCAAAATCCTACACCTACCAATCCCTTCGATTTGAAGCCTTTGGAAATCTCATACAGATTCAGTCACTTTCTTGATGTGAGAGACGAAGTTCTTACGTCATTGATGAATTTGTTCGGACCGAGGAGTTAGGAATTCGCCGGTCTGAATTGCCTACACATGAGGAACATGATAGCCCCGAGGAATTTGAGAGTCAAATTTCCGACCTTTCTTTGTCTTCTTGGCACCTGTCCCAAAATATCTTATCCACCTAACAGTCATATCATTGAAGGGCATTTATGTCTTATCATGTCGGACTGCTCCCTAGGCTATAAATAGCCGCCCCCTACAACCACTAGCTGGTTGGCTGCTCCGAGAGAACTTGACACTTGTCATTTGAGAGCAATCCATCCTCCGAGGACTTTGAGCGAAAATCATCGAGTGAGGAAAACCCAAAACCAAACCCCTACAAACCAAAAGTGATTGAGCATCACTGAAGAAATTGATCCTGCGTGGATCCGACGCTTGTTACCTTTGAAGACTGTGCTTCTTCCAGACGGTTAGGCGTCATGGTCTAGAGCATCCAAGAGAAATTGTGGATCGCCGAGTGACCAAGTCTGTGAAGGTTTGGAAGTCGCCTGAAGACATACCATGAGTGATTGGACGAGGTCTGTGTGACCTTAGTTCAAGGAGAATACGGTGAGGACTGGGTGTCCTGAGATGCGTGCTCAGCGACTGGGTGTCCGGGACTGTGTGTCCTCGAGTTTAAATACTCAGCCGCTCCAACCAGACGTACAACTGAGACAGCAGTTGGAACTGGTCTACCAAATCATTGTCTTCACCAACCTAACTGGTTCTATCTCCTCAACCCTTTCATTTCCTCATTACTGTGTTGAGTGTTTGTTCATATCTATGTTTGAAGACTTCGAGTAAAGACTTTCTCAATTTCCTCAGATCAATTTCTTTAGTCTGTTTGTCTTCACCTTGTGTTATCCTGTGATTACGCTCTCTGTACTCAGTGCTTGTCTTCATTTCATCTTGATGACCATGCTTGTATTCTGTTATGCTTACTTCTGAGTACTTATTCCGCTGCTAGTAGTTCTTCGCTACGGAATTTCCTCACCGGCAAATTCCTCAGTGAAGAATTCATAAAAATCGCCTATTCACCCCCCTCTAGTCGATATAACGCACTTTCAATTGGTATCAGAGCAAGGTACTCCCTTGTTCTGTGTGATTTTGGTTTAACCACCTGGAGTTTTAGTTATGTCGACCGCAGGTATGATCAAGGTCTCGGCTGGGTGTCCTACCTTTGATGGGACGGACTACCCCTACTGGAAAAACAAGATGCGAATGCATTTGAGGCAATTGACAACGATCTCTGGTATGTTGTGGAAAATGGTGTTCCCTCTATCTCACCCTCACTGAACGCTACCGATGTGAAGAGATTCAAGCAACTCGATTCTCAAGCGAAGAATATCATATGTGGCCATGTGAGTAAAGGACAGTATGGAAGAGTGAGTGCTTTGGAAACTGCTAAGCTTATCTGGGATAGGCTGTCCTTAGTGAATGAAGGAGTCTCAACTCAGCGTGACTCTCGAGTTGATGTTCTTCGGAATCTCTTCAACCGCTTCAAAAGACTCGACAATGAAAATGTCCAACAAACCTTTGATCGCCTCACTGACATCTCAAATGAGCTTCAAGCCCTCGGTGCCACTGATATCACTGACCATGAGGTGGTGAAGAAACTGTTGAGATCGCTTGATTCCTCATTTGATACTCTGGGACTGATGATACAAGAAAGGGCTGACTACAAGTCTCTTGATCCTGCCGATATCCTCGAAAGGCTAAATACTCACGAGTTCGACTTCTTTGAAAGAGAGATCTCTATGGTTCGAGCTATGGCAAACCACGTGCCCTGAAGGCCAAGGTTGTGTCTGAGTCTGAATGTGAGGATTCTGGTAGTAGCTTTGGTGATCCTGAAGAATTGAGCCAGGAGCTAGCACTGCTCGTGAAGAAATTCCAGAAGTTCAAGACGTGGTCGCTTTGGAAAATCCTCAAGAAGCAGTGATTCCTCATCAAGTGACTATAAGAGAAGGCTGTGCCACAAATGCAAGAAACCTGGTCACTATATTCAAGATTGTCCTCAGTGGGAAAAGGAATTGAAGAAGAAGAAATACAAGGATTACATTCTGATGATGCGAAGAAGAAGAAGAAATCGTTAAAATCTTCGTCATCAAAATCCTCGAAGTCTTCATCTCACAAGAAGAGCAGCTCCAAGAAGGCTCGGGCATTCATTGGCAAGGAAATGGACTCTGAAGCTGAATCTGAGGAACATGAGGAAGAGGAGGCGTCTGAAGAATCCGAATCTGGTGTGGCGAGTCTGGCCTTCGCTATTGCTTTCGTTAGCAAGTCCATCTTCAACACTGATGAAACTGACCCCACCGACAAGCCGGATGAAGATAATGATGACTACGCTCCCACCTATTGCTTCATGGCGAAAGGTGCAAAGGTACTCAAATACACCTCCTCTGAATCTAGTGAAAATGAATCTGATGAGGATCTCAAGCCCAGCTACTCTAAACTTGCTAAGATTGCTGTAAAACAACAAAGGGCTTTTGAAAAGGTTCAAAACATGCTAGACAAAAGTGATGATATGTTGGGTGAAGAAATGGATCGCACTAAAGCCCCGATCGAAAATCTTCAGAGACTTGGTCTAGGTTTGATAACCTTCAAAGTCATCATAACACTCTCTTATCGATCATGAGAAACTTTCTTATGAATTTCTTCAAAGAAAGCAAGATCTTGAGAAGCTAAGAGTGAGTTATGAAGATCTTCGAAGGGCGTGATTCATTACTAGCTCAACAAATCAGCGCTTCTCGTGAAGAATTTGTTCCTCCATGCTTAAAGTGCATTGAGCGTGAATCGCTAATTCTTCACCAATGTTCAAATGCTTCAACTGTTACAAATTCTTCACCTGCCTCTGCTATCACTAATTCCTCATCCGAGGACATTGCTAGTATCACCGACGATGCAGGGTTGAAGGAATTGTACATGACAGCATGTACAAAAGCCTCAAAGAGCATCGACTCTTTGTGATGTGCTTAAAAGCAGATCCTCAACGAAACCCTAGGAAAGAGGGTATCGCCTTTGAGAGGAAACTTAATGCTTGATGGAACATATTGGAAGCCCGAGCAGTACCCCAAAACCTCATGGGTTGCTGCGAAGGGACCTCCATTGATCCATCTAACTTATCTGGCTTTACATGTGAATCTCCTCATTCTTCCGATGAGTCATTTGACTCAACTATAAACTGTTCAAAAATCGAATGGTGAAGTATTTGCTAGATATGTTGGCACTAATCGCAGAACGGTTCTCCTATGAAGAAAATCTGGGTTCCCAAGAAGTGCCTTGAAAGTCTTCAGGTGAATGTCCTCATGACACCACCTGTGAAGAACAGGAACCCCAGATCAAATTCTTCATATGGACCAAATTCTTCATATGGATCCAAGTCCTCATACGGACCAAATTCCTCATGTGGATCAAATTCCTCAAATGGATCAAAGTCCTCACATGATTATCATCGTGCTAACAACTCTGTTTCACAGGGTAGAGCTAAGGGCTATGAATATGTGCATTATTCTTCAAACCATTATGTTCATAAGTCCTCGAAGAATTTCTCTGCTTATTCATATGCTTACCCTAACCCCTCTTATGTGAAACGAAATGGTTTGGCCTCTATGCCACCATTCTCTTATGGTGCTCGCAGAGTGATAAACTCTTTGCCACCCCTTCAGATGTGGGTGGTGAAGAAAAAGAACTAATCTCTTCTGCAGGGTTAGGTCTCCAGACGTGCTTTAACGTCTGAAGAATTTGCTGGGGACCTGACAAAATTGCCTGAAAGGACGCAGGCGAATCATGATGAAATGAACCTTCATTTCACACGTCCTCATCTTGCTATATCTCATTTCTTGATTGATGAAATTCATCGATGAACTTGATATCATATTCTTCACTAATGAAGCATATGAGATTGTAAGCTACACTAATTCATCTGCAGGATGATCAACCCAAAGCTACTGAGTGGGTCCTCGATAGTGGAAGTACGAATCACATGACTGGTGACAAGAATCTATTGATGGATGCTCCCTTATCACCGTCACATCTGAAGCATATCATCTTTGCTGACAAAGGCAAAAGTCAGGTATTGGGTCTTGGTAAGGTTGCAATCTCTAAGGATAAACACATGGACAAAGTCATGCTTGTTGAGTCCTTAGGATACAACCTCATGTCAGTCTCAATGCTTGTGATCTTGACATGGTTGTTGTCTTTGGCAAGTATCGCTGTGTTGTGATTATGGAAGCTGACAATTCCAAAGTCTTCGAAGGCTTTAGGAGAGGAGATTTGTATATTGTTGATTTCTCTCTGGACCACAACCACCGTGTGTCTACTTGCAAAAGCTTCGTAGGCTGGCTATGGCATTGACGACTTGGTCACGCAGGCATGAGGAATTTGCACACGCTTGCGAAGAAGAAGCATGTCATTGGCATTGAGAATTTCAAATTCCTCAAGGATCACTTATCACGAACTGTGAAGCTGGAAAAATGACCAAGGCCAAGCATCCAAATAAGACTATCATGACCACTACTCGTCCATTTGAATTGCTTCACATGGACCTCTTGGACCTAATCATTACTCAGCGGTCACTAATGATGCATCTCTATATGGTTTTGTCATTGTTGATGATTACTCTCGATATACATGGGTACACATTGTTACTTACAAACATGAAGTGCAGGAAGTCTTCAAACGTTTTTCCTCGAGGGCTTCAACCAACTTTGGTGTGAAGATCAAGCACATCAGAAGTGACAATGGAACTGAGTTCAAAAATTCCGGTCTTGATGACTATCTTGATGAACTTGGTATTACTCATGAGTTATCTGCTCCCTATACTCCTCAGCAAAATGGCCTCGTGGAGCGCAAGAACAGAACTCTTGTTGAGATGGCTTGCACTATGCTTGATGAATACAAAATGCCTCATCGTTTTTGGATTGATGCAATTGATATTGCGTGCCACATCATCAACAGAGTATATCTTCACAAATTCTTCAAGAAGACAGCCTATGAACTCCTCACTGACAAGAAACCCAATATGAGTTATTTCAAAGTCTTCGGTGCTAAATGTTGGATTAGAGATCCTCACCACAATTCTAAATTTGCACCGAAAGCACATGAAGGTTTTATGCTTGGTTACGGAAAGGACTCGCACACCTACAGAGTCTTCAACATTGTTCTTCACAAGATTGTTGACACTGTAGATGTGCGGTTCGATGAAACTAATGGCTCGCAAAGAGAGCACCACCCACTGTGTTAGATGAACCAGACACGAGGATTCTATCAAGTTCAAGGCAACCGAGGATGTCATTCCTACTGAAGAATCTGCTGAAGAATTCATTCCAGTTCATGAAGAACGTCGAGCTGATGCACCTGAAGAAAATGCTGAGGAAAATGGTGCTGAAGAAAATGCTGATCAAACTCCTCAGCGACAACCAGCTCATCCTCGCGTTGCAAAAGAAGTGCAAGTGGAGAAGATCATCGATGACATTAGAGCACCAGGTCCTCTCACACGCTCAAAAGCTTCACATTTATCTAACTTTTGTGGGCACTATGCTTTTGTCTCTATCACAGAGCCCACTAAGGTAGATGAAGCATTTTTGGAGCCGGAGTGGATTCAGGCTATGCAAGAAGAATTACATCAGTTCGAGCTCAACAATGTCTGGGAACTGGTCAAACGTCCAGATCCTCGCAAGCATAATATCATTGGCACAAAGTGGATCTACCGCAACAAGCAAGATGGAAATGGCCTTGTGGTGAGGAATAAGGCACGACTGATAGCTCAAGGCTACACACAGGTTGAAGGAATTGATTTCGATGAAACTTTTGCACCTGTTGCTAGACTTGAGGCTATTCACATATTACTTGCTTATGCTAACCATCATGATATCATCTTATATCAAATGGATGTGAAAAGTGCATTCCTCAATGGTAAGCTTGAGGAAGAAGTATATGTTGCTCAACCCCGTGTTTTGAAGATCCAAAGAATCGACAAAGTCTTGAGACTTAATAAGGCCCTCTATGGCCTCAAGCAAGCCCCTCGGCGTGGTATGATACATTGAAGGAATTCTTCGTGAAGAATGGCTACACACCAGTTCACTCGACCCTACTCTCTTTACTAAATCTTATGATGGTGAACTGTTTGTGTGCCAAATATATGTTGATGATATTATCTTTGGCTGTCTTGACCAACGTTATAGTGATGAATTTGCCTATATGATGAGTGAAGAATATCAAATGTCTATGATGGGAGAGTTGAAATTCTTCTTAGGTCTTCAAATTCGTCAACAAATAAGCAATGGTATATTCAGATCTCGGAGAAATACCTCAAAGATGTAATTGAGGAAATTCGGCATGCAAGATTGCAAAGGCATCAAAATTCCTATGCCCACAAATGGCCATCTATGCACTGATGAAAATGGTATTGACTTCGATCACAAGGTATACCGCTCCATGATTGGTTCTTTATTGTACTTATGTGCATCTAGGCCAGATATAATGCTTAGTGTTTGCATGTGTGCCCGATTTCAAGCTGCACCGAAGGAATCACACCATAAGGCTGTGAAGCATATTCTTCGATATCTAGCTCACACACCAACACTAGGATTATGGTACCCCAAGGGCTCTGAGTTTGATCTCATTGGATATTCCGACTCTGACTATGCTGGTGATCGTGTGGACCGCAAGTCAACTTCTAGCACTTGTCATTTCCTCAGACGATCTTTGGTCTGTTGGTCCTCGAAGAAACAGAATCTGCGATCACCGCTTCATCGCGAAGCTGAATACATTGCTGCTGGCTCTTGTTGTGCTCAAGCGCTTTGGATGAAGCAAACACTCAAGGACTATGGCATCAACGTGAAGAATGTGCCTCTCCTCTGCGACAATGAGAGTGCCATCAAGATTGCTCACAACCCAGCTTCAGCACTCAAGACAAATCACATTCAGATTCGTCATCATTTTCTTCGTGATCATGTGTTGAAGGCGACATCTCCATCGAGCACGTGAAGATCAAGAACAGCTAGCTGATATCTTCACTAAGCCCTTGGATGAGAAGAGATTTAGCAAGTTGCGGTGTGAGCTAAATATCTTAGAATCTTTGAATGTTCTTTGAAAAGGACACACACCCTACACTTATGCAAAATTGATGACTTAGATGTGCAACACATGAAGAAATGTTTTCTTCAATCAATGAAGAATAACACTCTAAGTGTGAAGAAATTAATGAAGAATTTGATTCTCGTAACCCTCGACAATTGTACGTGGTGTCTGAAATCATCATTCTTATACTGATGGGTCACGCCACCACAAAAGGTTGAAAATCTTCAATTTGAGTTTTTCCTCAGTTTTGAAATTCTTCAGTTTTTCAAATTCTTCAACTTTGCAAAATCTTCACTGTTTCCGTCGTTTTTCTTCATTGGCTATATATATATGAGTTTATGTCCTCTACATCATTCACTTATAGCTATTTCTTCAAGTTGCTTTTTCTGCTAAGTGAATGTGATCGGACCCTTCCCCCTCTATGCTATACTCAACCCAATCTATTCACAAATTCTTCATGTGCGTTCTATTTGAAACTTGTTCAAAATCTTCACTGTGTCCTTGTCAGCTGAAGAAATTGCGAACGAAACTTTAAAACAAATCTTATCCAAATTTTCGGTTTTGCCGCTCAAACCATTCCGCATCCCACAATGCATTATTCTATTCACCCATGATCGTACACGATCTCAACTACACAGTACGTGGGTGACACATGTCGCGAGAAGGAGAAAGGGCAGGGGCACATTCGTCCCAAATCTTCGG
Source organism: Aegilops speltoides (assembly GCA_021437245.1). Taxonomy (NCBI): domain Eukaryota; kingdom Viridiplantae; phylum Streptophyta; class Magnoliopsida; order Poales; family Poaceae; genus Aegilops; species Aegilops speltoides. The sequence continues at coordinate 55,990,780 of CM038142.1, forward strand.
GCGAACAGTTTTTACCGTGTCTATAAATACCCCTCTCCCCTTCCCCACTTCATTTACTCCGCTTGATCGATACTCTCTCACTCGAGCTCCTCAAACCCTAGCGCCGCCGCTACTCCATCGTCGCCGGTGAGGAAGAGCTTCGCTGCCTCGACCTCATCGCCGTCGTACTCACGCCGACCGCGGAAATCTTCACTCCGCCGCCGTCGTAGCTGTCTTCCTCTGCCAAGTTAGGGCGTGGGAGATCTAACCCGATTTAACTTCACATCTGTTCTTCTCGGTTAAATCGTGTTCTTCACTTCGGTAATTAAAAGTTATTTTATGACTCACTTTGATTCTCAAACTTTCACGAAAATCTTCAAAGGTGTTTATTCTTCAAATCTTCACACATATGAACACCTCACACATCATATGATCTTGAACTGTTTCTCTAAGCAATCATTTTCTTCAAGATTCCCTAATTGTGTGGATCTTCGATCTATACAACTCTGGAACCTAAGACAAGAACGCTTAGTGAAATTCCTCAAGGTTCATCTGGTCAAATTCCTCAAAACTTGTTCTTTTCAGAAAACCTTCTGAGAACGCATATGACCTCTCCAAATTCCTCACGCCTATACTCTGTTCACAGGTACTCATGTTTGCTACTGAATCACTAGGTTCTCATCAACTTAACTCATTTGCAGCGTTCCTCGAAGAAAAACTGCATACTTCTTCAGAGAATTCGATTGTTCAAATTCCTCAACTGAAGAATATGGCAGACGGTAAGAAGCCGCAGAAAGGAGGAAAGAAACCTGAGGTTATGACTGTGTTTGAAATCCCTGAGGAAATTTATGCTGACTATTGCACACCTGATGAAGCAAAATTTGGCAAAGAAAACAAAAATCAGTGCAAGGTGCGCATACAGAGGATTGAACGGAGATGGGCAAGGGAATGGAGGGAATACAGATATGTGACTCCAAAGTACATGAGGAAATTCGCCCTCAATCCTCCATGCCCAAGAGCTCCATTGGCACCTGGCCAAGAAGCTGACCCCACCAGCATCAAGCGTGGTGAGGACTTTCCTGAAGAATGGGCTAAGCGCCAAGCTAAATTGGCAAGACAAGCCAAGGAGGTAGTGAAGAAATTCAATGAGGATTCTTCCACTACTACTGCTACTGAGGCCTCGGTCAAACCGAGGAAATCCATGCCAAAGAAGCCTGCTCGTAAGCCAAGTGCTTCACCAATAGCGCCCTCACGGCCAAGTTCTCAAGAATGCCCTCGCGGCAAATTCCACACTGCCATCGCTCCACCAAAGTCCTCGGCAGCTCCTTCAAAGTCCTCGGCTCCTGTGCATCGGCTACATGTCAAAGGACTGCTGGTTTCTCGATTGCCTCTGGTGTTTCAAAGAAGTTCCTCACCGCACCAATTTCCTCATCAGCCCCACACTATTGAAGACTAAAGCAACAGCTGGACGAGGTCCTCGGCCAAGTCCAAAGAAGAAACAGGTCACATTCCATGTGCCTTCTGATGATGAAGCTTCTGATGATGAACTTGCAGAAATCATCAGAGACAGACAGGTGAAGGCCGCTAGAGCCAAAGGCACAAATGTGCCACTGCTTTTGGATCTAAGGAAGATCCTCGACTACATTGACCTCTGGCACAAGGATCCTAACACCCCTATGCCTGATTTTCATCTGACCTCTGGTCAAAGTCACATGCTGACCCATTTCATCACTGAGGAGAAATGGAAGTTTGAAAAGGCAAGAGAGATCAAGAAAGCTCAATACAGAAAGGAGAAGCTCCTGAAGAATAACGTTGTCAGAATGACACCTGAGGAACTTCTCGGGCTCGATCTGAAATTCAAGCCCTCAAAGAAAGACTTTGATGCCTACTATGCTGATTGGCAAGGAGCTAAAGTGAGATTCGTCAACTGACGAAGAAATTCACAAATGTTGCAGCCCCATCGCAACAAGAAAATCTTCAGTGTAGACTCTGCTCACTGCTTGAAGAACATGCCAAGACACATTGATGACTTTCAGCCTTCTTTGAAGAAAATGCTAGTTCGAGGGCTGGTGAAGAAATTCTAGCCATTGAAGAAATTGCGGGGCATCCACTAGTGGTGCGCTGAAGAAATCGAAGAGATCGGAGCAACTGCATCGATTACCAAGAAAATCAACCAGATTCCTCAGCTCCTCCCGCGCCTACACCAACTCCAATTCTTCCATCAGCCTCTAATGTGAAGAAAACCAAGGCTGCAGAGCGAGCTGCAGTGAAGAAGAGGAAGGCATCAGCTGCGTCAGAATCTTCGGCTGCAAAGAAAATGAAGCCCATGACTAGCTCCTTTGAAAATCTAATTGATGTTGTTCCAATTTCATCCATGCCATCAAAGGACCTTGTTCCTTTTGGAGAAGACTATGAGATCCCAAGCGGATCTGATGAAGAAAATCATTCTGCTGCTTCGTCAGAGCAGATTGATGAAGAAATTAAAGTGGATGAAACCCCTTCAACGCCTGTCATTTCCTCACCTATGCCTCAGTTCACAGCTGAAGAGGCTGGTGTTGAGGAAATTGAAGATGAAGATGTGGATATAGGATGCACCACACCTGTGATGAATGATGACTTTTGGGAAAGTCAGCATCCAAATACTCCTCTCTTCACACCTATCCAACAGATTCCTTAGTCCCCTGCAACAACAGTTCAAATGGGCTCTGAAGAAACTCATCCCACTCCCTCTGTGCATGAAGAAATTCCAGCCACTAGTGTCAAGAACTCTCTTCTGCTGATCCTCAGGTTGCACATGAAGAGGAACCACAAATTCCTCAGCCTGAAGAACCTGAGCTCGCGATTCCTGAGGTGGTGATGCAACTCACTGACACCCCTCTGCCAAAGCCAAAGAATCCGTTCTCAAGCAAACAGAAGTTCAAAGCTGAAGACTTCTTTGCCGAGCATGTATTCTTCACTGACTACAACCCCTATGACTCTGCTCGCATAAGGAAGAGGCGTTTCTGGACTGCTAGTCAGGCCAACTTCTACTCCTTTGTGCTATTTGACAAAGACAAAATCTTCGATCATGCACATATTCCTCACGTGGACATGGAATCTAGCCAGTCCTTAGTGTTCTTCACGATGCAGGATTACTAAATTTCTGCATAGACATTTGCAATTGGAATGAAGAAATCATTCTTCAGTTCTACGCGACACTGCATATCACTAGAGACGCTGAAGATGTCAACTCATGGGTGTTGGACTGGATGACTGAAAACACTCACTACAAGGCACCGGCAACTGAATTGCTTCGTGTCCTTCCTCTCAATCCTCCCCATGACAAAGGCACGTTGCACCTACAAAGGACCCTGAATCGACAAATCACTATATGCAAGTGCTCATGAAGCCTTTGAAGCCTGGGCAGGCCCCACGAACCAAATTCCTCGTCAAGGAATTACTCTATGTGCCTCGGACTATCTATCGCATTCTGACGAAGACAATGAGTCCTATCAAAGGCCACGACTCAAATGATGAAGAAGTTGTTGGCATCATGAAGAATATGCTTTTCAACATCATTCATGGCGTTCCCGTCAACTTCCATGATTTCTTCATGAGGACTCTGGGCAATATTGCTATGTCATCATTCGAGCTGAAGCCCTATGCGCCTTGGATTATGAGATTCATCGGGCAAGATCTTCACCAATTACAAAGTCGACACTCTGAACCACGGTAGCTACTTGCCTCCCATTGAATTCCTCAAGCGAGCAGTTTCATCACCGATGATAAAGGCAAGACAATTGCTTTGTGATCGATGAAGGCATTCGTCCATTGGATGGTCAATTTCGCAAGTCTCGCATCTTACTCTACCAATGACGACTCGCCACACATGACTCTGCCGCAAATACCTCAGCCAAGCAAAATCCTCAAGACACAAAGACCTGTGGTGATGATCGACCGTGAGTTACTCCTCGGTCTTCATCGGAAGGTTGATCGCAATCACAAATGGGTAAAGCGTCAGTTTGGTGCACTTCTTCACAATATGACCTCAACATACAATGCAGTGAAGAAGAACCAATACTACCTTCATGAACCGCACCTGGGCTGTCCTCACTCATGTCTATAGCGCTGAAGAACTGAAGACTATGGGTCTCAAGGAAGAATTTGACTGGTCTGCGCCTCCTCCGAAGAAACTCAAGAGGGTCAAAGTTCCTCCACTGGTGGCCAGCTCTTATTCTTCATCGCGTGACACTGATGAGAATGAAGATTTGGACGACACTGCGGCAGGCCCTGCTACAACAAACAACCCCGACAACGCTGGCGCTCCTCCATCGACTTGAAATTCTTCAGGGGCGTTAGTCCTCTTCAGGGGCGTTAGTCCTCAGTTCCAATCCTTTTGGTCATTTGATGACAAAGGGGGAGAAATCTGAGTTAGTCTTCAAGCGGGTCTATATTAAGGGTATTTTCTAAGTTACAACTCTCGTTCTTCTGAAACTTTTATTTGGATCGAGTTGTAATCTTAAACCGGATGGTGCGCTGATACTTTTGTTGCATTATGCTTTGCATGCTTATTCCTCGTTAATGACATTGCACGCATGCTGAATCTCATCAGGCACCATATTTCATCATGCATTTCAAATTCTTCATATTATATATCAAATGCGTGTATGAATTACAAGATATAGGGGGAGATCTCCATGATTCAACTCTTCAAATGTGCATTGCCTCAAACGCAAATTCCTCATTATGCACATCTTCAGGGGGGGTTCTTCTATATCTTGCTATCAAATTCCTCAATATCAGTATTTACACTTCATACATTTATCCCCGCTGAAAACTTAACCTATATTGTCATCAATCACCAAAAAGGGGGAGATTCTAAGTGCATTTAGTGCCCCTGAGTGATTTTGGTGTATTGAAGACTTATAGGTTAAGGGACTAATGCGTTTGTGAGTGTACACAGGTCTATAAGTCTACGAGGAGTTTCATATTTATAGAGAAAGTCGACCCCTAAAAATGAAGTTCTTCGACTGAAGACTTTGATATTCTGAAGACTTTCTGAAGACTTTGAAAGTGAAGAAATTGGTGTGACCTTGAAGACTTGGTATTCATTTGAGGAACATGAAGCGTGAAGACTTTTGTTTTCGTATTTTCATTTTCTCTTTCTTGAGTCATAGGAAACACCGTACTGTTAAAGGGGGTCGAGGAAATACTAAGGAAAAATTTCCATGTGATGTTCAACTCAAAATCCTACACCTACCAATCCCTTCGAGTGAAGCCTTTGAAATCTCATACAGTTCACCACTTTCTTGATGTGAGACGAAGTTCTTCCGGTCATTGATGAATTTGTTCGATGAGGAGTTAGGAATTCGCCAGTCTGAATTGCCTACACAAAGAGGAACATGATAGCCCGAGGAATTTGAGAGTCAAATTTCCGACCGTTCTTTGTCTTCTTGGCCACCTGTCCCAAAATATCTTATCCACCTAACGGTCATATCATTGAAGGGCATTTATGTCTTATCATGTCGGGCTGCTCCCTAGGCTATAAATAGCCGCCCCTACAACCACTAGCTGGTTGGCTGCTCGAGAGAACTTGACACTTGTCATTTGAGAGCAACCCATCTTCCAAGGACTTTGGCGAAAATCATCGAGTGAGGAAAACCCAAAACCAAACCCCTACAAACCCAAAGTGATTGAGCATCATCAAGAAATTGATCCTGCGTGGATCCGATGCTTGTTACCTTTGAAGATCTGTGCTTCTTCCAGACGGTTAGGCGTCATGGTCTAGAGCATCCAAGAGAAATTGTGGATCGCCGAGTGAACAAGTCTGTGAAGGTTTGGAAGTCGCTCAAGACTTACCACAGTGATTGGACGAGGTCTCATGTGACCTTAGTTCAAGGAGAATACGGTGAGGCTGGGTGTCTGAGCTGCGTGCTCGGCGATCGGGTGTCCGGGGCTGTGTGTCCTCGAGTTTAAATACTCAAATTGCTCAACCAGACGTATAACCGAGACAGCGGTTGGAACTGGTCTACCAAATCATTGTCTTCACCAACCTAATCGGTTCTATTTCCTCAACCATTTCATTTCCTCATTCTTGTGTTGAGTGTTTGTTCATATCGTGTTTGAACACTTCGATGAAGACTTTCTCAATTTCCTCGGATCAATTTCTTGATATGTTTGTCTTCACCTTGTGTTATCCTGTGATTCGCTCTCTGTACTCAAGGCTTGTCTTCATTTCATCTTGATGACCATGCTTGTATACTGTTATGCTTACTTGAGTACTTATTCCGCTGCTAGTAGTTCTTCGCTAAGGAATTTCCTCACCGGCAAATTCCTCAGTGAAGAATTCATAAAAATCGCCTATTCACCTCCCCTCTAGTCGATATAACGCACTTTCATACATCAACATCCTTGCCCCTCCTATGAGTTGTGAGTAGTTTACCACAGACCTACAGGTCCATAGTTATTAGCTAGATGGCTTCTTCTCTCTTTTTGGATCTCAATACAATGTTCTCCCCCTCTCTTGTGGAGATCTATTCGAGGTAAACTCTTTTTGCGGTGTGTTTGTCGAGATCCGATGAATTGTGGGTTTATGATCAAGTTTATCTATGAATAATATTTGAATCTTCTCTGAATTCTTTTATGTGTGATCGAGTTATCTTTGCAAGTCTCTTCGAATTATCAGTTTGGTTTGGCCTACTAGATTGATCTTTCTTGCCATGGGAGAAGTGCTTAGCTTTGGGTTCAATCTTGCGGTGTCCTTACCCAATGACAGAAAGGGTTGCAAGGCACATATTGTATTGTTGCCATCAAGGATAACAAGATGGGTTTTATATCATATTGCTTGAGTTTATCCCTCTACATCATGTCATCTTGCTTAATGCTTTACTCTGTTCTTATGAACTTAATACTCTAGATGCATGCTGGATAGCGGTCGATGTGTTGAGTAATAGTAGTAGATGCAGGCAGGAGTCGGTCTACTTGTTACGGACGTGATGCCTATATACATGATCATGCCTAGATAATCTCATAATTATTCGCTTTTCTATCAATTGCTCGACAGTAATTTGTTCACCCACCGTAATACTTATGTTATCTTGAGAGAAGCCACTAGTGAAACCTATGGCCCCCGGGTCTATCTCATATCATATTTGCTTCCAATCTACTTTTATTTGCATCTTTACTTTTTGCATCTATATTATAAAATACCAAAAATATATTTATCTTATCATACTATCTTTATCAGATCTCACTTTCACAAGTGGCCGTGAAGGGATTGACAACCCCTTTATTGTGTTGGTTGCGAGTTTTCAGTTTGTTTGTTTAGGTGCGTGGGACTTTTGAGGAGCCTCCTACTGGATTGATACCTTGGTTCTCAAAAATTGAGGGAAATACTTACGCTACTATTGCTGCATCACCCTCTCCTCTTCGAGGAAAACCAACGCAAGCTCAAGACGTAGCATGAAGGGCTTCTGGCACCATTGCCGTGGAGGTCTTTGCTCAAGTCAAGACATACCAAGTACCCATCACAAACCCATCTCCCTCGTATTTACATTATTTTCCATTTGCCTCTCATTTTCCTCTCCCCCACTTTACCCTTGCCGTTTTATTCGCCCTCTCTTTCCCAATCTCCTCCTCTCTTTTCGCTTGCCTTTTTCTGTTTGCTTGTGTGTTGGATTACTTGTTGCCATGGCGCAAGATAATACCAAATTGTGTGATTTCTCGAATACCAATAATAATGATTTCCTTAGTACTCCGATTGCTCCTCTTAATGATGTTGAGTCTTGTGAAATCAATACTGCTTTGCTGAATCTTGTTATGAAAGATCAATTTGCCGGCCTTCCTAGTGAAGATGCCTCTACTCATCTAAACAATTTTGTTGATTTGTGTGATATGCAAAAGAAGAAAGATACGGATAACAATATTGTCAAATTGAAGTTATTTCCGTTTTCACTTAGAGATCGTGCTAAAGTTTGGTTTTAATCTTTGCCTAAAAATAGTATTGATTCTTGGAACAAGTGCAAGGATGCTTTTATCTCTAAATATTTTCCTCCCGCTAAGATCATCACTCTTAGGAACGATATCATGATTTTTAAACAACTTGATCATGAGCATGTTTCCCAACCTTGGGAAAGAATGAAATCGATGCTTCGCAATTGCCCTACTCATGGTTTGAATTTATGGATGATCATACAAAATTTTTATGCTGGTTTGAATTTGCTTCTCTTAGATTAGCCGCGGGAGGCACGTTTATGGAAATCACGTTAGGAGATGCTACAAAACTTCTTGATAATATTATGGCTAATTATTCTCAATGGCACACCGAAAGATCTTCTAGTAAAAAAGTGCATGCTATAGAAGAAATCAATGTTTTGAGTGGAAAGATGGATGAACTTATGAAATTGTTTGCTACTAAAAATACTCCTCTTGATCCCAATGATATGCCTTTGTCTTCTTTGATTGAAAATAATAATGAATCTATGGATGTGAATTTTGTTGGTAGGAATAGTTTTGGAAACAATGCTTATAGAGGAAACTTCAATGCTAGACCGTTCCCTAGTAATCCCTCTAATAATTATGGAAATTTCTACAATAATTCTTATGGTAATTTTAATAAGATGCCCTCTGATTTTGAGAATAGTGTGAAATAATTTATGATTTCTCAAAAGAATTTTAATGCTTTGCTTGAAGAAAAATTGCTCAAAGTTGATGATTTGGCTAGGAACGTTGATAGACTTTCGCTTGATGTTGATTCTCTTAAACTTAGATCTTCTCCTCCTAAGCATGATATCAATGAGTCACTCAAAGTAATGAGAATTTCCATTGACGAGTGAAAGGAAAGAACCGCTAGATTGCATGCTAAAAAAGATAGCTTTATAAAAGCGTGTTCTTCTAGGTTCCATGAAAATAATGATGAGGATCTTAAAGTTATTGATGCGCCTCCTATTAGATCTATGTTTTGCAATATGAATTTTGATAATTATGGGACTCATGATGAATCAACTTTGCCTAGAAGGCGTCCCAAGAATTAGGAGTTTTTATATCTTGATGCTAAATTTGGTAAAAGTGGGATTGGAGAAGCCACAACTTCAAATAACATTGAACCCACTGTCGGTGTCAAAACCGGCGGATCTCGAGTAGGGGGTCCCGAACTGTGCGTCTAGGCGGATGGTAACAAGAGACGAGGGACACAATGTTTTTACCCAGGTTCGGGCCCTCTCGATGGAGGTAAAACCCTACGTCCTGCTTGATTAATATTGATGATATGGGTAGTACAAGAGTGGATCTACCACGAGATCAAGGAGGATAAACCCTAGAAGCTAGCCTATGGTATGATTGTTGAGATGTAATGTTCGTCCTACGGACTAAGGCCCTCCGGTTTATATAGACACCGGAGAGGCTAGAGTTACACAGAGTCGGTTACAATGGTAGGAGATCTACATATCCGTATTGCCAAGCTTGCCTTCCACGCCAAGGAAAGTACCTTCCGGACACGAGCCGGAGTCTTCAATCTTCGTAGTATGGGAGTCCGGCGGATATTGATAGTCCGGCTGTCCGGACACCCCCTAGTCCAGGACTCCCTCAGTAGCCCCCGAACCAGGCTTCAATGACGATAAGTCCAGCGTGCTTGTAGTCTTCGGTGTTGCAAGGCGGGTTCTCCCTTTAAATCCCATGTACCTGCCGAATAGTGTCCGGCTTCACCTTGAATACTGTGCTCCTCGGCTTCTACGCCAAATTATGGCCCTCTTCCACGCGTCGCACGAATGCGAAAAGCCAGTGTCTTTACATTTCACCCCTAATTGTGCGGGTCGTCCGCCTATAAAAGGCAGGATCGAGATCCAAACCGCACTGTCTTCCTCCCGTATACTCCATCGAGCGCCTCTGAACTGAAATCCATTCCACCATGGATCGTCAACGCGCTCTTCCTCACGCGCTCCTAGCCCATCGCTAGGGATTGGAGGAGGTGCTCTATTCGCACAATGAGCTAGTAAGGCTCCAAGCGGAGGGATTTCTTCCTCCGGCCTTCATAGTTCGATCCGAGCCGGACTGGTTACTTATCGAGGTGGGAGGCGGCGGAGGACACCCCAAGCCCCAACAAGGGGAGCGGGTGTGTTTAAGTCCCCTATCTCGATAAGGGGCTCGGATTTCCAATACATCCGTTCCTCCGCGGGCTCTGAAGTTCTCGGACTCCAGCTCCACCACCTCCGCCCTCCTCAGTCTGCATATCGCGGGCTCGTGGCTCTTCTGCGAGCTATTCCTGGGCATCGAGCCCCATTTCGCATTGTGGAAGAGGCTGTTCTGCCTCGTACCCCGTTCTCACCAGGGGTCCATATATCAAGTGGGCGGCGCCGAAATATGGCGCATCACTGGGACCGGATATCTATCCGGCACCCCCAAGAGGGCGTCCGAAGACTGGCCCTCGGAGTGGTTTTATATGGTAGACGCTCCGTTGCCCGACCCAGTCCGGATTGGCCTCCCGGAGTTTGATGCTGCTCCCTTGAAGAAACGCCGCAGTTGGCGCCCCCGGGGCCCCCGTTTGGAGGAAGACAAGATCGTCCATTACTTGATGGGCCGGATAAGATTAATGGCTCATTCCGGCTTGACCATGATTGGAGTCATGGCGACGTGCATCAAGCGGGGGGTGCAGCCGCTGCAATACAGAGGCCACCCCATGTGGGATTTCAATGGGGAGGACGATGCTACCCGGCACGGCCGCAAAGGGCCGGGTTCGACCGAGGATCTGGTGAAGATTCTGTCCGGTCTGTACAAGGGGGAGAAGGAGGACTTCCTTCGTCCGAACCCTTTGGATGGGTTTTCCATGGTCAATCCTAGAGGATGGGTAAGCGAACACCTCGAAGGGCTCTACCAGCTCTCGAAGTTTAAGCTTCTTACATTCGTCTTGGCGCAGGATCTCGCCGGATGTGGAGGATTTCGCTTGCCGTCAAGGTGCCAGGAGGCTTGGGCCATGGTGAAGGCAGCGGTACAAGAAGGCGGATCCCAACCATATGGCGAAGTTGGACGGTGGGGCCCGACGGAAGGAGATCCTGTAAGTTTAGTGTACAGCCGGTAGAATCGGCTGCTAAGTTTTCCCAACGGGATGTAAACTAGACAACCTGTTAGGCGGGATTGAGGAGGAATACAATCAATAAACTTGACAATGTATGTTATCCTTTAAAAATGACATGTGAAATGCCTTCTAGCCGGATTGTAGATCGTTTGTCTTTGCCGACCTTTTAAGCCGACCTCGGGACCCTAGAGTCCGGAGTGTGTCCGAATACCTTTTGGTTAAGAAATAACCGTGGTATGCATGGAGACCAAAGCGTATGGGTCATTATTGCTTTATCAGACAAGTGCCCAACTAGTAATGTTATATTACATGGTTAGTAAGAAACATCTTCAAGGGAGAATAGTTCCGTTAAGGGTTCCTTTATTTGGGTAGGCATGCCCTAAAGTGCATGTCCGGACTGCCAAGAGAGCGATAAAACATCCGGGGCAGATGGGAAAAATAGGTAAAAGTCATCTTTTAAATCACCGACCGAATATTCCCTTAAGAACGCTAGCTTTCGGCTTCACCGGTGTGAGGTACACATCCGGCCGACCCGCAAGAACAATCGCAGAGGTGCTCCCTTTACCACCTAGCCGAACAATCGGGAATGTAGGGGTAAGCACAGGAGCCAGGCAACCCAGCTTGGCCAAAACTTAAGTCATATCGATGCATATAATGGCGAGTAAAAGGTACATGTGGAAGCTTGACACATGTGTTGGGTATGAAACCCGTATAGTTGAGCTTCTGTAAAAGAAGCCCCCAGGAATAACGAGTGCGGATGGCACATCGTATGTATGCAAAGAATGCGAAAATAGGCCCCGAGGGGCTTGTTAAGTTAAAAGGATAAAAGAGAAATAGAAGACAGCCAAATATAAAAGGTTGGACGGGGAAGGGACGAACTCTTAGTCCGGCGCTAGGCATAGAATCGCCGGAGTCGGGCTGCGTTCCATGGGTTCGGCTCGAGTCGGTTGTCCGACGCATTTTGTAGACGGTATGCTCCGCCGGTCAAGACTTGATCAATAATGAAGGGGCCTTCCCATCTGGGCTTGAGCTTGTCCTTTTTCTTGTCCGGCAGGCGTAGAACAAGTTCGCCAATGTTGTAAGTCTTGGCCCGTACTTCTCTGCTTCGATATCTTCGGGCCTGCTGCTGATAGAATGCGGAATGAGCCTTCGCGACGTCACCTTCTTCCTCCAATGTGTCCAAGCTGTCCTGCCGATCCAGCTCGGCTTCTCTTTCCTCATACATGCGCACTCGAGGTGAGTCATGAATAATGTCGCAGGGCAAGACTGCCTCTGCGCCGTATACCATAAAAAATGGTGTGAATCCGGTAGTACGGTTAGGCGTTGTCCGCAGCCCCCAGAGTACGGAGTCGAGCTCCTCAACCCATTGGGTATCGGATTTGGTGAGTGACCTCACCAATCTGGGTTTAATGCCGCTCATTATTGGACCGTTTGCTCTTTCCACTTGACCGTTGGTTTGAGGGTGATAGACTGACGCATAGTCGAGCTTAATGCCCATATTTTTGCACCATGACTTGACCTCATCGGCCGTGAAGTTCGTGCCGTTGTCGGTGATGATGCTGTGGGGGACTCCGTAACGGTGTACCACCTCTGATATAAAGTCTATCACTGGTCCGGACTCTGCTGTTTTGACCGGTTTGGCCTCTATCCATTTGGTGAACTTATCCACCATGACCAATAGGTACTTTTTCTTGTGGGTTCCCCCTTTAAGGGGTCCGACCATATCAAGCCCCTGCACATGACGGCGGGTAATGGGTATGGTTTTGAGGCGGTGGGTGGCATATAGCTCGATTAGCAAAGAGTCGACAACCAACACATCGCTGGACTAAGTCTGTGCATCCGCCCGAGCCGTCGGCCAATAAAATCTGTCGGAATGCCTTTCCTACGGGGCCGGGCTGCTGCGTGGTGTCCACCTAGTCCGGCATGGATTTCAGCCGGAGGTTTCGCCCTTCTTCTTCGGAGATACACCTTTGAAGGACTCGGTAGTACTTTTCTTATAAAGTTCTCCCTCATGGACCTTGTAGGCCTTGATCGCGGACTATGCAATGGGCCTCATTTTGGTCTTGAAGTTCCTGCCTAAGTAAGTAGGCTAGGAAAGGTTCATCCTGTGGCGATTCGCCATTATAACATGGGCGGAGGGTGTTATGTCATCTGCTGAATCACCGGTTGGTGCGGTTTTCTCCGGTTTGTCGCTACCGGACTCCTCTTCCCATAGGACGGATGGCTTGAAGAGCCGTTCCAGAAAGATGTTTGGAGGGACATCATCACGTTTCGCACCGATGTGTGCCAGGACGTTGGCCGCTTGGTTATTATCTCGGGCTATGTGATGGAATTCGAGTCCTTCAAACCGAGCTGACATTTTCAGGACAGCATTGCGATATGTTGCCATTTTCGGATCCTTGGCGTCAAAGTCTCCATTTATTTGGGATATTGCAAGGTTTGAATCCCCGCGCACCTCTAGGCGTTGAATGCCCATGGAGACTGCCATCCGGAGACCATGTAATAGGGCCTCATATTCGCTGCATTGTTGGAGTCCGTGTACATTATCTGAAGTACATCTTGGGTCAGATCTCCGTGGGGGCGTCGATCTGACGCCACCCCCATCCGCCAACATTTTGGAACCGTCGAAGTGCATAGTCAATTGGAGTATCGCCGTACTCTTTAGGGAGTTCGGCTTCAGTCCATTCGGCGACGAAGTCGGCCAAAACTTGTGATTTTATGGCTCGTCGAGGTTTGTAAGTTATGTCGAATGGCAAGAGCTCAATAGCCCATTTTGCAATCCTGCCCGTTGCGTCGCGGTTATTTATGATGTCATTGAGTGGTACTTCAGAGGCCACTGTTATCGAGCACTCTTGAAAGTAGTGCCGGAGTTTCCGAGACGCCATGAACACCGCATATGCTATCTTCGATAGTGCGGGTAACGGATTTGCAGGGGTTAACACGATGGATCGTAATACACTGGTTTTTGAAGAGGGAATTTATGCCCTTACATTTGCTCGTTCGACGACGAGGACAGCGCTATAACGTGATGTGTTGCTGCGATATATAACAACATTGGTTCGCCCGAGTGGGCGCAGCCAGACCGGTTGTTGCCAATATGGCCTTTATTTCTTCGAGTCCGCGGTGGCGGCATCCGCCCACTCAAAGTATTGATGCGCCTTAGGAGGCGATAAAGGGCACGCGCTGTTCTCCTAAACGGAGATAAACGGCTTAAGGCTGCCACGCATCCCGTTAATTTTGTATTTGCTTGAGGTCCTTTGGAATATCCAAGCTGTGATGAGCCCGGATTTTGGCGGATTTGCTTGATTCCTCTACCGGATACGATGAAGCCCAGCAGCTTTCCGGTGATGCGCCAAAACACATTTTTCCGGATTCAGCTTGATGTCATATGCTCGAGGTTGTCGAATGTGAGCCTCAAATCGTCTACTAAAGTTTCGGCGTGTTTTGTTTTGACGACTCGTCGTCTATGTATCCTCGATTGTTTTGCCGATCTGGGTGGCGGACATGTTTGAATCATCGCTGATATGTTGCGTCGGCGTTTTTAAGTCCGAAGGGCATCGTGTTGAAGCGAGAATGGTCCGTATGGAGTGATGAATGCCGTTGCGGCTTGATCGCTTCCGCCATCTTGATTTGATGATAGCGAGTATGCATCCGGGAAGCACAACGAGTCGTGTCTGTTGTGGCATCGATAATTTGATCGATGCGAGGAGGGGAAAGGATCCTTTGGGCAAGCCTTATTGAGGTCTTTGAAGTCGACCGAGGCGCCAGATTTATCCTTCTTTGGTACCATCACCAAATTTGCTAGCCATCCGGATGTTTGATATCTCTAATGAATCCGGCTTCCAATAACTTGGCTAGCTCTTCTCCCATTGCCTGTCTTTTGGGCTCGGAAAATCGTCGAAGAGCCTGTTTGGTAGCTTAAATCCTTTAGGACGTTTAGGCTGTGTTCGCCAACTGCGAGGATTCGGGCATGTCCGAGGATGCCAGCGAAGATATCCCAATTTTCCCGAAGGAATTCGCGATCTTGGCGTCAACTTCGGGTTCAACTGTGCTTGATGGAAGCCGTCTTTGTTGGGTCCGTTGGGTGGACCTGAAATTTTATTATCTCGTCTGCTGGTTTGAAGGAGGTGGACTTGGATCTTTTATCAAGTATCACATCGTCCTGTTCTTGTAGAGCGCTTGTGCGATGAGTTCCTCTGCCGCTAGGGCTTGGATAGTTCCTCGAGGGCTAGTGCGGCTGTCTTGTTTTCGGTAGCGAGTGCTATGTCCGGATCACTAACGAGAGTGATTATTCCGCTGGGCCCAGGCATTTTGAGCTTCATGTACTCGTAATGAGGTATTGCTTGAAAAATTGTGAATGCCTCTCGTCCTAATATGGCGTGATAGCCGCTGCTGAACGGGGCCACCTGGAACATGACTTCTTCGGATCTGTAATTGTCCGGAGAGCCGAACACCACATCGAGTGTGATTTTTCCAAAGGCAGCGCTTCCGCTAGGGATTATTCCTCTGAAGGTTGTGCTGCTTCGCTCAATACGGCTCCAATCGATTTCCATTTTCCGCAGAGTTTCCTCGTAAATGAGGTTTAGTCCGCTGCCGCCGTCCATGAGGACTTTTGTCAGTCGAAAGCCGTCCACTATGGGACTAAGTACCGGTCTTGGCCGGGCTCTGTAGTTCGAGATGTGGGCTCGTCGCTGGCGTTGAAGGTAATAGCTGTGTCACTCCATGGATTTGCTGTTGCTACTTGGTAGACTTCGGCGAGTTCGCGGATTGTTCATTTTCGCATATTATTTGATGCGAAAGTCTCGAAGACTGCTGATACCGTGCTGGTATTGTTGGAGTGGTTTCCCGGAGCTAGAAGCTCTTCGCCACTTTTGGCCACCTGCTGTAATATCCAACATGCTCGAAGGCTATGTCTTTGGGACAGCTCCTCGCACTATGAAGTTTACATGGTCCATTGAGCCATCCCTCCAGTACGGTTCCGTTTCCCTTGCTGGGTTTTTGTTTTTTTGTTTTTGCATCTGGGGCCTGATTGTAAGGCGCCCTTTTACCGCGGACTGGGTTTGGGGCCGGACTATCCCAAAATTGATTTTCAGTTTTCCGGAAATTCTCCATCGCACAATACTTTCGTACTATGGACGCCAGATCGGTGAAACGCGTAATCTTGCGACGATCAATGGCGTTCAAATTCCCTTGTCCGTGCGCTTATTGCGAAAGATTGAGATTATGTTTTCCTCTCGGCGAGTCCTTTATCCTGTCCATAACCGGGAGGAATCGCTCGATAATGATGTCTTCGCTTACAAGGCTCTTGCCGTATTAGAGATAGGTCGCATATGTCTGGGCGGGTGGGTGGAATAAAATCTGGATCCCTGCCCATCTTTGGGCTCGAGGGCCGAGGGGCTTCCGAATTCGGAAGCTTGATTTGCTGGAGACAGTCCAGCGAGTCCGGAGCGGCGCATGATTTTAAGTTCAATGCTCGATCAAAGTCCGTCCCTCCGCGTGAATCCGGCATGGAGGGTTCGGGAATCCGGACACGGATTGTTTTCAACACTGGCAAAGAATTGCCGCGTTGTTCCTCTACCACTGCGACGTGGTGGGTGGCCTGGGGAGAGTTAATCTCTCTTAGATTAGTTTTAAGCCCGATCTGATTGTAGTCCGTAGCGACTCCCAGGGCGGCGATGCGATCCAAGAGCTCGTTAACAGACGAGAGCTCAATTGGATCTAACTGTTCGGCAGCTTTAGGGCTGACGCGAAGATTGCTTCTGACGACTTGAGAAGTCATTGCCGAATCGGCGGCCGGACAGGCGGTCATAAGAAAGCCGCCGAGCCGGATAGATTGGCCGGCAGCCAAGGCCCCTCCGGCGAAAACACCGTCTTTGAAGACGGGCAAAGGCATCCGCTCTATCGGCGACGACACAGAGGAACTCTCAATGAAAGCACCAATGTCGGTGTCAAAACCGGCGGATCTCGGGTAGGGGGTCCCGAACTGTGCGTCTAGGCCCTCTCGATGGAGGTAAAACCCTACGTCCCGCTTGATTAATATTGATGATATGGGTAGTACAAGAGTGGATCTACCACGAGATCAAGGAGGCGAAACCCTAGAAGGTAGCCTATGGTATGATTGTTGAGATGTAATGTTCGTCCTACGGACTAAGGCCCTCCGGTTTATATAGACACCGGAGAGGCTAGAGTTACACAGAGTCGGTTACAATGGTAGGAG
The DNA here is from genome assembly GCA_021437245.1 of Aegilops speltoides. Classification (NCBI taxonomy): domain Eukaryota; kingdom Viridiplantae; phylum Streptophyta; class Magnoliopsida; order Poales; family Poaceae; genus Aegilops; species Aegilops speltoides. The sequence continues at coordinate 56,008,023 of CM038142.1, forward strand.
ATCTACATATCTGTATTGCCAAGCTTGCCTTCCACGCCAAGGAAAGTACCTTCCGGACACGAGCCAGAGTCTTCAATCTTCGTAGTATGGGAGTCCGGCGGATATTGATAGTCCGGCTGTCCGGACACCCCCTAGTCCAGGACTCCCTCACCCACTATCTCGGATGTCAAGGAATTTGATTATGATAATTGTTCCTTAGAAAGTTGTATTTCCTTGTTGCAATCGGTTGTTAATTCTCCTCATGCTTATAGTCCAAATAAAGCTTTTACCAAACATATTGTTGATGCCTTGATGCAATCTTATGATGAAAAACTTAATTTGGAAGTTTCTATACCTAGAAAACTTAATGATGAGTGGGAACCTACTATAAAGATTATAATTAAAGATCATGAGTGTTTTTCTTTGTGTGATTTGGGTGCTAGTATTTCCACGATTCCGAAAACTTTATGTGATATTCTAGGTTTCCATGATCTTGATGATAGCTCTTTAAATTTGCACCTTGGGGATTCCACCATTAAAAAGCCAATGGGAAGGATCAACGATGTTCTTATTGTTGCAAATAGAAATTTGGTGCCTGTGGATTTTATCGTTCTTGATATAGATTGCAATCTTTCTTGCCCTATTATTCTTGGTAGACCTTTCCTTAGAACGATTGGCGCGATTATTGATATGAAGGAAGGGAATATTAGATTCCAATTTCCATTAACGAAAGTCATGGAGCACTTTCCAAGAAAGAAAGTCAAATTACCTTATGAATCTATCATGCGGGCTACTTATGAATTTAGTGCCAAAGATGGCACCCGTTAGATTTATCTTTGCTTTTATGCCTAGCTAGGGGCGTTAAATGATAGCGCTAGTTGGGAGGCAACCCAATTTTCTTTATGTTTTTTGTTTTTGCTCCTGTTTAGTAATAATTCTTGCATCTACCTTCTGTTTAGATGTGTTTTTATCTTTTAATTAGTGTTCGTGCCAAGTAGAACCTATAGGATAACCTATGATGATAGTTGATTTGATTATGCTGAAAAACAGAAACTTTGTGCGCACGAATATTTTAAAAAAAATCACAGGAACGTGCTTTTGCGTTGAATCTTTTTGCTTCTGATCAATAGACAAATTATCCAGGACTTCCTATTTTGGTAGGATTTTTAGAGTTCCATAAGTTTGCGTTAGTTACAGATTGCTACAGACTGTTCTGTTTTTGACAGATTCTGTTTTTCGTGTGTTGTTTGTTTATTTTAATGCATCTATGGCTAGTAAATTAGTTTATAAACCATAGAGAAGTTGGAATACAGTAGGTTTAACACCAAAATAAATAAAGAATAAGTTAATTACAGTACCTTATGTGGTGGTTTTGTTTTCTTTCACTAACGGAGCTTATAAGATTTCCTGTTGAGTTTTGTGTTGTGAAGTTTTCAAGTTTTGGGTAAAGCTTTTATGGATTATGGAATAAAGGGTGGCAAGAGCATAAGCTTGGGGATGCCCAAGGCACCCCAAGATATTCAAGGATAGCCAAAAGCCTAAGCTTGGGGATGCCCCGGGAAGGCATCCCCTCTTTCGTCTTCGTTCATTGGTAACTTTACTTGGAGCTATATTTTTATTCGCCACATGATATGTGTTTTGCTTGGAGCGTCGTGTATTCTATTAGTATTTGCTTTTTAGTTTACCACAATTATCCTTGCTGTACACACCTTTTGGGAGAATCCTATTTGATTAGAATTTGCTAGAATACTCTATGTGCTTCACTTATATCTTTTGAGCTTGATAGTTTTTGCTCTAGTGCTTCACTTATATTTTTTAGAGCACGGTGGTGACTTAATTTTGAAGAAATTACTAGTATCTCATGCTTCACTTATATCTTTTTGAGAGTCTTTTAGAACAGCATGGTATTTGCTATGGTTTTAAAGTTGGTCCTAGAATGATGAACATGCAAGTTGGGTATAATAAAAACTATCATAGAAAGTGAATTGGATGCTATGATCAATTTGATGCTTGATGATTGTTTTGAGACATGGAGGTACTGATATTAAAGTCGTGCTAGTTGGGTGATTATGGATTTAAAGAATGCCTGTGTTGAAGTTTGTGATTCCCGTAGCATGCACGTATGGTGAACCGCTTTGTGATGAAGTTGGAGCACAATTTTATTTATTGATTGTCTTCCTTATGAGTGGTGGTCGGGGACGAGCGATGGTATTTTCCTACCAATCTATCCCCCTAGGAGCATGCGCTTAGTGCTTTGGTTTTTGATGACTTCTAGATTTTTGCAACAAGTACATGAGTTCTTTTGACTAATGTTGAGTCCATGGATTATACGCACCCTTTCACCCTTCCATCATTGGTAGCCTCTCTTGTACTGAGCAACGTTCGCTGGTACCATACACTCACCATTTACCTTCCTCAAAACAGCCACCATACCTACCTATTATGGCATTTTCATAGCCATTTCGAGATATATTGCCATGCAACTTTCCATCGTTCCGTTCATATGACACGCATTACTTTTGTCATATTTCTCTTTGCATGATCATGTAGTTGACATTGTATTTGTGGTAAGGCCACCTTCATAATTTTCATACATGTCGCTCTTGATTCATTGCATATCCCGGTACACCGCCGGAGGCATTCATATAGTCATATCTTGTTCTAGCTTTGAGTTGTAAATCCATAAAAGTGTGATGATCTTCATTATTAGAGCATTGTCCTAGTGAGGAAAGGATGATGAAGACTATGATTCCCCCACAAGTCGGGATGAGACTTCGGACTTTACAAAAAGAAGAAAAAAGAGGGAAAAAAAGAGAAAGGCCAAAAAAAAGAAAGGCCAAAAAAAGATAGAAACAGAAAAAGAAAAATATATAAAATGAGAGAAAAAGAGAGAAGGGGCAATGCTACTATCTCTTTTTCCACACTTGTGCTTCAAAATAGCACCATGATCTTCATGATAGAGAGTCTCATATGTTGTCACTTTCATATACTAGTGGGAATTTTTCATTATAGAACTTGGCTTCTATATTCCAATGATGGGCTTCCTCAAAAGTGCCCTAGGTCTTCGTGAGCAAGCAAGTTGGATGCACACCCACTTAGTTTCTTTTGTTGAGCTTTCATATATTTATAGCTCTAGTGCATTCGTTGCATGGCAATCTCTACTCACTCACATTGATATCTATTGATGGGCATCTTCATAGCCCATTGATACGCCTAGTTGATGTGAGACTATCTTCTCCTTTTTGTCTTCTCCACAACCACCATTCTATTCCACATATAGTGTTATGTCCATGGCCCACGCTCATGTATTGCGTGAAAGTTGAAAAAGTTTGAGATTATTAAAGCATGAAACAATTGCTTGGCTTGTCATCGGGGTTATGCATGATTAAATACTTTGTGTGATGAAGATAGAGCAACAGCCAGACTATATGATTTTGTAGGGATAACTTTCTTTGGCCATGTTATTTTGAGAAGACATGATTACTTTGATTAGTATGCTTGAAGTTTCACCATTTTTTCATGTTAATATGAACTTTTATTTTGTATCATTTGGATCTGAACATTCATGCCACAATAAAGAAAATTACATTGAGAATTATGCTAGGTAGCATTCCACATCAAAAAATTCTTTTTTACCATTTACCTACTCGAGGACGAGCAGGAATTAAGCTTGGGGATGCTTGATACGTCTCCAATGTATCTATAATTTTTTATTGTTCCATGCTATTATATTACACCATTTGGATGTTTATGGGCTTTATTTTACACATTTATATCATTTTTGGGACTAACCTACTAACCGGAGGCCCATCCCATATTGCTGTTTTTTTGCCTATTTTAGTATTTCGAAGAAAAGGAATATCAAACGGAGTCCAAGCGGAATAAAACCTTTGGGAGCGTGATTTTTGGAACGAACATGATCCAGAGGACTTGGATTGCAAGTCAAGAAGCAGCCGAGGCTCCCACGAGATAGGAGGGCGCCCCCCTATAGGGCGCGCCCCCTGTCTCGTGGGCCCCTCGGGCGGCCACCGACGTACTTCTTCCTCCTATATAAGCCTACATACCCTGAAAACATCCAGGGAGCAGATGAAACACAATTTCCACCACCGTAACCTTCTGTATCCGCGAGATCTCATCTTGGAGCCTTCATCGGCGTTCTGCCGGAGGGGGAATCGACCACGGAGGGCTTCTACATCAACGTCCTTGCCCCTTCGATGAGTTGTGAGTAGTTTACCACAGACCTACGGGTCCATAGTTATTAGCTAGATGGCTTCTTCTCTCTTTTTGGATCTCAATACAATGTTCTCCCCCTCTCTTGTGGAGATCTATTTGATGTAAACTCTTTTTGCGGTGTGTTTGTTGAGATCCGATGAATTGTGGTTTTATGATCAAGTTTATCTATGAATAATATTTGAATCTTCTCTGAATTCTTTTATGTGTGATTGAGTTATCTTTGCAAGTCTCTTCGAATTATCAGTTTGGTTTGGCCTACTAGATTGATCTTTCTTGCCATGGGAGAAGTGCTTAGCTTTGGGTTCAATCTTGCGGTGTCCTTACCCAATGGATGTAAAGGGTTGCAAGGCACGTGTTGTATTGTTGCCATCGAGGATAACAAGATGGGGTTTATATCATATTGCTTGAGTTTATCCCTCTACATCATGTCATCTTGCTTAATGAGTTACTCTGTTCTTATGAACTTAATACTCTAGATGCATGCTGGATAGCGATCGATGTGTGGAGTAATAGTAGTAGATGCAGGCAGGAGTCGGTCTACTTGTTACGGACGTGATGCCTATATACATGATCATGCCTAGATAATCTCATAATTATTCGCTTTTCTATCAATTGCTCGACAGTAATTTGTTCACCCATCGTAATACTTATGCTATCTTGAGAGAAGCCACTAGTGAAACCTATGGCCCCCGGGTCTATCTCATATCATATTTGCTTCCAATCTACTTTTATTTGCATCTTTACTTTTTGCATCTATATTATAAAATACCAAAAATATATTTATCTTATCATACTATCTTTATCAGATCTCACTTTACATGAAGTGGCCGTGAAGGGATTGACAACCCCTTTATTGCGTTGGTTGCGAGTTCTCGGTTGTTTGTGTAGGTGCGTGGGACTTTTGAGGAGCCTCCTCTTGGATTGATACCTTGGTTCTCAAAAACTGAGGGAAATACTTACGCTACTATTGCTGCATCACCCTCTCCTCTTCGAGGAAAACCAACGCAAGCTCAAGACGTAGCAATGTATTCTTTTGCCTAATACCAAAAATTGCATCCATCCTACACGCAAATTTGAGCAAACAATGAGCTACCAAAATTGTGCCAAATCCGGTGAACAACCGAATCAAAAGAAGCACAAACCCCGCTAATTTTGCACTTTAAGAACACCCATCCGAGATGTTCCGACGTGGTAGAAACATGGCGCACCACCTGCCTCGTGCAGTCGTCGCACTTTATGACCGACAACGGTGAGTCGACGAGCCGTTGGGCCAGCATTGAGCCCGGGCGACGCCGGGTGTGTCTCTACCTGTGAACCACCGAGGGGAGAGATTCGAGTGGCTAGTGGTGGAGCCGATACTTGCATGCAGCATGGAGGCATTGTCGGGGCTGTGCAGTCCAATTCTCGGCCAATCCATGGCAAGGCGCAGTCGCTGGCGGCCGAAAGTGCCTAATCCGGCGGCGCTACCAGCAGCCGCAGATCCACCGGTTCTGCACCGGCGACGGGATGAGGAGGCACAAATCCAAGTGGTCAAGGACTGCGGCGGAGCCTAATACGTCTCCAACGTATCTATAATTTTTGATTGTTCCATGCTATTATATTACCCCTTTTGGATGTTTATGGACTTTATTTTACACATTTATATCATTTTTGGGACTAACCTACTAACCGGAGGCACAACCCATATTGTTTGTTTTATTGCTGTTTGAGATTTGAAGAAAAGGAATATCAAACGAGTCCAAACGGAATGAAACCTTCGGAAAAGTTATTTTGGAGCAGAACCAATCCCAGAACTTGGAGTGCAAGCTGGGATCATCGAGGAGGCCACGAGATAGGGGCGCGCCCCCCTGGCGCGCCCTACCCTCGTGGGCCTCGAGGCTCCCCGACCGACTTCTTTCGCCTATATGCCTCACGTGCCCTAAAAACATCGAGGAAGAAAGATAGATCGGGAGTTCCGCCGCCGGAAGCTTCTATAGCCACCAAAAACCTCTCCAGAGCCCGTTCCGGCACCCTGCCGGAGGGGGAACCCATCACCGGTGGCCATCTTCATCATCCTCTGGGCGCGCCCTACCCTCTCGTGGGCCCCTCGAGGCTCCCCCGACCGACTTCTTTCGCCTATATAAGCCTACGTACCCTAAAAACATCGAGGAAGAAAGATAGATCGGGAGTTCCGCCGCCGGAAGCTTCTGTAGCCACCAAAACCCTCTCGGGAGCCCGTTCCGGCACCCTGCCGGAGGGGGAACCCATCACCGGTGGCCATCTTCATCATCCCGGCGCTCTCCATGACGAGGAGGGAGTAGTTCACCCTCGGGGCTGAGGGTATGTACCAGTAGCTATGTGTTTGATCTCTCTCTCTCTCTCTCTCGTGTTCTCTCTATGGCACGGTCTTGATGTATCGCGAGCTTTGCTATTATAGTTGGATCTTATGATGTTTCTCCCCCTCTACTCTCTTGTGATGAATTGAGTTTTCCTCTTGAAGTTATCTTATCGGATTGATTCTTTAAGGATTTGAGAACACTTGATGTATGTCTTGCCGTGTTTATCTGTGGTGACAATGGGATATCACGTGCCACTTGATGTATGTTTTGGTGATCAACTTGCGGGTTCCGCCCATGAACCTATGCATAGGGGTTGGCACACGTTTTCGTCTTGACTCTGTGGTAGAAACTTTGGGGCACTCTTTGAAGTACTTTGTGTTGGTTGAATAGATGAATCTAAGATTGTATGATGCATATCGTATAATCATGCCCACAGATACTTGAGGTGACAATGGAGTATCTAGGTGACATTAGGGTTTTGGTTGATTTGTGTCTTAAGGTGTTATTCTAGTACGAACTCTTGAATAGATTGATCCAAAAGAATAACTTTGAGGTGGTTTCGTACCCTACCATAATCTCTTCGTTTGTTCTCCGCTATTAGTAGCTTTGGAGTGACTCTTTGTTGCATGTTGAGGGATTGTTATATGATCTATCTATGTTATTATTGTTGAGAGAACTTGCACTAGTGAAAGTATGAACCCTATGTCTTGTTTCCTACCATTGCAATACCGTTTACGCTCACTTTTATCATTAGTTACCTTGCTGTTTTTATAATTTCAGATTACAAAAACCTATATCTACTATCCATATTGCACTTGTATCACCATCTCTTCGCCGAACTAGTGCACCTATACAATTTGTCATTGTATTGGGTGTGTTGGGGACACAAGAGACTCTTTGTTATTTGGTTGCAGGGTTGCTTGAGAGAGACCATCTTCATCCTAGCCTCCCACGGATTGATAAACCTTAGGTCATCCACTTGAGGGAAATTTGCTACTGTCCTACAAACCTATGCACTTGCAGGCCCAACAACGTCTACAAGAAGAAGGTTGTGTAGTAGACATCAGAGCCTACGGAGCGTCCGTGGCGGCGGGCAGGTGCTGGCAGGGGGTGGCATGGACGGTGTCGGCGCAGATGCGGCGTGGGAGTGGAGCGAGGGAGGCACCGGAGGAGAGGTGTGGCTTTTACTCTGCCGTCGAGTGGTGGATAAATATATGGAGGTTCGCCACGGCCGAGTATACTTTTTACTCCACTAACACTGATTGGGGATCAGCTAGGTGCGGGTTAGAGGAGTAAAACCTACTCCTTTAACCGGTTATAGGGGATCGGTTAGAAATGCCCTTGGTCGAATTCCCGAGAGCATGGTGTAGCCATATACAAGAAAAACTAGGTTGAGCCTTGATACCGACGTACCAGGGTGACGATGTTACGGGCGGCGAGGGCCAGTATGTCGGCACAGGAGACGGTGGCCTTGCAGGAGGCCTCGACCTAAGTCTTGATGTCGTCCATAATCTCGTAGCTGCGCACGAAGTTCGCATTTGGCACTGCGGTCTTCTCGACGGTGAAGTTGGTCATGTCATCGAGGAGTATGGAACCGTCGCAGCTCTGCAACACACGCCCGCATCAATGGACCAACCAGAACGGGAAAGATTTCGAACCCGGTGGATGATAGGTAACTTACATTGGTGAAGCAGTCGTGGAAGAAGAGACGAAGAATGGAGGCACCCATGCGCGCCCCCGTCTGCACGGCCTGTGCCATGCCACGACGCATGATTGGCTGGAGTGTCGGGCAGGTCGCGTCATAGAAGGTGCGCGAGAGCTACGCCTGGGCGGTGGCGAGGGCCGTCGCCGCCGCAAGAAGCACAACCACCGTTCGTGCCAGCACCACCAACTCCGTCGAGAATACTTGCAAGAGAAATGGCATAAGAGAAAGGTGCTACTACTCTGCCAGTCTACCTCTATCTCCCATGGCGGAGCTAGCGGAAAATCACTAAGGGCAAAACATAAATCATCAGTGTTTGGGGGGCCTTCCTAAAAAAATTCCTTGAATTGATCCAAGGCTAGGAGGCAGCGCGGGGGGCCTCACCATAGCTCCGCCGTTGTCTGCCTCTCTATGTACTCCCTCCTTCATTCAATTTGGGTAAATTGCAATGGATTGTTTGCTGGTCGACTCAATTAAAGACAAGGGCGCTTTTCATATTTCTAATCAGCCTACTTTCTCTCTCCACGTCATGCTTGGCGACTTACAGAATAACTTCTTGTCTTTGTGTACATTGTAAACCAGTGGATGAATAAACCAATCAGTTTGATAACAAAGATCAGAACGATAACTCTCTAAAATGCCAGACACAACTCTAAGAGCAATTCCAACGGGCCGACCCAAACGAACTGTAATTTTATCCTTTTTTTGTCCGTTTGCGTCGGTCAGGCGGACACGATCGTCCGCTTCCGCGTTTGGGTCGGCGCGTGCGCCCAACGCTGGCGCGACCCATTTCGACGGCGTAAAAAAAAGCTGAATGCATACATACTTAACATAAAAACTAAATTAATTAAACATTAAAGCCGGCCACGAAGGCCGGCGGGAGTCCACGCGTCCATATTAGCATTTAATAAAAATAAAAAGAAACTAAAAAATTAGGCGCCGGCGCGCTGCCCTAGGCGTCGTCTCGTCCTCGGGGTCTGTGAAGTCGATAAGCGTCGGCGCTGGACCGGCCCAGCCGAACGCCGTGTTCCAGAGCGCGGCCATGTCGGGCGCGGGCTGTCCCGGCGCTGGCAGTGCCGCCGCCTGGGCCGCCACGGCCTGGCGCGCCTCCTCCTCGGCCTCGGCGTCGCGCTCGAGCATCTCGAGGTACTCACCATCGCGGCACTCCTCGGCCACCCGGATCTACCGCATGTGTTTGAGATTCGCCGCCTCTTGCTCCGGCGTGGCCCGCATCCAGACCGGCGGCACCCTCACCCACTCGCGCACTACTCCCGTCCAGGAGTAGCGCTCGATGGGCTCCGGCTCGGCTTTGGTGAGGCGGCGGGGAGGGGATGGCGGGGCCACCGGCGGCACCACGCATTCGCCGGCCGTGGAGAGGGCCATGGCCGCCTCATACCGAGCTTCTTCTTCTTTTGCCGCCTCCACCCCGCCTCGTATCGATCTTATTCTTCTTCTGGCACCTCCGCCCTATGCCGCTCGTCCTCCTCGCTCTCCCGGTAGACGGCCGCAAGGGCCGCCTGGTCTTCCTCCTTGACGATGAGCGGCGGCGGCGACAAGCTGTGGTCGACCTCGCGCACGCCGCGCCGCCTCGCCTCCTCGTGCTCGAAGGCGAACCAGCGCGCCCAGTGGGCGAGTCGAATGCGTAGGCCTAGTCGCGGCGCTGCTCCAGCGTCAGGAGCGCCCGCCGGCGACGCACATCCTCCGCGTGCGCCCTAGCCGACCGCAGCGCCGCCGACACTGGGATCCTCTCCGGATCCAGATGCCAGTCGTGCGGCAGGGTCACGTCTGGGTACGACAGAGGCACGCAGTGGCGCCAGTGCCACTCCGCCTGGTGCACGGGCACGTTCACCCGCTGCCTCTGCCGGCGAGCCGGCGCAGGCGGAGGCGGGGTGAACTCCGCGGGGAAGGGGACGGCGGGTACCTTGCGCTTCAACTTGATGCTACTGTCGGCGCCGGAGAAGAGCCCCATTTGGACGGTTGGGGTGGCTAGGGTTGGCTAGGGTTTGCTTGCCGGCGACGGGGGAGCGAGTGTGGCCTAGATGGGGACGGGAACTGGATGAGGATGGCCCCGCCACACGGTCGGCTTAAAAAAGGACGACCGACATCGCTGACGCGTGGGTCATGAATTAAGCTGACTGGCGAGGTGGCGGGTAGTTGGGCGACCGTCAGGTGGGGCCGCGGCGGACATCGAGAAGGCGCGCGTGGCGTCCGTTCCGCGTCCGCGCCGACGCATTTGGGGCGCAAATTTGGGCCACAAATGCGTCGTTGCGGACGCGTTTTGGGTTTGGGTCGGCGCGTTGGGCCTCCTTTTGTGTCCGCGCAGACCCAAACGAACGGCGACGGACGAAATAGGTCACCCTGTTGGAGTTGCTCTAACTTGTAGTAGTTCTATAGCAAAACTGGTGCAGTGCTAAGACAATTCCATTGTCGCGGACGATGGAGCAATAAATAGCATGGCATATTAGCAACAGTCGCTAGATGCAAAGAGTGATCGATATTAGGCTTTTTCGTAACGGACGTCTTGTTTTATCAAGAAGATTTAATTCACCGGCCGAAAGATTGATGCACGGAATAAATGTTGTAGCAGAGCCAGAGCCCCGAAACGTTTTCCTAGGGTTTCGAGTGGCAGGGCGGCGCACGAGGCGATCTCGGTGGCGAAGGATTAGGGTTTTGCGATCGCCGGCTATTCTGTTCTCCGATCGCCGGTTCTTTGCAGCAGGCTGCTCGGGGTGATCAAGGGGGGACCTGGCGTCCTTTCCCACCCTTGGATGTGCTGCGGGTAAGGAGATCGGGGAGGTCGGGCGAACTGATGGCTGAGTCAAGCGCCATGGGAGAAGGGAAGGGGAAGACGAAGGAAGCGGAGACGGTGGAGCAGATGATGGACAGGCTAGATCTGACGGAGAAGGAGAAGAAGAAGCTGATCATTGATGAGGAGGAGGAAGAAAGAATTGAGGAACCCTACGCACTCATAGGGAAGGTTTTGTTTCGGAAGTCTTTTCATGTTAACACCATTGAGGAGGCCCTGCGCCCTGCGTGTGGAAATCCGAGGGGACCGAGTTTCAGGCCAAAGGGGGAGAACGTTTTTCTTGCTAGTTTTGCCATAAAGAGGGATTGTGATCGGATCTTTGAGGGAGGTCCATGGATGGTGGGAAAGCACTGCGTGGTCCTGGAGAAGTTTAACATCAGATCGAGGCCGTCTGAGCTGAAGTTTGACAGGATCAAAATCTGGGCACGGGTGATCAATCTCCCGTTCAACCTATTATGCCCGCCATGGCCGAAGCGTATAGCAAGTATGGTAGGAGATGTGGTTGCGTTGGATGTGGATGAGAAGGGTTTTGCGTTTGGAGATTGCCTTAGATTTAGGGTTTGGATCAAGGTTGATGAACCGTTGATGCGCTGGGTGCAATTGGAGAGATCAAAATCAAAGGAATCTGAATTCTTTGGGATCCAATATGAAAATTTACCGTATTTTTGCTTCTCATGTGGGTTACTAGGGCATGCTGAGTTGGTGTGCCCTACACCTGCTGGGAGAGATGAGCATGGATGGCCGCCGTACCGGGAGGCTCTGAGATTTTCAGCAGGCAAGAATAGGAGTTGGAGCAAACAGTCAACATACAAGCAGGAGGCAGCCCGGGACATGGGGAGGCAGCAGGAGACAGAAGGAAGAGAGGAGGATGTGGAGCCTGGTTTGGAAGTAAATTCACCTGAGAAACCCCCAAACGGCAGAGTTAAGAGTACGATCTATCAGTTTAATGCAAGAGGGAGAGGTGTTAATGGGAGAGGTGGCAAGGCGGTTCGAGGAGCAAACCCTGTTTATCGCAGGGTAGACATGAACAACTCTTTTGCAAGGGGGGGTGGTAGCGGCCCTATGTTACTGCAAGATAGTGAGACAGTCATGAGGAAGAGATAGAATGAGGAGGACGAATCATGCAGGTCACGTGAGGATAGTAGAGACTCAAAGAAGAAGAAGGCGGAGGAGGAAGAAGCAAGGAACCTCGCGGAGGCTGGATACCAGCCCCGCGGAGAGCAATGAATTGCATATCTTGGAACTGTCGCGGGCTTGGGAACCCGGAGACAGTTCGTGAACTTCACGACTTAGTGAAGAGAGAAGTTCCCGCCCTAGTCTTTGTTTCAGAGACGAAGATTGAGGGTAGAAGGGTTAGTGATCTCACTACTAGACTTGGTTTCGAGGGTTGCTATCCAGTTAGTAGTGATGGCCTTAGTGGCGGACTTGCTTTGTTTTGGTCGAAGGAAGTAGAAGTGACACTAAATAATTTCTCTAATCAGCATATTGATGTATCTGTTAAGAACATATGTGGTGATAATAAGAAGTGGAGGTTTACTGGTTTCTATGCGAAAGCTAGAAGAAGTGAACGGGTGGAAAGTTGGAGTTTGTTGAGATGGTTGAAAGCTCAAAGTGATGCTCCGTGGTTATGTGGAGGTGATTTTAATGAAATTCTTGATAACTCGGAGTACTTTGGAGCTCATGATCGCCCGGAGTGGCAAATGGAGGGTTTTAGGCAATGTGTGGATGACTGTGAATTTCAAGATCTTGGGTTCCAGGGTGTACCTTTTACCTGGGATAATATGCAACATGGCGACGCAAACATTAAAGTTCGGCTCGATAGGTTCTTAGTGAACCAGGCGATGGTGTCAATGTATCCAGCTTCATTTGTGAGGCACTATCCATCGCCAAAATCTGACCACTGTGTACTAGCGGTGAAGTTGAAGGGAATACCAGTTCAGGACGAAAGGAGGCCGCGCAGATTCATATATGAGAAGGCGTGGCAGCAGGAAGAATCTTATGATGCCGCTGTATTACAGGGATGGCAGCAAGGAGCGGGTTTGCAAGGATTGTAGGGCATAGATCATGCCCTGTTGAACATGCAAGTACAGCTTACGGACTGGAAATCAAAGAAGTTCGGGGATGTGAAGAAGAAGATAAAGAAGGTACGTAATGAGTACGAAAGGGAAAGATCAAACTCGTTGTTTCGAGGACCGACCAAGAGAGAAAAAGATCTAGCCAGGCAGCTCTCGGAGCTTCTTCACAAGGAGGAGATCTTGGCGAGGCAGCGGTCTAGGGCAGATTGGCTCAAGGCAGGAGATAGGAACACGGGTTTCTTCCAGGCTCGTGCAGCGGCACGTAAAAGTATAAACAGGATCCGCAGCCTTCAAACTGCGGAAGGGGAGATCTGTGAGACAAAAGAAGAAGTTCATGCTGAGGTGCAACAGTTTTATGCTGGCTTGTACACGGCGCAAGAGAACACGGATGTGGAGGCAGTACTTCATCATGTGCCACATAAAATAACGGATCAGATGAATGAGAGGCTCACTCGGGCTTTCAGAGAAGAAGAGGTGAAGGCTGCGCTCTTTGCTATGGGGCCAACTAAGGCGCCCGGATGTGATGGCTTTCATGCTGGATTCTACCAACGCCACTGGGAGTTGATAGGACCGGATGTTACAGCAGCGGTACTTGGTTTTTTGAATGGAGGGCACATGCCGACGTCGGTGAATAGCACGGTGATAGTGCTTATACCAAAGGTAAAAAACCCGCAAAATATTACACAGTATAGGCCGATCTCTTTGTGCAATGTTCTATAAAAATTTTCTCTAAAGTGCTTGCTAATCGTTTGAGGGAGATCCTTGATGAGATTATTGCAGAGGAGCAGAGTGCTTTTGTCCCGGGACGGTTGATCACTGACAACGTCCTAGTGGCATACGAGTGCATACACTCGATGAGAAGGAAGAGAGGAAAAAATGGTTGGTGTGCGGTCAAGATCGACATGATCAAGGCGTACGACCGGGTGGAATGGGAATATTTGGAAGGCATAATGCGCCAACTAGGGTTTCATGAGCAGTGGATTACCCTAGTCATGAGGTGTGTGACAACAGTGAGTTTTCAAGTGAAAGTTAATGGAGAACTATTGCCGCGGTTTTCACCATCAAGAGGCTTTCGTCAGGGGGACCCGATCTCACCATATTTGTTTTTATTGTGTGGGGAAGGCCTTTCTTGTATGTTGAAGAACTATGATGGAGGTTGGGTGGATAGGGGAATCAGAGTTGGTAACACAGCCCCGTGGATTTCCCATCTGTTATTTGAAGATGATTGCTTAGTGTTTATGAAAGCTGATTCGAGGAGTGCTATGAGGCTGAATGAAATCTTACACAACTATAATATAGGCTCCGGTCAGAGTGCGAATAAGGCAAAAAGTTCTGTGTTTTTTAGCCCTAATAGTGGCGCCTCAATTAAGATGGGAGTGAAGGCAGCTTTACAAATACAGAGAGAAGCAATGTCGGAGAAATATCTTGGGCTCCCAACAGCAGCGGGAAGGATTACAGAGCAAAGCTTTGAGCATATAAATGAATGATCGAGGGCGAGGGTGCAAGGATGGTGTGAAAGGAAAATGTCATGTGCAGCAAGAGAAGTTCTTTTGAAGTCAGTGGTCCAAGCTTTACCGGCCTACTCTATGAGTTGTTTTAAACTCACAAAAGGTCTGTGCAAGAAAGTGACGACAAACATGTCGCGATATTGGTGGGCTGGGTCACTAGATAAGAAAGGAATGCATTGGCAATCTTGGGACAAGATGTACAGTGCTAAGTCACAGGGAGGAATGGGATTCCGAGACCTGGAAATTTTTAATGACGCGTTGTTAGCAAAGCAAGCATGGAGAATACTTGAGAATCCAACCAGCTTGTGTGCGCGTGTTCTTAAAGCACGATATTTCCCTCATGAGGAGTTCTTAACGGCGGGATGTCCAGCTAGTGCATCCAAGACATGGAAAGCAATTATAAAAGGAAGAGAGCTGCTAAAGAAGGGACTCATCAGGAGAATTGGGAATGGAGAGACCACCGAGGTGTGGCATGATCATTGGATAGATGGGACAATATCCATGAGACCGATGGGAGCACTTCAGGCGAATTCAATTCAGTTTGTGTCGGACCTGTTAGACCCGATGACAAATCAATGGAATGCGGAGTTGATCCAGAGTATCTTCTATGCACCCGACGAGGCAGCTATCCTTGCTATGGCAAGACCGCGAGTGGGAAGTGCAGATGTGTGGGCATGGGCCAGGGAGAAATCCGGCCTCTTCACAGTCAGATCGGCGTATCGGCATGAGATGGAGACGAGAAGCCAGGGGACTGAATCTTCGGGTTCCTCGACAGGTGATACGGCCATTTGGAAGGCTCTGTGGAAAATTAACGTGCTGCCCAAGATACGTGTGTTTTGGTGGCGCGTGCTAAAGAATTTTTTGCCTTCATATGGGGAGCTTCAAAGGCGGCATATCAAGCAGCGATCGCACTGTCCGATGTGTGGACACGATAGCGAGACTTTGTTCCATTCATTAATGGAGTGTGAGCATGCAAGCCGGTTCTGGGAGGCAGCAGAACGCTTTTTTGGTATAGAGATACCAAGACTACACCCTGATACTTGGGCTCGAGATCTCTTGGATCATTGGTTTTACAAGAAGGAAGTGGCAGCAGTTATGATAACTGTTATGTGGGCAGTGTGGCATTCCAGGAACAAATATACTCATGGTGATATGGTGTACCAGCCAATTAAATCAATGGTGATCATTGAAGATATTATCAGGGCACTTGAGATACCTGAGAGGAAGAAAACTGAAAGTACTGCCCGGCGGGGCTGGCTACCACCGGAGGAGGGCTGGATAAAAATCAATGCCGATGGGGCGACGGATGTGGGGCAACTGCGGGGAGGAGCAGGTTTTATTGCTCGAGATCACAATGGAGTTTTTGTGAGAGGGGGAGGCACTGAAGGAAATATGCCCTAGAGGCAATAATAAAGTTATTATTTATTTCCTCATATCATGGTATATGTTTATTATTCATGCTAGAATTGTATTAACCGGAAACATAATACATGTGTGAATATATAGACAAACAGTATGTCACTAGTATGCCTCTACTTGACTAGCTTGTTAATCAAAGATGGTTATGTTTCCTAACCATGAACAAGGAGTTGTTATTTGATTAACAAGGTCACATCATTAGTTGAATGATCTGATTGACATGACCCATTCCGTTAGCTTAGCACACGATCGTTTAGTATGTTGCTATTGCTTCCTTCATGACTTATACATGTTCCTATGACTATGAAATTATGCAACTCCCATTTACCGGAGGAACACTTTGTGTGCTACCAAACGCGTCAACGAATCGGGTGATTATAAAGGTGCTCTCTGGTGTCTCCAAAGGTACTTGTTGGGTTGGCGTATTTCGAGATTAGGATTTGTCACTCCAATGTCGAGAGGTATCTCTGGGCCCTCTCGGTAATGCACATCACTTAAGCCTTGCAAGCATTACAACTAATGAGTTAGTTGCGAGATGATGTATTACGGAACGAGTAAAGAGACTTCTTGGTAACGAGATTGAACTAGGTATTGGATACCGACGATCGAATCTCGCAAGTAACATACCGATGACAAAGGAACAACGTATGTTGTTGTGCGGTTTGACCGATAAAGATCTTCGTAGAATATGTAGGAACCAATATGGGCATCCGGTCCCGCTATTGGTTATTGACCGGAGACATGTCTCGGTCATGTCTACATGTTCTCGAACCGTAGGGTCCGCACGCTTAAGGTTTCGATGATGCTTATATTATGAGTTTATGTATTTTGATATACGAAGGTTGTTGAGTCCGGATATGATCACGGACATGACGAGGAGTCTCAAAATGGTCGAGACATAAAGATTGATATATTGGACGGATATATTTGGACACCGGAAAGGTTCCGGAGAAGTTTGGAGCTCCGGAGGTTCTGGAACCCCGGAGGTATATGGGCCTTATTGGGCCCATGTAGGAGGAAGGAGAAGGAACAAGGGAGGCGCGCCCAAGCCCAAACCGAATTGGGGAGGGGCCGCCCCCTTCCTTTCTCCTTCCCCTCTTCCTAATACTACTACTAGTACTATTTCCTAATACTAGTACTCTTTCCTTCCCTCCAAATAAGATAAGGAAAGGGAGGAAACCTACTTGGAGTAGGTTTCCCCCTCTATGGCGCCCGCCCTTGGGCCGCCTCCTCCTCCCTCCTTTTTATATACGGGGGGTAGGGGCACCCTAAGACACACAAGTTGATCATTGAGATCGTTCCTTAGCCGTGTCGGTGCCCCTCCACGATATTACACCTCGGTCATATTGTGGCGGTGCTTAGGCGAAGCCTGCGGCAGAGAACATCAAGATCGTCACCACGCCGTCGTCGACGGAACTCCCCTCGAGCCTCTCTTGGATTGGAGATCGAGGGTGCGTCATCGAGTTGTACGCGTGTCAAGAACTTCGGAGGTGCCGGATAACGGTGCTTGGATCGGTTGGACAAGGAGGACGTCGACTACTTCCTCTACGTTGCGTCAACGCTTCGCTTGGTCTCACGAGTGCGTGACAACACTCTCCCCTCTCGTTGCTATGCATCACCATGATCTTGCGTGTGCGTAGGAAATTTTTTGAAATTACTACGTTCCCCAACAGGCACAAGATATGATGGGGTCCTGGATCCATTATCCATTGAAGTACTTGCATGCAGAGATGCGATCAATATGGCGATAGATATGGGCTTGCAGCAAGTAATTGTGGAGACAGATTGTCAAGAGATCCATCGGTTGTGGGAGCTACCTCAGAAGTCGTCGTGTTTTCACTTGATCACGGAGATGAAGAATCTATCTTCTTTTTTCCAGGGATTTGAGCTACGGTTTGCGGGTCGCCAGTCTAATATGGTGGCACACCGTCTAGCTAGGCATTCGTTACAACTTTCTGTTTTTTTTATTATGTATGACACAATCCCTGGGTGGCTGACTGATTGTTTGCAGTCAGACTTGTTGGCGCCTAATGAATAAAGAGCTGGAGGGCGTTTAGCTTCAAAAAAAAAAGATTGATGCACGGGAGGGCTAAAGAATTAAAGATCAATAGGCTTCGAGAAGGTCAAATTCTTGTCAAGAGGAAAACAGGGGCTAATACAGCCCCATGTTACATGTTACAGCTGGGGTATTTTACCCAGGATACTTGATAATTTGGACTTAGAAACTGCAGTCAAGCATTCAAAAAGGCCATATATATGAGATGACCTGACAGCGACGCTAATCCACAAATGAACTCACTTTCTATGGGAGGAAACAATACAGCTGGACTGACGACTCACCAACTTCAAGAATAATGCAATGAACCAGAAAAGTTGTATCCTCAAATGCCCCGGCCGGTAGTAGTGTAGAAGTGTATGTTCTACCCAATGCAACCAAAAAACAAATTTGATAAAAGAGACTAAGCAATACACAGGCCTAAATATGGACCGAAAGTGGGCTGCAATATAATTGCGCCATCCTGTTCTTGAACTCAAGACATACCATGTAGAAGTGCATGCTCTAGTTAATGTAATCAAAAGACCGATCTGATGGAAGAGACTAGGCAATATATTCGTACGTCAACATTAGTTGAACGTAACCTGGTAAGAACCTCCTATGATCTCACGAAATATATAGCACATGCCCCGGCCGGGAGTATTTGGGTAGCTGAATATACGAACAAGCAAGAAGGGGACCGAGAGGAGAGCTGGAGATACATGAGGAAGTGCAGCCGCCGCCGCCGCTGTCTCCCACTTAGTAACCGATATTTAATTTCTCAAAAAAAAAGTAATCGATATATAATCAGAGTGTAATCTATTCGTTCGAGTTGAAATTTTAAAAGATCTAAAGATTAATATCATCTCCTCAATGGCTTCGACAAAGTCAAAAGGATAATCACCACGGTTACATGATGATACAACCAGGTGTGGGTGAAACATGCAACTGGAGCGAGTGAGTTGCAGAAAACCACCACATTGATGTCTAGTTTTGCAGAAAATACCATTCTACGAATTCCTCCCAGAAAGCAATAATTCTGGGTTTAATATTTTGCAGAAAACACTGACCCATCACTTTGGGCATTTTAAGCTCGATTATGACATGTGGGTCCTTTTTTTATGACGTGGCATAATGGTCGTGAAGTGACGACATTTGACGGTGCTACAATGACCACCGCCGTGCCTGCTCGGTAATAACTGTCTCGAATCGGCACTTGGTAGCCCTCTCTCCTCACTTCTCGTATCTGGGTCACCCTCTCTCAGTCTCGTGCACATCCTCTCTGATCTTCTCCCCCGTCGCCGCCCCGAAAGTCGGCCGCTGACCATTGCTCCACCACGCCATGGTGTCGCGAAACCAATGAGGATTCAATCCAGTACGTCACCTCCTCCTACGATGGCATCATCAAGATCAGTTTGGTAGAGCTAGAGCTAGGGTTAGGGTTTGTGAATTGGGGATTTTGAGAATGGGCTCGATCTGAACCTAGGGCTTGCTTTCATTGTTCCTGCAGCTCCTTGCGACCATGCATGATATGAATTTCACCGGCTTAACGCATATGTTAGTGTGTCGAACACGACAAGCCGGCGGAGCGCTGTGTTGCATCTGAATGAATGCACAATGGCAGGAGGTTTCTTGTATGCGCTAAGAAGGTATGCGTCAGAATCAGAGACTCTTCTATTTGTTTGTGAAATTTGCTATGTGTTTTGTTTACCTCTGTTTAGTGCTTGTTGCACACTGTTTAATGTGACCAGCGCTCAATGCTTTGTTTAGCTCTGTGAAGTGATTGATCTTTGTATAGGTCTATGTTGTCATTAGTGCTTGGTGCTCATTGTTTAAATAGGGTCATGTCATTTCAAACATCATGTCATTGAAACAGCGCACTGCTTGTATCCAAACATCATGTCATTTCTAATCAGCCAAAGCCCCTACACCGAAGATGGCAAGCCTACTGATTCTATTTGATCGAGGCAACCACCAAGCCTAAGGGAACTCTGTTCGAACCAAAAAACATCTCTCACCACAGTCTAGATAAAATTCACCAGCGGGCATGACATGAAGAGAGGGTTTTGGAACGGGTCAGGTTGTCGAAGGCATGTGTGGCAGCGGTTCAAACATCCTGAAATTACTCCAACCTAAGCACGCTTAATTTTGAAGTTCATTTCAAATAGCCTTCCGAAAACCTTATTAATATGAGTAGTCAATCACCCTTATTAAGTTCGGCTATCACAGATATCCCCTAACAACGATCTATTTCTGCCTCGCAAAAAACAAAACAACGATCGATGCCAACGACTCCATCTTGGCATTTCGGAGTATTAAACTAGCAATCAACTTTGCATAGCAACACTATCAAATTAACCCGCCGGCACCGGCTTTTGACGCCGTGCCGTGTCACGCCCTCATCTTTCTGCCATGGCCGGATCGAAAGCTACTCCGTAGAAGAAGTGGGGGCCGAGTCATCCGAGGGAGATAGCGAGGCCCAGTGGAACCATGTGCTTTGCTCCACGAGGAAATATTCCTGCCGCCTTTGTTTGACAGTCCCTGAAAACTACGGGCTCCACCTCCACGAGGATTATCTTTCCATTCTTTCCTTGCTCCTCTCCCAGTTGCTAAGCATGTACCGGACTCCCTCCTGTCAAGGACCGGATATTGTTGTCTTTGTCTCCACGGGTTTGATTATTTTTTCGGTTTTCTTAATTACAAACTCTGCGATGCATTGGCTGTCTTTGTCCCGCTGGATTTGAATGTGACAACGAAACGGCAACGACCTTTTAGTTAGGCAGTTGTATGGTGGTATGGGCGATGATGATGATGGGCTAGTAGTTCATGTCATCTTCCATTTCTTTTGATTTGTATCTCTATACATATATATATTGCTTGCTGAGATAGGGATAACTTTTCATATACGGTAATGCTAACTGGCGAACATTCACCGGGAAGGAATTGTCTTCAAATTGCTCTTGACCGCGAGGAAATTTCCACTGTATCTAGAACACAAATACATCTCTTTCGGGAGGACCAGCTCGACGCAATTTCTTTCTGTATTTTCTTTGTTAGTAAGTAATACAAGTTGTTTTTTTTTTTGCTGAAACCATAACAATGGTGGAGTATATCTCTACTGGCAGTACTAATCCAATGTATTGACAAGTAAAAAAGGGAATGAATTGATCAAATATTCGCTTCATGCATCGCCATTGGGCAGCTTGGCGTATCTGTATCTGTGGGCTGCCACCACCTCCTCCTCCTCCTTGCTGTCCCTGCACTCGAAGTAGTACGCCGTGACGGCCGCGACGGAGAACACCTCCACGGCGCCGAGCAGGGCCACGTAGGCGGCCCCCGCGGCCACCCCGGCGCACGGGCTCCGCGGCCACAGCCTCAGCGCCAGCGTGTACACCGGCGACACCGCGGCGCCGAGCGCGCACGTGGCGACCACGTAGAGCGCCGCCCGCGCGCTCCTCCCCTCCATCAGCCGCCACGCGCGGGACACCGCCGCCGCGCCGTGCCGCCCCGGCTCCGCCGCCGAGACCACGACCGCCACCGCGCAGACCACGGTGAGGTAGACGAGGAAGAGCGACGCGAGGAGCACGAGAAGCACGTCGAGGAAGAGGAGCAGCAAGGAGCGCTCCAGGAGGTAGACCGTGGCCAGCGCCAGCAAGACGATGGCGCCCGCGCAGGCCACCTCGAGGACGTACCCGAAGGCCACGGTCGCGACGGGGCCCCACAGGTTGCCCCTCGCGCCGCCCAGGACGGCGGACACGGTCAGGCGCTCGGTGGCGTCGTCGTCGTCGGCGCCGGAGGAGAACGCCCTGACGGCGGCGAAGACGGTGGCTATCTTGATGGCGGACCCGACGACGACCGCGGCGAGGACGCACGCGCCGACCTCGAGCAGCAGCCGCCTGAGGTCGCCCCGGAGCGCCCTGACGAGGCCCGGGTACGCGGCGCCGGCCGGGTCGGCGCGGCTGATGGCGCTGGCGTCGACCAGCGCGGCGGCGGCGAGGGGCTGCACGGCGAGGGAGTTGGTGAGGAGGAGCGCCGCGGCGAGCGCGGCGGTGAGCGCGACGAGCGGCAGGAAGAGCCCGCCGTGGCGCGCCGGGAGGAGGGCGCCGTGCTTGAGGAAGGCGAGGAAGCACGGTGGCGGCGGTCGGGCCGCCATGGCCGGCTCAGGGATTGAGCTGAGCTAGATCTTGATTGGGTGGGTGGGTGATTGGGCGGGCGGGTGGGGTTGCTCCGCGGCCCCGTGCGCGCGCGGAGGAGCGGAACGGCGAGCTTATAACGAGAGGATTTTTGACTTTTTTTATGACGGTGGGTGAACGCGTCGTAGTACTCCTACATTGGAAACTTCTTTGTTTGGTTTAGTTGGACTTGGATTAGACCGATCGGCGTGCGAATTTTAGTAGGGATCGATGGGACCAAGTGTTGATAAACTCCTACTCTGATTACCATCGGCAGACCATCTAGATATTTTAGTAGGAGTATGATTCTAAAGATATTTGAATAATGAGAAGAAAAATAAGTCATGCCCAACATTTTGTGTCTCCTACTATACCACTACGACTATTCATGTGCCCACTATAGTCTCATCTCACCGTGAGATATACTCCCTCTGTCTCAAAATAAGTAACGTGGTCATGTCTGATGCCACTTATTTTGGGACGGAGAAATTAGCTTGTCAAGCAATAGGAAATTAACATGCACATCACAGCATGAAATCAATCAACCATCCATCCATTGGTCCTCCGCCACCCCCGATGAGTGTTGATGTTAGGAGAATGATAACTTGGTGTTATCATAAGGTCAAAACCAGCATATATACATGTACAAGTGATTCTGCACAGCAGCACACACAAAAGAAGCGTCAACAACAATATGCTTGGTAAACTCATGCTTCACGGGGTCCCGCGCAATACTGATGGCACTTGTATTATGTGACAAGAGGGTGGCAGGTGTAGAAACAAAAACATCAAAATCCTTCGGTAACCATTGTAACCAAGTCACTTCTGCCATCAGAAGAGCCATAGCTCGCAACTCGGCCTCAACACTTGATCGGGGAATTGCAGACTGTTTCTTCGTCTTCCAGGCAATGAGAGAACCACCAAGAAAAATACAGTAAGCAGAAATGGAACGGCGATCTGAAGGATCACTAGTCCACATAGCATTCGGATAGGCCTGGAGTTGTAATGAGCTGGAACGGGGGGGGGGGAGAGACGGTGAGAGATTATGCCATGAAGATGTCTTAGAACACGAAGAAAGTGACTATAGTGAACTTAAGTGGGAGCAGAAATAAACTGACTCGGAATATGGACAGAATAGGAGATATCCGGACGAGTGACAGTAAGATAGACAAGACTCCCAACAAGATGACGATAACGCGTTGAATCAGACAAGGGCTCACCATCAGAAGCACGAAGGTGAACACTGAGCTCCATAAGAGTCTTAACAGTATGCTCATCACTGAGAGCCGCACGAGCAAGAAGATATTGGATATATTTTTCTTGGGAAATAAAAAAGTCATCAGAGGTGGAGGAAATCTCAATCCCAAGAAAGTAACGGAGGGGACTAAGATCAGACATACAAAATTGCTCACAGAGACGGGCCTTGACAAAGGCAATGTACTCAGAATCGTCGTCAGTGATGATCATGTCATCAACACATATAGAAGAAGAAAAGTGCAACCACGAGCAGAAAGGTGGACAAACAATGTTGGATCATGAGCACTGGGCAAAAAACCAGCTGTAGTCACCACAGAGTCAAAACGCTCAAACCAAGAGCAGCTGGCTTGCTTAAGGCCATATAGAGAGCGACAAACATGGCAAACCATGCCATCAGGAACTGAATACCCAGGTGGTGGTTGCATATAAACCTCCTCACTTAACTCGCCCTTAAGAAAAGCATTCTTAACATGAAGCTGAGACACAGACCGATGGCGAACATAGGCCATGACAAGAAGTGTGCGGACAATGGTCATATGGGCTACATGAGAAAATGTATCATCATAATCATGACCATACTCCTACTGAAAGCCACAAGCCACAAGACGAGCTTTATAGCGCTCAAGAACCATCAGAGGGAGTCTTAATCTTATAGATCCACTAACAAGTGATGAAACGAACACAGGGAGGAAGAGGAACCAGATGTCCGAATGTAGTTCTGGTCTGCTCTGTGGCTTTCGGGATGTGTGCCACCACTGGTGGGTGTTTGGGTAGGGATCCACGCCGTGTCTCGGGATGCTTACCACCATTGGTGGACGTTTGGGTGGCGATCAACGTTGTGTCTCGGTCGGGTGTTGATCAGGCGGATCTTGGCTGGCTCGATCGGATGGTGGTGGATGCTCGGTGGTGGTGCACATGATTTGGTCATCGAGCTTCGCATACCAGGCTACACTATGCCTCCACTGTCACGACGGTCCTTCTTCACTAGATATCTATCGTGCTTCAGTGACGGTTGCGGTGTTCCCCACATCGATGCCAGGTGCTAGCATGCATGGTCATTGTCTGCATGGTCAGATCTGCCATCTCAGCAAATGCATGTGGTGTTCACTTTGATATGCAATGCTGGTGTTGATTGGGACATTGCAGCATGACTTTTTCACTGGCAAGTTGGTGGCGGCAACACAGAGGACTTCGTCTATGGTGGTGAATACCAGGTCTCGAGTTCCGGTGTGAAACCTTAGGTCTGGACTTCATTGGTTGTACCTGGCAGTGGCAGATTACGCTCCCTTGTTGAAAGCACTGACGGGAGAATACTCGGTCATTCTCTTCTGGGTGAAAACCCACGATCCGGCCTAGCTATGTGGTTCGATCTGGCAATGACGGTGTTCATGCATCATTTCCTTGCTGAAGGTATCCTTGTTGGGAGAACCTTCTCGTTGTTAGGGTGTTGTCAAAGGCAGTGGTAGTAGTTGATGTTTTGCTACAATGGATTGTTCGCTTCACCTTCACCCCTATGGGTCATTTTCTTTCTTTTTTGGTGTGTGCGTCCTAGTTGTGCAGAGGCCGGGTGTGTGTCGTTGTGTCTGTATCCTCTTGATGCGACATTATGAGTCAATAAAGGGCGCCCTTTATCGGAAAAATGATTCCAACTTGGGGGAGGGTAATTACTGCATGCCACATCAACATAGTACTCCCTCCGGTCTTTTTTAGACTGCATATAAGTTTTGTTCGAAGTCAAAGTATCTCTACTTTGACCAAACTTATAAAACAAATATCAACATTCACAATGCAAAATCAATATTGTTAGATACATTATGAAATGTAGTTTCATAGTTTATATATTAGGTATTGTAGTTGTTGATATTTTTAAAAATAAATTTGATCAAACTTTGTAAAATTTGACTTGACCCAAATCTACCGTGCGGAGTAAAAAGGACATGAAGGAGTAGCATTTTATCCGTAAGTTTTGTCCATAGTTGTAGCAAAGCTCGCGAATTAATATGGATCAGAGCGGAGCGTAGAATGTTGGGAACTGGCCCCGTGTGGTCTTCCTCTTTGCTCTCTTTCCAAGCCAAAGGACATGGAATCCTGCGCATATAAGTTGAGCACAAATTTCTATATTCATAGGAATATTATAACTGTACAATGTTATTCTATTTGAAGATATTTAATGAACACAAAAGTTGTACTCAATATTTTTTGTCTCCTACTAATAATGTTCACATCGCTATTCATGTGTGTTCTACCATAGTCTCGACACATCATCAACACAAAGTTCTACCGGAACACGCGATAAGGAGAAGGAGCACGGTGCAACCCTTTGCGACGTCGATCAACTACACCACCTCCATGCCAAGCTCGACAAGGCGGACCACCCACTAAACTGTACCGATCATCTTCACGGCTACTTTTCTTGGAAAAAAAACACGTCTAGACCGGATCTTTTTGTTGCAAGCACGACTCATTAGATGCTAAATTTCCTCCAGCCTAAGCTTGTTTGTCTGACAGAAGGCGGCACAAAGCCGATGGATGTCAAACCGAGGATAGATTGATGATTCTATCCGAAAGAAGTGGCGGCATGAACATACACTCGTCGTAGTGGCCTGGTTGCGCGACCATTCTCCATAGCCTCTGATCTTGCTGCATGTGCGCGTCGGCAAGGATTCTTGTGGGAGCCTGCTGACTCGAAGATGATATGGGAGATTGGCCAAGGGTTGCACTCCAAGTCTCTCCGTGGTGGTGGCATACTGGCATAGTCCATTCCATTATGACGTAGTGCTCCTTACTTCTCACAAATCATATCATGGATCATGGATACAAAATGCTTGGATAGCTTTGGGCGAAAGGAGATGACCTAAACCTAAAGAGTCGGTCGCTTGGTGCCCCTCCCCCAGTACTACGGATTTGTTCATCACAAATAATTGAAATTGCTCATTGCCAACGGTAAAGCGCCCATCACCGCCAGTCCATCGCTGATGTGGAGGCCAGATCACAACCATTTATCAAGGGGCGGCCATTTGACCACATTGTGCACGAGAATCTGGAACACTCATTTGCGTTAAGGGGTCACAATGCACACGAGTTTGGCTGGTTGCCAGAGTACGTTGAGTTGTGCACGGCTAAATTTCAGCCATGTAGAATGTGATCAACACACACACGCACGCAACATAGAATTGTCTACTGGCTTTCCATCTGAAGCAGAGATGTGCCAATACCATTGTCATTGGTCCTTGTTCGGACAGCGTAGGAGCCACTGTATCGTGCCCCACTCTCTTTTGTTCTATATCGATGTGTGAATAACTATGTGTATTGTATGGGCACTTACTACTCCCTCCGTCCCACACTTTTATATTATGGGCGGAGGGAGGGACGGGAACTTGGTGCTCTCGGGTACCTGCATCCTACATGCGCGGAAGAAAAATAGTAATTCGAGAAAAGTTTAAAAAAAATTCAAATCTTGTTTGGAATCAAAGATGATGAGGTATTGTACTCGTATAAAAAGTTTCGACAATAAATGATTTGTATTGACTTCAAGGCAAAAAAAAGACAAGTTTATGACTACAATATAGTGTGTAGTACTTGTATAGCGTTTTTTGCGAAAACTTAGACCCAGGATGCAATGAAAGTCATTCTCTGGCGGATCTTTTTATACGACTACAATACTTCATCGTGTTTGATACCAAAAAAGATTTGGAATTTTTGAACTTATTTGAATTACTTTTTTGCATATAGGGTGCGTGAAAGTGCGTTATATCGACTAGAGGGGGGGGTGAATAGGCGATTTTTATGAAATTCTTCACTAAGGAATTTGCCGGTGAGGAAATTCCTTAGCGAAGAACTATTTGCAGCGGAATAAGTACTCAGAGGTAAACATAACAGATTACACACATAGTCAGCATGATGAAATGAAGACTAGAACAGAGTACAGGAAGCGTAAACACAGGATAACAAGATGAAGACAAACAGACTGAAGAAATTGAACGAGGAATTTGTGAAAGTCTTGATCAAAGTCTTCAAGCACGATATGAACAACAGCAACACGAGAATGAGGAAATGGATGACTTGAGGAAATAGAACCACCGGTTGGTGAAGACAATGATTTGGTAAACCAGTTCAAACTGCTGTCTCGGTTATACGCTTTGGTTGGAGCGGCCGAGTATTTAAACTCGAGGACACACAGTCCGGACACCCGATCTCGAGCCGCAACTCAGGACACCCATCCTCACCGTATTCTCCTTGAACTAAGACCACGCAGCCTCGTCCAATCACTCGTGGTAAGTCTTCAGGTGACTTCCAAACCTTCACAGACTTGGTCACTCGGCGATCCACAATTCCTCTTGGATGCTCTAGACCTTGACGCCTAACCGTCTGGAAGAAGCACAGTCTTCAAAGGTAACAAGCGTCGGATCCACGCAGGATCAATTTCTTCAATGATGCTCAATCACTTGGGGTTTTGTGGGTTTGGTTTTGGGATTTTCCTCACTTGATGATTTTCGCTCAAAGTCCTCGGAGGATGGGTTGCTCTCAAATGACAAGTGTCAAGTTCTCTCGGAGCAGCCAACCAGCTAGTGGTTGAAGGGGGCGGCTATTTATAGCCTAGGGAGCAGCCCGACATGATAAGACATAAATGCCCTTCAATGATATGACCGTTAGGTGGATAAGATATTTTGGTCCGGCGGTTAAAGGCACAAAGAAAGGTCGAATTTTGACTTTCAAAGTCCTCGGGGCTATCATGTTCCTCCTTTGTAGGCAATTCGACTGGCGAATTCCTAACTCTCGATCGAGCAAAGTCATCGATGACTAGAAGAACTGCGTCTCATCCTTTGAAGAATTTGACTGAATCTGTATGAGATTTCAATGGCTTCACCGAAGGGATTGGTAGATGTAGGATTTTGAGTTGAGCATCACATGGAAATTTTTCCTTAGTATTTCCTCGACCCCTTTAACAATGACGGTGTTTCCTATGACTCAAGAAAGAAAAATGAAACTACGAAAACAAGAGTCTTCACGCTCCATATTCCTCGAATGAATATCAAGTCTTCATGGTCACACCAATTTCTTCACTTTCAAAGTCTTGAAAGTCTTGAAATATCAAAGTCTTGAAATGAAGAACTTCATTTTTAGGGTCGACTTTCTCTGTAAATATCAAACTCCTCATTGACTTATAGACCTGTGTACACTCACAAGCGCATCAGTTACTTAACCTATAAGTCTTCAATACACCAAAATCACTAAGGGCACTAGATGCACTTACAATCTCCCCTTTTGGTGATTGATGACAACATAGGTTAAGTTTTCAACGGGATAAACATATGAAGTGTAAATACTGATATTGAGGAATTTGATTGCAAGATATAGAAGAACTCCCCCTGAATATGTGCATAATGAGGAATTTGCTTTTGAGGCAATGCACATTTGAAGAATTGAATCATGGAGATCTCCCCCTATATCTTGTAATTCATACACGCATTTGATATATATACTATGAAGAATTTGAAATGCATGATGAAATATGGTGCCTGATGAGAATCTGCATGCATGCAATAGTATTGACTAGGAATGAGCATGCGGAATATCACTTCAAAAGTATCAGAGCTCAAATATCACATTCAGAGCTTAGTGCTTCAAAAGCATCAGAGCATAATACGTATTAAAATCAGAGCATCAGAAGCACGATCAAGAGTATTTGAGCACAGTGCAAAGTCAGCACAATGCACGATCAAAAGTATCAGGGCACCATCGGAGTTAAGATTACAACTCGATCCAATAAAAGTTTCAGAAGAACGAGAGTTGTAACTTAATAAAACGCCCATAGTATAAACCGGCTTGAAGACTAACTCAGATTTCTCCCCTTTGTCATCAAATGACCAAAAGGATCGGCGAGGACTAACGCCTCAAGATATTCAAGTTGATGAAGGAGCGCCCGGCGTTATCGGGGTTTGTTGTTGAAGTAGGGCTGCCGCAGTGTCTTCCAAATCTTCATATTCATCGGTTTAGCGATGAAGAATAAGAGCCGCCACCAAATCAGAACTTTGACTCTCTTGAATTTCTTGGAGGTGGTGCGGACCGGTCATAAGCTTCACAAGACCCATAGTCTTCAATTCTTCCGCTGAATAAACATGATTGAGAACAGCCCAAGTGCGGTTGAGGGTTTCATGAAGGTAGTCTTGGTTTTCTTCACCGCATTATGCGTTGAAGTCATATTGTGAAGAATTGCAGCAAATTGGCGCTTCACCCATTTCGATTTCGTTCAACCTTCCGATGAAGGCGAGGAGTAGCTCACGATCGGTCATCACCCTTAGTCTTTGTGGCTTGAGGCGATTACTTGGTTGAGGTATTTGCGGCGGTATCATGCGTTGCGTAATCGTCATTGGTGGAGTAAGATGCAGCCTTGCGGAATCTGACCATCAATGGACGAGTGCCTTCATCAATTACAGTTGCTGCCTTGCCCTTGTCATCGATGATGAAATTGGTAAACGAGGACTTCAATGGGCGGCGAGAAGCTGCCATGGTTGAGTGTCGACCTTGTAGTTCGGTGAAGATCTTGCCCTTATGAATCGCATGATCCAAAGGCGCATATGGCTTCACTCAAAAGGTGACATTACAACGTTGGCGAGTCCTCATGAAGAAATCATTGAAGTTGACAGGACGCCATGAATGATATTGAAAAGCAGATTCTTCATGATGCCTCGACATCTTCTTCATTTGAGTCGTGGCCTTTGATTGGACTCATAGTCTTCGTCAAGATTCTCATACACAGTCCGAGGCACATAGAGCAAATCCTTGACGAGGAATTTGGTTCGAGGAGCTTGGCTCGGCTTCAATGGCTTCATCAAGACTTGCATGAAGTGATCGAGGGCGATTCACGATCATTGTACAGCAGCGAAAGCAGATTCATGGGGAGGATCAAGAGGAAGGACACGAAGCAATTCATTCTTTGGTGCCTTGTAGTGAGTATTCTCGGTCATCAATCCAGAACCCATGAGTTGATGTCTTGACATCTCCGGTGATGTGTAGGGTGGCATAGAATCGAAGAATGAGTTCTTCATTCCACCACATATGTCGGTCAGAAATTTAACAGCCCCGCATCGTGAAGAACACGAATCTTGGCTCGAAGCATGGTAGTGATTCCATATCTACATGAGGAATGTGCTCATGGTCGAAGATCTTGTCCTTGTCGAATAGCGAGGAATAGAAATTTGCTTGTGTGGGAGTCGAGCGTCTTTTCCTCATTCGAGCAGAGTCATAAGGATTATAGGCAGTGAAGAACACGTGCTCAGAAAAGAAGTCTTCAGCCTTGAACTTTTGCTTGCTTGAAAATGGATTCGTTGGCTTGGGCAGAGGAATATCTGTGATTTGCGGACAACCGGGAATCGCAATTTTAGGTTCTTGGTGAGAATTTCTGGTTCCTCTCCTTGTGCGGTTTGAGGATCGCAGTTGGTTCTTGGCGCTAGTGGCTGGAATCTCTTCGTTGACAGATGATGTGGGATGAGTTTCTTGAGCCCATTTGAGCAGTAGTAGTTGGTGGTGAGGAACTTGTTGAAGCGGAGTGAAGAGAGGAGTATTGGGGTCTTGACTTTCCCAAAGTCATCGTTCATTACTGGTGTAGTGCACCCAATATCCACATCTTCATCTTCTTTTCAATTTCCTCAACACCTGCTCTTCACGATGAAGAACCGAGGCACGGGTGAGGAAACAACAGGAGTTGAAGGGAAAGCTTCCACTTCAGTTTCTTCATCAAGCTGTTCTAAAGTAGCAACAGAATGATTTTCTTCATTTGATCCGCTTGGGATCGTATATTCTTCTCCAAAGGGAACAATTTCCTTGGATGACATGGAGGAAATGGGAATGGCATCAATAGGATGTTCAATAGAGCTGGTCATTGGCTTCATTTTCTTCGCAGTCAAGAATTTGGCCTTGTTGATGCCTTCCTTTTCTTCACTGCAGCTCTCTCTGCAGCCTTTGTCTTCTTCACTTCATAGGCGTAAGGAAGAATTGGGGTTGGTGTTGGTGCGGGGGAGCCGAGGATGTGGTTCATTTTCTTGGTATGGCCCAGTGCGCTTGCCTGTTTCCTTCGATTTCTTGAGCGCACCACTAGTGGATGCCACAGGAATTTCTTCGGTAGTGGAATGGAGTCATCAGCCACGGAACTTGTGTTCTCATCAAGACTGCTGAAAGTCATCAGCGAGTCTTGGCATGTTCATCGGCAGGCTGAGCAGATTCTTGACTGAGGATTTTCTGTTGCGATGGAGCTGCAACGGTGACATTTTCTTCGTCGAGTGGCGAATCTCACCTTGGCTCCTTGCCGGTCGGCATTATAAGCATCAAAATCCTTGCTTTGAGTGCTTGGATTTGATTGAGCTTTAAGAAGTTCTTGAGAGACAAGTTGATGATGTTTTTCCTCAGAAGCTTCTCTTTTCTTGCTTTTGCTCTCTTCAATTCACGAGCCTTTTCAAATTTTCATTTCTCTTCAGCGATGAAATGGTTCAGCATGTGACTTTGACCAGGAGTCAGTGGCAGATCTGGAAGAGGAGTGTGTGGATCCTGATGCCACAGGTCAATGAAGTCTAGGACCTTCTTTGGATCCAAAAGCAGAGGTACACTTGTTCCTTTGGCTCTAGCGGCCTTGGTCAGTCTGTCTCTGACGATTTCTTCAAGTTCCTCGTCAGAGGCTTCATCGTCAGAGCGAACATTGAATGCAACCTGTTTCTTTTTTGGACTTGGCCGAGGACCGCGTCCAGCAGTTGCTTTAGTCTTCAGCAGAGTGGGACCTGTTGAGGACATTGGTGCAGCTGAGGAACTTGCTGAAACACCAGAAGCAATGGAGAATCCTTGCGTCCTTTGACAAGTTGCAAGATGCACAGGTGTTGAGGACTTGGAGGGAGCTGCTGAGGATTTTGAATGAGCAGCAGCAGTCTGAGGAATTTGCCGTGAGGGCGCGGCTGAGGAACTAGGCCGTGAGGGCGCTGACGGTGAAGCACTTGGCTTGCGTGCAGGCTTCTTTGGCATTGATTTCCTCAGTTTGACCGAGGGCTCAGCAGCAGCAGAGATGCAGCATATCCTCATTGAATTTCCTCACCGCCTCCTTGGCTGTCTTGCCAATTTGGCTTGGCGCTGGACCATTCTTCAGAAAGTCCTCACCACGCTTGACGCTGGTGGGATCAGACAATTGGCCAGTGCGGAGGAGCTCTTGGGCATGGAGGATTCAGCGAATTTCCTCATGTACTTAGGAGTGACATAGCGATATTCTCGCCATTCTCGTGCCCATCTCCTTTCTATTCTCTGTGCGACTTTGCGCTGGTTCTTAGTCTCCTTGCCAAATTTGGATTCATCGGTGTGCAGAGTCCTTGTATATTTCCTCGGGAATTTCAAATGCAGATCATGACTTCGGTTTCTTTCCTCCCTTCGAGGTCTCTTGCCTTCGCCATTTTCTTGGTGAGGAATTTGAACAATTGAGCACTCAAGAAGTATGCAGTTTTTCTTCGAGGAACGCTGCAAATGAGTTAAGTTGATGAGAACCTAGTGATTCAAAGAATGACATGAGTACTGTGAGCAGTGTAGGTGCGAGGAATTTGGAGAGGTCATATCGTTCTCGTAAGATTTTTCAAAAGAAGCAAGTTTTGAGGAATTTGACCAGTTTGAGCCTTGAGGAATTTCACTAAGCGTTTGTCTTAGGTTCGAGTTGTCTGATCGAAAATCAGCACAATTGAGGAATCTTGAAGAAATGAATGCTTAGGAGATAAATCAAGAACATACAGATGTGTGAGGTGTTCATATGTGAAGATTTTGAAGAGTAAAAACACCTTTGAAGATTTTCGAAGGATTTGAGAATCAGCGAGTAATAAAAGTGACTTTTAATTACCCGAATCAAGAACACGACGAACAGAGATGAACTGTAGAAAGTTCGTCACGTTAGATCTTCCACGCCCTAACTTGGCGAGAGGAAGACGACTACGGCGGCGGCGGAGTGAAGATTTCATGACGGCGCGAAATACGACACGATGATGGTCGAGGCGGTGAAGCTTTTCCTCACCGGCGGCGATGGAGTAGCGGCGGCGCTAGGGTTTGAGGAGAGCTCGGCGAGAGACAGCGATCGGCGGAGTAAATGAAGTGAGGAGGGTAAAGGAGTATTTATAGCCACGGTGAAAAACGGTTCGCCGAAGATTTTGGACGAACATGCCCTGCCCTTTCTCCTTCCGCGGCGTGTGTCACCCACGCTGTGCGAGATGAGATCGT
This sequence comes from Aegilops speltoides, assembly GCA_021437245.1. NCBI lineage: Eukaryota > Viridiplantae > Streptophyta > Magnoliopsida > Poales > Poaceae > Aegilops > Aegilops speltoides. The sequence goes on from CM038142.1 coordinate 56,041,763, forward strand.
GTAAGATCGTGGGTGATTAAACTAATACATCGTGGGATGCGGAGCGGTTTGAGCGGTAAAACCGAAAGTTTTGGATAAGATTTGTTAAAAGTTTAGTTTCAATTTCTTCATTTGTCAAGGACCGGTGAAGACTTTGAGCGAGTTTCAATCGAGCGCATATGAAGAATTTGTGAATAGATTGGATTGAGTATAGCATAGAGGGGAAGGGTCCGCTCACATTCACTTAGCAGAAATCGCAACTTGAAGAATTAGCAATAAGTGAATGCTGTAGAGGACATAAACTCATATATGTATATATAGCCAATGAAGAAAGACGACGGAAATACTGAAGAATTTGCAAGGTTGAAGAATTTGAAAAATGAGGAATTTCAAAAACAAGGAAAAACTCAAATTGAAGATTTTCAACTTTTGTGGTGGCGTAGCCCACCGTATAAGAATGATGATTTCAGACACCGCGTACAATTGTCGTAGGGTTCTGAGAATCAGATTCTTCATTGATTTCTTCACACTTAGAGTGTTATTCTTCATTGATTGAGGAACAACGTTTCTTCATGTGTTACACATCTAAGTCATCAATTATGCATAAGGGTTTGGATGTGTGTCCTTTTCAAAGAACATTCGAAGATTCTAAGATATTTAGCTCACACCGCAACTTGCTAAATCTCTTCTCATCCAAGGGCTTGGTGAAGATATCAGCTAGCTGTTCTTCAGTCTTCACATGCTCGATGGAGATATCGCCCTTCAACACATGATCACGAAGAAAATGATGACGAATCTGGATGTGCTTAGTCTTTGAGTCTGAATGGGTTGTGAGCAATCTTGATGGCACTCTCGTTGTCGCAAAGGAGGGCACATTCTTCACGTTGACGCCATAGTCCTTGAGGTTTGCTTCATCCAAAGCGGTGAGCACAAAGATGACCCAACAGCAATATATTCAGCTTCAAAGATGAGCGGTGATACACAGTTCGCTTTCTTGAGGACCAACGGACCAAAGATCGTCAGGAAATGACAAGTGCCGATTTTGACTTGCGGTCCACGATCACCAAAGATAGTCGAGTCAAAATATCAATGAGATCAAAAGCGAGCCCTTGGGGTACCATAATCCTAGTGTTGGTGTGTGAGCTAGATATCGAAGAATATGCTTCACAGCCTTATGGTGTGATTCCTTGATGCAACTTGAAATCGGGCACACATGCAAACACTAAGCATTATATCTGGCCTAGATGCACATAGGTACAATAAAGAACCAATCATGGGCGGTATACCTTGTGATCGAAGTCGGTACCATTTTCATCGATGCTCGATGACCATTTGTGGGCATAGGAATTTTGACGCCTTTGCAATCTTGCATGCGAATTTCCTCGAGACATCTTTGAGGTATTTCTCTGAGATATGAATATGCCATTGTCTCTTGTGAATTTGAAGACCTAAGAAGAATTTCAACTCTCCCATCATAGACATTTGATATTCTTCACTCATCATATAGGCAAATTCGTCACTGTATCGTTGGTTAGTACAGCCAAAGATAATATCATCAACATATATTTGGCACACAAACAGTTCACCATCATATGATTTAGTAAATAGAGTAGGATCGAGTGAACTGGTGTGAAACCATTCTTCACGAAGAATTCCTTGATGTATCATACCACGCCGAGGGGCTTGCTTGAGGCCATAGAGAGCCTTATTTAGTCTGAAGACTTTGTCAGGATTCTTGGGATCTTCAAAACCTGGGGGTTGAGCAACATATACTTCTTCCTCAAGCTTACCATTGAGGAATGCACTTTTCACATCCATTTGATATAAGATGATATCATGATGGTTAGCATATGCAAGTAAAATGCGAATAGCCTCAAGTCTAGCAATAGGTGCAAAAGTTTCATCGAAATCAATTCCTTCAACCTGTGTGTAGCCTTGAGCTACTAGTCGTGCCTTATTCCTCACAACAAGGCCATTTTCATCTTGCTTGTTGCGGTAGATCCACTTTGTGCCAATGATATTATGCTTGCGAGGATCTGGGCGATTGACCAATTCCCAGACATTGTTCAGCTCGAACTGATGTAATTCTTCTTGCATAGCCTGAATCCACTCCGGCTCGAAATGCTTCATCTACCTTAGTGGGCTCGAGATAGAGACAAAAGCATAGTGCCCACAAAAGTTAGATAAGTGTGAGGCTTTTGAGCGGTGAGAGGACTGGTGCGCTGATGTCATCGATGATCTTCTCCACTTTCACTTCTTTTGCAACGCGTGGATGAGCTGGTTGTCACCGAGGATTTTGATCAGCATTTTCTTGACACCAATTTCCTCATCACGTTCTTGGTGCATCACTCGGCGTTCTTCATGAACATGAATGAATTCTTCACCAGATTCTTGATGGGAATGACATCCTCGGTTGCCTTGTGCTTGATAGCATCCTCGGTGCTGGTTCATCTAACACGAAGGTAGGTGCTCTCTTTGCGAGCCATTAGTTTCATCGAACCGCACATCTACAAAGATGTCGACAATCTTGTGAAGAACAATGTTGAAGACTCAGTAGGTGTGCGAGTCCTTTCCGAACCAAGCATAAAACCTTCATGTGCTTTCGGTGCAAATTTAGAGTTGTGGTGAGGATCTCTAATCCAACATTTAGCACGAAGACTTTGAAATAACTCACATTGGGTTTCTTGTCGGTGAGGAGTTCATAGGCGCCTTCTTGAAGAATTTGTGAAGATATACTCTGTTGATGATGTGGCGGCGGTGTCAATTGCATCAATCCGAAGCGCCGAGGCGTTTTGTACTCATCAAGCATAGTGCGAGCCATCTCAACAAGAGTCCTGTTCTTGCGCTCCACGACGCCATTTCTTTGAGGAGTATAAGGAGCAGATAATTCATGAGTAATACCAAGTTCATCAAGATAGTCATCAAGACCAGAATTCTTGAACTCGGTTCCATTGTCACTTCGATATGCTTGATCTTCACACCAAAGTTGGTTGAAGCCCTCGAGGAAAATCGTTTGAAGACTTCCTGCACTTCATGTTTGTAAGTAACAATGTGTACCCATGTATATCGAGAATAATCATCAACAATGACAAAACCATATAGAGATGCATCATTAGTGACCGCTGAATAATGATTAGGTCGAATAGGTCCATGTGAAGCAATTGAATGGACGAGTAGTGGTCATGATAGTCTTATTTGGATGCTTGGCCTTGGTCATTTTTCGGCTTCACATGCTCCGCATAAGTGATCCTTGAGGAATTTGACATTCTCAATGCCAATGACATGCTTCTTCTTCGCAAGCGTGTTCAAATTCCTCATGCCCGCATGACCAAGTTGTCGATGCCATAGCCAGCCTTCGAAGCTTTTGCAAGTAGACACATGGCTGGTTGTGGTCCTGTAGAAAATCAACAATATCTGATCTCCTCTCCTAAAGCCTTGAAGACTTTGGAATTGTCACTTCCATCATCACAACACAGCGATATTTGCCAAAGACAACAACCATATCGAGATCACAAAGCATTGAGGCTCGACATGAGATTGTATCCTAAGGACTCAACAAGCATGACTTTGTCCATGTGCTTATCCTTAGAGATAGCAACCTTACCAAGACCCAATACGACTTTTGCCTTTGTCGGCAAATATGATATGCTTGAGGTGGCGGTGATAAAGGAGCATCCATCAATAGATTCTTGTCACCAGTCATGTGATTTGTACACCCACTATCAAGGACCCATTCAGTGGTTTTGGGTTGATCATCCTGCAGATGATTTAGTGTAACTTACAATCTCATATGCTTCATCAGTGAAGAATATGATATCAAGTTCATCAGATGAATTTCATCAAGCAGTAAATAGATATAGCAGTATGAGGACGTGTGAAATGAAAGTTCAGTTCATCATGATTCGCCTGCGTCCTTTCAGGCAATATTGTCAGGCCCCCAGCAAATTCTTCAGACGTTCGAGCACGTCTGGAGACCTGACCCTGCAGAAGAGATTAGTTCTTTTTCTTCACCACCCACATCTGGAGGGGTGGCAAAGAGTTCATCATCCTGCGAGCACCATGTGAGAAAGGTGGCAAAGATGCCAAACCATTTCGCTTAGCATTGAAGGGGTTAGGATAAGCATATGAATAAGCAGAGTAGTTCTTCGAGGACTTATGAACATAATGGTTTGAAGAGTAATGCACATATTCATAGCCCTTAGCTTTGCCCTGCGAGACAGATTTGTTAGCATGATAATAATCATATGAGGACTTTGATCCAGTTGAGGAATTTGATCCTCGTGAAGAATTTGGTCCATATGAGGATTTGGATCCATATGAAGAGTTTGATCTGGGGTTCCTGTTCTTCACCGGTGGTGTCATGAGGACATTCACCAAGACTTTCAACACGGCTTTTGGGAACCAGATTTTCTTCATAGGGGAACCGTTCTGCGATTAGTGCCAACATATCTAGCAAATACTTCACCATTCGATTTTTGAACAGTTTATAGTTGGAGTCAAATGACTCATCGGAAGAATGAGGAGATTCACATGTAAAGCGGATAAGTTAGATGGATCAATCGGAGGTCCCTTTGCAGAACCCATGAGGTTTTGGGATCTTGCTCGGGTTTCCAATATGTTCCATCGGCATTCAGTTTCCTCTCAAAGGCAATACCCTCTTTCCTAGGGTTTCTGTTGAGGATCTGCTTTTGAGCACATCACAAAGTGTCGATGCCCTTTGAGGCTTTTGTACATGCTGTCATGTACAATTCCTTCAACCTGCATTGCCGGTGATACTAGCAAAGTCCTCGATGAGGAATTAGTGATAGCAGAGGCGATGAAGAATTTGTAACATTTGAAGCATTTGAACATTCAGTGATGAATTAGCGATTCACGTTCAATGCACTTTAAGCATGGAGGAACAAATTCTTCACGAGAAGTGCTGATTTGTTGAGCTAGTAATGAATCGCGCTCCTTCGAAGATCTTCATAACATACTCTTAGCTTTTCAAGATCTGCCTTTCTTTGAGTAGCTTCAAGAAAGCTTCTCATGATCGATCAAGAGGGTGTTATCTTGATCTTGAAGGGCGTCAAACTTGAGTGAATTCTCTGAAGACATTCACCCAATGCTTTTGATCGATCCATTTCTTTCGCAACATATTATCACTTCTTACTAACATATCTTGTGTTTGTTATAAAACCGTTTGTTGTTTAGTGGCAACGCAAATGAGTTTAGTATAGCATGATTCAATGTCATCATCGATTCATCATTGTCGATTCATCATTATCGATTCATCACAAGACTCGGATGAGGAGCATTCGTTACCTCAAACCGTTTGCCATAAGACAAGATCTGGAACAATGATGGTTCTGGCTCGAAAGTCATCGTTTTGAGAGATTCCTTGAAGTCCTCGAACCAGGGATCATGACAAGTTCGATGACCTTCATAGACATCAGAGATTCGGTCCCAGATGAGCTTTGAATTGCCCAGATGCATAATTCGCCCGAATTGGTCTCTGGATAGGCAGGAGCGGATGATATTCTTTGCTATGAGATCAAGTCGAGTGTACTTGTGAATATCATCAGCATTCGCCATCTTGCATAGATCAGTAAGACCAATCTCAGTGACGGTCCACAGCTCGCTGTTCTTTGCCATGAGGCGCTTCTTCATCATGGCCTTCCACTTGAGATAATCATGACCGTCAAAGATAGGGCATGTCACTTTCTTCATACCTGCGGTCGACATAACTAGAACTCCGGTGGTTAAACCAAAATCACACGTAACAAGGGAGTACCTTGCTCGATACCAATTGAAAGTCGTTATATCGACTAGAGGGGGTGAATAGGCGATTTTATGAAATTCTTCATTGAGGAATTTGCGGTGAGAAATTCCTTAGCGAAGAACTATTTGCAGCGGAATAAGTACTCAGAGGTAAACATAACAGATTACACACATAGTCGGCATGATGAAATGAAGACTAGAGCAGAGTGCGAGAAGCGTAAACACGGGATAACAAGATGAAGACAAACAGGTGAAGAAATTGAACGAGGAATTTGTGAAAGTCTTGATCAAAGTCTTCAAGCACGATATGAACAACAGCAACATGAAATGAGGAAATGGATGAGTTGAGGAAATAGAACCATCGGTTGGTGAAGACAATGATTTGGTAAACCAGTTCAACTCTTTGTCTCGGTTATGCGTCTGGTTGGAGCGGTGAGTATTTAAACTCGAGGACACACTGTCCGGACACCCGATCTCGAGCCGCAACTCAGGACACCCAGTCCTCACCGTATTCTCCTTGAACTAAGACCACGCAGCCTCGTCCAATCACTCGTGGTAAGTCTTGGTGACTTCCAAACCTTCACAGACTTGGTCACTCGGCGATCCACAATTCCTCTTGGATGCTCTAGACCTTGGCGCCTAACCGTCTAGAAGAAGCACGATCTTCAAAGGTAACAAGCGTCGGATCCACGCAGATCAATTTCTTGATGATGCTCAATCACTTGGGGTTTTGTGGGTTTGGTTTTGGGATTTTCCTCACTTGATGATTTTCGCTCAAAGTCCTCGGAGGATGGGTTGCTCTCAAATGACAAGTGTCAAGTTCTCTCGAGCAGCCAACCAGCTAGTGGTTGAAGGCGACTATTTATAGCCTAGGAGCAGCCCGACATGATAAGACATAAATGCCCTTCAATGATATGACCGTTAGGTGGATAAGATATTTTGGTCCGCCGCCTAGAAGACAAAGAACGGTCGGAATTTTGACTTTCAAAGTCCTCGGGGCTATCATGTTCCTCCTTTGTGTAGGCAATTCGCCTGGCGAATTCCTAACTCCTCGATCGAGCAAAGTCATCATGACTAGAAGAACTGCGTCTCTATCATCAAAGAATTTGACTGAATCGTATGAGATTTCAATGGCTTCACTCGAAGGGATTGGTAGATGTAGGATTTTGAGTTGAGCATCACATGGAAATTTTTCCTTAGTATTTCCTCGACCCCCTTTAACAGTACGGTGTTTCCTATGACTCAAGAAAGAGAAAATGAAACTACGAAAACAAGAGTCTTCACGCTCCATATTCCTTGAATGAATATCAAGTCTTCATGGTCACACCAATTTCTTCACTTTCAAAGTCTTGAAAAGTCTTGAGAATATCAAAGTCTTGATTGAAGAACTTCATTTTAGGGTCGACTTTCTCTGTAAATATCAAACTCCTCATTGACTTATAGACCTGTGTACACTCACAAACGCATCAGTTACTTAACCTATAAGTCTTCAATACACCAAAATCACTAAGGGGCACTAGATGCACTTACAGTGCGCTGGTATCCAGGTTTTCCTTCGTATTTTCCACTGAGAGGGGTAGTATATATGGATTAGGGACATTTTTACTCCCTCGTAGTCTAGATTTTTAGGTTGTTCATCGTCTTTATTTCGGCAGCGAGGATGACAGCGCTGAATAAAGATTCTTTGGATCCTTTCTTGACAAGGCCATCAGTCCTATGGTTGGGGATGGATTTGGAAACCAGTCTGTTCAAGCAAGGATGTCGTGGCGGCGGCGGCATCCTCGTGGTAGACCTGTGTCCTCGGGCTCCGCCGTTGCGATGGCGTTTGCTCCAGCGTCGGCGCAGAGCTTGGGAGGTAGTCTAGGAGCAGATGCAGATTGTGTCTTCATCGACGACATCTGGAAGACGGAACATGTGTTGGATTCGTGGTTCGTGGATGGCAAGTATGGTTTCCTTCTGCGACGTCTTAGTCGCGGTGGAGTGCCAGATCTGGAGTTTGATGGCGTGTCCGGGGTGTTGCCCCGGTCTGATTCGTTCAACGGTAAGGGCTCCACTTTTGGTGAGCCACCTTGGAGGTCCGCAAAGCTGCATATCAGGGATGGAGGCGCGTCGAGCTCCGGTGAGGAGGTGATACATCATTCTTTTCTTCGGTGGCTGATGTCGTGGTGCCGGAGGCAGGTGATGGGTGTTGGTGTCAAGCTCAGTGATGTTCTACTATCTTTTCAGTTTTGTCATGTCGGTCCTTATGTGACTTGTACTTTAATCTTTATATGATATGAAACCATGCACAAAAGAAAAAAAAGACATGTTTCTTCACGTACATTACTCTATAAATTAGTATTGCCATTGAGAAACGGTATAACATAGCCACCTACGAGCCCTCTCAGCAACTTGAGATACTAAGCCATTGGATCCTTTCACGAGCGCACTAGATCGATTGGCCGTCTCGCTGGCATCCGGGAGGCATTTTTCACCCGTCACCCCGCTTGCCACGCCTGGCCCACTGTCTCCGGGCTGCTGCTCCGGAGACTGACCTGGGCGTTGTCTCTTTAGTCGGGCCGAATAGGGCCGAGTTTATTGGAAGCCGATCCACGCTGTTTGTTTCTTCGTTCGCTTCGGTTCATCTCCTTGCGGCGGCGGCGTTCGTCACGATTCAGCCTCCTTGTTCGGCGGCGCAGGACGTGTGGGCTGCGGCGGCGCATGAACGACGGTGGTGGGTTAGGCAATGGCGTATGGTTGGGGACGGCATCAACTTTCTCACGCTTCACTCCGGCCGGCGGCCGACTGTCCATCTCTCTTGAATCCCAATGCTTCGTTCCTTCTCCCCGGCACAGCGACAACGGCTGTGTGCGTCGTACTCCCGGCTTCCTCACTTGTGCCAGACGTGTCTTTCGCTGCTGCTCCGTCTGAGGGTTGTATGATTGTATCCGTCCAAGAGTCCAAGACCGCCCTCCATACGAAGGCGCTTCTTGGCTAACAACGCCCCCTTACCTACATGGTAGTCTATTACCAACACTTTCTCCCCATCCTTTCTCTTTCTCTGCGCATGCAAACTCTTTCTTAAATTACGATGGAGCACTGTCTATTTTGATCTTGTGCATCCAAACTCTTTCCTATACTAGGATGGAGCCCTGCCTATTTTGATCTTGCGAGGCAACACGACCTACATAGGTAATCTTTTTAAGTAAATTTAATCACAATACATTTTATGTTTTGAACTGTAATATGTAATAAGCATAACAACATTGTTATTCACCAAAACTTGGGACGTAATTTGTGTGACACTCAGATCAATTAGAACATATGCTATATCTAACTTTTTTTATGCATGCCAAGCTGATATTTCAGTTTTGGTTGCCCAGACTGGGAATACTGAATTTTGTTGGACAAAAAGAAACATGCAGAGAACTTTAGAAAATGATCCACATGTACCCGGCCTTATGGTTTGTTGAATGATGGATGTGTCCCCCCTCGGCTTGATCAAATGCATTCTTGCCAAATCCTTTTCTTTATATTTTCTTACTACAGAAACATCTTACATTTTGAGACAGGGTGAGTACTATCAAAATGACACAATGAGAAACAAACAAGCTTAAAAATAAACAATATATACTTCTGCTATGAACAAATTTAACTTTACTTTTTGTATTTTTTAAATAAGTACGTTAATTACAAAATTAGGCGGGTGCGGCAACGCGCGCTATCATGATCTAGTTGTACCATGGTTCACAACCACGTTGCCAAACAACCAACATTTATCACAGCCATTTTCTCAGCACAACAATTTTCCACCACTGTCGGTCTACTGCCTTTTTTGTCGTCGCAACCATAATTCAAACAAACCAAGGTAGCACTTTCATCTCTTGAGATCTCTGGATGCCTTCATTTCTTTCCTCGGTGTGTTTCAGATCTTTTTTTCTATTCCAATATGTAAAGATTATCACTCTCTGGAGTGCAAGAACCTTTGACCTTTCCGTCTTCGTTCTTTCGAAGCCCTCCGATCCGATGATGTGACCGTTGCACGTGTTTGACTCTCTGGGGTAAAATCCACTTCTCTGCCCTCATTCCAATTTGAGTTGGTTCCTGGAGTTGGACTAGATGCTACCTTCAGCTTTTTTGGCAGACCTTTGAATTTGTTTTTCCCCTTTCCACCAATAAATTGCCTTCCTTGATGCCAAAATGCTTTGTTCTCTTCAAAATTGCTTTCACGGAAGTGGTTGCATTCACATTTGTCAGTTCTTTTTTGTTAGAAACACATTTGGCGGTTCTTGCTCCTCGGGAAGGCTAGCAAAATGACTATCCGTTCCGTGGGGTCTTAAAACTTGCTCACAAAGTCACAAACCACTGGCGCGTGTCCTCGTTGATCTAGGATTATGTTGACGACACAAAGTAATACCAGGTTCAAACATTTAAAAAGTAATACAAAGTTTGAACATTTTTGCCACATTGCTTACATGAAGAACCGTCTCATTACATTTATAAAATTCAACACTGGAAAATAGATTGCATCCCCAAATTCAGTGCTCAAAATTCATCAACTTTTTCCCTCTGAGTGACAACTCAGAGTACTATTCTCATGATAACACTACGTTAACATTGTAAATAATATATTATAAGGAAAAACAGTTAGATATCAAAACCTAAAACAGTAGAGTGTTGTTGAACAGAGATTCAATACCTCATGATATCCCAAAGATTCAGAGCCTCCATAGCCTTACTTACCAAGCCCCTTTTATCCCAAACAAATTCGGGTAGACTAGATATAAAACCCTTTTGGGAGGATTTCCAGAAGGTCACCCATCCTAGTACTACTCTCGCCCAAATGGGTTTCATACCAAAAGACTGGCTAGTTTTTACGTTGCCTCGCCAAGCCTGTCACAACCCTTAGATATGAAACCCTTTTATGAGGACTTCTCAGGAGGACACCCATCCTAGTACTACTCTCGCCCAAATGGATTTCATAACCAAAAGACTGGCTAGTTTTTACGTTGGCTCGCCAAGCCTATCACAACCCTCCTCCTTTACCCGGGCTTGGACCGGTGTAACGCCCCGGATCCGATGCGCCAGGTGTCCGCCAGTTATTTGCCGTTGTTGCCATGTCATTGCTTGCGTGTTGCATTTCACCATGTCATCATCTGCATTTCATATCATGTCATCATGTGCATTTCATTTTGCATACGTGTTCGTCTCATGCATCCGAGCATTTTCCCCGTTGTCCGTTTTGCAATCCGGCGCTCCTATGTCCTCCGGTGTCTCCCTCTTCTCTCTTCTCTTGTGCGGGTGTTAAACTTTCTCGGAATGGCCCGAGGTTTGCCAAGCGGCCTTGGTATAGCACCGGTAGACCGCCTGTCAAGTTTCGTGCCATTTGGAGGTCGTTTGATACTCCAACGGTTAACCGGGTAACCGTAAAGCCCTCTTTGAGTTGCAGCCCAACACCCCTTTCCAAGTGGCCCAAAACCCACCTAACTCCCCTCCATGCTCTCGGTCGTTCGATCACGATCGCGTGGCCGAAAACCGCTCCTCATTTGGACTCTCCTATCTCCCTCTACCTATAAATATGTGCATCTCCCCCGAAATCCTGGTCTAACCCTAGATCATTTTCCCCCCACGCCGCCGGACGTTTCTTCCGCGTCGCCCGGACATGTCCGCCGCCCCGCAGCCACCTCACTCCGGCCAATAGCAAGCCACCACGTCACCCGCGCCGCCGCCGCCAGCCAATCCCACCGCGCCACCTCGCCCGCGCCTCCTCTCTCTCTCTCGCGCCGCCCTTGCCCAGAGCCGGCGAGCCAGCACAGCAGCAAGGCCGGCGTCCGCCGCGCCGCCCGCCGCCCGCCATCGCCGCCGCCAGCCGCCGCCCGCCGCCGCCAGCCCCGCTATCTTCCGCCGCCGCCCGACCGCCCTCGCCAGCGTTCCTCCGGTGACCCGCGCCCGGCCGCGCCGACCGGATCTTCCGCCGCCGTCGCGCACGCCAGCCGCCGCGCCGCCTCATTCTTGCCGCCCGCCACCCTCGCGCCCGCGCCCGTATGCCGCTTCGCCGTCTCCGCCGCCGACCGCCGCCCGCCGCCGCCGCCAGCGCCTCCACGCCTCCCTGCCTAAGCGCCGCCGCCGCCATCGCCGCCTTCTCTCGCCAGCCTACCATGTCATCACATGCGCCCCTCACCGGAGTTCGAGCCGCGAGCTCGGCCAGATCCGATCCGGGGAGTGGGACGAGATCCACCACTCCCCCGATCCAAACGGCCCCGTCCCTGCCCTGGATCTCCTCGTCCCGCACGCCCCCGTCCCGGTTGACTTTTCCCCGAGGTGAAAATTCACTAAGTCCCAGATTTCAGTAATTTTCATGCCATATTCATTGCATCACATCTCTGCATCCGTAGCTCCGTTTCATGCGTGTAATATGTCAAATTGTTCGTCTCGACGAGTACTTCATTTCATTCCATTGCATCATTTTCATTTGAATTCATCTTGATGCCCGAAATGCTGTTGGAAGAGTGCATGTAGATGTTAATCTGCTGAAACTGTTATAACTTGCTGTTTTATCATTTTTGCCATGATTTATGTGTGCATCCTATGAGTATGAGCTCTACATGAATGTTGAACTATGCCATGCCATCTTTCCAGGGGTGTTGACCATGTATTTTTGTGAGTTGTGTGCTGAGTGTATCAAGCTTGTAAAGTAGGGTAGTTGCTGTTGCTGTTTTCCTGGCAGATTCTGTTATAATTTGTTGCTATGTTAACATGCTTCCACTAATCATTCTATGCATAATCTGGAGATGCTCTATAAACATGTTTTGATATACATGTCTTGCTCTATCCATTCATGCCCTTGGTTGCAATTATAGCCTGCTGGAACATGTTGTAATCTTGCTCCAAAGTTGCTTGAAAATGTTTCCTGACAGATTGTTTGCATGAGATTCAATTTTTACGAGGTCGTTGTAGTTGATCCGTGTATGCTATGACCTTGCTATTGCCATGCTTAGCTTCATAAACATGCCTTATTACTGTTAGTTGCCTTGCCATGCCATGTATTGCTCTGTAGTGAGTGGTTCGAGCTCACGAACATGCCTACTTATTGTTATTTCTGCCATGTATAAATCTGTAATATAACTTGCCATGTTTACATGGGTGCCATCATATTTTCTATGCCTTTTTAGCTCATGGTCAGTAAGGGTGTTTTGATATATGCAATTAGTAGATTCATGCCATGCCTTTGTTTTCCATGATAAGTTCCTGTAACATGTTGTTTGATAGCTCTAAACATTGCAACCTGATGTTATTTCTGCTAAAGTCTGAAACTGTTATTACTTGCAATATCTCCATGTCCTTTTGAGCATGTTCTAGTTGTTTCTAGAGATAGCTCAGTGTTCATGTTTTGTTCTGCTTTACGTGTACTTCATGCCCATGTCTTTTGTTATTATGTTGGGGTGCTGTAGCATGTTGTTTTGATGCTTGTAAGATGCCTAGTTGCTGTTATGGACAGATTGTTGCTATGACTTGTATAGTGTGTGGGTGTTGAACCGTTGCTCCGTTTTGAGTGTGCTCTATATGAAACTTGCTTGATTTTGCATGTAGTTTCATATTATCATGTTGCATCCTTGTTTTGGTGTGTTTGCTTGATGTTTGGGTGCATTTTGCATCAATGCCATGTTTAACTTGTTTTGCTCATATCTTCTAGCCCGTAGCTCCGAATCTATTGAACTTTATATGTAACTTGACTAGAATTTCGTGTAGATCATCTTGGTGATCTTTAACTTGCTGTTTAACAACTTCAACATAAGGTTTATTCAGTTCTGGACCAATTTCGAAAATTGCATATGAGGACTTACCGGAATTGTTATATGTTGTTCCCGGCCTCATTTAAACTTGCCTTGATGTGTTGTTCTTGTTTGCATCATCTCTTGCCATGAGTAGCTTCATGTAGCTTGGTCATGCATCATGCTTGTTGTGCATCATGCCTTGTTCATGTGTGGTGTGTTTACCTATGTTGTGTGCTTCTTCTTGTTAGTTCTGTTTCGTTGCGTTCGTGAGGATTCGTTCGCTCTACGTTTGGTTGGCTTCATCCGTTCATCTTCTTCATGGACTCGTTCTTCTTCCTTGCGGGATTTCAGGCAAGATGACCGCTACTGGGATCTCACTACTATCATTGCTATGCTAGTTGCCTCGTTCTTTCGCTATGCTGCGCTTCCTATTACCTGTTTGTCCAACCATCCCATATTGCCATGAACCCCTAACCTTGACACCTTTCCTATGCAAACCATTGCCTGGCTATGTTACCGCTTTGCTCAGTCCCTCTTATAGCGTTGCTAGTTGCAGGTGAAGTTGAAGATTTCTCCATGGTGGACAGGGTTTATGTTGGGATATCACAATATCTTTTATATTATCAATGCATCTATATACTTGGTAAAGGGTGGAAGGCCCGGCCTTATGCCTGGTGTTTTGTTCCACTCTTGCCGCCCTAGTTTCCGTCAAACCGGTGTTATGTTCCCGGATTTTACGTTCCTTACGCGGTCGGGTGATTTATGGGACCCCCTTGACAGTTCGCTTTGAATAAAACTTGTCCAGCAAGGCCCAACATTGCCTTTTACCATTTGCCTCACCACCACCTACTTTTCCCTTGGGAGTAATTAACCCAAGGGTCATCTTTATTATTAGCCCCCCCGGGCCAATGCTTGTCTAAGTGTTGGTCCAAACCAGAGCCACTTGCGGTGCCGCCCCTAGGCAACTTGGGGTATCGTCGGTTGCCGTACGTAGTGTTCATCCGGTCGTGGCTCGAGACGAGATCTGTGCGCTACTATCGGGATGTCGGCGCGGGGAGGTCTTGCTGGTCTTGTTTTACCATTGTCGAAATGTCTTGATGTACCGGATACCGAGTCGATCGGAGTGTCTCGGGTGAAGGTCTATTCCTTCGATGATCGCGAGAGCTTGTCATGGGCTAAGTTGGGACACCCTGCAGGTATAAACTTTCGAGAGCCGTGCCCGCGGTTATGTGGCGATGGGAATTTGTTAATGTCGGTTGTAGACAACTTGACACCAGATCCGAATTAAAACGCATCAACCGAGTGTGTAGCCGTGATGGTCTCTTCTCGTGGAGTCCGGAAGTGAACACGGTTTACGTGTTATGTTTGGCGTAAGTAGGTGTTCGGGATCACCTCTTGATCATTGCTAGCTTCACGACCGTTCCGCTTGTTCTCTTCTCGCTCTTATTTGCGTTGGTTAGCCACCATACATTGCTTAGTCGCTGCTGCAACCTCACCACTTTACCCCTTCCTTTCCCATTAAGCTTTGCTAGTCTTGATACCCATGGTAATGGGATTGCTGAGTCCTCGTGGCTCACCAGATACTTCCAAAACCAGCTTGCAGGTGACGCAACCAAGCTCAAGGAGGAGCTCGATGAAGATCTTGCCCTTTGTTTTGTTTCGTTCTAGTTGATCAGTAGTGGAGCCCAGTTGGGT
This sequence comes from Aegilops speltoides, assembly GCA_021437245.1. Lineage (NCBI taxonomy): Eukaryota > Viridiplantae > Streptophyta > Magnoliopsida > Poales > Poaceae > Aegilops > Aegilops speltoides. Next base: position 56,056,951 of record CM038142.1, read on the forward strand.
CGATCGGGGACCATTTGTCGCATTTAGGGTTCTTCTTTTATTTTGGTTCCGTAGTCGGACCTTGATTGTATTTGGATGATGTAATGTTTTATTCATGTATTGTGTGAAGTGGCGATTGTAAGCCAACTATGTATCTCTTTCCCTTATGTATTATATGGGATGTGTGAATATTACCTCACTTGCGACATTGCTTTCAATGCGGTTATGCCTCTAAGTCGTGCTTCGACACGTGGGAGATATAGCCGCATCGAGGGCGTTACAACCGGCTATGCCTAGAACACATAGGTGGAGTTATTCAGAGCCTCCATAGCCGACCTACCAAAATTCGCAAGCAAACTGGAAGTCTATGCCTTCGAGAGGACCAAATTTTCTTCGAAAAGGAGGGGCTAATTAATTGTAAACGTACAGTACCCCGTGTTATATTACACATGCTATTACAGCTGGGGTACTTTACCCAGGATACTTGTCATCGGCTCTGAGAATTTGAACTTACATACTTCAGTCAAACATCCAGCAAAGAGGCCATACGAGATGACCTGACACTACTCCACAGATGAACACGACTATCTGCTGGCCTGATGGCTCACCAGCCGGAATTCAGGCTTGAGACTGCAATGGCTCCTACAAGTCAGGTTGGGGGCAAAAAATTCCATAAGGCAAGATCATCGTAGCAAGGTTTCAACTACAGCAGAGATTGCCTTTGGTCCTCCTCGCTCGAGTAGTGACAGGGCAAGATCGTTCTCGTGCCAACTTCGAAGCCCCGCGGCAATCTTCTTCAGCGTGTCCAGTTTTATGTCCCGTAGCCATGTCGGGACAAACTTCACCACAAGGAATACAAAGCACGATACATACGCCTTCCACGTACCTGGGTCGCACCCCAGCAGGATGTGCCCATCCAGAACACCAGCAATGAAATCCATGTGGGTGCCCACAACTCGCGGTCTTCTCGAGAGGAATGACAGTTTCATGATGGGAGAAGTCTTTTCTGAGCCCCAGAGTAGACTCCCACAGAAGAAAAGCATGTTGGCCATGGCATAACCTTGAAGTCTGCTGGCCACTGGTCCAGGGTCTTCCAACATCTGTTCCTGAGCTGATAGCAGTAGCGTCGGCAAGGTCTCCTCATATAGCACCTGGACCAGGAGAGGGCCCCCTGCAACACACAGCAGTCCCGCACCAAGCATGGCAACCTGAGAAGCCATGGATGCAGCACCAGACAGTGGCGGTCGACCTGATTTTAAATGTGGAGGCCCATTGGAAGACCATCCATTTGCAAGTTTGTGGGAACAATCAATCACTTGCCTGAGGATCATCTCGCTCACAAAGTAAGTATCGTGGAATGTTCGACAAGTTCTCAGGTAGATGAATCCAGGGGCCATGGGAAAATGAAGACCTTGGTGGCCTGTGATTGACTCTCCCATTAAAGCTCCAACTCCACGGCTTGCAGTAATATCAGACCCACTGGATGGGGATGAGCGCAGAAAGGATGAGAAGCAACTTTGGATGAGCTGTGCCACAGCATCTTTGTCTCTACCAAACGGAGACCGGATACATGAGAGGACAATAAAATCATGCCACCTTCGCACTTTCTGTGTCCACAAGGCCCCTATGATGGGCATGCTTGGCCAGGAACTACCCCCTGCACAGTTCTCCAGTGCCTGACCAATGATCCCGTGAATGTAGTCGAGACTCCTATCCAGCTTAAACGTAATTGTCAAGCTGACAAGTGCAGCCATTGGTAAAGGAAGCATTGGCGGCACACCACCTGCAAGAGTAAAATGAAAATTTTCTATAAGCACATAGAGCAATAAAGATATTGGGGCAAATTTTCTGCAAAGATGATGCTGAAAACCTGAAGGCTATCACACATAGTATGAACTAATGCAACAAAATTGATGCATAAGAATAGGAAGCAGGTTATACGTGGATAGCAGCTGTGAATCTGAACACCAGCAGATGCAAGGATTTCCTTTACTTCATCTTCAATGGAGTGAAGAGCAGCACCAGGGCTGGGCCATTCAGTTCCGTTCATAGGGACAGCTTTCCATATTCCTCGTGTAATTTCTGCTGAGAAGTAACTAACAATTGCAGCAAGAGAAGCTGGTAAGAAGTCCACTAGATCCCTTAAACCTGCAATGCAACGGCACATTAACACATGAATGAGATTAAGACATATCCCCATAGGACTGGAAAATCAATATAATATATTAAAATGGAAGCAAGGAGGTTGCTCACTGGTAGTCATGTCTCGGCTGGAAATCCTCCCGTGAGAACAAGCTGTAAGAACAGCTTCAAGAACATAAGGAACTGCTTCTAGAAATTCCCATGCTGGAAGTGTCGGCCTTTGGTAAGAATCGTCAGATGTACTTAGAGAGGAACCACTGACACTGCTACTGGAAGCAGATGAAAGATTACCAGATACTACCCCGCTTTTAGTAATTTTCCGGCAAATCATACTCAAAATTTTGTTTGCAACTTGATGGACAGGATTTGTATTGCCAAGTCCAGAAAGAGTAGAGGCTATGCAAGCTTGATTCTGAATGTACCAAGCCCTTAGCTTGGGGAAGGAGTCAATATAAATTGGTTGGGTTGGGACCTCGTCGAACGAGCCCGTACTGCTGCCAGAGTTAGTACTAGTAGCAGATGAATTTGGGAACTCAATACGGCTATTGTGCATTAACACCAAATAGTCCAGAGTAAGTTCCAACCTTACCGAGCCTCCACGGCCAGCAAGACAATACTCTTGAGGGGGTTTGTAAAATTTCCACAACCGGAGAAGACAAAGAAATGCACAAGAGAAGACCGAGTAAACCGACGTTTCATCAACAATGGTAGACCTGTGGTTAGATGGGGGTGGCATTGACCCAAAAGCTTCACAGAGTGGCATTAAAGCTGCAGCAACATCTGGAACCTGTATGACAAAAGGTTATTATATTGTGAACTAACAAACAGCACAAACATATAGACTGCAGACAAACAACATTATTCTAGAGCCCATGAAAAGTGAAAGTAGTTATCTATCTATTTGATACTCCCTCCGTAAAGAAATATAAGAGCGTTTAGATCACTACTTTATGTGGTGCATCTCAAAACCTACAGAGCAACTTCGGCCATCAAGTCTTAGAACAGATATGCCAGAAAAGTGGTAAGAACATGGATTTGCCATCAAAGCATTTTAAAGAAGGGCTGATAGGCATATGAGGTGCCAACTTTGAAAATGACACAACAACAGGAACTGAGATATTGCATGCGGACATAAATTTATATCCACATGCACTATAAGGGTAAACTTGTCTTGTTTTTTGTATCAGTGACAAAATGTGACACTGAGGCATTGTTCAAGCTTTTGGAATTTGCTAAACAATGTAGTTAGGCTTTAGCAAATGGAGATGCCAGTTCCCCTGGGCACCAGCAAATTGCGCCATGAACTCGCTTCTTTTTCTACTTTCAAGACAAACAAAAAAAAAGAACATATTTTTACGGTGCGCTCTGGACAGAAAATACAGACTCCGCCACCAATTTCATATGCTAACAATGGATTGTTGCAAGAATATTACAGTCAAGCAGACAGTGCATTGCTTACCATTCCATACAAAGAAAAAATGTGGACAGCATCGACATATGAGACACCAAGTAAGATTGCATTTAAGGTAGACTTCTGACTAAGGTAGTGGCTCATGCTCCCCTGTAATGAAGAATCTGAGGGCAAAGGAGGCGACAATAACTTGACCACCATGCGGACAACATGTTCCTGAAGAAAACATGTCGAATATAAATAAGATGTTTTAAAGGAAAAGTTGCCAGATAGAATTTTCAGACCCATTTCCGTGTGCTCACAAGTGTAGCCCCAGAAAACTACTCCCCCCGTCCGGAATTAGATGACACTCAAACAGATGTATCTAGTAAGTAACAAAAAGCTTCAACGACGTAGCAAATTAGAAAATGTGCAGTTCAGAATATTTCTACGCTGAAAACATAAACTTGTCCTATATTCAGAAATATAGGCTAGCCTTGCTTTTTCTAATACAGCAAAGAAATATGTACTAGAGCCATGAAGTTTGGGGCCATTTTCTGAACTATTTGATTAACGTTAGCGAACAATCACTGATATTAAGATATGATTTTTACCAGAATCAGCATAAAGTAAATAGTGGATTTGGAAAGCATGGACAAGTCAACTCAATATTACTCCGTATACTGTTGTGGAGATCAACTCACCAAAAATCACTAAATATTTTTACAAGACCTTAAGGAATTTTGATTAATTATTATGAACTTGTAATTTTTCATGGCAAATTGGCAATGTAAGCATGTTGGGAACTTTTAACAATAAATAAAAGTAAATTACCTGAATATTCCAACCACGCACAAGTGATGCACCGCACACAATTTTAGCTGCAGCTGACTTTTCTTGTTCTGAACCATTCAATGCGATGTGGTACAGTTTATCCAGTTCTGCAACACTGAATAGACAAAACAGAACTACAAATCAAACAACTAACATGATATACAGATATGTAGGACCAGGGAAGTGCAGGGGTGAATTGAAAGTATATTGAACTAAGAAACTAACTTAAACAAATGGAGATTCCTGGTAGAATAATATCCAAGAAATGTGTTTTAACTTCTCTTTGTAGCAAAGATGCAGTTCAGAAAGAAAACAGCTTTAAAATACTCGGCAGAGTGGAAAAAAACTGTTTAATTCAATGCTAGCCCCTAAAATTTCTATTTTGGTTCCAGATTTAGCTCCATATACCTTGAAGCAGGAGTAGCAATGAGAGCATTTTTCAGTGGATCAGATAGTGGAGCTCCTTGCATAAAGTTTACCCATGGCGATTCCTGGGGTAAAGATGTATCCTTCGAATGCCCCGGTAGTACAACATAACCAGGCCACAAGTAAGCAGTTGTGTCGATCAAATTCCTCGAGATACAGGCTTCAACTATAAGATGTAGCATGTTTCCAACTGAAAAATGATAGGTAGTAGGGGGGAGGGTTAAAAGCTAAGACAACCAGAGATAAATATGTTTTCAAAGTATTGGTGCAACAGTATGAAAATATAAAATCAAAGAACAGCTAGCAACTAAATAATAAAACAGAATACTACCAGGATCTACTAAGCAGTCAGAAGTCAGTTTAGTTTACAAAACATGACCAAATTGATAGCACAAATATAATACTCTACTTAGATTGATATAATAGAAGGACATGGCATTGTTAAAAGAAGTACAGGGAAAATATGCCTAACAGGAAAAATCACAAATACTCACAAGCAACATTTTTCAGAAATGCCGAGACAGATTGCATATACACAAAAATTGTCACAAATAGTAACCTTAGTGAATAAGGAAAGGTACAGGTACCAGCTTTCGTCGAAGAGTCACTCTGGCCAATCATGCTAGGGTTGCCACCAACAACCTTACAGTTGGCCCTAAATATTGCAGCTTTTGAAGCCGCAGCATTGGCCACATTCACCAATGATGAAGGTGGTACAAGAAGTCCTGGATATTGCACCAAATCCTGAAGAGAAGATACAAGTCCTAGTCTTCGGGGCAGACTTTTGTTTCCTTCAGCTCCACATGCATCAGTTTCTTCCTTGAGAATTGCAGCAATTGCTAGTGGAATAAGAGCTAATAGCATGCATAATCTTGTGTCTAGATGAGGAATTGGACCCTCTAGAGGTTCTCTAGCCTAGCAACGACATCAGCGTGTGAGAAGGCCACAAAAGAAGTGATATGATTTCACTCATGATAATACATCAAAGGAAATGTTTATTACCCGCTGTACAAGACGAAGGGCAGAAATCCAAAGAGCTTTAAAAGTTTCCTGCCAACTTGCCTCATTAATTGCTTGGGCTGTCTTGGACATTTCTGAATCAAGGCAAATATGGTATTAGTCAATGAAAACCATGCCATACCTATAATAAAATTGGAAGATCTAAACATTATGATCAAAATTCACACTGCCGGTTAGTATATCAAGACGACAGCACAGATATGTAAAAAGCTCGTCAGACACTAACAGTCTAACACAGATAAAAAGGTGAAATATTTCAAGTCAATATAAGCTGATCGTGTGGGAGTACCTTTTATAATCTCCATAGCAGATATACCGCCTAGATGCCTCCCATCCATTGCATTCTCCATGTAAATATCAAATATAATCCAACAGGCAGCTCTCCCAGCTCCTGTAAGTTGGCCCAGCATGGAATTGCTGGATCTCAAGTTACCAAGAACACCCACAAGCCGTTTGTTGTTTGGTTGGTAATCTAGATTGCTCACTCTCCAGATATACATCACGAGATCATCAATTTTATGACTAGTAGGCAATAATCTCTCGAGTGCCATCTTGTGAGCTTCAATCAGTGTCAGCCTCTGGCTCAGAACACTGAATTTGTCAGGCCTAACCTAGAAAATTGTCTAATTAGCACAACTTGCCATTTGTAATGTTGATTCTTAGCTACACCAAAGAACAAATGGACTGACAAGTTGTTTTTTTAATAGTTGTTAGGTAAGGTGATGTGAATTTGTATATAAGAAAAATCTTACATTCTTAACACATAATAATGGAGCATGTTTACAACAACGACAACAACAAAGCCTTTCAGTCCCAAACAAGTTGGGGTAGGCTAGAGTTGCAACCATAAGATCTCGAAACCTAGTCATAGTTCTGGCACGTGGATAGCTAACGTCCACGCACCCCTGTCCATGGCTAGTTCTTTAGAGCATGTTCACAAATTGAAAATAAAAAGGGAATAGCTAATGGAGCAGTAAATTAACATTACAGTAGTCACTGTCTGTGCAAAGTGGAAAAGGAGTCGGAACAGCCTACAGAAATGCAGCTTTACCTTGACATCATTACTATGGTTATTTATAATACTTGTGCCTACTCCGTTTGTTATATTTGATTGTAAAAAAATGACCTGATTGTCCCCTTATCCTCGCATGGTAACCCAACAAGGTAACGGGTGCCAGAATATGATGATTGGCTGCAGGCAAAACTGAATGCCCATGGGTATGAATATCTACAAAGTTGACATGTTAATAGGTTTATTCAAGACGTACATGTTAAGGCATATCAAGCGCAGAAATGATTGAATCTTCCTATCAGCGGCCATCATATGCAACACTTCCAAAGCCATGACAGTGTTCTTTCGACGCAACTGTTCACGCTGCTCATTTTGCTTCACAGCAGAGACCCCCTTGACATCCATGTCCATGGGCTGTGGCCCTTCAATGGGATATACACTCTCCTGGTCCTGCGTCATTCCAGATGAAATACCACAATCCTCCAGCACGGAGTCGATCAGTTTGGTGATAACAATCAACACAAACAGGATGACAACATGTCCGAAGTCCGTCCCAGAAACACCATAGCTTTTAGACAGTTGCAGAGCAGCGTCGATGGACTTCGTTATCCTGGTAGTCAAAGTAACCATGTATGAGCAACTGAGCAGCAACTAGCAAGCAGCATACAGATCACTGATAGCAGAAATCTGAACCGGGCTTCCCGTTCAAACATTGCATAGCTGAACCCTTACTTGTCACGATTGGACCCGGGCAGGAGCGACAGCGAGAAGGACGTGACGTTGCCCTTCAGCAGCTCCAGGTACAGCCGGTACGCCTCCGGCTGCGCCCGCCGCTGCGGCAGAACCCTGCAAAAACCACCGCCGGAGAGTCACTCTCGCATATCCTTCTAAAGCGGCGGGAAAAACGGGCGGGCACTGGCGCGGACCTGGCGGTGAGGAGCGCGAGAACGTGGAGCGGGCAGAGGAGGCGGGACGACATGGCCTGGTCGAGCAGCTTCCAGAGCGAGGGCGAGTTGTGCGCGAAGCAGAGGTTGGAGACGAGGATCCCGGCGAGGTCCGCGCTGGGGACCCCGGCCCCCGGCTCCCCGGCGACGAGGCGGGAGATCTCCACCGCCCGCAGCAGCGGCGGGTCCCCGCGCGCCTCCGACGCCTTGACCGCCGCCATCACCCTCCGCTCCAGCAGCTCGCCCCCGCCCCCCGCGGCGGGCGCGGCCGCCAGGGCCGGCGCCTCCGCCGCCCCCATTCGCCCGCGGGCGACGTCGCCGAGGGTTTGGGTTTGGGATTTCGCGTCTCGATTTCGCCTTCCCTCTCCTCGTGAGTCTTTGGATGGATCCTTGTGGATGGAAGGGGGGAAGAAGGTGGTTTATGAGCCGGGGGACAGGGCGGGGGAGATCTGGGCCGTCGGATCGTTCTGTTTTGGGATGGGGCCGTCGGATCTCCGTCCCGTCGCCGTCGGTCGCAGTCGTACCGTGCGAGACGGGATTGACTTCCCAACGGAATGACGTGTGCGCATTGTGTCTGGCGATGAGACGAATTGCCCGTTGTGTCTTCTTCTTTTTATGGTAAAAAGAAAATGAAGACCCCCAAATTCTCAGGACAGCGCATGGCGTCAGTGTCGGCACACGGCCTGACCGTGATGGAACGGTAACTGTATCAGGTGTATGCTAACCGGTCGATCATCATGGTGCTCCACTTGCTTCTTCCTTGTGTCCATCTATGGATTTTTTTCCTCTTTGGAAACAGTGTTCACAGATCATGGCGTCGTATGAAGGACACTCGGCATCATCATGCTAGTCAAAGTCTTTCGCATGAAGGAGCTATCATGGTGTGTTTTTGACAAGATAGCTTCATCGATTTTCCGTTGAAGAAACTACAATAGATGGAAACCACAGAATGTAGATGCAAGCCCCCCTCCACGGCCAGTGTGGACCAAAGCATAGATAGAATCATTTAAGAGACGCCTTTGACCCGTCCTCCTAACCACATACGCTCTGATCTCGATCGTCACCCTAGCAATGCACTTTTGTGTTGAAAATCATCAACAACCATTAAACCTCGAACCACGAGGTAATCAACGATGTGAATAAGCTTCTATGACCACCATCTTGATTCTCAACTCCTTCCTCTAGCTTTAATCGTTTCGATTTGGTATACAACCATATCGGTGTGTTCTCTCTTGACGCCTCTTATACTTTCACATGCTAGAACAGAGGCCACAATAGGCATAAGATTGAAGAGGGCAAGAGTATTTAAGTTGATCTAGTTGATCCAGTTGTCATGAAGAACAAGAGTACTTAAGTTCCCGGTTGTTGATCTATCCACATACCAATATTCGATCAATGTGTACATTTGACTTTTGTGCATGTTAAGATATTGGGCGAGTCAAATGACAGCATGACACGCATGGTAATGCCCTATAATCCCCGGAGGGGCTATGTGTATAATCAAACAAGCTTTCATTGGTGCATCAAGAACATTTTTAACCGGCATCGATTGTCCCCATTCAAGCATATTTTGTTCAAAGTCGGGATGGCGTAATTCCATGATCTCATCGCTCCCTTCATCTATCACATCACCTTGGGTGCAATGACTTTTGATTTATGATGTGTGGGCATAATCAACAATCGTGGATGGAAGATCTTACCTCCCGATGTTATATAGTATCGATGTTTTTGAGAGTGAATGCATATAAGCGGGTTTGCTGCTAGTGTCCCAACACGCTATCGCTCCTTTCCATCTTCCTTGAGCTTTGTGGTGTGTAATAAATGGGTATATTTTTGTTGAGCAATTAGTGGGAAAGGGGTAAAGCTTGGTTGGAATATGGCATGCGATCAGATGCTAGGAATGTTCGGCACCAATCAAGGGCTCTTTTAGTGAATAACCAAGCATGCCATTTTTTGTTAGTATGGTGAAAATCCTAGGATTTGCGTCGATGGTTAGTCAATTTTACCTTTTGTCAATATTAGCCAAAATGGGATTAAAACATCGGCATGCCTATGGAATCATTTGAGCTCAAAATAAGCACAAGGGTAACTCTCAGCGTTTGAATAGGGTGTAAAGAAAAGCAAAATCACTAATTATATCTTGGGTTGCTCCGCGCGGTGTCAACAGTGAGGTTCCTCAACCATTTTGCGGTAGAGATAAGGATACGGTCCTTTTCTCTCCTTGGGTGTCTTTTTTTTTAGAAAAGGAGGATGATCCCAGGCCTCTGCATCTGGGCGATGCATACAGTCATTTTATTAATTATTCTCACAAGACCTTACAAAGTAATACAACAGTAAGACTAAAGCCGCCGTTTAAGCAACAAACTGTCGTTACACCTATCCAGTTGATGAAGGGGCGCAAATAGACTGGGCCTAATGTCAAATAGACATCGCAGCCAAACCTAACATCTAAGACCCAAGGTCCCATCCAGGACGCCTGTCGGGCATGGGTCTCACCGGTCCGGCGTGCACTCAGAGGCCGTCGCTGCCATCTGCCATCGCTCCATCTTCAAAACTGTATCGATGCATCAACCTTGCTTGGTCCAGCTATCGTCGACGCCACCACGGCGCCCAACGGCACCTCCTCCTTGCGCGCAAACAGCTGCGCACGTCGCGGTCGCCACTGATACACCTCAGCACCATGCTGCCAAGTACCACCAGTTGACACAGCTTGAAGTTTTGGGAAGATCTGTCATGCGTTGCACCTGCCAACCAGGCATGACAAGGCGTAGCACCTGCCGGTCAGGCATGACATGACATCTCCACCGAAACTCCGTGCAAGATGAAGCCGCTCCACCTCCAGCCTCTCTGAACGGGAGCACCCCAGGAAGACACAGCGAATAGTTGAGCACCACAATCACCATGAGAGCCGGACAGCCGACCGCCATGGCGAAGCGACACCACTAAAGAGAAAACAACCGCCATCAGGAACGCCGCGTGGAGGTCGCTCCAACAGATGGTCCATATGTAAAAAAAATTGGACCGCGACCTCCTCGTGATGTAAAATACAACACCTCGCAATGCAAATTTACATCACGAGGTGCATCTGGTCCAAAACCAGCCGTCGCCCGCGAACGCCCAACCGCCACTTCCTTTCCTTTCCTTTCCCGGCCGCTCGCCCGCGACCTCCCGCCTGTCTGCCGCCGTCCCCACAACCCGCCGCCGCCCGCGCCGCCGCCCGCGTCACGATCCGGCCCATCTCGCCCCATTGCTATTTCCACGCCGTCCATTGCGCCGCCCGCCATGATCGATCGCGACCGCCCAAGACGCCGCCGCCCGTCCGCCCGTCCGTCACTTCTAACTCCCCGGCCCCCGCCGCCGTAGCTCGACCGCCCGGCTCCATCCGCCGCCGCCCGCCAGCTCCGCTCGCCCGGCTCCGTCCGCCATCGCCTCGCTCCGCCCGCTGCTCCGTTCGCCGCCGCCGCACGCCGCCGCCGCTCCACCGCTCTCACCGCTCTCCGATGGCGCCGAAGAAGACGCGCTGAAGGGCAAGTCAGGCTTCTTCGACATGAGGTAGAAGCCCTCCGGTAACTGGGGAGCGGAGTTCTCCGACGCCGGGAGGCGTTGGTGGATCAACACATACCCCTCTGCCCACGAGGCCGCGCGTGCCTACGACGTGGTGGTGTGGCGTGCCGAGAGGCCTCGGGAGCACCTCAACTTCCCAGAGATCGAGAGTCGGGCGAAAGCGGAGATGCTTGTGCCGCAGGGCATCAAGATGAAGGAGATCACGACGAAGAAGAAGACGACAAAGAAGCCGTCGATTATCGTCAATGCCGGCGAGACCGACGAGGAGGCGAGGTTTGCTCGGGAGCATCCGGAGTACGTCCAGGCCGAGCTGGACTACTACTGGAAGCGTGAGGCAGAGCAGAAGAAGAAGGAGGACGAGGTCGGCCCCTCGACGGTGATCCCCATCGAGTCCTCTTCCGAGGAGGACTGGGCAGACTTCTCGGAGGAGGAGGAGGAGGGGTGCGACGACCCGGAGAAGGAGGAGTCTGGGCGCAGTTCCGCAGCTCCGACGATGAGGAGTAGTTTATCTAGTAGTTTGAATAAGTAGTAATTGAAGTTCATGTATGAAACTATGTTGAATTTGATGTTTGAACTATGTTGATGAATGGACTAGTAGTTTGTCGTTTTAAGAAATTTACATCTTCATTTTGGACCATCTATTGGAGTTGCTCTTTTGGACCATCTGTTGGAGTTGAGCTTTTTTTGAAGATCCAAAACACACTTTTTGGCAGTCCAAATTTTACATCTCCGGTTTTGGACCGCCAAATTTTAGACCATCTATTGAAGATGCTCTCAGCATGTCATCTTTCTAACTACATGATACAATGCTAGGCTGACTCCTATGATGAAGGGAGTGGGGAAGGCTGCCATTGGTGCGGCGTGTTCGGGTTCTCTCATGTAGTTCTCCCACCCGGTCCTAGTCTTACACTTGTGCACATATTTTCTTGGATTTATTTCAGACTTTTTGACAATGTTTGTTTAGTGGGAGATGTTTCCGTTGACTAAGAGGCGCATGTGCTGACTTTGTCAAGCGCAAGATGTTGTGTCGGCCGAGTAATTTAAAGGTGCCATGGGTAAGCGTGTATATGATTATACTATGTTAAAAAAATTGTACACGACAAAAGTTTACAGTACCACATGATTAGACACACAAAAAATAATGTTCAACGGCCCTGTAATCTGAACCTTTGGGGATCGTATGTATGAAACCTATAAATTAATCTTGCAATCCCTTCTCTTCTCCATTTTCTTGGAGCTTGAGAGGTTGCATTGCATCTGAGCATATCGTGGACGAACATCAATAAGAAAGGGCTGTTCTTCATCATCAAGCTTACTATACATAAACGGTGAGCCGACGCATGCATGGCTTGTCTGTAATTGTAAAAACCCGAAGATCGATCGTGCGAAGACGTACGCGCGCGTGAGATCAGACGTTGATCCCTTGCATCATGATCTTGAACTCGCCGAAGTCGACGCGGCCGTCGCTGTCGCGGTCGACGTTGCAGATCATCTCCCGGACGTTGGCCAGGCTGCTGGCCTCGGGCATGCCCAGCTTCTTGAGCACCTCCTGCAGCTCGGACGCCGAGATGAAGCCGTCGCCGTCGACGTCGAACACCTTGAAGGCCTCCCGCATCTCCTCCTCGTCCTGCCCGCCGGCGCCGCCCTCCTCGGCGTCGTCCGCGAGGGCGCCGAAGAGCGCGTCGCCGAGCGCGCGGTGGAGGCCCTCGAAGTCCTCGAAGCGGAGCCCGGAGGCGCCGGGCGGCACGTGCGCGCCGACGGTGGCGGCCAGGCTGGCGCGGTCCGCCTCCAGCCCGAGCGCGTCCAGCGCCTGCGCCAGCTCGTCCACCGTGATCTGGCCGTCGCCGTTGCGGTCGAACATGTCGAACACGCGCCGCAGCCGCACCGCGTTCAGGCTGCCGTTGCGCAGGCGGAACGACGGCGACGGCGAGCCCTTGGACAGGGCCTTGGCCGCGCCCTGGCTCTGCTGATGCTCGCCGGCCATTGCCTTGCTTATTTTCGGACGGTGTGGGGAGGAGGACCGCGCCGAGACTCCCGCAGCTTTATAGGACGGGGGATGGAAGGAGGAGCGGGGCCGCGTCGGGTCCCCGGCGTAGGCGGAGGGCCGGCTTGGCGTCCTTCCTTTTTCTCTGCCGGGAAATCCATCGCCTACCATACTATTTCCATGGAAACAAACCGGTCACGGTGGACGTGTTGGATCTGTCGCAGCGGAAGCAAAAACACGCTGGGAATCGATCGTTCGAGTTAGGTATGTTGCCCCTAACCTGAGGCGCCATCCCGCGTGGAGTAGGCAGCACACTTTCGCACCGGCCTCGGGCTGGCTTGCTCTCTTCGTCTGTGAACCTCTGGTTCCGTGGAACCTCGCATTCATACCTTGTGTCTGCCGGAAGAATATCATGTCGAAACCAACATTTGATGGATGGAAACAGATAAAAACCACGTGAAAACGATGTGTTGAAATTTAAGAAAAATCTCAAAAATATACGAGATGTTAAGGGGGTGATGTTCTGGTCACCCACTGTTTCCTCTGTCTGCCTCGCCGACTGCTTCATGTGTCTTCTGGTTCCATATCCCATGTTCCCTCTTTCTGATTTAAAAGCTCTATGTGTCAGCTAGATCGATGGTTCGACAAATATAATGCAAATCGAGTTGAATGTCATAAAGGTTACGACAACCTAACGAGTGCGAGTTTTAAGGATGGGAGTGGGTCAACCCACTCTGGCAGGGACCTGCTACTGCTACTCGCCGCCCCCTCTACTTTGTTCGGGGATATGGAGTCGGCCCAATGGTTTAATGGCCGCTGGCCTCATGTCCCTATTCCCCTTCATCTTCAAAAGGTATATAAATTTTCTCTCAAGTCAAGCAGTGTAATGTTTGGCAAAGTTTGTAGAAAAAATGTCAATAACTATGATACCAAATTACAAGCATTAAATTTATAGTAAGATAGTTTTTATTGTATCCATTTAGTGTTGTAGTTGATGGTGCATCGTTTGATGCGGAAAAAAAGCTATATACCCTTTTTTGGAAACATAGTAGGTACTTTAACAATAGACTTGCACACAATATAGAGTAGTAACACAATGCAATCTTTTTAAAATAGCAGCATTTAGCAATGATAATTGTTAGCATGTTTGATGTCTAGGGTTTATTTGTTCAAAGAAAAACAAGGCATGTATGCAACCTCATTTCTATTCTCTATCATGAAAACATTAGCATCACAAGTTCACATATTTCTACGGGATTGCTATTTTTCATCCGGATGAAAAGAATTCGCTTTCATCCGTTTTCTCGTCCGTTCGATCCTTCTGTTGAGACTCCTGCAATTCTTTCCTTCCTCAGCACGCAAGATCTATCTAGAAGATGCATAACAACGAGAGGGGAAGAGTGTGTCTACGTACCCTCTTAGACCGAAAGCGGAAACGTTTATCACGTGGTTGATGTAGTCGTACTCTTCGCGATTCGATCACGATCCAACCGATCTAGTGCTGAAAGGACGACACCTCCGAGTTTAGCACACGTGCGGCTCGATGACGTCTCCTCCTTCTTGATCCAACAAGCGGGAGAGAAGTAGATGGGGTCACAACCAATACGACAGCGTAGTGGTGGAGTGCCGACAGCGCTTCGCTAAGCGTCGCCGGGACGAGGCGGTGGAACTACGGAGTAACGGGAGAGAGAGGGGCGCCAAGGGCTTCGTGTGTGCTCTTGGGGCGCCCCTCCCCTCTATATATAGGTGGAGGGGCGTGGCAAACAGCCCCTCCAAGCCCTAGGGCGTAGCTAAGGGGGAGAGGACTTGGACTCCAAGTCCAATCCTATTCCTACTAGGACTCCTTCATTTTTGCCTTCCGTTGCCACATGGGCTTTTGAGGACTTGGTGCGCCTAGCCCAATAAGGCCAAGGGCACCGCCCCGCAGCCCATACTAGCCCTTGGGTCATTGTGAACCCACTTGTGGACTTTCGGACCCCTCTGGAATCCTCCGGAACCTTCTGGAAGCTTCCCGGTACAATACCGAAAAAACTGCACATTTTTTCGGAACCCAAAATATGACTTCCCATATATAAATCTTTACCTCTCGACCATTCCGAGACTCCTCGTGATGTTCGGGATCTCATCCAGGACTCCGAACAACATTTGGTTACCACTCATCAAATATCGCAATACTACTCTAGCATCAATGAACGTTAAGCGTGCGATCCTACGGCTTCGGGAATTATGTAGTCATGACCGAGACACCTCTCCGGTCAATAACCAATAGTGGGACCTGGATGCCCATATTGATTCCTACATATTCCACGAAGATCTTTATCGGTCGAACCGTTATGACAACATAAAATAATTCCTTTGTCCCTCGATATGTTACTTGCCTGAGATTCAATCGATGGTATCTTCATATCTAGTTCAATCTCGTTACCGGCAAGTCTCTTTACTCGTCCCATAATACATCATCCAGCAACTAACTCATTAGTCACTTTGCTTGCAAGGCTTCTTATGATGTGTATTACCGAGAGGGCCTAGAGATATATCTCCGATACTTTGGAGTGACAAATCCTAATCTCGATCTATGCCAACCCAACAAACACATTCGAAGATACTTGTAGAGCATCTTTATAATCACCTAGTTAAGTTGTGACGTTTGATAGCACACATGCATAATCTCATAGTCGAAGGAATATGTATTTGACATGTAGAAAGCAATATCAATAAAACTAAACGATCATAATGCTAAGCGAACGAATGGGTCTTGTCCATCACATCATTTTCCTAATGATGTGATCCTGTTTATCAAATGACAACACATGTGTATGGTTAGGAAACTTAACCATCTTTGATCAATGAGCTAGTCTAGTAGAGGCTTACTAGGGACACGATATTTTGTCTATGTATCCACACATGTATCAAGTTTTCGTTAATACAATTCTAGCATGAATAATAAACATTTATCATGATATAAGGAAATATAAAATAATAACTTTATTATTGCATGTAGGGCATATTTCCTTCAGTCTCCCACTTGCACTAGAGTCAATAATCTAGTTCACATCGCCATGTGATTTAACACCAATAGTTCACATCTTTATGTGATTAACACCTATAATTCACATCGCCATGTGACCAACACTCAAAGGGTTTATTAGAGTCAATAATCTAGTTCACATCGCTATGTGATTAACACCCAAAGAGTACTAAGGTGTGATCATGTTTTGCTTGTGAGAGAAGTTTAGTCAACGGGTCTGCCACATTCGGATCCATATGTATTTTGCAAGTTTCTATGTCTACAATGTTCTGCATGGAGCTACTCTAGCTAATTGCTCCCACGTTCAATACGCATCTAGATTGAGACATAGAGTCATCTAGATCAGTGTCAAAGCTTACATCGACATAACTCTTTACGATGAACTCTTTATCACCTCCATAACCGAGAAACATTTCCTTCGTCCTCTTAGGTAACTAAGGATAATTTTGACCGCTGTCCAGTGATCTTCTCCTGGATTACTATTGTACCCCCTTGCCAAAACTCATCGCAAGGCACATAACAGGTCTGGTACACAGCATGACATACTTTATAGAACCTATGGCTAAGGAGGGAATGACTTTCATTCTTTCTCCATCTTTTGTCGTGGTCGGGATTTGAGTCTTACTCAACTTCACACTTTACAATACAGGCTAGAACTCCTTCTTTGACTGATCCATTTTGAACTCCTTCGAAATCTTGTCAAGGTGTGTGCTTTGTGAAAGTCCTATTAAGCGTCTCGATCTATCTCTATAGATCTTGATGCCCAATACATAAATAGCTTTACTGAGGTCTTTTATTGAAAAATATTTATCCAAGCATCCTTTTATGCTATCCAGAAATTTTATATCATTTCCAATCAACAATATGGCATCCACATATAATATTAGAAATGCTATAGAGCTCCCACTCACTTTCTTGTAAATAAGGCTTCTCCGAAAGTCTGTATAAAACCATATGCTTTGATCACCTAATCAAAGCGTATTCCAACTCCGAGATGCTTGCACCAGTCCATAGGTGGATCACTAGAGCTTGCACACTTTGCTGACACCTTTAGGATCGACAAAACCTTCTGGTTACATCATATACAACTCTTCTTTAAGAAATCCATTAAGGAATGTAGTTTTGACGTCCATTTGCCAGATTTCATAATCATAAAATGTGGCAATTGCTAACATGATTCGGACGGACTTAAGCATCGCTACGAGTGAGAAGGTCTCATAGTAGTCAACTCCTTGAACTTGTCGAAAACCTTTTGCGATAAGTCGAGCTTTGTAGACAGTAACATTACCATCAGCGCCAGTCTTCTTCTTCAAGATCCATTTATTCTCTTTGGGTCGCCGATCATTGGGCAAATCCACCAAAGTCCACACTTTTTTCTCATACATGGATCCTATCTTAGATTTCATGGCCTCAAGCCATTTATCGGAATCTGGGCTCATCATAGCTTCTTCATAGTTCGTAGGTTCGCCATGGTCTAGTAACTTGACTTCTAGAACAGGATTACCATACCACTCTGATGTTGATCGTGTTCTGGTTGACCTACAAGGTTTGGTGGTAACTTGATCTAAAGCTTCACGAGCATCATCATTAGCTTCCTCTCTAGTTGGTGTAGGCATCATAGAAACAGATTTCTCGGATGAGCTACTTTCCAAATTGAGAGAAGGTACAATTACCTCATCAAGTTCTACTTTCATCCCACTCACTTCTTTCGAGAGGAAACCCTTCTCTAGAAAGGTTCCATTCTTAGCAACAAAGATCTTGCCTTTGGATCTGTGGTAGAAGGTGTACCCAATTGTTTCCTTAGGGTATCCTATGAAGACACACTTCTCTGATTTGGGGTCGAGCTTATCAGGCTGAAGCCTTTTGACATAAGTGTCGCAACCCCAAACTTTAAGAAATGACAACTTAGGTTCATTGCCAAACCACAATTCATACGGTGTCGTCTCAACGGATTTAGACGGTGCCCTGTTTAACGTGAATGCAACTTTCTCTAATGCATAATCCCAAAACGATAGTGGTAAATCGGTAAGAGACATCATAGAACGCAACATATCTAATAAAGCACGGTTACGATGTTAGGACACACCATTACGCTGTGGTGTTCCAGGTGGCGTGAGTTGTGAAACTATTCCACATTGTTTTAAATGAAGGCCAAACTCGTAACTCAAATATTCGCCTCCGCGGTCAGATCATAGAAACTTTTATTTTCTTGTTACGATGATTCTCCACTTCACTCTAAAATTCTTTAAACTTTTCAAATGTTTCAGGCTTGTGTTTCATTAAGTAGATATACCCATATCTGCTCAAATCATCTGTGAAGGTCAGAAAATAACGACACTCACCATGAGCCTCAACACTCATTGGACCGCATACATCAGTATGTATTATTTCCAATAAGTCATTGGCTCGCTCGATTGTTCCGGAGAATGGAGTTTTAGTCATATTGCCCATGAGGCATGGTTCACAAGTATCAAATGATTCATAATCAAGTGATTCCAAAAGCCCATCAGCATGGAGTTTCTTCATGCGCTTTACACCAATATGACCTAAACGGCAGTGCCACAAGTTTGTTGCACTATCATTATCAACTTTGCATCTTTTGGCATCAATATTATGAATATGTGTATCACTACGATCGAGATTCAATAAACCATTAACATTGGGTGTATGACCATAGAAGGTTTTATTCATGTAAACAGAATAACAATTATTCTCTGTCTTAAATGAATAACCGTATTGCAATAAACACGATCCTATCTTGTTCATGCTCAATGCAAACACCAAATAACATTTATTTAGATTCAATACTAATCCCGAAATTATAGGGAGTGTGCGATGATGATCATATCAATCTTGGAACCACTTCCAACACACATCATCACTTCACCCTCAACTAGTCTCCATTTATTCTGCAAGTCCTGTTTCGAGTTACTAATCTTAGCAACGGAACAGGCATCAAATACCCAAGGGCTACTACGAGGACTTGTAAGGTACACATCAATAACATGTATATCAAATATACCTTTGTTCACTTTGCCATCCTTCTTATCCGCCAAATATTTGGGGTAGTTCCGCTTACAGTGACCATTTCCTTTGCAGTAGAAGCACTCAGTTTCAGGCTTAGGTCCAGCTTTGGGCTTCTTCACGGGAGTGACAACTTGCTTGCCATTCTTCTTGAAGTTCCCTTTCTTTCCCTTGCCTTTTTTCTTGAAACTAGTGGTCTTGTTAACCATCGACACCGGATGCTCTTTCTTGATTTCTACCTTTGCCGATTTCAGCATCGTGAAAATTTTGGGAATCGTTTTCGTCATCCCTTGCATATTATAGTTCATCATGAAGTTCTAGTAGCTTGGTTGTAGTGACTAGAGAACTCTGTCAATCACTATCTTATCTAGAAGATTAACCCACTTGATTCAAGCGATTGTAGTACCCAAACATTCTGAGCACATGCTCACTAGCTGAGCTATTCTCCTCCATCTTGTAGGCAAAGTACTTGTCAGAGGTCTCATACTTCTCGACATGGGCATGAGTCTGAAATACCAATTTCGGCTCTTGGAACATCTCATATGCTCCGTGGCGTTCAAAACGTTTTTGAAGTCCCGGTTCTAAGCCGTAAAGCATGGTGCACTAAACTATTAAGTAGTCATCATATCGAGCTTGCCAACGTTCATAACGTGTGCATATGCTCTTGCAATAGGTCTGTCACCTAGCGGTGCATTAAGGACATAATTCTTCTGTGTAGCAATGAGGATAATCCTCATATCACGGACCCAGTCCGCATCATTGCTACTATCATCTTTCAACATAGTTTTCTCTAGGAACATATCAAAAAAACATAGGGAAGCTACAACGTGAGCTATTGATCTACAACATAACTTGCAAATGCTATCAGGACTAAGTTCATGATAAAGTAAGTTCAATTAATCAAATTACTTAAGAACTCCCACTTAGATAGACATCCCTCAAGTCATTTATGTTGGGGAACACGGTAATTTCAAAAAAAATCCTACATCATGCAAGATCTATCTATGTGATGCATAGAAACGAGAGGGGAGAGTGTGTCCACATACCCTCGTAGACCGAAAGTGGAAGCGTTTAGTTAACGCGGTTGATGTAGTCGAATGTCTTCACGATCCAACCGATACAAGCACCGAATGTACGGCACCTCCGCGTTCAGCACACGTCCAGCTTGATGACGTCCCTTGTACTCTTGATCTAGTTGAGGCCGAGGGAGAGTTTCGTCAGCATGAGGGCGTGGTGACGATGATGATGAAGTTACTGGCGCAGGGCTTCGCCTAAGCACTACGACGATATGACTGAGGTGTGTAACTGTGGAGGGGGGCACCGCACACGGCTAAACAATTGTCAACTTGTGTGTTCTGGGGTGCCCTCCTGCCCCCATATATAAAGGAACAAGGGGGAGGCCGGCCGGCCCCTGTAGAACGCGCCCCAAGTAGGATTCCTACTAGTAATCCTATTCCTAGTAGGTTTCCAACAAGGGGAAGAGAGGGGGAAGGAAGGAGAGGGAGAGAGGGAAGCCAAGGGGGGCGCGGCCCCCTTGTCCTATTCAGACTCAGGGGGAGGGGGCTGATACGTCTCCAACGTATCTATAATTTATGATTGCTCCATGCTACTTTATCTACTGTTTTAGGCAATATTGGGCTTTATTATCCACTTTTATATTATTTTTGGGACTAACCTATTAACCGGAGGCCCAGCCCAGATTTGCTGTTTTATGCCTATTTCAGTGTTTCGAGGAAAAGGAATATCAGACAGAGTCAAAACGGAACGAAATCAACTGGAGAAGTTAATTTTGGAAGGAAACCAATCAAATGGGCTTGGAGTGCACGTCAGGGGATCCCGGGCTGCCCACGAGGGTGGGGGGTGCGCCCCTCCCCCCTGGGCGCGCCCCCTACCTCGTGAGCCCCCTGGAGGTCCACCGACGTACCCCTTTCACCCATATAAACCTACGTACCCTAAAACTTCCAGAACAGAAGATAGATCGGGAGTTCCACCATCGCAAGCCTCTGTAGCCACCAAAAACCAATCGGGACCCTGTTCCGGCACCCTGCCGGAGGGGGATCCCATCATCGGAGGCCATCTTCATCATCCCGGTGCTATCCATGACGAGGAGGGAGTAGTTCACCCTCGGGGCTGAGGGTATGTACCAGTAGCTATGTGTTTGATCTCTCTCTCTCTCTCTCTATCTCTCTCTCTCTCTCTCGTGTTCTCTCTCGTGTTCCATCTATGGCACGATCTTGATGTATCCCGAGATTTGCTATTGTAGTTGGATCTTATGATGTTTCTCCCCCTCTACTCTCTTGTGATTAATTGAGTTTCCCCTTTTGAAGTTATCTTATTGGATTGAGTCTTTTATGAACACTTGATGTATGTCTTGCGTGGGATAACCGTGGTGACAATGGGTTATTCTATTGATCCACTTGATGTATGTTTTGGTGATCAACTTGCGGGTTTCGTGACACTTGGGAACCTATGCATAGGGGTTGGCACACGTTCTTGACTCTCCGATAGAAACTTTGGGGCACTCTTTGAAGTACTTTTATGTTGGTTGGATGAATCTGAGATTGTGTGATGCATATCGTATAATCATGCCCACAGATACTTGAGGTGATAACGGAGTATCTAGGTGACATTAGGGTTTTGGTTGATTTGTATCTTAAGGTGTTATTCTAGTACGAACTCTTTTATAGATCGATCCGAAAGAATAGCTTTGTGGTGGTTTCGTACCCGACCATAATCTCTATGTTTGTTCTCCGCTATTAGTGTCTTTGGAGTGACTCTTTGTTGCATGTTGAGGGATTGTCATATGTTCTATCTATGTTATTATTGTTGAGAGAACTTACACTAGTGAAAGTATGAACCCTAGGCCTGGTTCCCTATCATTGCAATACCGTTTACGCTCACTTTTACCGCTTGTTACATTGCTGTTTTTATTATTTCAGATTACAAAAACCTATATCTACTATCTATTTTGCACTTGTATCTTCATCTCTTCGCTGAACTAGTGCACCTATACAATTTACCATTGTATTGGGTGTGTTGGGGACACAAGAGACTTTTTGTTATTTGGTTGCAGGGTTGTTTGAGAGAGACCATCTTCATCCTCGCCTCCTACGGATTGATAAACCTTAGGTCATCCACTTGAGGAAATTTGCTACTGTCCTACAAACCTGTGCACTTGCAGGCCCAACAACGTCTACAAGAAGAAGGTTGTGTAGTAGACATCAAGCTCTTTTCTGGCGCCCGTTGCCGGGGAGGCTAGGTAAGTGAAGGTATATCTTTAGATCTTGCAATTGAATCTTTTTGTTTCTTGTTTTAGCACTAGTCTAGTTTATAAAAGAAAACTACAAAAAAATGGAGTTGAGTTTGTCTCATACGCTTCACCTTTTTAATATCTTTCATGAGTATGATTGAAAGGATAATTGTGCTCAAGTGCTAGAAGAAGAAATCTATAGAATGTTTGGAACTAAATATGTGAATGATGAGCATGATTGCAATGTTGTTAGTATGAATTCCTTGAATATCCATGATGCTAATGATATGCAAAGCCACAAGCTTGGGGAAGCTATGTTTGATGGAGACGATATTTTTTGTCCCCCAAGCTTTGATGAGCAAATTTACTATGATGAAAGCATGCCTCCTATCTATGATGATTATTGTGATGATACGTATGCTATAAAGAAAAAGTTTGCTTATGTGGAGAGTAGAAAATTTTCTATGCTTGTAGATCATGAAAAGAATGCTTTAGGTGCTGGTTATATTGTTGAATTCATTCATGATGCTACTGAAAATTATTATGAGGGAGGAAAATATGCTTGTAGGAATTGCAATAATGTCAAGTTTCCTCTCTATATGTTTAAATTCTTGAAGCTATGCTTGTTGTACCATCCTATGCTAGTTGATTATTGTTCCCATAAGTTGTTTGCTCACAAAATCCCTATGCATAGGAAGTGGGTTAGACTTAAAAGTGCTAGTCATATGCTTCATGATGCTCCCGTTATGTTTCAATTCTTATCTTTTATGTGAGCATCATTGTCATCATCATGCCTAGCTAGAAAGGCATTAAAGAAAAGCGGTCGTTGGGAGACAACTCAATATTTATCCTTACTGTTTTTGTGTGTACACATGATTATGCTACTGTAGTAATCATGTTTTATAGCTTTTGTTTCAATAAAGTGCCAAGTAGAACCTTTGGGAAGACTTGGGTGAAGTTTATGTGATCTTGCTGTGAAAAACAGAAACTTTAGCGCTCACGAGATTAGCTGCCATTTTTTTACTGGAGAGTGCTTTTAGGTTGATTATTTTTTCATATTATTAATAGACAAATTCCTCAGGTCCATAAATTCATTTCATAATTTTTGGGGTTCCAGAAGTATACGTTTTATATAGATTACTACAGACTGTTCTGTTTTTGACAGATTCTGTTTTCTATGTGTTGTTTGCTTATTTTGATGCATCTATGGCTAGTATTAAGTGATATGAACCATAGAGAAGTTAGAATACAGTAGATATTACACCAATATGAATTTATAATGAGTTCATTTCAGTACCTAAGTGGTGGTTTTATTTTCTTATACTAACGGAGCTTACGAGTTTTGTTTTGAGTTTTGTGTGGTCGAAGTTTTCAAGTTTTGCGTAAAGATTCGATGGACTATGGAATAAGGAGTGGCAAGAGCCTAAGCTTTGGGATTCCCAATTCACCCCAAGGTAATATTCAAGGACAACCAAGAGCCTAAGCTTGGGGATGCCCCGGAAGGCATCCCCTCTTTCGTCTTCGTTCATCGGTAACTTTACTTGGAGCTATATTTTTATTCACCACATGATATGTGTTTTGCTTGGAGCGTCATTTTATTTTGTTAGTTTTTGTTTGCTATTAGTTAGAATAATTTTTTGCATCTTTAGTTTCAATAAAAAAGTCAAGGATAGCCTTTGCCATGCTTATTTTGCTAGTTTGCATGTTGCTGTTTGAAAACAGAAAGTTTACCGCTGTTGCAAAAATTCCTTAGAAAAGTCAGAGAGTGGTATAATGTTGAATATTTTTGCATATTGAGGTCTGATAAATTTATTACAGTGGGAATTTTAGTTCATAATTTTTGGAGTCAGGGAAGTATTGATACTCTTGCATTCTTTACAGACTATACTGTTTTGGCAGATTGCTGTTATGGTTGCATTGTTTGCGTATGTTTGCTTGTTTAATGATTCTATTTGAGGATAGGAGTATTAAATATACATAGGCATTTATTATGCAATGTTGAATAATAATTTAAGTGATTTTCTACAGTATAATATGATAAGGTTTTGCATTGGTTTATACTAACCTATCTCACGAGTTCTTGTTGAGTTTGTTGTGAATGAAGCTTTTGATAAAAAGAGAAACCATGATATGAGAGGAATTAAGGAGACACAAAAGCTCAAGCTTGGGGATGCCCAAGGCACCCCAAGATAATATTTCAAGAAGTCTCAAGCATCTAAGCTTGGGGATGCCCCGGTAGGCATCCCACCTTTCTTCTTCAACAACTATCGGTTAGTATCGGTTGAGCCTAAGTTTTTGCTTCTTCACATGAGTTGTGCTATCCTTGCAATATAGTTTTCTTTAGCTTTGCTTTCTGTTTGAATAAAGTATCAAGATCTGAAATTCTTTAATAAGAGAGAGTCTTACATGAATTGGAATTTGTTAGAATACTCTATGTGCTTCACTTATATCTTTCGGAGTAGTTTGTCATTTGCTCATAGTGCTTCACTTAGATTTTTTGAGCACGGTGGTGGATTTGTTTTAAAGAAACTTGATCTCTCATGCTTCACTTAGATTATTTTGAGAGTCATTAATAGCATGGTAATTTGCTTAATGTTAATATACTTAGTGTTCAAGATATGTGAAACTTTCTTTTGAGTGAATTGAATACTAAGATAAATTTAATGCTTAATAATTGTTTTGAGATATGGAGGTAATAATATCAAAGTCATGCTAGTTGAGTAGTTGTGAATTTGAGAAATACTTGTGTTGAAGTTTGCAAGTCCCGTAGCATGCACGTATGGGTAAAGTTGTGTAACAAATTTGAAGCACGAAGTGTACCTGGCTTGTGCATCCTTATGAGTGGCGGTCGGGGACGAGCGATGGTCTTTTCCTACCAATCTATCCCCCTAGGAGCATTGTGCATAGTACTTGATTTTTGATGGCTTCTAAATTTTTGCAATAAGTATATGAGTTCTTTTGACTAATGTTGAGTCCATGGATTATCGCACTTTTACCTTTCCGCATTTGCTAGCCTCTTGATGCCGTGCATTGCCCTTTCTCACATTGAGAGTTGGTGCAAACTTCACGGTGCATCCAAACCCCGTGATATGATACGCTCTTTCACACATAAACCTCCTTATATCTTCCTCAAAACAGCCACCATACCTACCTATTATGGCATTTCCATAGCCATTCCGAGATATATTGCCATGCAACTTTCCACCGTGCCGTTCATCATGACATGCTTTACTTTTGTCATATTGCCATTGCATGATCTTGTAGTTGACATAGTATTTGTGGCAAAGCCACCATGCATTATTTTTCATACATGTCACTCTTGATTCATTGCACCATCCCAGTACACTGCCGGAGGCATTCATACAGAGTCATATCTTGTTCTAGTTTCGAGTTGTAATATCAAGTTGTTGTAATAAAAGTGTGATGATCATCATTATTAGAGCATTGCCCCAGTGAGGAAAAGGATGATGGAGACTATGATTCCCCCACAAGTCGGGATGAGACTCCGAATGAATAAAAAAAGAGAAAGGCCAAATAAAAAAAAGAGGCCCAAAAAAAATGAGAGAAAAGGAGAGAAGGGGCAATGTTACTATCCTTTTACCACACTTGTGCTTCAAAGTAGCACCTTGTTCTTCATGTAGTGAGTCTCATATATTTGTGCTTCAAAGTAGCACCATGTTTTTCATATAGTGAGTCTCATATATTGTCTTGTTCATACTAGTGGGAATTTTTCATTATAGAACTTGGCTTGTATATTCCTACGATGGGCTTCCTCAAATGCCCTAGGTCTTCGTGAGCAAGCAAGTTGGATGCACGCCCACTAGTTTTCTTTTGTTGAGCATTCATAGCTCTAGTGCATCCGTTGCATGGCAATCCCTACTCCTCATGTTGACATCAATTGATGGGCATCTCCATAGCCCGTTGATTAGCCTCGTCAACGTGAGACTTTCTCCTTTTTTGTCTTCTCCACACAATCCCCATCATCATATTCTATTCCACCCATAGTGCTATATCCATGGCTCACGCTCATGTATTGCGTGAAGGTTGAAAAAGTTTGAGATTATTTAAGTATGAAACAATTGCTTGGCTTGTCATCGGGGGTATACAAGTTGGGAACATCTTTGTGTGACGAAAATGAAGCATAGCCTAACTATATGATTTTGTAGGGATGAACTTTCTTTTGCCATGTTATTTCGAGAAGACATGATTGCTTTGATTAGTATGCTTGAAGTATTATTATTTTTGTGTCAATATGAACTTTTGTCTTGAATCTTTCGGATCTGAATATTCATATCACAGTTAAGAAGATTTACATTGAAATTATGCCAAAGTATCACTCCGCATCAAAAATTCTTTTTTATCATTTACCTACTCAAGGACGAGCAAGAATTAATCTTGGGGATGCTTGATACGTCTCCAACGTATCTATAATTTTTGAGTGCTCCATGCTACTTTATCTACTGTTTTAGGCAATATTGGGCTTTATTATCCACTTTTATATTATTTTTGGGACTAACCTATTAACCGGAGGCCCAGCCCAGATTTGCTGTTTTATGCCTATTTCAGTGTTTCGAGGAAAAGGAATATCAGACAGAGTCAAAATGGAGCGAAATCAACTGGAGAAGTCAATTTTGGAAGGAAACCAATCAGATGGGCTTAGAGTGCACGTCAGGGGATCCCCGGGCTGCCCACGAGGGTGGGGGGCACACCCCCCTGGGCGCGTCCCCTACCTCGTGAGCCCCCTGGAGGTCCACCGACGTACCCCTTTCACCCATATATACTTACGTACCCTAAAACTTCCAGAACAGAAGATAGATCGGGAGTTCTGCCGCCGCAAGCCTCTTTGTAGCCACCAAAAACCAATCGAGACCCTGTTCTGGCACCCTGCCGGAGGGGGATCCCATCACCGGAGGCCATCTTCATCATCCCGGCGCTATCCATGACGGGGAGGGAGTAGTTCACCCTCGGGGATGAGGGTATGTACCAGTAGCTATGTGTTTGATCTCTCTCTCTCTCTCTCTCTCTCTCTCTCTCTCTCGTGTTCTCTCTCGTGTTCCATCTATGACACGATCTTGATGTATCCCGAGATTTGCTATTGTAGTTGGATCTTATGATGTTTCTCCCCCTCTACTCTCTTGTGATTAATTGAGTTTCCCCTTTTGAAGTTATCTTATTGGATTGAGTCTTTTATGAACACTTGATGTATGTCTTGCGTGGGATAACCGTGGTGACAATAGGTTATTCTATTGATCCACTTGATGTATGTTTTGGTGATCAACTTGCGGGTTTCGTGACACTTGGGAACCTATGCATAGGGGTTGGCACACGTTCTTGACTCTCCGATAGAAACTTTGGGGCACTCTTTGAAGTACTTTTATGTTGGTTGGATGAATCTGAGATTGTGTGATGCATATCGTATAATCATGCCCACAGATACTTGAGGTGATAATGGAGTATCTAGGTGCCATTAGGGTTTTGGTTGATTTGTATCTTAAGGTGTTATTCTAGTACGAACTCTTTTATAGATCGATCCGAAAGAATAGCTTTGTGGTGGTTTTGTACCCGACCATAATCTCTATGTTTGTTCTCCACTATTAGTGTCTTTGGAGTGGCTCTTTGTTGCATGTTGAGGGATTGTCATATGTTCTATCTATGTTATTATTGTTGAGAGAACTTACACTAGTGAAAGTATGAACCCTAGGCCTGGTTCCCTATCATTGCAATACCGTTTACGCTCACTTTTACCGCTTGTTACCTTGCTGTTTTTATTATTTCAGATTACAAAAACCATATCTACTATCTATTTTGCACTTGTATCTTGATCTCTTCACTGAACTAGTGCACCTATACAATTTACCATTGTATTGGGTGTGTTGGGTACACAAGAGACTTTTTGTTATTTGGTTGTAGGGTTGTTTGAGAGAGACCATCTTCATCCTACACCTCCTACGGGTTGATAAACCTTAGGTCATCCACTTGAGGGAAATTTGCTACTGTCCTACAAACCTGTGCACTTGCAGGCCCAACAACGTCTACAAGAAGAAGGTTGTGTAGTAGACATCAGGGGCGCACGGCCTGCCCTGGCCGGCCCCTCCCTCTCTCCACTAGGGCCCATCGAGGCCCATTAGTTCCCCGAGGGGTTCCGGTAACCCTCGGGCACTCCGGTTTTATCCGAAACTTCTTCGGAACACTTCCGATGTCCGAATATAGTCGTCCAATATATCAATCTTTATGTATCGACCATTGCGAGACTCCTCATCATGTCCGTGATCACATCCGGGACTCCGAACAATCACATAAACTCATAATACCAATTGAGGGAGTCCTGGATAAGGGGGTCCTCAGACAGACGGACTATATACTTTGGACGGACTGTTGGACTATGAAGATACAAGATTGAAGACTTCGTCCCGTGTCCGGGTGGGACTCTCCTTTGCGTGGAAGGCAAGCTTGGCAATTCAGATATGTAGATCTCCTTCTTTGTAACCGACTCTGTGTAACCCTGGCCCCCTCCGGTGTCTATATAAACCGGAGGGTTTAGTCCGTAGGACAACATACAATCATAATCATAGGCTAGCTTCTAGGGTGTAGCCTCTATGATCTCGTGGTACATCAACTCTTGTAATACTCATATCATCAAGATCAATTAAGCAGGAAGTAGGGTATTACCTCCGTCGAGAGGGTCCAAACCTGGGTAAACATCGTGTCCCCCGCCTCCTGTTACCATTAGCCTTAGATGCACAGTTCGGGACCCCCTACCCGAGATCCGCCGGTTTTGACACCGACATTGGTGCTTTCATTGAGAGTTCCACTGTGTCGTCATGATAAGGCTTGATGGGTCCTTCAATCATCTTCAATGATGCAGTCCAGGGTGAGGTTTTCCCCCGGAACAGATCTTCGTATTCGACGGCTTCGTACTGCGGGCCAACTCGATTGGCCATCTGGAGCAGATCAATAGCTACGCCCCTGGCCATCAGGTCAGGTTTGGAAGCTTAAACTACACCGCCGACATCCGCGGAGACTTGATCTTCGACGGATTCGAGCCCATGACAGGTGCGCCGAACAGTCACGACGAGCATGACTTAGATCTGCCATCAGAAAGTGTTCGGGAGATCACACCTGCGGCTGCCCCGGCCCTCAATCCCGAGCAAATCGTGCCATCCGAGGACGGGTGGATGGACCCCGCCACGGAGGCCGCACACTCAGCAGCGATAGAGCCGAACACTGACCCCACCTCCTATGAGGCCGGTGTCATCGGACCCTCGGACTCGTCTCCGGCTACAGGCTCCGAACCATGTGCATCCGTGCCTATTGAATCTGATTGGGCACCGATCATGGAGTTCATCTCTGCGGATATCTTTCAGCACTCGCCCTTGGGCGACATACTAAATTCATTGAGGTCTCTCTCCTTGTCAGGAGGGTCTTGGTTGAATTATGTCCGGCTGGAGTGGGATGCAGACGATGAAGAAATTCGTTCCCCACCCACCACCCACATAATAGCCACTGTCGATGACTTAACTGACGTGCTTGACTTCGACTGCGAAGACATCAATGCTATGGACGACGATGCAGGAGAAGAACAGGAACCACCACCCTCAGGGCGCTGGACAACCACCTCATCATATGATATATACATGGTGGATACCCCAAAAGAAAGCAATGGTGATGAGGCAACGGAGGATAATCCCCTTGAGAAGCAATCTAAGCACATGCGTCATAGGTGCCGCTCTAAGTCCCGCCATAGCAAAAATAGCGATACCGGCACAAGAGATGATAGCAATCCGGATGGTGCCGAAGACGAAAACAATCCTGCCCAGCCAGGCTTCGAGCAGGCCAAGCAAGAAGATGGGCAAGCTAGCCCTAATGAACAGGCAACAGATGGAGAATCAGAGGATGACAATTACATGCCCCTCTCCGAAGACGAAGTGAGCCTTGGCGACGAAGAAGTCATCATGTCTGAGGATCCCGTCGAGCAGGAGCGCTTCAAGCGCTGGCTTATAGCCACTGCAAAAAGCCTGAAGAAGAAGCAGCATCAACTTCAGCTGATCAAGACCTGCTAACCGATAGATGGACCGAGGTCCTGGCAGCCGAGGAATACGGACTCGAGCGCCCAGCCAAAAGTTACCCAAAGCGCAAGTTGCTACCTCAACTCGAGGAGGAGGCATTAAAGCCCAC
The DNA here is from genome assembly GCA_021437245.1 of Aegilops speltoides. NCBI lineage: Eukaryota > Viridiplantae > Streptophyta > Magnoliopsida > Poales > Poaceae > Aegilops > Aegilops speltoides. The sequence continues at coordinate 56,087,723 of CM038142.1, forward strand.
ACTACCAGCACACGATGCGGCTGACCGTCCACCTCGTAGCCGGGACAAAGCGGCATATCAGCCCGGACTTCAGCCCGCACCCCGTCGCCAATCAAACAATAACACTAAGGCACGGGGCTACATGAAGGACCTGCGCGACGTATTGGAAAACAAAGCAGGACAGTCAAGATCGAACTACGGATCACGGGAGCGCGCCACAACGCGTGATGATGACCGTCACGCCGGATACACTAAACACAAATCCGGCCGGGCCGAATACAACAGACCAGACTCATTTGAACTGCATCGCGATGTAGCCCAGCATAGAGGTGCCGCACACCCCCTATGCTTCACTGATGAAGTAATGGATCATGAATTCCCAGAAGGGTTTAAACCCATGAACATTGAATCATATGACGACACAAAGGACCCTGCGGTGTGGATTGAAGACTTTCTTCTCCACATTCACATGGCCCGCGGCGATGATCTACATGCCATCAAGTACCTCCCACTTAAGCTCAAAGGACCGGCTCGGCATTGGCTGAATAGCCTGCCAGCAAACTCCATTGGCAGTTGGGAGAACCTGGAAGACGCATTCCTTGACAACTTCCAGGGCACTTACGTGCGACCACCGGAAGCTGATGACTTAAGTCACATAACCCAACAACCCGGAGAGTCAGCCAGGAAATTCTGGACTCGGTTCCTAACTAAAAAGAACCAAATTGTCGACTGTCCGGATGCCGAAGCCTTAGCGGCCTTTAAGCATAACATCCGTGACGAATGGCTCGCCCGACACCTCGGCCAAGAGAAGCCGAAGTCCATGGCAGCCCTCACGACACTCATGACCCGCTTTTGCACCGGCGAGGATAGCTGGCTGGCTCGTAGCAACATCACACCAAAAAACCCTGACAATTCAGATGCCAGAGATAGCAACAGCAAGCCACGACGCAATAGACACAAGTGTCGCAACAATGGAGACAACGCCGAGGACACGACAGTCAACGCCGGATTCAGTGGCTCTAAGTCCAGTCAGCGGAAAAAGCCCTTCAAAAGAAGCAATCCGGGTCCATCCAATTTGGACCACATACTCGATCACTCGTGTCAAATTCACGGCACCCCTGATAAACTAGCCAACCACACCAACAGAGAATGCTTGGTGTTCAAACAGGCCGGCAAGTTGAATGCCGAAAACAAGGAAAAGGGGCTGCATAGCGATGACGACGAGGAGCCCCGGCCGCCAAACACAGGAGGACAAAAGAGATTTCCTCCCCAGGTGAAAACGGTGAATATGATATATGCAACCCATATTCCCAAACGGGAGCGGAAGCGTGCACTAAGGGACGTCTATGCGATGGAGCCATTCGCCCCAAGTTCAACCCATGGTCTTCTTGTTTGATCACTTTCGATCATAGAGACCACCCTACCAGTATCCATCATGGCGGTTCTGCCGCATTGGTGCTTGACCCCATCATTGACGGATTCCATCTCACACGAGTCCTTATGGACGGCGGCAACAGCCTGAACCTGCTCTATCAAGATACAATGCGCAAAATGGGCATCGACCCCTCAAGGATCAAGCCCACAAAAACCACGTTTAAAGGTGTCATACCAGGCGTAGAGGCCTGTTGCACGGTCTCAATCACACTGGAAGTAGTCTTCGGATCTCTGGAAAACTTCCGAAGCGAGGAGTTAATCTTCAATATCGTCCCCTTCCGCAGTGGCTATCATGCACTGCTCGGACGAACCGCATTTGCTAGATTCAATGCGGTAGCGCATTATGCATACCTCAAGCTCAAAATGCCAGGACCTCGCGGGGTTATAACAGTTAATGGAAACACAGAACGCTCGCTCCGTACGGAGGAGCACACGGTGGCCCTCGCAGTAGAAGTACAAAGCAGCCTTCTTAGGCAGACCGCCAATTCGGCGATAAAACCCCCGGACACCGTCAAGCGAGTTCGGAGTACCCTGCAACAAGATCGTCCGGCATGTCCAGAGCTTGACTAGCAATTCGGCCTCCGTCCTAGCCCCAGTCAAGCGGCGAAATTTGTGCTGCGCGTACATAATTACGCACTCAAAATACCATGGGCATAGGCGGAGGCACGACTATGACACGGTCCACAATGCGGTTCGACCACCATAGGATCCGTGTATCTTTACACCTTTTTCTTTCAGGTCCCTATCTTCGGGAGGCTCTTCCGATAGCCCGACTATCGGACCCATAGCGGGACGGACACACCAAGGAGACAAGAAGCTTTGGCATACAAGGGAATACTCAGGTGGTCACTGGTAACGATTGTTATATCTATTTTACATACTCGCACGCAGCTCGCTCTTGGTCAGGACGTGTCAAATAGTCCTATTCCGCTTATCGCACTACTTGTACACATACGCCTTGGCGTATTATTCAAATAACAATGGAAAATAATGTATACCGTCAGCTTACCATTACATTTCTCTATGCTTTTCCTTTACCGTTTATTTATTACAAATTGCACCCGTACATTTTGGTACGTTTAGTTCGCCAGGGGCTTCAGTGTACCCCATAACATGGCAAGAAAAGTCCGAACACTTTCGACAGTGCGGCACCCCGAACTTATAGCATTATATGCATCAGCTCCGAATCATGTCTTGGGTCAATAGTTGGGTTTGCCCGGCTCCTATGTTTTGGTACCTTACGTTCCGCTATATCGGCTAAGGTAGCACAGGGAGAACTACTGTGATTGTGTCCCGGTTCTTCCGGACAAACGCCTCAGTAGAGAAAGCCAAAAACTGACTGTCATGATGCGGCGAGAGTTGGTAGCTGTTCGAGAGGTTTCAAATCCTTAAAGATTTTTTCCGCTTCAGGCGAAGAGTCGGCCTTGTCCGATTTAGGCGTGCATAGCGCCCCAAGTTTGGCCTTCCGAATACTAGGGGCTTCGCCAAAATTTAAAATTATAGACTTCTATGGTTAAGTGAGAGTGATAAAGCTGTATAGTCCGATTGCCTTGTTCGTTGCGCGAAACACGTCCTTAAAGGACCAAAAATTTGGATAAAGAGTGTTTAGATTTATCCCGAACACCCCAGTACTAGTTACATGGGGGCAGAAGCCGACGACTGGCCAACTCTCAAATTTTATAAACGGCTGCACAGAAGGTAATATTTTAAATCAACAAGCCTTATATAGTGCACATGAACTCGTTTTCATATTACAGGATCATATGAGTACATTTATTCAAACATTACATCCTTAGCACATTCATCCGCCACAAGGCGGGCACCCTTCAGGACACCTTCATAATTCTTTTCGGGGTGGCGATGCTCCTTGCCCTCCAGCGGCCCCTCTGTCACTAGCTTCTCGGCATCCATCTTCGCCCAGTGCACTTACGCACGGGCGAAGGCTCTGTGCGCACCTTCAATGCAGACTGGCCGCTTAATGGCTTCAAGCTGCGGACAGGCATGCACAAGCCGCTTTACCAGGCCAAAGTAGCTGCTGGGCAGGGGCTCACCAGGCCACATCCGGACTATGAGATCCTTCATGGCCAGTTCTGCTGCCTTGTGAAGTTCGATCAGTTGATTCAGCTAGTCGCTCAAAGGTATCGGGTGTTCGACCCCAATATACTGGGACCAGAACAACTTCTCTGTTGAGCTCCCTTCCTCAGCTCAGTAGAACTCTGCGGCATCAGAGATGCTATGTGGCAGATTTGCGAATGCTCCTGGAGAGCTCCGAATTCGCGTAAGTAAAAGGAAAGTCTCCTTCACATGCTTGCTTTGCATAATGAATGCCTTACCCGCCGCTATCTTCTTGGCCGCCTCAATCTCCTAAAGGGCCTTCTGGGCTTCGGCCTTGGCGTCTTGCGCGCTCTGGAGTGCCTTCGCAAGTTCGGAATCTTGCGTCTTGGAGTCACGCTCCGAGGACTTGAATTTTTTGACGAAGTCCTGGAGCTCTTGCTGGACCTCATTAACCTGAGACTCCTGTTTCGCGCGCTTGGTGTGCTCCTTTGCCGCCTTGTCTTCGGCCTCGGACAACGCCTTCTTAAGGGCCGCCACTTCAGTCGCCCCTATTAAAATTCATGATGCTTCTATTAGCATCAACGATTTTTTACTTTATATGACACACGGACGGGGTATCACTTACCTTTGTTCTCCTCGAGCTGCCTCTTCACAAGGCCAAGCTCTTCCTTAGCCCGCCCCAGGTTCTACTTCAGTTCGGAGACCTCTGCAGTGAGGGCGGCGGCGGCCAGCAGCGATGCCTGTTTATTCACATAGACATAATATGATTAGACTCCCGCGGGTGTTATTTGATCCTCTGTTCGGCCTTTCTTACCGAACACCAAACAGAGCATCAGGGGCTACTGTCTGCACTGTGATATTTTCTCATAATTTAGTTACTTACCTCAAAGCCTGTTAGGAGGCTAGCGCAGGCTTCGGTCAATCCGCTTTTGGCGGACTGAACCTTCGCAATCACCGTACTCATAAGAGTACGGTGTTCTTCATCAATGGAAGCGCCATGAAGCGCTTCCAGCAAGTTGTTCGATGCCTCTGGATGGACAGAGGTCATCGTCACAGGTAGCTCGCCCCCCTTAGCGAGGGGCTGCCTGCCTGAGTCCGGAACCACTGGAGGTTCCAGTGCAGTATCCGGCTAGGTGCCAAACTTGTTGCGGCCCCCCTCATCAGAATCCATGGGGGTCTTCCCCTCCATGTGCCCGGCGTCAGGGATTTCGCCTTGGGGCGCCTCCAGAACTGTCTCCCCCTAGCCCGGTAACCTCTGGGACAACACCTCGGTGTTGTTCGCAGGCCGGGGGGTGGTGGCCATCGAGAGCGAGTCGCTGTTCATCGCCGACGCGCTCAAAGACCCATCCGAGTAGGATAAGTCGATACGGGCTTTGGACGGACTGCACGATCATGTTCAACATGATAAGAAGCAATAAAGCAAAACATGCCGGAAGTATCATAGTATCTGGATACTTACGACTTCGCCAGGGGCTTGGCCCTGGGCAACCACTCCTCGTCGCTGTAGGCGGCTGTTGTGGAGTGGTCCGGAGGGAGGGTCCTTCCCTTCTTGGACCCTTCGGCCTCCCCAGATGGGGCGACCTTCCTTTTCTTCTCCCCCTCGGTTTGTGTGGGGAGGGTTTCCCTCTTCCTCCTCCTCATGTTCATTGGAGGAGTGCAGCTCGGTGTCTTCAGACGATGAGTCCGACACCACCTTGCGCCGGAGACCTTTCCTGGTCCCCGTGGCCTTCTTCTTGGCCTTCTTCTCCGGCACCTCGTAGGGTGCCAGAAACAGCATCTCCATTAAGAGAGCTGTTGTTGGATCTTCAGGTAGTGGAGCTGGACAATCGATCTGCTCCGATGTCGCTACCCAGTCCTGTTAAATCAACATGGAGGTTTAGATTCCTCCCACGAACATACTGGGAAAAGCGCATCTTGTGAAATACAGATAGCTTACCGGATTGGCGCGGCGCTTTGCGCTGAGTCCGCGATCCTCTGTAAGGGGAGGAGGCACCTCGGCAGCCTTGAACAACACCTTCCAGACGTCTTTGTGCGTCGTGTCAAAGAGATCTCACAACTTCTGGTGTTCGGCCGGGTCGAACTCCCACATATTGAATGCCCGTTGTCGGTGTCAAAACCGGCGGATCTCGGGTAGGGGGTTCCGAACTGTGCGTCTAGGCGAATGGTAATAGGAGACAAGGGACACAATGTTTTTACCCAGGTTCAGGCCCTCTCGATGGAGGTAAAACCCTACTCTTGCTTGATTAATATTGATGATATGGTTAGTACAAGAGTAGATCTACCACGAGATCAAAGAGGCTAAACCCTAGAAGCTAGCCTATGGTATGATTGTTGTTCGTTCTACGGACTAAAACCCTCCGGTTTATATAGGCACCGAAGAGGGTTAGGGTTACACAGAGTCGGTTACAATGGTAGGAGATCTACATATTCGTATCGCCAAGCTTGCCTTCCACGCCAAGGAAAGTCCCATCCGGACACGGGACGAAGTCTTCAATCTTGTATCTTCATAGTCCAGGAGTCCGACCAAAGGCTATAGTTCGGCCATCTGGACACCCCCTAATCCGGGACTCCCTCAGTAGCCCCTGAACCAGGCTTCAATGACGACGAGTCCAGCGCACATATTGTCTTCGGCATTGCAAGGCGGGTTCCTCCTCCGAATACTTCATAGAAGATTTTGAACACAAGGATAGTGTCCGGCTCTGCAAAATAAGTTGCACATACCACCGTAGAGAGAATAATATTTACACAAATTCAATCTGCTGACGTATTCCGCGACATGACATCACACCACGGCCAAGCCTTTATTCGAATCGTTTTTACTGTCCCACCTTAGCGCGTTTAGCGAGGCAGTTTCCTTGGCACGTCTTGTCAAAGCAGAAATCGTGTCCCCTTATTTCGGGATTCTCATCAATACGGGCGTGGGTAACCCAACCGCGCCCGTTGGCATGTCTCCTTTATCGAAGGCGAGTCCTGAACGGTCACGGGGAAGGCTCTTGGTATTCAACCTCTTTATAAAGAGACCAAGGCTCCACTCCTTTCTTTCAATCTCAATCAAATCCGCCCCTCGCCTCGAGTTCCAACACCCAAAGCTCCAGATTCAGGTGCTTCGGACCTTCGATGATGTCCGGCTCGACCTACAAGGCCGTTTGGATGCCTTCCTCAGTTACGGAAGAAGATGTGCTAAAGCTAAGAGATGCCAGGTATCTAACCGGCGAAATTTCGCATAGGCTGCCTGCCCAAGGGCAGGTTATTCCTACTCCCAAACCTGGTGAAAGCGGGGTGTTCGCGTCTCACTTCCTTCGGGGGCTAGGCTTCCCGACGGACCCCTTCCTGAGGGGGCTCATGTTTTATTATGGGTTGGAATTTCATGACTTGGATCCGAGTCCATCCTCCACATCTCATCGTTCATTGTCAGATCTGAAGCCTTCCTCCGCATTACCCTCACTTGAGATTGTGGCTCAAGACCTTCAAAGTGGAGCGAAGATGATCAAGGGCAGCAGGCAGAGTCTTGGAGGGGCTGTTATAAGCAAGAATCTTGATGCTCCGTGGCCGAGGGCTCTTTTCAAGAGGAACTCGGCCTATGGCAACAAGAGTGGTTTTATATCACAGCTCGGGGGCACCAAATGGGTGGTGCCACCTGCTTTCGCTCGGGTCCTCCACATGGTGGCGTCATGGGCCAGTAAAGGACTTGACTGGGGGCCGTCCAAGGACGCGCCCTTATTGCAGGGCCGCATTCAAGACCTCCTAGAGAGAGAGATCACTCTGGTCATAGTAGCGTAGGTCATGCTGATTCGTCGCACCCTGCCCTGCAAACGTTGCCCCCTCCGCCTGTGGGAATTTAACCCGGAGGGACCACGAGCTCTCCAACATTTTATGGGCGCGACGCCCGTGGAGATGTACAAGCTTTTCTTCGGATCACAAGCGATGTGTCCGGACTTGACCGAGGACGCAGGTCTGAGCTGCAATCGCCCGGATACTCAAGTAAGTAGCCTTGTACCCGGACATGCTATCCCATATTTATCATGAATTTGCCCTCAAAAGAGCTGTCCCTAGAACAGGAGTGGATAGCGAAAGCAAAGTTAATGTCCGCCCCCCCTCCCTGAGACCACGCCGGACCCCGTGTTAACCAGGATGCTGGAGGTTGCGCCTTCGGAAGAAGGTGAAGGGGGGAACAAGGAAGCTACCGCCTTTGCGAAGGAGGCTGTCAGGAAAGGAGGGATCGAGAATCCCTCCATCCAAGGGAAGAAGAGGACCGCCTCTGAAGACCCGGAGACCATGGTCTCAAAGCGGGGGAAGAAATCTTCGTCAGAGGGTCCTGCACCGAGGGATGCCTCGGCCGCATTGTGCCCCCAAGGGGATCAGCCCTCCACCGAGCCGTGAGTAAAAAGGGGAGTCTTTTAAAGTAAAGGATATCCCTGCCCTATTTCTGATGAAGATAACCAAAATTTTACCTTGTAGTTCGGATCTCAGCCCTTCTCAGCAAAGTTCCTCTTCAGGGGATCTTCGTCCGGAGATGATGGAGAGCGAAACGCCTCCCCCTGCCGTACCGTCTTGCGAGGCGGGCGACCCTGAGGTGTCGTCGCGGAGGGTTTCTCCGAGTTCGGCGGGGCCGGAAGGCAGTCATATGCCCCCCAAAGCCCTCCGTGTCCAGCCTTCGAAAAAGGCCGTCGGACAAGTCCGGCACCACCTGGTGTATGGTCAGAGGAGCTGAAGGATTTGCTCGGGGAGCGTCTATCTCAGAAGATCACCGTACGTTAATGGGTACGATGATTGAAAGGATTTCATCCGCTGAGAGCGGTTTGCACGAAGCCGTCAGAAGTTTACTGACAGGTTTTGAGGTAAGCAAAGTGATGTACCTTCTAATAGTTCCGCATATAAAATGCGCCCTGTGTAGATAGTAGCCCCTGAGGCTCGGTGTGTTGTCAAAAATGACAGCGCGCCGAGGATCATAATCCCAGGTATAATATGTCGCCCTTCCTATGTAGGTGGCGAAGTGTCCGTGGCTAGCGGATGATGAATTTGTTAACTAAAGCGGCAACTTGACGTGGCGGATGCCGACATCGCGCTTGTCAATAAGCGGCTTGACGAGTCACAAGGTATGCGATTTCTCCGCGGACACCTGGTAAGGGAGCTTGATGCTCGTGCCTTACAATATGTATGCTTGATGCAGATGGTGCCGCTGCCATGGAGAACCTTCGGGCGGAGCTCGCCCGAGCCAAGGAGAAAGCCAGAAAAAGTGATGCGGCTGCCTTAAAGGCGGTCGAAGAGCTAAAAGCCGAACAGGCTGCTCACTGCCGAAGCAAGAAGGAAATGGCCAAGATGGCCGTGAAGTTGAAGAATGCTGCCGACCGCTGCAAGCTTCTTGAAAAGGAAGATCGAGCGGTGCAAGAGAACCTAAAGAAGGCCACTACCGAGGCCAAGGATGCTCGCTCTATGATGAGAGCTATGAAGGAGGAGCTACGTCAGGCCGGAGATATTGCGGCTGGAAAGCCCTTTCTGCTGCGGAGGAAGTTCGTGGATCCTAAATATGCTCAGTTGGACCGGCTGTGGAGTGCGGAGGATGCTTATCTGGACTTGGCGGCAAGTGTCGCGGACGCGGCCGAACACTTCCGAGATCAAAAGGATCACGAAATGGAAAATGTTTTTTGGTCGGAGTTCCATAATCCAGAGCGCCCTCTTCCATTAACCGATCGCTTGGCCGAATGGGCGGAGCTGAATAGGTTATTCGGACTTGCCATGAAGGATGTCGTGAGTCTTTTGTGGCCGAAAAGGCCCGAGACGAAGAGTTATTTTGGCTTGGTGCAGCAGTTCCTTGGTGCGGTGCCGCATATCAATGCAATGAGGAGGTCAGCATGAATAGAGGGTGCGCGGATGGCTCTTGCCGGTGTCAAGACATACTGGGCGGAGATGAAGGCCACCGATGTTGCATCCCAAGATTTGGACGGAAGCCGAGTACCTGTCGAGCAATATTTTCAGGAAGTTCTGCAGGGCGATCGTTTAATAGAGACGCAGTGCTCGAAGGATATTATGTTCGAATAACATGTACTATTGCGAAACAATGTTTCGATGAAATACAAAAGCTTTTTATACTTGTGCCTTCAAGAATTAAAATGCCTCCTGTGCGGCCGTTAATGTATATGTCTATATAACCTAAAAGATGGCAGTCTTCGGCTTCAGCCCCCACGCATATAATGCGGGGGTGTTTGCAAAAGGCGCATTTTCACACTTGATCCAACGTCTTGGTCCTATAAAGGAGGTGGTAGCGCAGCAAACTAGGCAACCGGACTATAATGCTTTATCACTTTCACTTAGCCATAGGAGTTTGACAGTGGGGCTACCATATAGCACCTAGGGGCACCGCGCTCACCCGAATTTGGGGCGCGTATGTGCCTGATCGGGAAACGGCCCTTCGTCAATGCGGAGGAATCCTAAAGATTCTGGCGGGTCATCGAGTGGTTGACCAGTCTCACGCTATATCATGACAGTCAGTTTTCAGCTTTCTCTACTGAGGTGCTCGCCTGGCTGAACCGGGGCACAATCGCAGTAGTTCTCCTAGTGCCGCCTTAGCCGATAGAGCGGAACATAAGGCAGCAAAACACAGGAGCCGGGCAAACCCAACATTTGACCAAAGACATGATTCAGAGCTGATGCATATGAGGCCTAACTTGAGACGCCGAACACTCCCTAAGGTATTCGATCTTTATGAAAACGGGCAGAACAATGCCCTAAGCCCCTAGTGTCCAGGTACGCGCAAAAATTTCTAACGCGGCCGATGCCAAAATGCCAGCCTCCTCCTCGGTTATAGCAAGAAACCGGGGGATGTGTATCAACAAGAGACAATAAAAAAGGTTTACGCAGGGTCTTAATCTGAAAAGAATCCTTGCAACGGGTCCCTACTGCACGTCTGCGCCTATGTCTTCGTTGTGCCGTATCCTGGAAGGGTGTAGCACGGTGTTCATCTGTAAAAGAGAGGAACTTACTTGAAAAAGATCGTGCAAAAATGTACATTATACTAAATAAACAAAGTACAATTCCAAAAATGAATAAAATTGAGCTTTATTGTCTCTTGTTGTACATGCGCGGAGCCCCTTGTACATGGGTATGCGGCTAGTAAGCCCTTGTGTGTTTACGCCGGACTCGTCTAGCCGTGTCCGGGGTCTGAACGACCTGTTTAGGTGCTTTGATTGGTGAAGCCAGTTTAGTGTGTGGCTGTCAAGGCAGTCACTCGATCTTCCGCGCTCGAGGAACACTCGGTATTTCCCTTTAAGGAGATGATGCCTCGCAGACCGGGCATTTTAAGTGTAAGGGATGCATAATGCGGTATTGCGTTAAAGCGGTAAGCTTCAGCGTCGATAGTGCTTGGTAGCTACTTGTGAATGGGGCGAGGTGGAAGGTTAACTTTTCGCGGCGGAAGTTATCGGGTGAGCCGATCACAACTTCTAGCGATGAGAGCCCGTACAATGGGCATATGGGCTGGCATTACCCTTGAAAGGAAGTGTTGCTATGGCGAATTTTGGTTGGGTCTATCCCCATTTTGCGGATTGTGTCCGATATAGCAGGTTTAGATCATTTGCCACTGTCCATTAGGACTTGTGTAAATTGGAGTCCGTCAATTATCGGATCTAATATCAAGGCAGTCCATCCGCATTCGGATACTTCGGAGTAATCCTCGATGATCGAAGGTGATTGGTTTTAACAACCAGTGGCGGGACTCCTCTGGGATAGGCCGTATGGCGCGTATCTCTATGGGCGCCATTCTGTTTTTCCCTTTTGTCACGTGAAGTGAGTTTACTGTTTTGACTTCTTATGGGAAATTCTTTTGTTTTCCGATGCTCTGCTTGTGGGGTTCGTCATCGTCCTCGCTTGGTGTGTCGAGCCCCTTGTGTTCGGCGTTGAGTTTGCCGGACTGCTTGAAGACCCAACAATCTCTATGGGTATGATTTGCAGGCTTCCCAGGAGTACTGTGGATTTGGCATACCTTGTCCAAGATTTTGTTTAAGTTAGATAGCTTGTCCCTGTTATCCTTAAGGGGCAGTTTTTTACGATTCTGCCATGAGCTTTTGAATCCGGCGTTGACTGCCGTGCTCTTTGGGCTGTTTCCCTTTGTCCGACACTGGTCCTTGCTGCGTCGCGGTTTCCCGTTTCCATCCCTGATTTCGGATGTACTTGGGTCGCTGGTACTGCATCTTGCCAGCCAGCTATCCTCTCCCGCGCAAAAGCGGGTCATGAGGCTTGTTAATGCGGCCATTGTTCTTGGCTTTTCTTGGCCGAGGTGTCCTGCGAGCCATTCGTCTCGGACGTTGTGTTTGAAAGCTGCTAAGGCTTCGACGTCCGGACAGTCGACTATTTGGTTCTTTTTAGTAAGGAATCTGTTCCAGAATTTTCGGGCTGACTCTCCAAGTTGTTGAGTTATGTGACTTAAATCGCGCATCCGGAGGTCGGACATAGGTCCCTTGAAAATTTGCCTGAAAAGCATCCTCGAGCTCTTCCCAACTTCCAATGGTGTTTTCGGGGAGGCTTTTGAGCCAATGTCGGCCTGGCCCTTTGAGCTTGAGGGGTAAGTATTTTATGGCGTGGAGGTCATCTCCTCTAGCCATGTGTATGTGGAGGATGTAATCCTCAATCCGCACTCGAGGTCATTGTTCCGTCGTATGCCTCTATGTTTACGGGCTTGAATCCCGCTGGAAATTCATAATCCAGAACCTCATCGGTGAAACATAGGGGGTGTGCGGCGCCCCTATATTTAGGTGCACCGTAATATTCGGATACTTGATGTGTTGCATTGCTTACTAGAGCTTGCTTTCTTGGCCCGTTGATAGATCTAACTGGGCCATCTTTTTGATCTTGGATCCGTGTGCGGATCGCGTGCGGCTTTGTGTGCGGTGCCATTTGCGCTCTATGTTTGCCATGGGTCGTCTATCCGACCGGGTGGTCTCCTTGTTTTTGATTGCGGGGCTCTCGGCCTCCTCATCAAATTCGGGCAGTAGTTTTCGCCGGGTAGCTCTTTGTTCGCGACTATCGCCAGATCTCGTCTGCGGTGTTGAGTACTTTGCTCCATCAGATTACGGCGCATCTTCCGCTGTTTTGAGCTTCCGCTACGCTTTTTCGAGCTACGCCAGCGATGGCGGCGAGCCTTTGTGGAGGTTCTTCTACTCCAGCAACTTGTCCAGCGTGAGATTGTCCGGACTGTTATCATCACCGGGAACGGATTGTTTATCCAGGTTGTCGTGTTCGGACGGTTGCTCGATAGCATGTTTGTCGTCCATCGGTTCGCCCTGCTCTATGGCTGGGTCTGTATGGCTGCTGTCTTTGTCGAGGTGGGATTTTGAGCGGCGCTTACGTCGCCGTTTTGGCTGCTTTTCGAGGGAATGATTCCTCGTGGCGTCCCGCTGTTCCTTGTCATCGCTTCCTTTAGGTGTGTCCACCATGTATACATTGTGAGATGAGGTGGTTGTCCAGTGCCTTATAGGTGCTGGTTCATGTTTATCTCCTACATCGTCATCCATACCGTCGATGTCTTCGGAGTCGAAGTCGAGCACGTCGTTTAAACTTTCGACAGTGGCTACGAAGTGGGTGGTGGGTGGGCTTTGAATTTCTTCATCGTCCGCATCCCAACCTTGCTGACCATAATTCGGCCAGGGCTCTCCTGATAAAGAGAGAGACTTTAGTGAATTCAGGATGTCGCTGAGGGAGTCCTGGACTAGGGGGTGTCCGGACAGCCGAACTATCATTATCCGCCGGTCTCCAAGACTACGAAGATACAAGATTGAAGACTCCGTCCCGTGTCCGGATGGGACTTTCCTTGGCGTGGAAGGCAAGCTTGGCAATACGGAGATGTAGATCTCCTACCTTTGTAACCGACTCTGTGTAACCCTAGCCTCCTCTGGTGTCTATATAAACCGGAGGGCTTTAGTCCGTAGGACAACATACATTACAACAATCATACCATAGGCTAGCTTCTAGGGTTTAGCCTCCTTGATCTCGTGGTAGATCCACTCTTGTAATACCCATACCATCAATATTAATCAAGCAGGACGTAGGGTTTTACCACCATCGAGAGGGCCCAAACACAGGTAAAACATCGTGTCCCCGCCTCCTGTTACCATCCGCCTAGACGCACAGTTCGGGACCCCCTACCGAGATCCGCCGTATTGACACCGACATTGGTGCTTTCATTGAGAGTTCCTCCGTATGTCGCCACCGATAGGCTTGATGGCATCTTCAACCAACAACGCTGTCCAGGGTGAGACCTTTCTCCTCGGACAGATCTTCGATTCGGCGGCCGATCGCGGGCAATTCACTTGGCCATCCGAGCAGATCGAAGCTACGCCCCTGGCCGTCAGTCGATTCGAAGCTTGAACTTCACGGCCCGATGTCCGCGGAGACTTGATCTTCGACGGACTCGAGCCACAGCCAAGCGTGCCGCACTGTGACGATGGGCATGATCTAGCTCTGCCACCGAACATTGCCTTTGTGGCCGCACACGGATCCGCTTCGGCCAGTAGCCCGGAGCCGATCGCCCAGATCGAGGGCCGGTGGATAGACGCCGCCCTGAGGGCTTTAGCATCCACGGCGATGGAGCCGAACACTGATCTTGTCCCCTGCGAAACTCGTGATTTCGAGGCGCCGGACTCCTCGCCGGACTCCGAACCTCCCGTGCCCCTACCGATCGATCCGGATTGGGCGCCGGTTATGGAATTCACCACCGCGGACATCTTTCAATACTCGCCTTTTTGCGATATCCTGAATTCACTAAAGCATCTCTCGTTATCAGGAGAGTCCTGGCCGGACTATGGCCAGGATGGTTGGGGTACAGACGACGGAGAAATTCAGAGCCCACCCACCACCCACTTTGTAGCCACCGCCGATGATCTAACCGACATACTAGACTACGACTCCGGCGACATCGATGCTATGGACGATTTATGCGGAGATTTAAACAGAACCAGCGCCTACAGGCACTGGAAGACCACCTCGTCATACGACATATATATGGTGGACACCCCAAAGGAGAGCGATAACGAGGACCAACGGGCCGCGGCAGAAGATGACCCCGCCGATAAACGACCAAAACGGCGGCGCAGACGCCGCCCTAAGTCCCGCCTCGACGACAACAACGCTCCCAAGGAGCCCGCAATACGGCAGGGCTCACAAGTGGACGACGAACATGCAAATAAGCAACCGTCCGAACATGACGAGTCAGATAATCAGTCCAGGCCCGGTGAAAACAACAGTCCGGACGACCTCATGCCGGACACGCCGCCGGAGAGCAAGAACCTTCGGAAAAGACTCACAAGATCTTGCAAGAAGCTCAAGAAGGAAAACGGAGGCTCAAAACAGCGGAAGACACACTCAGAATGAGATGGAGCAAAGTGCTCAAAACCGTAGATAAGTACGGCAATGGCCACCAATCAAAGAGCTACCCGAAGCGCAAGCTGCTACCGGAATTCGACGAGGAGGCCATAGAGCCTCCACCGTCCAAAAATAAAGGGGCTGCCTGGTTGGATAGACGGCCAGATGACAGGCCAAATTCTGACAGCGGCGCCACACATAAATCAACCAACGAACTTGGAAGGATAGATGGCCCAGCCAGGTCCATCTACGGGCCAAAGGAGAAGGCCCCAAGAAGCAAGGCAACATGTCAAGTGTCCGATGATAGCGGCACACACAAATACAGGGGCGCCACACACCCACTATGTTTCACCGATGAGGTGCTGGACCATGAATTCCCAGCAGGATTTAAACCCATAAACATAGAGGCCTACGATGGAACAACAGACCCTAGAGTCTGGATAGAAGACTATATACTACATATACACATGGCCAGAGGAGACGATCTCCACGCCATAAAATACCTACCCCTCAAGCTCAAAGGGCCAGCCCGTCATTGGCTTAAAAGCCTCCCAGAAAACACTGTTGGAAGTTGGGAAGAGCTCGAGGACGCGTTTAGAGCAAATTTTCAAGGGACTTATGTCCGTCCTCCGGATGCAGATGATCTAAGTCATATAACTCAACAGCCCGGAGAGTTAGCGCGGAAATTCTAGAACAGGTTTCTTACCAAAAAGAACCAAATAGTCGATTGTCCGGATGCCGAAGCCTTAGCAGCTTTCAAGCACAATGTCCGAGACGAATGGCTCGCCAGAGCACCTCGGTCAAGAGAAACCGAGGACAATGTCCGCACTAACAAGCCTCATGACCCGCTTCAGGCGGAGAGGATAGCTGGCTAGCAAGATGCAGACCAAATGACCCAAGTACATCCGAGATAAGAGATGGAACGGAAAATCACGGCGCAGAAAAAAGCAGCGCCGAATAAAGAGAAAAGCCCAAAGAGCACGGCGATCAACGCCGGATTCAAAGCTCATGCCCAACAACAAAACACAGCCTCTAAAGGATGACAATGACAATTGTCCAACTTAAACAAGATTTTGGGTCGGATATGTCAAATTCACAAGACCCCGGAAGACACGCAAATCACACCCACCGGGATTGTTGGGTTTTAAACAGTCCGCCGACTAAACGCCGAACACAAGGGGCTCGGCGCGTCAGCGAAGACGATAAACCCCACCAGCAGAGCACGGAAAACAAAAGACTTTCCCACAAGGGGTCAAAGCAAGAACTCACTTCATGTGATAATACGGAAAAATAGTGCGGCACTTTCTAAAAGAGCTTGCGCGTCCAACCAAAGAGACCGTAGAGATTGGATATCAAAACCAATCACTTTCACCACCGGACTATTCGAGCGTTGAAACGCTGCGGACTCCCGATATTGAATCCCATAATAGATGGATTACAATTTACTAACGTCCTAATGGACGGAGGCAGTGACTTAAACCTGCTGTATTCAAAAACAATCCATAGGATGGGGATAAACCCTGCCAAAATACGACACAGCCGCACTTCCTTCAAAGGAGTGACGCCAGGCCCTTACGCCAAGTGCACAGGCTCCATATTACTAGAAGTCGTGTTCGGATCGCCGAACAATTTTCGACGAGAAAAATTAATTTTTCACATCGTCCCATTTGAAAGTGAATATCAAACACTCTTGGGACGAAAGGCTTTTGTCCGCTTCAACGCCATACCGCATTACGCGTCTCTTACACTCAAGATGCCCGGTCCGCGTGGCGTCATTTCAGTGCGAGGGTCACTTAAAGACCCCGGACTCGGATAGACGAATCCGGCTTCAGCAGGCTAGGGGCTCCCTAGCCGCATACCCCATCACAGGGGGCTGCGCGCACAAAGGGTTCATATAAAACCCACTTTAATTATTTATATTACTTGTTTTACACATATTCTTCGCACAATTTGTTTTCGAACTAAACGTTCCTCTCTTTCTACAGATGAACAAAGTGCACACCCGTCCAGGATAAACGGCGCAATGGAGACACAGACGCAGACGTGCAGTAGGGACCCGTTGTGAGGATTCTTTTCAGATTAAGACCCTGCGTAAACCTTTTTTACTGTCTCTTGTTGTTATTCTCCCTTGGTTTCTTCCTATAGCCAAAGCGGAGCTTGACGCTTTGGCATCGGCCGCGTCAGAAGACCATGCCCGTACCTGGACACTAGGGGCTTAGGGCATTGTTCTGCCCATTATTATAAAGACCGAACACCTTAGGGAGTGTTCGGCGTCTCGAGTTAGGCATTATATGCATCAGCTCGAATCATCTCTTTGGTCAAATGTTGGGTTTGCCCGGCTCTCGTGTTTTGCTGCCTTCGCTCCGTATCATCGGCTAACGCGGCACCGGAGAACTATGCGATTGTGCCCCAGTTAATTGGGCGAGCACCTCAAGAGAGAAAGCGAAAACTAATCATCATGATACAATGAGAGATCGCCAACCACTCGATCGACTATCGGAATGTTTAGAATTCCCCGCTTTGACGAAGGACCATTTCCCGGTCAGGCACATACGCGCTCCGACTTCGGAGAAATGCGATGCCACCAGGGGCTATATCGTAGCCCCACCCTCGAGCTCCACTGGCTAAGTGAAAGTGATAAAGCATTATAGTCCGGATTGCCTCGTTCGCTACGCTACCTCCTCCTTAAAACAGGACCGAGACATCGGATTAAGTGTGAAAACGCGCTATTTTTGCGAACATCCCCGCACTTTGTGCGTGGGGGCTGAAGCCGAAGACTGCCATCTTTCAAGTTATACAAAAGTATACGTAAATGGCCGCACAGGAGAAGTTTTACTACTTGGGACGCACAAGTATAAAAAGCAGTGATAACATAATCATCGATTTACAAGCTAATACGTTCATTTGAACGTGACATTTTTCGAGCACTGCGACTCTATTACACGAGCGCCACGCATAACTTCCCCGAAATAGTGCTCGGCGGGGAGCCGGCTTTCATCCAAACCCTGGGCGGCAACAGCGGTGGCATCCATCTCCGGACAATGCGCCTTCACACGGGCAAGAGCCATCCGCGTGCCCTCGATGCAGGCCGACCGCTTCATCTCCTTTATATGCGGCACCGCTCCAAGGAATTGCTGCGAAGTCAAGTATCTCGTCGCTTTGACCTCTCGCCGGACATGGGCCACGATGTCGATCATGGCAAGTCCGGACAATCTATTTAGCTCGGCCCATTCGCCAACCGGTCTGTCAATGGAAGTGAGCGATCCGGACTGTGGAATTGAGACCAATATAGCTCTTACGTCTTGTGATCCTTCCGGCTCGAAATGCTTAACGGCATCGGCCGCACTTGCAGCTAAGTCCATATCACGGATCCTCCGGACTCCTGACCGCCAAATTGAGCATACTTTCCATCCATAAACCGCGGCGCGGCGAAAAGGCTTGCCGACCACGATATCTCCGGCTGGCGCAGTTCCTCCTTCATAGCCCGCATTGCGAGCGGGCATCCTTGGCTTGGTGGCCTTCTTCAGTCTTCCCGCTCCGATAAGCGCTCCTTTTCAAGAGCCTCATTGCGGTCGGCAACATCCTTTACTTTCATGGCCAATTCGCCACCTACGCCTACTTAGGCGGTGCGCGACCTTTTCGCTTTCAACTCCTCGGCCGCCCTCGAGGCAGCCGCGTCACTCCTTCGGGCTTGCTCCTTAGCTAGAGCAAGTTCGGCCCGAAGGCTCTCCACAGCAGCAGCACCGTCTATACAAACAGCATATAATTTATCAGAGGAGGGCTTCGACCCCCTTCATAAAGCGACTACGGAGAATTCATTTACCTTGCGACTCGTCAAGTCGCCGGTTGACAAGTGCGATGTTCGCATCTGCCAAGTCAAGTTGCCGATTTAACTCGGCAAACCCACTAGTCCGGCTAGCCCTCGGACTATCCGCCACCTGCATAGGAACGGCGGCATTCATTACTGGCGATTTTGATCCTCGGCACGCTGTCGTTTCCAACAACCTACCGAGTCTCAGGGGCTACTATCTATACAGGGCGCATTTTTATGTGCAAAACTGTTAAAAGACAAAGGGGTGCGTCATTCTCGATACCTCAAATCCCGCCAAAGAAACTCATGGCGGCATTACATAATCCGCTCTCGGCGGACGAATCCTTCCAATCACCATACGCATCAACGCACGGTGATCTTCTAAAATGGACGCCTCTCAAGCAGATTCTTGATTCTCCCGACCGGATACTAGTGGGTGCCGAGCTCTCGGCCCCTCCGGACTCGAGGATACCCTCCGTGATTTATACTTGAGCTCGCTTTGCCTTATCTGACGGCGCCGCAGACGGAGGCATTTCGCTCTCCATCATCTCCTAAGAAGGTCCCCGAAGATGAACTCATCGAGAAGGTTGCGAATCCGAACTGCAATATAAATATTTCGTTACCCACGAAGCACAAATGAAGGTATTTCCTTACTAATTAACTCCTCTTTCATACTCACGGCTCATTGGAGGGCTGATCCTTTGGCGATGATTGTGCGTCCGGATTCTCTCCGGACGCCGGACCAGTGAAGATCTCTTCCCACGCTTAGGGGCTTTGGCCTCCGGATCTTGAGGCGGTCCTCTTCTCCCCAAAGGAGGGTTCTTGGTTCCCCCTCTTGATCGCCTTTGGGCGAAATATTAGCTCCTCTATTTTCCCGTCACCCCTTACGTGGCGCGACCTCCAACATTCTCGACCAGCCACGGGCTCCAAGTCGGTCTCTGGGAGGGCGGACACCTTATCAGCCTTGATCGCGCCACCCGTTCTGTGAAAAGTAACGGGTCAGAGGCTAACTCTAGAAAGGCATATCAGCAGAATGTCCGGACTCGAGCTTTTTACACGAGTATCCGGGTGATTGCGGCTTATGCTGCGTCCTCGGCTAATTCGGACACGCCACCGCGGTCGAAGAACAACTCAGACATCTCCATGGGTGTCGCACCCATAAAGTGTTGAAGAATCTGAGGCCCCTCTGGGTTGAACTCCCATAGACGGAGAGGACGGCGTTTGCAGGGCAGAAGATGCCTGATTAGCATGACCTGCATCACCACGATCAGGTCGATCTCCCTCGCTTGGAGTTCTCGAATCCGGCCCTGCAGTGAGGGCACGTCTTCGGACGGCCCCCAATTGAGCGCTTGGTTGACCCACGACATCAGTTCGCGTGGAGGTCCCGGGCAGAATAAAGGCGGTGGCTTTTGCCTGCTGCCCTTCGGAGCGGTAATATAGAACCACTCCTGCTGCCACAGTCCGAGTTCCTCTTGGAAGGAGCCCTCGGGCCAAGGGGCATCGGCCTTTTTGCTTATGGCCGCCTCGCCGCACTCCGCTTGACGCCCCCCGATCATCTTCGGCTCCACCTTGAAGGTCTTCAGCCATAGGCCGAAGTGGGGAGTGACGCGGAGGAAGGCTTCATAGACGATAATGAATGCGGAGATGTGGAGGATGGACTCCGGAGTCAAGTCGTGAAAATCCAGCCCATAGTAGAACATGAGCCCTCTCATGAAGGGGTCCGTCGGGAAGCCTAAACCCCGACGGAGGTGGGATACGAAGACAACTAACTCACCGGGCTCGGGGGCGGGCACGGCCTGCCCTTGGGCAGGCAACCTGTGCGAAACCTCGTAGGCCAGGCACTTGGCCTCACGTAACTTCAATATGTCCTCCTCTGTGACGGAGGAGGGCATCCACCGGCCCTGGAGGTCGGAGCCGAACATGGTTGAGGATCCGAAGCGCTCGAATCTGAGGCTCTGGGTGTTGGAACTGGGGGCGAGGAAGAGATTCGATGCGAGATTGAAGAACAAGGACAAGCCTTGGTCCTCTTATAAAGAGGAAAAATACCAAGAGCCGTCTGCGTGACCGTTTGGGATTCGCCTTCGATAGAGGAGGCATGGCGACGGGAACGGTTGGGTTACCCACGCATGTATTGATGAGAATCCCGGAATAAGGGGAACATGATCTCTGCTTCGACAAGACGTGCCAAGGAAACCGCTTCGCTAAACGTCTTTGGTGGTGGTATAGTAAAAACGATTCAAACAAAGGCTTGGTGGCGGTGTGATGTCACGCCGCATAATACGTCGGCAGATTAAGCTAAGTGTACATTTTATTCTCTCTCGGTGGAATGTGGAAATTATTTTTGCGAGCGGACACTATCCCGGTGTTCATGATCTTCTCTGGATTATTCAAGGGAGGAACCCGCCTTGCAATGCCGAACATTATGCGCGCCGGACTTATCGTCATTGAAGCCTAGTTCAGGGGCTACTGATTGAGTCCTGGACTAGGGGGTGTCCGGACAGCCGGACTATCATTATCCTCTGGACTCCAAGACTACGAAGATACAAGATTGAAGACTCCGTCCCGTGTCCGGATGGGACTTTCCTTGGCGTGGAAGGCAAGCTTGGCAATACGGATATGTAGATCTCCTACCTTTATGGCGACTCTGTGTAACCCTAGCCTCCTCCGGTGTCTATATAAACCGGAGGGCTTTAGTCCGTAGGACAACATACATTACAACAATCATACCATAGGCTAGCTTCTAGGGTTTAGCCTCCTTGATCTCGTGGTAGATCCACTCTTGTAATACCCATACCATCAATATTAATCAAGCAGGACGTAGGGTTTTACCTCCATCGAGAGGGCCCAAACCTGGGTAAAAACATCGTGTCCCTTGTCTCCTGTTACCATCCGCCTAGACGCACAGTTCGGGACCCCCTACCCGAGATCCGCCGGTTTTGACACCGACAGTCGCCAAAGGGCGAGTGCTGAAAGATGTCTGCGGCAGTGAACTCCATGATCGGTGCCCGGTCGGATTCGGTTGGCAGGGGCACGGAAGGTTCGGAGTCTGGAGAGGAGTCCGGCACCTTGGAGTCACGAGCTTCGCAAAGGATAGGGTTGGTGTTCGGCTCAATCGCCATAGAGATAGCAGCCCCCGAGGCGGTGTCCAGCCACCCGTCCTCGATCGGCGCAGTCGGCTCCGAGCTAAGGGTCGGAGCGGACAACTCGTGACCTCGAGCCTTTGATCGCGGCGAGGCTAGATCATGCCCATCGTGACAGTGCGGCGCGCTCGGCTGTGGCTCAAACCCGTTGAAGATCAAGTCTCCATGGACGTCAGCCGTATAGTTCAAACTTCCAAATCTGACCTGATGGCCATGGGCGTAGCTTTCAATCTGCTCCAGTTGGCTGCGAATTGTCCATGATGCAAAGCCGCCCGAATCTGAAGATCTGTGCGGGAGAAAAGTCTCACCCTGGACCGCATCGTTGTTGATGATTGGAGGAGCCATCGGGCCTAAAGATGACGACACAGAGGAACTCTCAATGAAATCACCAATGTCGGTGTCAAAACCGGCGGATCTCGGGTAGGGGGTCCCGAACTGTGCGTCTAGGCGGATGGTAACAAGAGACAAGGGACACGATGTTTTTACCTAGGTTCGGGCCCTCTCGATGGAGGTAAAAACCTACTCCTGCTTGATTAATATTGATGATATGGGTAGTACAAGAGTAGATCTACCACGAGATCAGAGAGGCTAAACCCTAGAAGCTAGCCTATGGTATGATTTTGTTCGTTTCTATTTGACTAAAACCCTCTGGTTTATATAGGCACCGAAGAGGGTTAGGGTTACACAGAGTCGGTTACAATGGTAGGAGATCTACATATCCGTATCGCCAAGCTTGCCTTCCACACCAAGGAAAGTCCCATCCGGACACGGTACAAAGTATTCAATCTTGTATCTTCATAGTCCAGGAGTCCGGCCAAAGGCTATAGTCCGGCCATCCGGACACCCCCTAATCCGGGACTCCCTCACCAATCTTTGACACGGGAGGTTCCGGCGGAAGAGCATGACCTGGACCATGTTGACAAGCTTGAGTTTCTTGCTTATCATATTCTTGACGCAGTTCTGGAGTCCGGTCAGCTCCGCTGGCTCACCCCAGGGTAAACCCTTCCTTTTCTAGGAGGTAAGCCGCATGGGGATGCCGGATCAAAATTCGGGGACCGCCGTCTAGTTGGAGTCGCGCGGCTCGGTGATATAGAACCACCCCGATTGCCACGCCTTCACGGTCTCCACATAGGAGCCTTCGAGCCAGGTGACATTGGGCATCTTGCCCACCATGGCGCCTCCGCACTCTGCCTGTTGGCCGACCACTGTCTTCGGCTTCATGTTGAAGATCTTCAACCACAGGCTGAAGTGGGGCTTGATGCAGAGGAAGGCCTCGCACACAACCATAAATGCTGAGATGTTGAGGATGAAATTGGGGGCCAGATCATGGAAATATAGCCCGTAGTAAAACATGAGCCCGCGTACAAATGGGTGGAGAGGAAATCCCAGTCCGCGGACGAAGTGGGCGACAAACACAACCCTCTTGTGGGGTTCTGGAGTGGGAATGATCTGCCCTGCATCCGGGAGCCGGTGCGCAATGTCTGCGGCCAAGTATTCAGCCTCCCGGAGCTTCGTGATGTCCTCCTCCGTAACGGAGGAGGCCATCCACTTGCCTCCCACTCCGGACATGTTTGCAGTGGTTTTACGGAGAAGGTGAGAACTTGGGCGCTGGAGCTCGAGCATGCTAGAATGGATGAGCAGGGGAAGAGGAAGGCGTGGGTGAAAAAGGAGAATCCCTATCTCTTTATAAAGGCGGTAGAAACTGTGCGCCTCCCCATTTGCCCATAAAATTGCTTATTCCCCAAGTGCCGCGATTGATGGCACGGTTGGGTTACCCACACACGTATTGATGAGAATCCCATGATAAGGGGACACGATCTCTGCTTCGACAAGACGTGCCAATAAAGCCGCCTCGCGATATGTGCGATGGCTGGTTGAGAAAAAGGGTTCGAATAATGACCGGGCGGTGGTGTGATGTCACGCTATGAAAAGTTGTCAGCAGATTAGTTTTGTGGAATGTTGTGCTCTCTACGGTGGTATGTGGAATTTATTTTGCAGAGCCGGACACGATCCTTGTGTTCAAAATCATCTATGGAGTATTCGGAGAAGTAACCCGCCTTGCAATGCCGAAGACAATCTGCGTGCCGGACTCATCGTCATTGAAGCCTGGTTCAGGGGCTACTGAGGGAGTCCTGGATTAGGGGGTCCTCGGACAACCGGACTATATACTTTGGCCAGACTGTTGGACTATGAAGATACAAGATTGAAGACTTCGTCCCGTGTCCGGGTGGGACTCTCCTTTGCGTGGAAGGCAAGCATGGCAAATCGGATATGTAGATCTCCTTCTTTGTAACCGACTCTGTGTAACCCTAGCCCCCTCCAGTGTCTATATAAACTGGAGGGTTTAGTCTGTAGGACAACATACAATCATAATCATAGGCTAGCTTCTAGGGTTTAGCCTCTACGATCTCGTGGTAGATCAACTCTTGTAATACTCATATCATCAAGATCAATTAAGCAGGAAGTAGGGTATTACCTCCGTCGAGAGGGCCCAAACCTGGGTAAACATCGTGTCCCCCGCCTCATGTTACCATTAGCCTTAGACGCACATTCAGGACCCCCTACCCGAGATCCGCCGGTTTTGACACCGACACCAATCGTCATCAAACGTTAAGCGTGCGGACCCTACAGGTTTGAGAACTATGTAGACATGACCGTGACACGTCTCCGGTCAATAACCAATAGCGGAACCTGGATGCTCATATTGGTTCCTACATATTCTATGAAGATCTTTATCGGTCAAACCGCATAACAACATACGTTGTTCCTTTTGTCATCGGTATGTTACTTGCCCGAGATTCGATCGTCGGTATCTCAATACCTAGTTCAATCACGTTACCGGCAAGTCTCTTTACTCGTTCCGTAATACTTCATCTCGCAACTAACTCATTAGTCACAATACTTGCAAGGCTTATAGAGTATTACCGAGAGGGCCCAGAGAGACCTCTCTAAAACACGAGTGACAAACCCTAATCTCGATCTATGCCAACCCAACAAACACCTTTGGAGACACCTGTAGAGCACCTTTATAATCACCCATTTACGTTGTGACGTTTGGTAGCACACAAAGTGTTCCTCCAGTATCCGGGAGTTGCATAATCTCATAGACTGAGGAATTTGTATAAGTCATGAAGAAAGCAGTAGCAATGAAACTAACACGATCATATTGCTAAGCTAACGGATGGGTCATATCCATCACATTATTCTCCTAATGATGTGATCCCGTTCATCAAATGACAACACATGTCTATGGTTGGGAAACATAACCATCTTTGATTAACGAGCTAGTCAAGTAGAGGCATACTAGGGACTATATGTTTTGTTTATGTATTCACACATGTACTAAGTTTCTGGTTAATACAATTCTAGCATGAATAATAAAAATTCATCATGAATTAAGGAAATAAATAATAACTTTATTATTGCCTCTAGGGCATATTTCCTTTAGTCTCCCACTTGCGCTAGAGTCAATAATCTAGATTACATAGTAATGATTCTAACACCCATGGAGCTTTGGTGTTGATCATGTTTTGCTCATGGAAGAGGCTTAGTCAACGGGTCTGCAACATTCAGATCCGTGTGTATCTTGCAAATCTCTATGTCCCCTCCGACACTTGATGACAGATGGAATTGAAGCGTCTCTTGATGTGCTTGGTTCCCTTGTGAAATCTAGATTCCTTTGCTAAGGAAATTGCACCACTATTGTCACAAAAGATTTTCATTGGACCTTATGCACTAGGTATGACACCTAGGTCGGATATGAACTCCTTCATCCAAACTCCTTCGTTTGCTGCTTCTAAAGCAGCAATGTACTCTGCTTCACACGTAGATCCCGCCATGACGCTCTGCTTGGAACTGCACCAACTAACAGCTCCTCCATTCAATAAAAATATGTATCCGGTTTGCGACTTAGAGTCATCCGGATTAGTGTCAAAGCTTGCATCAACGTAACCGTTTACGATGAGCTCTTTTTAACCTCCATAAACGAGAAACATATCCTTAGTCCTTTTCAGGTATTTCAGGATGTTCTTGACCGCTGTCTAGTGCTCCACTCCGGGATTACTTTGGTACCTCCTTGCTATGCTTATATCAAGACATACAACAGGTCTGGTACATAGCATTGCATACATGATAGAACCTATGGCTGAAGCATAGGGAATGACTTTCATTTTCTCTCTATCTTCTGCAGTGCTCGGGCATTGAGTCAGACTCAACTTCACACCTTGTAACATAGGCAAGAACCCTTTCTTTGATTGATCCATTTTGAACTTCTTCAAAACTTTATCAAGGTATGTGCTTTGTGAAAGTCCAATTAAGCGTCTTGATCTATCTCTATAGATCTTGATGCCCAATATGTAAGCAGCTTCTCCGAGGTCTTTCATAGAAAAACTCTTATTCAGGTATCCCTTTATGTTATCCAGAAATTCTATATCATTTCCAATCAACAATATGTCATCTACATATAAGATTAGAAATGCAACAGAGCTCCCACTCACTTTCTTGTAAATACAGGCTTCTCCAAAAGTCTGTATAAAACCATATGCTTTGATTGCACTATCAAAGCATTTATTCCAACTCCGAGAGGCTTGCACCAGTCCATAAATGGATCGCTGGAGCTTGCACACTTTGCTAGCACCCTTTGGATCGACAAAACCTTCCGGTTGCATCATATACAACTCTTCTTCCAGAAATCCATTCAGGAATGCAGTTTTGACATCCATTTGCCAAATTTCATAATCATAAAATGCAGCAATTGCTAACATGATTTGGACAGACTTAAGCATCGCTACGGGTGAGAAAGTCTCATCATAGTCAACTCCTTGAACCTGTCGAAAAGCTTTCGCAACAAGTGGAGCTTTGTAAACAGTAACATTACCGTCTGCGTCGGTCTTCTTCTTAAAGATCCATTTATTTTCTATGGCTTGCCGATCATCGGGCAATTCCACCAAAGTCCACACTTTGTTCTCATACATGGATCCCATCTCAGATTTCATGGCCTCAAGCCATTTCGCGGAATCTGGGCTCATCATTGCTTCCTCATAGTTCGTAGGTTCACCATGGTCTAGTAACATGACTTCAAGAACAGGATTACTGTACCACTCCGGTGCGGATCTTACTCTGGAAGACCTGCGAAGTTCGGTAGTAACTTGATCTGAAGCTTCATGATCATCATCATTAGCTTCCTCACTAGTTGGTGTAGGAATCACTGGAACTGATTTATGTGATGAACTACTTTCTAATAAGGGAGAAGGTACAGTTACCTCATCAAGTTCTACTTTCCTCCCACTCACTTCTTTCGAGAGAAACTCTTTCTCTAGAAAGGATCCATTCTTAGCAGCAAAGATTTTGCCTTCGGATCTATGATAGAAGGTGTACTCAACAATTTCCTTTGGGTATCCTGTGAAGACGCACTTCTCCGATTTGGGTTCGAGCTTATCAGGTTGAAGCTTTTTCACATAAGCATCGCAGCCCCAAACTTTAAGAAATGACAACTTTGATTTCTTGCCAAACCATAGTTCATAAGGCTTCGTCCCAACGGATTTTGATGGTGCCCTATTTAAAGTGAATGCAGCCGTCTCTAGAGCATAACCCCAAAACCATAGCTGTAAATCAGTAAGGACATCATAGACCGCACCATATATAATAAAGTACGGTTACAACGTTCGGACACACCATTTCACTGTGGTGTTCCAGCTGGCATTAATTGTGAAACTATCCCATGTTGTTTCAAATGAAGACCAAACTTGCAACTCAAATATTCTCCTCCATGATTAGATCATAGAAACTTTATTTTCTTGTTACGATGATTTTTCACTTTACTCTGAAATTCTTTGAACTTTTCAAATGTTTCAGACTTATGCTTCATTAAGTAGATATAACCATATCCGCTCAAATCATCTGTGAAGGTGAGAAAATAACGATACCCACCACGAGCATCAATACTCATTGGACCGCACACATCGGTATGTATTATTTCCAATAAGTCAGTAGCTCGTTCCATTGTTTCGGAGAACGGTTTTTAGTCATCTTGCCCATAAGGCACGGTTCGCAAGCACCAAGTGATTCATAATCAAGTGATTCTAAAAGTCCGTCAGTATGGAGTTTCTTCATGCGCTTTACACCGATATGACTCAAATGGCAGTGCCACAAATAAGTTACACTATCATTATTAAACTTCAATCTTTTGGCTTCAACACTATGAATATGTGTATCACTACTATCGAGATTCAATAAAAATAGACCACTCAGCAGGGGTGCATGACCATAAAAGATATTACTCATATAAATAGAACAAGCATTATTCCCTGATTTAAATGATAACCGTCTCGCATCAAACAAGATCCAGATATAATGTTCATGCTCAGCGCTGGCACCAAATAACAATTATTCAGGTCTAAAACTAATCCCTATGGTAGATGTAGAGGTAGCGTGCCGACCACGATCACATCGACTTTGGAACCATTTCTCACGCGCATCGTCACCTCGTCGTTAGCCAATCTTCGCTTAATCCGTAGCCCCTGTTTCGAGTTGCAAATATGAGCAACAGAACCAGTATCAAATACCCAGGTGCTACTGCGAGCATTAGTTAAATACACATCAATAACATGTATATCAAATATAACTTTCACTTTGCCATCCGTCTTATCCGCCAAATACTTGGGGTTGTTCCGCTTCCAGTGACCAGTCCCTTTGTAGTGGAAGCACTCAGTTTCAAGCTTAGGTCCAGACTTGGGTTTCTTCTCTTGAGCAACAACCTTTTTGCCGTTCTATTTGAAGTTACCTTTCTTCCCTTTGCCCTTTTTCTTGAAACTAGTGGTCTTATTAACCATCAACACTTGATGCTCCTTTTTGATTTCTACCTCCGCGGCCTTTAGCATCGCGAAGAGCTCGGGAATAGTCTTGTTCATCCCTTGCATATTATAGTTCATCACGAAGCTTTTGTAGCTTGGTGGCAGTGATTGAAGAACTCTGTCAATGACACTATCATCAGGAAGATTAACTCCCAGTTGAGTCAAGTGGTTGTGGTACCCAGACATTCTGAGTATGTGTTCACTGACAAAACTATTCTCCTCCATTTTACAGTTGTAGAACTTATTGGAGACTTCATATATCTCAATCTTAGAATTTGCTTGAAATATCAACCTCAACTCCTGGAACATCTCATATGCTCCATGATGTTCAAAACGTCGTTGAAGTCCCGGTTCTAAGCTGTAAAGCATGGCACACTGAACTATCGAGTAGTCATCAATACGCGTCTGCCAGGCATTCACAATGTCTGCAGTTGCGGGCACGGGTGGTACACCTAACGGTGCTTCCAGGACGTAATACTTCTGTGCAGCAATGAGGATAATCCTCAAGTTATGGACCTAGTCCGTGTAGTTGCTGCCATCATCTTTCAACTTAGCTTTCTCTAAGAACGCATTAGAATTCAAAGGAACGGTAGCACAAGCCATTGAACTACAACAACGTAGACATGCAAAATACTATTAGGTACTAAGTTCATGATAAATTTAAGTTCAATTAATCATATTACTTAAGAACTCCCACTTAGATAGACATCCCTCTAATCATCTAAGTGATCACATGATCCAAATCAACTAAACCATGTCCGATCATCACGTGAGATGGAGTAGTTTTTAATGGTGAACATCACTATGTTGATCATATCTACTATATGATTCACGCTCGACCTTTCGGTCTCAGTGTTCCGAGGCCATATCTGCACATGCTAGGCTCGTCAAGTTTAACCCGAGTATTCTGCGTGTGCAAAACTGGCTTGCACCCGTTGTATGTGAACGTAGAGCTTATCACACCCGATCATCACGTGGTGTATCGGCACGACGAGCTGTAGCAACGGTGCATACCAAGGGAGAACACTTGTACCTTGAAATTTAGTAAGGGATCATCTTATAATGCTACCGACGTTCTAAGCAAAATAAGATGCATAAAGGATAAACATCACATGCAATCAAAATATGTGACATGATATGGCCATCATCATCTTGTTCTCATGATCTCCATCACTGAAACATCGTCATGATCTCCAACATCACTGGCGCAACACCTTGATCTCCATCATAGTATCATTGTCATATCGCCACCTATTGTTACTACGACTATCGCTACCACTTAGTGATAAAGTAAAACAATTACATGGCGATTGCATTCCATACAATTAAGCGACAACCATATGGCTCCTGCCAGTTGCCGATAACTTTGTTACAAAACATGATCATCTCATACAACAATTTATATCACATCATGCTTGACCATATCACATCACAGAAAGCCCTGCAAAAACAAGTTAGACGTCCTCTACTTTATTGTTGCAAGTTTTACGTGGCTGCTATGGGCTTCTAGCAAGAACTGTTCTTACCTATGCATCAAAACCACAACAATTTTTCGTCAAGTGTGCTGTTTTAACCTTCAACAAGGACCAGGCGTAGCCATGCTCGATTCAACTAAAGTTGGAGAAATAGACACTCACTAGCCACCTATGTGCAAAGCACGTCGGTAGAACCAGTCTCGCGTAAGCGTACGCGTAATGTCTGTGTGAGCCGCTTCATCCAACAATACCACCGAATCAAAGTATGACATGCTGGTAAGCAGTATGACTATTATCCCCCACAACTCTTTGTGTTCTACTCATGCATATAACATCTACGCATAGACCTGGCTCGGATGCCACTGTTGGGGAATGCGGTAATATCAAAAAAATTCCTACGATCATGCAAGATCTATCTATGTGATGCATAGCAACGAGAGGGGAGAGTGTGTCCATGTACCCTCGTAGACCGAAAGCGTAATCGTTTAGTTAACGCAGTTGATGTAGTCGAACATCTTCGTGATCCAACCGATCCAAGCACCGAACGTATGGCACCTCCGCGTTCAGCACACGTCCAACTCGATGACGTCCTTTGTACTCTTGATCCAGTTGAGGCCTGATACGTCTCCAACGTATCTATAATTTTTGATTGCTCCATGCTACTTTATCTCCTGTTTTGGACTATATTGGGCTTTATTTTCCACTTTTATATTATTTTTGGGACTAACCTATTAACCGGAGGCCCAGCCCAGAATTGCTGTTTTTTTGCCTATTTCAGTGTTTCGAAGAAACGGAATATCAAACGGAGTCCAAACGGAATGAAACCTTTGGGAACGTGATTTTCTCACCGAACGTGATCCAAGAGACTTGGACCCTGCTCCAAGGAACAAAGAGGCGGTCACGAGGTGGGGCGCCCCCCCTAGGGCGCGCCCTCGCCTCGTGGCCCCCTGTTGCTCCACCACGACGTACTCCTTCCTCCTATATATACCTCGTACACCCAAACAATCGAGCAGGGCCAAAACCTAATTCCACCGCCGCAACCTTCTGTATCCACGAGATCCCATCTTTGGGCCTGTTCCGGAGCTCTGCCGGAGGGGGCATCCACCATGGAGGGCTTCTACATCAACACCATAGCCCCTCCGATGAAGTGTGAGTAGTTTACTTCAGACCTTCTGGTCCATAGCTAGTAGCTAGATGGCTTCTTCTCTCTTTTTGGATCTCAATACAATGTTCCCCCCCTCTCTCGTGGAGATCTATTCGATGTAATCTTCTTTTCGCGGTGTGTTTGTTGAGACCGATGAATTGTGGGTTTATGATCCAGCTTATCTATGAATAATATTTGAATCTTCTCTGAATTCTTTTATGTATGATTGAGTTATCTTTGCAAGTCTCTTCGAATTATCCGTTTGGTTTGGCCAACTAGATTGGTAGTTCTTGCAATGGGAGAAGTGCTTAGCTTTGGGTTCAATCTTGCGGTGTCCTTTCCCAGTGATAGAAGGGGCAGCAAGGCACGTATTGTATTGTTGCCATTGAGGATAACAAGATGGGGTTTTTATCATATTGCATGAATTTATCCCTCTACATCATGTCATCTTGCTTAAGGCGTTACTCTGTTTTTAACTTAATACTCTAGATGCATGCTGGATAGCGGTCGATGAGTGGAGTAATAGTAGTAGATGCAGATTCATTTCGGTCTACTTGTCTTGGACGTGATGCCTATATACATGATCATACCTAGATATACTCATAATTATGCTCAATTCTATCAATTGCTCAACAGTAATTTGTTCACCCACCGTAGAATATCTATGCTCTTGAGAGAAGCCACTAGTGAAACCTATGGCCCCCGGCTCTATTCTTATCATATCAATCTCCATTACTTTATTACTTGCTTTGTGTTTACTTTGCCTTTTACTTTTCACTTTGCATCTATATACCAAAAATATTATTTATCATCTCTATCAGATCTCACTCTCGTAAGTGGCCGTGAAGGGATTGACAACCCCTAATCGCGTTGGTTGCGACGAGCTATCGTTTTGTGTAGGTACGAGGGACTTGTGCGTGGTCTCCTACTGGATTGATACCTTGGTTCTCAAAAACTGAGGGAAGTACTTACGCTACTTTGCTGCATCATCCTCTCCTCTTCGGGGAAATCCAACGCAGTGCTCAAGAGGTAGCAAGAAGAATTTCTGGCGCCGTTGCCGGGGAGGCTCACGCAAGAGCACGTCAACCATACCAAGTACCCATCACAATCCCTATCTCTCGCATTACATTAGTTGCCATTTGCCTCTCGTTTTCCTCCCCCCCACTTCACCCTTGCCGTTTTATTCGCCCTCTCTTTCCCAATCTCCTCCTCTTTTTCCCGTTTGCCTTTTCCCGTTACCTTTCGGTTTGCTTGTGTGTTGGATTACTTGTTGCCATGGCGCAAGATAATACCAAATTGTGTGACTTCTTGAATACCAATAATAATGATTTCCTTAGTACTCCGATTGCTCCTCTTAATAATGATGAGTCTAGTGAAATCAATACCGCTTTGCTGAATCTTGTTATGAAAGATCAATTCGCCGGCCTTCCTAGTGAAGATGCCGCTACTCATCTAAACAATTTTGTTGATTTGTGTGATATGCAAAAGAAGAAAGATACGGATAACAATATTGTCAAATTGAAGTTATTTCCGTTTTCACTTAGAGATCGTGCTAAAGTTTGGTTTTCGTCTTTGCCTAAAAATAGTATTGATTCTTCGAACAAGTGCAAAGATGCTTTTATCTCTAAGTATTTTCCTCCCGCTAAGATCATCACTCTTAGGAACGATATTATGAATTTTAAACAACTTGATCATGAGCATGTTGCCCAATCTTGGGAAAGAATGAAATTTATGCTTCGCAATTGCCCTACTCACGGTTTGAATTTATGGATGATCATACATTTTTTTATGCCGGATTGAATTTTGCTTCTAGAAATCTTTTAGATTCGGCCGCAGGAGGCACGTTTATGGAAATTACGTTAGGAGATGCTACAAAATTGCTTGATAATATTATGGCTAATTATTCTCAATGGCACACCGAAAGATCTTCTAGTAAAAAAGTGCATGCTATAGAAGAAATCAATGTTTTGAGTGAAAAGATGGATGAACTTATGAAGATGTTTGCTACTAAAAATACTTCTCTTGATCCCAATGATATGCCCTTGTCTACTTTGATTGAGAATAATAATGAATCTATGGATGTGAATTTTGTTGGTAGGAATAGTTTTGGAAACAATGCGTATAGAGGGAATTTTAATCCTAGGCCTTATCCTAGTAATCCTTCTAATAATTATGGAAATTCCTACAACAACTCTTATGTAAATTTTAATAAGATGCCCTCTGAATTTGAGAGTAGTGTTAAAGAGTTTATGAATTCACAAAAGAATTTTAATGCTTTGCTTGAAGAGAAATTGCTTAAAGTTGATGATTTGGCTCAGAACATTGATAGAATTTCTCTTGAAATTGATTCTTTAAAGCTTAGATCTATTCCTCCTATGCATGATATCAATGAGTCTCTCAAAGCCATGAGAATTTCCATTGATGAGTGCAAAGAAAGAACCGCTAGGATGCGTGCTTCCAAAGATGCCTTTATTAAAGTGTGTTCTTCCAATTCCTATGAAAATCAAGATGAAGATCTAAAAGTTATTGATGTGTCCCCCATTAAATCTTTGTTTTGCAATATAAATCTTGATGAAACTGAATATGATCTTCCTTTACCTAGAAGGCGTTCTAAGAATTCAGAGTTTCTAGATCTTGATGATGAAATTGATAAAAGTGGGATTGAAAGAAATAAAAACCTAGATGTTGCTAAACCCACTATTTTGGATCTCAAGGAATTCAATTATGAAAATTGCTCTTTAATTGATTGTATTTCCTTGTTGCAATCCGTGCTAGATTCTCCTCATGCTTATAGTCAAAATAAGGCCTTTACCGAACACATTGTTGATGCCTTGATGCAATCTTATGAAGAAAAACTTGAGTTGAAAGTTTCTATCCCTAGAAAACTCTATGATGAGTGGGAACCTACTATTAAAATTACAATTAAAGATTATGAGTTTCATGCTTTGTGTGATTTGGGTGCTAGTGTCTCTACTATTCCCAAAACTTTGTGTGATTTGCTAGATTTCCGTGACTTCAATGATTGGTCTCTAAACTTGCATCTTGCGGATTCCACTATTAAAAAGCCTATGGGAAGAATTAATAATGTTCTTATTGTTGCAAATAGGAATTATGTGCCCGTAGATTTTATCGTTCTTGATATAGATTGCAATCCTTCATGTCCTATTATTCTTGGTAGACCTTTCCTTAGAACGATTGGTGCAATTATTGATATGAAGAAAGGGAATATTAGATTCCAATTTCCCTTAAAGAAGGGCATGGAACACTTCCCTAGAAAGAAAATAAAATTACCATATGAATCTATCATGAGAGCCACTTATGGATTGCTTACCAAAGATGGCAATACCTAGATCTATCCTTGCTTTTATGCCTAGCTAGGGGCGTTAGACGATAGCGCTTGTTGGGAGGCAACCCAATTTTATTTTTTGTTTTTTGTTTTTGCTTCTGTTTAGGAATAAATAATCCATCTAGCCTCTGTTTGGATGTGGTTTTATGTTTTAATTAGTGTTTGTGCCAATTAGAACCTATAGGATAACCTACGATGATAGTTGATTTGATTCCGCTGAAAAACAGAAATTTTGCGCGAACGGATATAATTTTGTTAAATCACAGAAACGTGCTTTTGCATTGATTCTTTTTGCTTCTGTTAAATAAACAAATTGTCCAGGATTTCCTATTTTGGTAAGATTTTTAGAGTTCCATAAGTTTGCGTTAGTTACAGATTACTACAGACTGTTCTGTTTTTGACAGATTCTGTTTTGTGTGTGTTGTTTGCTTATTTTGATGAATCTATGGCTAGTAAATTAGTTTATAATCCATAGAGAAGTTGGAATACAGTAGGTTTAACACCAATATAAATAAAAAATGAGTTCATTACAGTACCTTAAAGTAGTCTTTTGTTTTCTTTCTCTAACGGAGCTCACGAGATTTCTATTGAGTTTTGTGTTGTGAAGTTTTCAAGTTTTGGGTGAATTCTTTTGATGGATTATGGAACAAGGAGTGGCAAGAGCCTAAGCTTGGGGATGCCCATGGCACCCCAAGATAATACAAGGAGACCAAAAAGTCAAAGCTTGGGGATGCCCCAGAAGGCATCCCCTCTTTCGTCTACTTCCATCGGTAATTTACTTGGAGCTATATTTTTATTCACCACATGATATGTGTTTTGCTTGGAGCGTCTTGTATTATTTGCGTCTTTGCTTGTTAGTTTACCACAATCATCCTTGCTGTAAACACCTTTTGAGAGAGCCATACATGAATTGGAATTTGCTAGAATACTCTATGTGCTTCACTTATATCTTTTGAGCTTGATAGTTTTGCTCATAGTGCTTCACTTATATCTTTTGAGCGTGATAATTTTTGCTCTAGTGCTTCACTTAGATCTTTTAGAGCACGGTGGTGGATTTGTTTTAAAGAAATTATTGATCTCTCATGCTTCACTTAGATTATTTTGAGAGTCGTTAATAGCATGGTAATTTGCTTAATATTAATATACTTAGTATTCAAGATATGTGAAACTTTCTTTTGAGTGAGTTGAATACTAAGATAAGTTTGATGCTTGATAATTGTTTTAAGATATGGAGGTGATAATATCAAAGTCGTGCTAGTTGAGTAATTGTGAATTTGAGAAATGCTTGTGTTGAAGTTTGCAAGTCCCGTAGCATGCACGTATGGTTAAAGTTGTGTAACAAATTTGAAACATGAAGTGTACCTGGCTTGTGCATCCTTATGAGTGGCGGTCGGGGACGAGCGATGGTCTTTTCCTACCAATCTATCCCCCTAGGAGCATGCGCGTAGTACTTAATTTTTGATGACTTCTAAATTTTTGCAATAAGTATATGAGTTCTTTTGACTAATGTTGAGTCCATGGATTATACGCACTTTTACCTTTCCGCCTTTGCTAGCCTCTTCGGTACCGTGCATTGCTCTTTCTCACCTTGAGAGTTGGTGCAAACTTCGCCGGTGCATCCAAACCCCGTGATACGATATGCTCTATCACACATAAACCTCCTTTTATCTTCCTCAAAACAGCCACCATACCTACCTATCATGGCATTTCCATAGCCATTCCGAGATATATTGCCATGCAACTTTGATCATCATCATGACATACATTACTTTTGTCATATTGCCATTGCATGATCATGTAGTTGACATCGTATTTGTGGCAAAGCCACCATGCATTATTTTTCATACATGTCACTTGATTCATTGCACCATCCCGGTACACCGCCGGAGGCATTCATATAGAGTCAGATCTTGTTCTAGTTTCGAGTTGTAATCCTTATGTTGTAATCAATAGAAGTGTGATGATCATCATTATTAGAGCATTGTCCCAAAAAAAAGAAAAAAAAGAAAAAGAAAGAAAGGCAAAAAAAAGGCCAAAGAAAAAAAAGAGAAAAAAAAGAAAGGGGCAATGTTACTATCTCTTTTTCCACACTTGTGCTTCAAAGTAGCACCTTGTTCTTCATGTAGTGAGTCTCATATATTGTGCTTCAAAGTAGCACCTTGTTCTTCATGTAGTGAGTCTCATAAGTTGTCTTTTTATACTAGTGGGAATTTTTCATTATAGAACTTGGCTTGTATATTCCTACGATGGGCTTCCTCAAATGCCCTAGGTCTTCATGAGCAAGCGAGTTGGATGCACACCCGCTAGTTTTCTTTTGTTGAGCATACATAGCTCTAGTGCATCCGTTGCATGGCAATCCCTACTCCTCATGTTGACATCAATTAATGGGCATCTCCATAGCCCGTTGATTATCCTCGTCAATGTGAGACTTTCTCCTTTTTTGTCTTCTCCACACAATCCCCATCATCATATTCTATTCCACCCATAGTGCTATATTCATGGCTCACGCTCATGTATTGCGTGAAGGTTGAAAAAGTTTGAGATTATGTAAGTATGAAACAATTGCTTGGCTTGTCATAAGGGGTATAGAAGTTGGGAACATCTTTGTGTGACGAAAATGAAGCATAGCCTAACTATACGATTTTGTAGGGATGAACTTTCTTTTGCCATGCTATTTTGAGAAGACATGATTGCTTTGATTAGTATGCTTGAAGTATTATTATTTTTATGTCAATATGAACTTTTGTCTTGAATCTTTCGGATCTGAATATTCATGCCACAATTTAGAAGATTTACATTGAAATTATGCCAAAGTATCACTCCGCATCAAAAATTCTCTTTTTATCATTTACCTACTCGAGGACGAGCAGGAATTAAGCTTGGGGATGCCTGATACGTCTCCAACATATCTATAATTTTTGATTGATCCATGCTACTTTATCTACTGTTTTGGACTACATTGG
Organism: Aegilops speltoides; assembly: GCA_021437245.1. Classification (NCBI taxonomy): domain Eukaryota; kingdom Viridiplantae; phylum Streptophyta; class Magnoliopsida; order Poales; family Poaceae; genus Aegilops; species Aegilops speltoides. Next base: position 56,125,273 of record CM038142.1, read on the forward strand.
GCTTTATTTTCCACTTTTATATTATTTTTGGGACTAACCTATTAACCGGAGGCCCAGCACAGAATTGCTATTTTTTTTTTGCCTATTTCAGTGTTTCGAAGAAACGGAATATCAAACGGAGTCCAAACGGAATGAAACCTTCGGGAACGTGATTTTCTCACCGAACGTGATCCAAGAGACTTGGACCCTGCTCCAAGGAACAAAAGAGGCGGTCACGTGGGTGGGGGGCGCCACCCTAGGGCGCGCCCCCTACCTCGTGGCCCCCCTGTTGCTCCACCGATGTACTCCTTCCTCCTATATATACCTACGTACCCCCAAACAATCAGAACAGGAGCCAAAAACCTAATTCCACCGCCGCAACCTTCTGTATCCACGAGATCCCATCTTGGGGCTGTTCGAGCTCACCGAGGGGGCATCCACCATGGAGGGCTTCTACATCAACACCATAGCCCCTCCGATGAAGTGTGAGTAGTTTACTTGAGACCTTGGGTCCATAGCTAGTAGCTAGATGGCTTCTTCTCTCTTTTGGATCTCAATACAATGTTCTCCCCCTCTCTCATGGAGATCTATTCGATGTAATCTTCTTTTTGCGGTGTGTTTGTTGAGACCGATGAATTGTGGGTTTATGATCCAGCTTATCTATGAATAATATTTGAATCTTCTCTGAATTCTTTTATGTATGATTGAGTTATCTTTGCAAGTCTCTTCGAATTATCCGTTTGGTTTGGCCAACTATATTGGTAGTTCTTACAATGGGAGAAGTGCTTAGCTTTGGGTTCAATCTTGCGGTGTCCTTTCCCAGTGACAGAAGGGGTAACAAGGCACGTATTGTATTGTTGCCATTGAGGATAACAAGATGGGGTTTTTATCATATTGCATGAATTTATCCCTCTACATCATATCATCTTGCTTAAGGCGTTACTCTGTTTTTAACTTAATACTATAGATGCATGCTGGATCGCGGTCGATGAGTGGAGTAATAGTAGTAGATGCAGAATTGTTTCGGTCTACTTGTCTTGGACGTGATGCCTATATACATGATCATACCTAGATATACTCATAATTATGCTCAATTCTATCAATTGCTCAACAGTAATTTGTTCACCCATCGTAGAATATCTATGCTCTTGAGAGAAGCCACTAGTGAAACCTATGGCCCCCGGGTCTATTCTTATCATATCAATCTCCATTACTTTATTACTTGCTTTGTTTTTACTTTGCCTTTTACTTTTCACTTTGCATCTATATACCAAAAATACCAAAAATATTATTTATCATCTCTATCAGATCTCACTCTCGTTAGTGACCGTGAAGGGATTGACAACCCCTAATCGCGTTGGTTGCGAGGAGCTATCGTTTTGTGTAGGTACGAGGGACTTGTGCGTGGTCTCCTACTGGATTGATACCTTGGTTCTCAAAAACTGAGGGAAATACTTACGCTACTTTGCTGCATCATCCTCTCCTCTTCGGGGAAATCCAACGCAGTGCTCAAGAGGTAGCAAGGCCGAGGGAGAGTTTCGTCAGCACGACAGCGTGGTGACGGTGATGATGAAGTTACCGGTGCAGGGCTTCGGCTAAGCACTACGAAGATATGACCGAGGTGTGTAACTATGGAGGGGGGCACCGCACACGGCTAAACAATTGTCAACTTGTGTGTTCTAGGGTGCCCCCTGCCCCGTATATAAAGGAGCAAGGGGAAGGCCGGCCGGCCCCTGTAGGGCGCGCCCGAAGTAGGATTCCTACTAGGAATCCTATTCCTAGTAGGTTTCCAACAAGGGGAAGAGAGGGGGAAGGAAGGAGAGGGAGAGAGGGAAGGCAAGGGGGCGCCCCCCCTTCCTTGTCCTATTCGGACTCAGGGGGAGGGGGCGTGCGGCCTGCCCTGGCCGGCCCCTCTCTCTCTCCACTAGGGCCCATCGAGGCCCATTAGTTCCCCGAGGGGTTGCGGCAACCCTCTGGCACTCCGGTTTTATCCGAAACTTCTCTGGAACACTTCCGGTGTTCGAATATAGTCGTCCAATATATCAATCTTTATGTCTCAACCATTTCGAGACTCCTCGTCATGTCCGTGATCACATCTGGGACTCTGAACAATCACATAAACTCATAATACCAATTGTCATCAAACGTTAAGCGTGCGGACCCTACGGATTCGAGAACTATGTAGACATGACCGAGATACGTCTCCGATCAATAACCAATAACGGAACCTGGATGCTCATATTGGTTCCTACATATTCTACGAAGATCTTTATCGGTCAAACCGCATAACAACATACATTGTTCCTTTTGTCATCGGTATGTTACTTGCCCGAGATTCGATCATCGGTATCTCAATACCTAGTTCAATCTCGTTACCGGCAAGTCTCTTTACTGGTTCCGTAATACTTCATCCTACAACTAACTCATTAGTCTCAATGCTTGCAAGGCTTATAGTGATGAGTAATACCAAGAGGGTCCAGAGATACCACTCCGAAACACGGAGTGACAAATCCTAATCTCGATATATGCGAACCCAACAAACACCTTTGGAGACACCTGTAGAGCACCTTTATAATCACCCATTTACGTCGTGATGTTTGGTAGCACACAAAGTGTTCCTCCAGTATCCGGGAGTTGCATAATCTCATAGTTTGAGGAATTTGTATAAGTCATGAAGAAAGCAGTAGCAATGAAACTAACACGATCATAATGCTAAGCTAACGAATGGGTCATGTCCATCACATCATTCTCCTAATGATGTGATACCGTTCATCAAATTACAACACATGTCTATGGTTAGGAAACATAACCATATTTGATTAACGAGCTAGTCAAGTAGAGGCATACTGGAGACTATATGTTTTGTCTATGTATTCACACATGTACTAAGTTTCCGGTTAATACAACTCTAGCATGAATAATAAATATTTATCATGAATTAAGGAAATAAATAATAACTTTATTATTGCCTCTAGGGCATATTTCCTTCAATCTAAATGATACGTGATCCAAATCAACTAAACCATGTCCGATCATCACGTGAGATGGAGTAGTCATCAATGGTGAACATCTCTATGTTGATCATATCTACTATATGATTCACGTTCGACCTTTCGGTCTCTAGTGTTCGGAGGCCATGTCTGTACATGCTAGGCTCGTCAAGTTTAACCCGAGTATTCCGCATGTGCAAAACTGTCTTGCACACGTTGTATGTGAACGTAGAGCATATCACACCCGATCATCATGTGGTGTCTCAGCATGAAGAACTGTCGCAACGGTGCATACTCAGGGAGAACACTTATACCTAGAAAGTTTAGTTAAGGGATCATCTTATAATGATACAGCCGTACTAAGCAAAATAATATGCATAAAGACAAACATCACATGCAATCAAAATTTGTGACATGATATGGCCATCATCATCTCGTGCTTTTGATCTCCATCTCCAAAGCATCATCATGATCTCCATCGTCACCAGCTCGACACCTTGATCTCCATCGTTGTGTCGTGGTCGTATCGCCAACTATTGCTTCTACAACTATCGCTACCGTTTAGTGATAAAGTAAATCAATTACATTGCATTTGCATTTCATACAATAAAGAGACAACCATAAGGCTCCTGCCAGTTGCTAGTAAGTTTTACAAAACATGATCATCTCATACAATAATGTATATCACATCATGTCTTGACCATATCACATCACAACATTCCCTGCAAAAACAAGTTAGACGTCCTCTACTTTTTTGTTGCAAGTTTTACGTGGCTGCTACGGGCTTCTAGCAAGAAACGTTCTTACCTACGGCACAAAAACCACAATGGTGATTTATCAAGTTTGTTGTTTTAACCTTCAACAAGGACTGACCGCAGTCAATTTGATTCAACTAAAGTAGGAGAAACAGACATCCACTAGCCACCTTTATACAAAACTAGTTGCATGTTTGTCGGTGGAACCAGTCTCATGAACATGGTCATGTAAGGTTGGTCCAGGCCGCTTCATCCAACAATACCGCCGAATCAAAATAAGACGTTGGTGGTAAGCAGTATGACTATCACCGCCTGAGGGAGTCCTGGACTGGGGGGTGTCCGGATAGCCGAACTATCATCTTTGGCCGGACTCCTAGACTATGAAGATACAAGATTGAAGACTCTGTCCCGTGTCCGGATGGGACTTTCCTTGGCGTGGAAGGCAAGCTTGGCGATACGGATATGTAGATCTCCTACCATTGTAACCGACTCTGTGTAACCCTAGCCCTCTCCGGTGTCTATATAAACCGGAGGGTTTTAGTCCGTAGGACGAACAACAATCATACCATAGGCTAGCTTCTAGGGATCAGCCTCTCTGATCTTGTGGTAGATCTACTCTTGTACTACCCATATCATCAATATTAATCAAGCAGCAGTAGGGTTTTACCTCCACCGAGAGGGCCCGAACCTGGGTAAAAACATCGTGTCCCTTGTCTCCTGTTACCATCCGCCTAGACGCACAGTTCGGGACCCCCTACCCGAGATCCGCCGGTTTTGACACCGACATTGGTGCTTTCATTGAGAGTTCCTCTGTGTCGTCACCTTTAGGCCCGATGGATCCTTCGATCATCAACAACGATGCGGTCCAGGGTGAGACTTTTCTCCCCGGACAGATCTTCTTATTCGGCGGCTTTGCACTGCGGGCCAACTCGCTTGGCCATCTGGAGCAGATTGAAAGCTACGCCCCTGGCCATCAGGTTAGATTTGGAAGTTTGAACTACACGGCTGACGTCCGCGGAGACTTGATCTTCGACGGGTTCGAGCCACAGCCAAGCGCGCCGCACTGTCTCGATGGGTATGATATAGCTCTGCTGCTGGACAGTACCCTGGAGGCCGCACAAGTGTCCGCTTTGACCCTTAGCTCGGAGCCGACTGCACCGACCGAGGACGGGTGGCTGGACACCGCCTCGGGGCTGCTACCTCTACGGCGATAGAGCCGAATACCAACCCTGTCCTTTGTGAAGCCCGTGACTCGAAGGTGCCGGACTCCTCTCCGGACTCCGAACCTTCCGCGCCCCTGCCAATCGAATCCGATTGGGCACCGATCATGGAGTTCACTGCTGCGGACATCTTTCAGCACTCGCCCTTTGGCGAAATCATGAATTCGCTAAAGTGTATCTCTTTATCAGGAGAGCCCTGGCCAGATTATGGTCAGGATGGTTGGGATGCGGACGACGAAGAAATTCAAAGCCCACCCACCACCCACTTCGTAGCCACTATCGATGAGTTAACCAACATGCTAGACTTCGACTCCGAAGACATCGAAGGTACGGACGACGATGCAGGAGACGACCAAGAACCAGTGCCTACAGGGCACTGGAAGGCCACCTCGTCATACGACATTTACATGGTGGACATCCCAAAGGATGGGAATGGCGATGGAACAACGGAGGACGACCCCTCCAAGAAACAGCCTAAGCGCCGGCGTCAGCGGCGCCGCTCTAAATCCCACCACAGCAAAAATGGAGATTCCGGCACCGGAGACAATAACACCCCGGACAGTGCCGAAAACAACCCCCTCCAGCAGGATTCAGCGCAGGAGGATGGAGAAGCCAGCCCTCATGAAAGAGCGGCAGATAGAGAGGTAGAGGACGATAATTATATGCCTCCCTCCGAAGACGAGGCAAGCCTCAACGACGACGAATTTGTCGTGCCCAAGGATCCCGTCAAACAAGAGCGTTTCAAGCACAGGCTTATGGCCATGGCAAGCAGCCTCAAGAAAAAGCAGCAACAACTTAGAGCTGACCAAGACTTGCTAGCCGATAGATGGACTGAAGTCCTTGCGGCCGAAGAGTATGAACTCGAACGCCCCTCCAAGAGCTACCCAAAACGCAGACTGCTACCCCGATTAGAGGAGGAAGCACCTAAATCTACTTCACCAGCACATAATACGGCCGACCGGCCACCTCGTGGCCGCGACAGAGAGGCCTCTCGGCCCTACACTCAAGCCGTACCCCGGCGCCGCCCAAAAAATACCAAGGCGCGGGAAAATGCACCAGACCTGTGGGATATACTCGAGGACAGGGCAAGGCAAACAAGATCGATCTACGGATCGCGTGGGCGCCCCACGATACGTGATGATAACCGTCACGCCAGATACCGCAAATTCCGGCCGGGCCGAACATAGTAGACAAAGCTCATTTGAGCTGCATCGTGATATAGCCCAATACAGAGGCGCCACACACCCACTATGCTTCACAGACGAAGTGATGGATCATCAAATCCCTGAGGGTTTCAAACCCATAAACATTGAATCATACGACGGCACAATAGATCCGGCGGTCTGGATCGAGGACTATCTCCTCCATATCCACATGGCCCGCGGTGATGATCTACACGCCATCAAATACCTCCCACTCAAACTTAAAGGACCAGCACGGCATTGGCTCAACAGCTTGCCAGCAGAGTCAATCAGTTGTTGGGAAGACCTGGAAGCCGCATTCCTCGACAACTTCTAGGGCACTTACGTGCGACCACCAGACGCCGATGACCTAAGCCACATAATTCAGCAGCCAGAAGAATCGGCCAGACAATTCTGGACACGGTTCCTAACCAAGAAAAATCAAATCGTCGACTATCCGGATGCAGAGGCCCTTGCAGCCTTCAAACACAACATCCGCGACGAGTGGCTTGCCTGGCACCTAGGACAGGAAAAGCCGAAATCCATGGCAGCCCTCACAACACTCATGACCCGCTTCTGCGCGAGAGAGGATAGCTGGTTAGCTCGTAGTAACAACATGACCAAGAGCCCTGGTAATTCGGATACCAAGGACACAAACGGCAGGTCGTGTCGCAACAAGCACAAGCGCAGCATTAATGGCGACAATACTGACGATATGGCAGTCAATGCCGGATTCAGAGGCCCTAAACCCGGTCAGCGAAAAAAGCCATTCAAAAGAAATACTCCGGGCCCGTCCAATTTGGACTGAATACTCGATCGCTCGTGCCAGATACACGATACCCCCGAAAAGCCAGCCAATCACACCAACAGGGATTGTTGGGTGTTCAAGCAGGCAGGCAAGTTAATTGCCGAAAACAATGACAAGGGGCTGCATAGCGATGACGAGGAGGAGACCCGGCCGCTGAACAATAGAGGACAGAAGGGTTTCCCCCCACAAGTGCGGACGGTGAACATGATATACGCAACCCACATACCCAAAAGGGAGCGAAAGCGTGCACTCAGGGACGTATATGCGATGGATCCAGTCACCCCAAAGTTCAATCCGTGGTCCTCCTGGCCGATCACTTTTGATCGAAGGGACCACCCCACTAGCATCCGCCATGGCGGATTCGCCGCATTGGTTCTAGACCCAATCGTCGATGGATTTCACCTCACTAGAGTCCCGATGGACGGCGGCAAAGCTGAACCTGCTTTATCGGGATACGATGTGCAAGATGGGCATAGACCCTCAAGGATTAAACCCACAAAGACGACCTTCAAAGGCGCCATACCAGTGTAGAGGCCAACTGCAGCAGCTTAGTTACACTTGAAGTGGTCTTCGGATCCCCGGATAACTTCCGACGCGAGGAGTTAATCTTCGACATAGTCCCGTTCCGCAGCGGCTATCATGCACTGCTCGGACGAACCGCATTTGCAAAGTTCAATGCGGTACTGCACTACGCATACCTCAAGATCAAGATGCCAGGCCCTCGAGGAGTCATTACGGTCAATGAAAACACCGAACGCTCTCTCCGAATGGAGGAGCATACAGCGGCTCTCGCGGCGGAAGTACAAAGCAGCCTCTTAAGGCAACTCTCGAGTCCGGCTGATAAGCAGCCGGACACCGTCAAGCGCGCACGGAGTAACCTACAACAAGACCGCCTGGCACGTTCCGAGCACACGTAGCAATGCGGCCCCAACCCCAGCCCTCGCGAAATCGCGAGACCAGTACCACGCGTACATAACTATGCTCTGGAGATACCATGGGTATAGGGGTAGGGGCACGACCATGGCATGCCCGGAGAGCGGCTCAACCACACCAGGGGCTCCCAATTGTGTCATTCTTTTTTTCTTATTCGTAGGACTCCGTGTCCCAGAAGCCTTGTCCGGCAGTAGAATTGTCGAACTCACGATGCAACAGCCAGGGAAGCAGAAAAGCTACATCGAGTGTCCAGGTGGTCTCTATTACGAGCAGTATACCTGTTTTACATACCATCCCGCAGCCTACCCCTGGAGGGGGGCATGTTAAATAGTCCCACCCCTTGCTTATCGCACTATTTGCATCGTTCTGCTTTCATTGCAGTATTTTTTTAAAAACAATGCATAGCTTTTTGCCTATTATTGCATTCCTTTTTTATCTATATATGTTCACTTTTGACATGTTGCATCCGTACGCTTTGGTACAGCCAAATACACCAGGGGCTTAAGTTCCCCAAAATATGGTGTGATAAGTCTGAACACTTTCACAAGTGCGGCACCCCGAACTTATAGCATTATATGCATCGGCTCCGAATCATGTCTTGGGTCAATAGTTGGGTTTGCCGGCCCTATGTTTTGGTACCTTACGCCCGTTATATCGGCTAAGTTAGCGCTGGGAGAACCACTGCGATTGTGCCCCAGTTGAGCTGGGTTGAGCACCTTAGTGGAGAAAGCTAAAACTGACCGTCATGATAGGGCGAGAGCCGGTCGCTGTTTGAGAGGTTTTTTCGAGTCCCTAAAGACTTATGCCGCTTAGAGCGAGGAGCCGGCTTTGTCCGGCCCAGGCGTGGATAGCGCCCCAAATTCGGTCTTCCGAATACAAGGGGCTTCGCCGAAATTTAAAATTATAGAATCCTATGGCTAAGTGGGAGTGTTCAAGCATTATAAGTCCGGTTGCCTTGTTCGCTGTGTTGAGCGCCTCCCTCGAAGGACCCAAGAATGGGAACAAGAGCGCTCAAGTTTATCCCGAACACCCCAACACTCGTGGCATGGGGGCTCAAGCCGACGACTTGCCATCTCTCAAATTTGATAAACGGCCGCACAGAAGGTAATATTTTAAATTAACAAGCATTGCTTAGCGCATATGAACAAGTTTTCAAGCGTATAGGATAACAAATGCGAGTTTACTCAAAAATTACATATTTGGAGCATTCACCCGCTATAAGGCGGGCACCCTTCAGGACACCCTTATAGTACATCTCGGGCGTGCGATACTCCTTGCCCGGCGGTGGCGCGTCCGTCCCAAGCTTCTCGGCGTCCATCTTGCCCCAGTGCACTTTAGCGCGGGCAAGGGCCCGACGGGCACCTTCAATGCTGACGGAACGCTTGATGACTTCAATCCATGGACATGCGTCCACCAGCCGCCGCACCAGACCGAAGTAGCTCCTAGGCATGGCTTCTTTAGGCCATAGCCAAACTATGAGGCCCTTCATGGCCTGTTCGGCCACCTTGTGGAGCTCGACCAGCTACTTCAGCTGGTCGCTCAGGGGCACCGGATGGCCGGCCTCAGCATATTGATACCAGAAGACCTTTTCCGTCGAGCTCCCCTCCTCGGCTCGGTAGAACGCGGCAGCATCGGAGACACCACGGGGCAGATCTGCGAATGCTCCTGGAGAGCTCCGGATTCATGTAAGTAACAAGTAATTCACTTTCACGTGCTTGCTTTGCATGAAGAATGCCTTACCCGCCGCTATCTTCTTTATTGCCTCAATTTCCTGGAGGGCTTTTTGGGCTTCGGCCTTAGCGGCTTTGGCACTCTCAAGAGCCGAGGTGAGCTCGGATTCTCGAGTCTTCGAGTAACGCTCCAAACTCTCGTGTTTTTCCACAAGAGCCTGGAGCTCTTGCCGCACCTCCGCCACCCGCGCCTCCTGCTTCTCTCGCTCGGTGCGTTCCGCAGCCGCATTGCTTTCGGCCTTGGACACCGCTTCCTTCAGGGTCGCCACCTCGTTCGTGGCCCCTGCAATACTCACGTTATTCCTGTCATTTTTTGCAACCCAATCCTTTCTATAAGGTATTACTTTAATAAGGTATTACTTACCTTCCTTGTCCTCGAGCTGCTTCTTGGCACGGCCGAGCTCATTCTCGGACCGCTCGAGGCTCTCCTTTAATACATTGACCTCCGCAGTCAGTGCGGCAGAGGTCAGCAGCGCGACCTGCATTCTCATATCGACATGCTTATGTTAGACTCCTGCATATATCTTTTTAGATCCTCAGTTCGGCTTTTCTTTCCGAACACCAAACTGAGCATCAGGGGCTACTGTCTATGCGGTACTATTTCTACATATCTTAATTACATACGTCAAAGCCTGTTAGAAGGCTGGTACAGAGCTTCACCAGCCCGCTCTTGGTGGATGAACTTTCGGATCACCGCACTCATAACGAAGCGGTGCTCCTCGTCGATGGAGGCGCCGTTAAGCGCCTCCAGCAAGTTATCTGGTGCCTCCGGTTGGACGGAGGCCACCGGCGTCGCAGTCTTGCCCTTCTCACGAAGAGCCCACCCGCCGGACTTCGGAACCACTATAGGTTCCGGTACGGAGTCCAGCACAGGGCCGGACTTAGATCCCTCTGGGGTTTGGCCCTCTTTGCGCCCAGAGTCCGGGAGGTCGCCTTGCGACGCCTCTAGGACCACCTCCCCCTGGTTGGGCCCCTTTTGGGACTCCCTGCGGCGTCGTTTGCGTCACGGGGGGAGGAAGCGGTCGGAAGTGAAGTACTATTCACATCCGACGAATCCAGGGAGCCGCTCGACGAAGCGGGGAGCTCATCCTGGGGTGGGCTACATGGTTGTATTCGGCGTTAGAAGACACTATGCGACAAAGGAAAAATCATGAGTTATTCTGGAATCTGGACACTTACGATCTCGCCAGGGGCTTGGCCCTCGAGGACCAATCCTCTTCGCCGTCGTCAGCGTTGGTGGAACAGTCCGGAGGAAGGGTCCTTCCTTCTTGATTCTCCGGCCTCCCGGTTAGGAGGCCTTCCTTTCTTCTCTCACTCACCGGGAGAAGCCTCTTTCCTCCTCCCGCTCTTGGCGGGAGTTCGCCTCGAGTTGTCGACGATGAGTCCGACAACACCGGCGCCGAACTCCTTCAAATTCCCGTGGCCTTCTTCTTGGCCTTCTTCTCCCAAGACCACGTAAGGCGCGGAACCAGCAGCCCGTCTAATCGGGCGACGCTGGTCTTCGGTAAGGAGCAGACAGTTAACCCGCTCGACTTTTTACGCCAGCTCAGTAAGATAAGGGAGTTTAGATCCCGCATAGAGTCAAACTATGAAAAACAAGTGTCCCATAAAGGGTAAAATAGCTTACCTCGCTGGCTTGACGCTGCGAGCTGAATCCGCTATCTTCGGTAGCGGATGCGGGAGCCTCGGCGCCCTTGAACATCACCTTCCAGGCACCTTCGTACATAGTGTCGAAGAGCATGTTCAAGGTCTGGTGTTGTGCCGGATCAAACTCCCACAAATTGAAAGCCCGTTGTTGGCACGGGAGGATCCGGCGGATGAGCATGACCTGGATTGCGTCGACCAGCTTGATCTTCTTGTTCACAAGGTTTTGGACGCAGGTTTGGAGTCCGGTCAGCTCTTCCAAATCACCCCATGTCAGGCCCTTCTCTTTCCAGGAGGTGAGCCGTGTGGGGATGCCAGATCTGAATTCGGGGCCCGCCGCCCATTCAGGGTCGCGCGGCTCGGTGATGTAGAACCACCCCGATTGCCATCCTTTGACGGTTTCCACAAAGGCGCCCTCAAGCCATATGACGTTGGGCATCTTGCCCACCATGGCGCCTCCGCACTCCGCCTGCTGGCTGCCCACTACCTTCGGCTTGACATTGAAAGTCTTCAGCCATAAGCCGAAGTGGGGTCTGATGCGGAGGAAGGCCTCGCACACAACGATAAACGTTGAGATGTTGAGGATGAAATTCGGGGCTAGATCGTGGAAATCCATGCCGTAGTAGAACATGAGCCCCCGGACAAATGGGTGGAGGGAAGCCCAATCCAGCGGAGGAAATGGGGAAGGAACACCACCCTCTCATGGGGCTCGGGGTGGGGACGAGCCGCCTCGTCTGGAAGCCGTGCGCATTGTCGCTTTTGCAGTATCCGCTTTCTTCAACTTTTTGATGTGCCCTCCGTGACGGAGGAGGCCATCCACTGCCTCCGCTCCGGACATGACCGGGAAGGTTGAGGCAAGATGTGCGGACTTAGGGCTGAAGCTCGAGTGTGAAATGGATAAGCAAAGGATGAAGAAGGCGTAGGTAGAAAGATGGATCCTTATCCCCTTATATATGGACGGACGAAACTATGCGTCCCCACCAGCCTGGTAAAACTCGCTTATCTCCCAAGCGCCGTGATCAATGGCGCGGTTGGGTCACCCACGCCCGTATTGATGAGAATCCCGGAATAAGGGGACACGATCTCTGCTTTGACAAGACGTGCCAAGGAAACCGCCTTGCTAAACGCGCTGAGGTGGAACAGTAAAAACGATTCGAATAAAGTCTTGGTCGTGGTGTGATGTCACGCCACGGAATACGTCAGCAGATTGAACTTGTGTAAATATTATTCTCTCTACGGTGGTATGTGGAACTTATTTTGTAGAGCCGGACACTATCCTTGTGTTCGCCTTGCAATGCCGAAGACAATATGCGCGCCGGACTCGTCGTCATTGAAGCCTAGTTCAGGGGCTACTGAGGGAGTCCTGGACTGGGGGGTGTCCGGATAGCCGAACTATCATCTTTGGCCGGACTCCTAGACTATGAAGATACAAGATTGAAGACTCCGTCCCGTGTCCGGATGGGACTTTCCTTGGCGTGGAAGGCAAGCTTGGCGATACGGATATGTAGATCTCCTTGAAGGAAATATGCCCTAGAGGCAATAATAAAGTTATTATTTATTTCCTTATTTCATGATAAATGTCTATCATTCATGCTAGAATTGTATTAACCGGAAACATAATACATGTGTGAATGCATAGACAAACAGAGTGTCACTAGTATGCCTCTACTTGACTAGCTTGTTAATCAAAGATGGTTATGTTTCCTAACCATGAACAAGGAGTTGTTATTTGATTAACAAGGTCACATCATTAGTAGAATGATCGATTGACATGACCCATTCCATTAGCTTAGCACACGATCGCTTAGTATGTTGCTACCGCTTTTATCCATGACATATACATGTTCCTCGTAACTATGAGATTATGCAACTCCGCTTACGGAGGAACACTTTGGTGCTACCAAACGCGTCAACGAATCGGGTGATTATAAAGGAGTACTACGGTGTCTCCAAAGGCGATGTTGGGTTGGCGTATTTGAGATTAGGTTTTGTCACTCCGATTGTCGGAGAGGTATCTCTGGGCCCTCTCGGTAATGCACATCACTTAAGCCTTGCAAGCACTACAACTAATGAGTTAGTTGTGAGATGATGTATTACGGAACGAGTAAAGAGACTTGCCGTAACGAGATTGAACTAGGTATTGGATACCGACGATCGAATCTCGGCAAGTAACATACCGATGACAAAGGAACAACGATGTTGTTATGCGGTCCGACCGATAAAGATCTTCGTAGAATATGTAGGAACCAATATGGGCATCCAGGTCCCGCTGTTGGTTATTGACCGTGAATTGTTCTAGGTCATGTCTACATTGTTCTCGAACCGTAGGGTCCGCACGCTTAAGGTTTCGATGATGCTTATTATGAGTTTATGTATTTTGATGTACCGAAGGAGTTCGAGTCCCGGATGTGATCACGGACATGACGAGGAGTCTCGGAATGGTCGAGACATAAAGATTGATATATTGGAAGCCTATGTTTGGAGTTCGAATGGTTCCAAGTAAAACGGAATTTATCGAGTACCGGAGGTTACCGAACCCCGGGAGGTAAATGGGCCTCGGTGGGCCTTGAGGGAGAAGAGGAGGGCCGGCCAGAGGTGGCACACGCCTCTCCCCCCAGTCCGAATAGGACAGGAGGGGGGCGCCCTTTCCTCTTCCCTCCCCAAACCTAGTCCAACTAGGAAGGGGAGTCCTACTCCCGTAGGAGTAGGACTCCTCCCCTCCTCAAGGGCGGCCGGCCTCCCCCTCCCTCCTTTATATACGGGGGCAGGGGGCACCTTGGGACACACAAGTTTGATCTTGAGATCGTTCCTTAGCCGTGTGCGGTGCCCCTCCACCATATTCCACCTCGGTCATACCGTCATGAAGCTTAAGCGAAGCTCGCGCCGGTGAAACATCAAGATCGTCACCACGCCGTCGTCGACGAAACTCTCCTCGACACTCGGCTGGATCGAGTACGAGGGACATCATCGAGCTGTACGTGTGTCAAGAACTCGGGCGCCGGAGTAACGGCGCCGGATCGGTCGGATCGCGAGGAGAACGTCGACTACTTCCTCTACGCCAGTGATCGCTTCGCCGGGTCTACAAGGGTATGTAGACAACACTCTCCCCTCTCGTTGCTATTCATCACCATGATCTTGCGTGTGCGTAGGAAAATTTTTGAAATTACTACGCTCCCCAACAAAGGCATCCGAGCCTAGGTTTTTATGGTTTGATGTTTTGCACGAGTAGAACACAAGTGAGTTGTGGGCGATACAAAGTCATACTACCTACCAGCATGTCATACTTTGGTTCAGCGGTATTGTGAGATGAAGCGCCTGCACCGACATTACGCCAGACGCTTACGCGAGACTGGTTTCACCGCTGCGAGCACTCGCTGCTTAAAGGTGACCGTGGGTGCTGTCTCTCTCACTTTAGTTGAACTGAAAGTGGCTACGCCGGTCCTTGAGAAGGTTAAACGGAGTCTATTTGACGAAGTATCGCTGTGGTTTTGATGCGTGGGTGAGACTGGTTCTTGCTTAAGCCCATAGCAGCCACGTAAAATTTGCAACAACAAAGTAGAGGACGTCTAACTTGTTTTTGCAGGCATGTTGTGATGTGATATGGTCAAGACGTGATGCTATATTTTATTGTATGAGATGATCATGTTTTGTAACCGGTTATCGGCAATCGCGAGAGCCATATGGTTGTCGCTTTATTGTATGCAATGCAATCGCCTGTAATGCTTTACTTTATCACTAAGCGGTAGCGATAGTCGTAGTAGCATAAGTTTGGCGAGACGACAACGATGCTGCGATGGAGATCAAGGTGTCGCGCGGTGGCGATGGTGATCATGGTGGTGCTTTGCAAGATGGAGATCGTGAAGCACAAGATGATGATGACCATATCATATCACTTATATTGATTTGCATGTGATGTTTATCCTTTTATGCATCTTATCTTGCTTTGATTGACGGTAGCATTATAAGATGATCTCTCACTAAATAATCAAGAAGTGTTCTCCCCGAGTATGCACCGTTGCCAAAGTTCGTCGTGCCCAGACACCACGTGATGATCGGGTGTGATAAGCTCTACGTCCATCTACAACGGGTGCAAGCCAGTTTTGCACACGCAGAATACTCGGGTTATACTTGACGAGCCTAGCATATGCAGATATGGCCTCGGAACACGGAGACCGAAAGGTCGAGCGTGAATCATATAGTAGATATGATCAACATAAGATGTTCACCATTGAAAACTACTCCATTTCACGTGATGATCGGTTATGGTTTAGTTGATTTGGATCGCGTGATCACTTAGATGACTAGAGAGATGTCTGTCTAAGTGGGAGTTCTTAAGTAATATGATTAATTGAACTTAAATTTATCATGAACTTAGTCCCGGTAGTATTTTGCAAATTATGTTGTAGATCAATAGCTCGCGTTGTTGCTTTCATATGTTTGTTTTTGATATGTTCCTGAGAAAATTGTGTTGAAAAATGTTAGTAGCAATGATGCGGATTCGATCCGTGATCGGAGGTTTATCCTCATTGCTGCACGTAAGAATTATGTCCTTAATGCACCGCTAGGTGACAGACCTATTGCAGAGCGGATGCAAACGTTATGAACGTTTGGCTAGCTCAATTGATGACTACTTGATAGTTTAAGTGCACCATGCTTAACAGCTTAGAATCGGGACTTCAAAGATGTTTTGAACATCATGGACCATATGAGATGTTCCAGGAATTGAAGTTAATATTTCAAGCAAATACCCAAGTTGAGAGATATGAAATCTTCAACAAGTTCTATAGCTAAAAGATGGAGGAGAATCGCTCAACTAGTGAGCATGTGCTCAGATTGTCTGGGTACTTCAATCGCTTGAATCAAGTGGGAGTTAATCTTCCAGATAAGATATCGATTGATGAATTCTCTAGTCACCATCACCAAGTTAGTAGAACTTCGTGATGAACTATAGTATGCAAGGGATGATGAAAATGATTCCCAGTTTTTCATGATGATGAAATCGATGAAGGTAGAATTCAAGAAAGAACATCAAGTGTTGATGATTAACAAGACCACTAGTTTCAAGAAAAGGGCAAAGGGATAGAAGGGAACTTCAAGAAGAACGGCAAGCAAGTTGTTGCTCAAGTGAAGAAGCCCAAGTCCGGACCTAAGCACGAGACTAAGTGCTTCTACCGCAAAGGGACTGGTCATCGAAGCGAACTACCCCAAGTATTTGGCGGATAAGAAGGATGGCAAAATAAACAAAGGTATATTTGATATACATGTTATTGATGTGTACTTTACTAGTGTTTATAGCAACCCCTCGGTATTTGGTACTGGTTCGGTTGCTAAGAGTAGTAACTCAAACGGAGTTGCGTATAAAATGAAACTAGTTAAGGGTGAAGTGACGATGTGTGTTGAAAGGAGTTTCAAGATTGATATGATCATCATCACACACTCCCTATACTTTCGGGATTAGTGTTGAACCTAAATAAATGTTATTTGGTGTTTGCGTTGAGCATGAATATGATCTGATCATGTTTTTTGCAATACGATTATTCATTTAAGTAAGAGAATAAACTGTTATTCTGTTTACATGAATGAAACCTTATATGGTTACACACCCAATGAAAATGGTTCATTGGATCTCGATCGTAGTGATACACATATTCATAATATTGAAACCAAAAGATGCAAAGTTAATAATGATAGTGCAACTTATTTGTGGCAATCGCCGTTTAGGTCATAATGGTGTAAAGCGCATGAAGAAACTCCATGCTGATGGGATTTTGGAATCACTTGATTATGAATCACTTGATGCTTGCGAACCATGCCTCATGGGCAAGATGACTAAGACTCCGCTTCTCCGAACAATGGAGCGAGCAACCGACTTATTGGAAATAATACATACCGATGTATGCGATCCAATGAGTGTTAAGGCTCATGGCGGGTATCGTTATTTTCGACCTTCACGATGATTTGAGCAAGATATGGGTATATCTACTTGATGAAACATAAGTCTGAAATAGTTGAAAGGTTCAAAGGATTTCAGAGTGAAGTGGAAAAATCATCGTAACAAGAAAATAAGGTTTCTACGATCTGATCGCGGAGACAAATATTTGAGTTACGAGGTTGGTCTTCAATTGAAACAATGTGGAATAGTTTCACAAATTCATGCCACCTGGAACACCACATCATAATGGTGTGTCCGGACATCATAACCGTACTTTATTGGATATAGTACAATCTATGATGTTTCTTACCGATTTACCAATATCGCTTTTGGGATCATGCATTAGAGACAGCTACATTCACGTTAAATAGGGCACTATCTAAACCGCTGAGACGACACTATATGAACTGTGGTTTAGCAAGAAACCAAAGTTGTCGCTTTCTTAAAGTTTGGGGCTGCAATGCTTATGTGAAAAGGTTTTCATCCCGATAAGCTCAAACCCAAATCGAGAAGTGCGTCTTCATAGAATACCCAAAGGAAATTGTTGGGTACACCTTCTATCACAGATCCGAAGGCAAGACATTCGTTGCTAAGAATGGATCCTTTCTAGAGAAGGAGTTTCTCTCGAAAGAAGTGAGTGGGAGGAAAGTGGAACTTGATGAGGTAATAGTACCTTCTCCCTTACTTGAAAGTAGTTCGTCGCAGAAACCAGTTTCTGAGACACCTACACCAAGTAGTGAGGAAGTTGATGATGTTGATCATGAAACTTGAGATCAAGTTACTGCAGAACCTCGTAGATCAACCAGAGTAAGATCCGCACTGAGTGGTACGGTAATCCTGTTCGAAGTCATGCTACTAGATCATGATGAACCTACGAACTATGAAGAAGCGATGGTGAGCCCAGATTCCATAAAATGGCTTGAGGCCATGAAATCTGAGATGGGATCCATGTATGAAAACAAAGTATGGACTTTGGTTGACTTGCCCGAGGGTAGGCAAGCAATAGAAAACAAGTGGATCTTCAAGAAGAAGACCGACGGCGGTAATGTTATCATCTATAAAGCTCGACTTGTCGCAAAGGGCTTTCGCAAGTTCAAGGGATTGACTACGATGAGACCTTCTCACCCGTGGCGATGCTTAAGTCCGTCCGAATCATGTTAGCAATTGCCGATTTTATGATTATGAAATTTGGCAAATGGATGTAAAGACGCATTCTGAATGGATTTCGGAAGAAGAGTTGTATATGATGCAACCGAAGGTTTTATCGATCCAAAGGAAGCTAACAAAGTGTGCAAACTCCAGCGATCCATCTATGGACTGGTGCAAGCATCTCGAGTTGGAATATACGCTTTGATGAGTTGATCAAAGCATATAGTTTTATACTGCACTTACGGTGAAGCCTGTATTTACTAAAAAGTGAGTGGGAGCACTACAGCATTTCTGATAAGTATATGTGAATGACATATTGTAGATCGGAAATAATGTAGAATTATTCTGCAAAGCATAAAGAAGTGTTTTGAAAGGAGTTTTTCAAAGAAAGACCTCGGTAAAGCTACTTACATATTGAGCATCAAGATCTATAGAGATAGATCAAGATGCTTGATAAGTTTTTTCAATGAGTACATACCTTGACAAGATTTTGAAGTAGTTCAAAATGAAACAGTCAAAAAAAAGAGTTCTTGCCTGTGTTACAAGGTGTGCAATTGAGTAAGACTCAAAACCCGACCACGGCAGAAGATAGAAAGAGAATGAAAGTCATTCCCTATGCCTTGGCCATAGGTTCTATAAAGTATGCCATGCTGTGTACCAGATCTATTGTATACCCTACACTGGAGTTTGGCAAGGAGTACAATAGTGATCTAGTAGTAGATCACGGACAGCGGTCAAAATTATCCTTAGTGGAATAAGGACATGTTTCTCGATTATGGAAGTGACAAAAGGTTCGTCGAAGGGTTACGCCGATGCAAGTTTTGACACCGATCCGATGACTCTAAGTCTCGATCTAGATACATATTGAAAGTGGGAGCAATTAGCTAGAGTAGCTTCGCAAGAGCATTGTAGACACGTAAAATTGCAAAATACATAACGGATCTAAATGTGAAAGACCCGCTGACTAAGACTCTCTCACAAGCAAAACATGATCACACTTTAGTACTCTTTGGGTATTAATCACATAGTAATGTGAACTAGATTATGAATCTAGTAAACCCTTTGGGTGTTGGTCACATGGCGATGTGAACTATGGGTGTTAATCACATGATGATGAGAACTATCGATGTTAATCACATGGTGATGTGATCTAGATTATTGACTCTAGTGCAAGTGGGAGATGAAGGAAATATGCCCTAGAGGCAATAATAAAGTTATTATTTATTTCCTTATTTCATGATAAATGTCTATCATTCATGCTAGAATTGTATTAACCGAAACATAATACATGTGTGAATGCATAGACAAACAGAGTGTCACTAGTATGCCTCTACTTGACTAGCTTGTTAATCAAAGATGGTTATGTTTCCTAACCATGAACAAGGAGTTGTTATTTGATTAACAAGGTCACATCATTAGTAGAATGATCTGATTGACATGACCCATTCCATTAGCTTAGCACACGATCGCTTAGTATGTTGCTACCGCTTTTATCCATGACATATACATGTTCCTCGTAACTATGAGATTATGCAACTCCGTTTACGGAGGAACACTTTGGTGCTACCAAACGTCACAACGAATCGGGTGATTATAAAGGAGTACTACAGGTGTCTCCAAAGGCGATGTTGGGTTGGCGTATTTGAGATTAGGTTTTGTCACTCCGATTGTCGGAGAGGTATCTCTGGGCCCTCTCGGTAATGCACATCACTTAAGCCTTGCAAGCACTACAACTAATGAGTTAGTTGTGAGATGATGTATTACGGAACGAGTAAAGAGACTTGCCGGTAACGAGATTGAACTAGGTATTGGATACCGACGATCGAATCTCGGGCAAGTAACATACCGATGACAAAGGGAACAACGATGTTGTTATGCGGTCTGACCGATAAAGATCTTCGAGAATATGTAGGAACCAATATGGGCATCCAGGTCCCGCTGTTGGTTATTGACCGTGAATTGTTCTAGGTCATGTCTACATTGTTCTCGAACCGTAGGGTCCGCACGCTTAAGGTTTCGATGACAGTTATTATGAGTTTATGTATTTTGATGTACCAAGGAGTTCGAGTCCCGGATGTGATCACGGACATGACGAGGAGTCTCGGAATGGTCGAGACATAAAGATTGATATATTGGAAGCCTATGTTTGGAGTTCGAATGGTTCCAAGGCGGCGGAATTTATCGAGTACCGGAGGTTACGGAACCCCGGGAGGTAAATGGGCCTCGGTGGGCCTTGAGGGAGAAGAGGAGGGCCGGCCAGAGGTGGCACGCCCTCTCCCCCAGTCCGAATAGGACAGGAGGGGGCGGCCCTTTCCTCTTTCCTCCCCAAACCTAGTCCAACTAGGAAAAGGGGGGGAGTCCTACTCCCGGTAGGAGTAGGACTCCTCCCGGCGCGCCTCCTCAAGGGCCGGCCGGCCTCCCCCCTCCCTCCTTTATATACGGGGGCAGGGGGGCACCTTGGGACACACAAGTTTGATCTTGAGATCGTTCCTTAGCCGTGTGCGGTGCCCCCCTCCACCATATTCCACCTCGGTCATACCGTCGCGAAGCTTAGGCGAAGCTCTGCGCCGGTGAAACATCAAGATCGTCACCACGCCGTCGGTCGACGAAACTCTCCCTCGACACTCGGCTGGATCGGAGTACGAGGACATCATCGAGCTGTCGTGTGTCAAGAACTCGGGGCGTCGGAGTAACGGCGCGGGATCGGTCGGATCGCGAGGAGAACGTCGACTACTTCCTCTACGCCAGATCGCTTCCGCCGGGTCTACAAGGGTATGTAGACAACACTCTCCCCTCTCGTTGCTATTCATCACCATGATCTTGCGTGTGCGTAGGAAAATTTTTGAAATTACTACGTTCCCCAACACTCCTACCATTGTAACCGACTCTGTGTAACCCTAGCCCTCTCCAGTGTCTATATAAACCGGAGGGTTTTAGTCCGTAGGACGAACAACAATCATACCATAGGCTAGCTTCTAGGGTTCTGCCTCTCTGATCTCATGGTAGATATACTCTTGTACTACCCATATCATCAATATTAATCAAGCAGGAGTAGGGTTTTACCTCCACCGAGAGGGCCCGAACCTGGGTAAAAACATCGTGTCCCTTGTCTCCTGTTACCATCCACCTAGACGCACAGTTCGGGACCCCCTACCCGAGATCTGCCGGTTTTGACACCGACACCGCCCACGACTCTTTGTGTTCTACTCGTGCATATCATCTACGCATAGACCTGGCTCGGATGCCACTGTTGGGGAATGTAGCATGCAATTTCAAAAATTACCTACGCTCACGCAAGATCTATCTAGGAGATGCATAACAACGATAGGGGGAGAGAGTGTCTACATACCCTCGTAGACCCAAAGCGGAAGCATTTATCACGCGGTTGATGTAGTCGTACTCTTCACGATCCGATCACGATCCAACCGATCTAGTGCCAAAAGGACGGCACCTCCGAGTTTAGCACACGTGCGGCTCAATGACGTCTCCTCCTTCTTGATCCAGCAAGTGGGAGAGGAGAAGTATATGGGATCACAACCAATACGATGGCATGGTGGTGGAGTACCGACATCGCTTCGCTAAGCATCGCTGGGATGAGGCGGTGGAACTACGGAGTAACGGGAGAGAGACGTCCTCTCTATATAGATGGAGGGGTGTGTCAAACAACCCCTTCAAGCCCTAGGGTGCATCTCAGAGGGAGAGGACTTGGACTCCAAGTCCAATCCTATTAAGGATAGTAAAACTGAACCTAAACCGAACCATCTCACACTATTTGCTCTGTAAGTCGTTGGATTTCGTGTGGGAGTCGTCTCCAACCATTTGATCAGACATTACACACACGTTTTTCCCTTCGTGGCTGGCTGTCCTTAAGGGAGGCTACTCCAGGAGAAATTTCTGAGGCCTGTGGTTGATTGGGCCTCTCCCGCATGAAGCCCATCTCAGCTTCACGAAGGAGGCATTCAGCGATGTTTCGCTCCGCACATCCCCTCGCTCTAGCCCCTTCCTTTCCACAACCGGCCTCCTGTAAATCTCTCTCGGCATCAGGCGATTCCTAGGCATTGTCGCCGCCGCCACCGCCCCATCACTGCTGCCACGAGCACCCCTTCCCCCGTAAGCCACCTGCTCTCGGTTCTTGGCGGCAGCACAAGCTCACAAGAGGAGGGTAGGGTGCGGTGGTGGCATACGAGCGCGAGAGGAGAAATGGGCCCTTTGCATCTATGGAAAGACGACGCTTCCATCTTCACCCAGCCAACATCGCAACCCATATTCTCTGACCTTTCCACGGGCTATGTAGTGGGATCCAAATCAAAAGGAGGCCCTTCACGGAGGTGCATCCACAACCTCTCATCTCCTTTTCCCCTCACTGTCATGGCTGCCCCATTCCAAAATATAGCGTATTCACCATATGCAACTTGTCTCACAGTTTAGGAAGAAGCCTTCTCTCATGTATGTGCAGAGGTTGGAGTAGGGGAGGAGGAGATCATGTACAATATAAGCATAATTTTCCCTGATGTGTATTCTGTAGAACCTGTACTATCAACACCTGTACCGTGAGATTTTACCTTGTTAAATTCTATACAATTATGCAGAACCTATAGCCCATGAATGACACACTTTGTTTGGACAAGTAAATGTTGGTTATCCCTTGGTTAATGTAGTTTCAGAGTTATGAGTTTACCATCGCTCTATTTTTAGGCAAAGACTAATCCTCTCATGTCGAGATTTTACATTGTTAAATTCTGAGTGATGAGAGCACTCCGGCGGCGGGTACACGTTGGACACGCACGATGAGCCGGCCAAATGCAGGAACAGGAAGGCGATGGTGGACGAGAAGCCACCACCATCGCAGGTCCTAAACCAGTGGATCACCTTCTGCGCTGACAACTCCCTGAGTGACCGCGTTAGCGAATGGCTGAGAAGCATCGAGGGCGAGTGCATCCGCGAGGATGAGTAAGACGGTGGCGACGACCAGTTCTTCCACCAACCAATTGCGTTGTCCTGGTGTTCTCTTATTCCAACAAAACATTGCATACAGGTGATGTTCATGCTGGTTGTGGTCAACTGATTTTGGCAGATTATTGAACTTGGTGATCTATTTATTTGATTATGCATGATTGTGTTATCAGTACCAATATAAGAGACATACTGACAATGCATATCTTCAATAACAGACGTGTGATGCTTACTTACGTATACTGTTTCAGATTTGGAGCCGGAACAAGATTTGTTGTCTTTGGTTCTAGACTTACCGGTACACTTTTCTTTATCTCCCTTCAATTTTTTATTTGTCCTTTCTATTCCAGTTTATGTTATGGTGTCCCTGATACTCTGATATTCATTTCATTTATTTTGTTTTGCAAAGGACTTGCCAAAGGTATTCTGGAATTGAATATTAGCAAGGGCAGCCTTGAAGATACTCAGACGATCTTAACTTGTGGCTCTTGTCTCTTTTTGCTTGACTGCAGTATCTTCTCATTTCTTATGCCATAATCAAATATTATTCTAGAGAGCTTGCCAAATAAATAGACCATGGGCTAATGAAAAGTATTCAAATACTTATGTACTGACCACATTGGGACATTTACACACACACACAGTAATACTATTCATATATATATTTTATTCATTAGCTTTATTTGCAGGCAAAACTACATTTTTTTCACAAATCGAAGTTGTCATCCTGTAACACCTATTTAATTTTTTTTCTTGGTCAATTTACATACCATTCTAATTGGATAAATATGGGTAAGAAAATGCCCTCCATTAAGGTTTGTACTGGGGTTCAAGTTCAATATAAACAAATAGGACCCACAACCAGGCCAATGGAGACTCGATGGAACTTCCACTATGCACTCTCTGTTTTCAAAATAAAGAGGAACTCCATGTTTTACATAAATTTCTAACACTACCAAGCAATATTCAAAATGGAGGGGCGTGGCAACGCAGACCATCAATGATCTAGTTCCTACTAGGACTCCTTCCTTTTTGCCTTCCCTAGCCACACGGCCTTTTGAGGACTTTGTGCGCCTAGCCCAATAAGGCCAGAGCACCTCCCCGCAGCCCATACTAGCCCTTGGGTCGTGGTGAACCCACTTGCGGACTTCCGGAATCCTCCGGAACCTTCTGGAAGCTTCCCGGTACAATCCCGAAAAAACTGCACCTTTTTCCGGAACCCAAAATATGACTTCCCTTATATAAATCTTTACCTCTCGACCATTCCGAGACTCCTCGTGATGTCCGGGATCTCGTCCGGGACTCCGAACAACATTTGGTTACCACTCATCAAATATCCCAATACTACTCTAGCGTCAACGAATGTTAAGCGTGCGACCTTACGGGTTCAGGAATTATGTAGTCATGACCGAGACACCTCTCTCGCCAATAACCAATAGCGGGACTTGGATGCCCATATTTATTCCTACATATTCCACAAAGATCTTTATCGGTCGAACCGTTATGACAACATACATAATTCCCTTTGTCCATCGGTATGTTACTTGCCCGAGATTCGATCGTCGGTATCTTCATACCTAGTTCAATCTCGTTACCGGCAAGTCTCTTTACTCGTTCCGTAATACATCATCCTGCAACTAACTCATTAGTCACTTTGCTTGCAAGGCTTCTTATGATGTGTATTACCGAGAGGGCCCAGAGATACCTCTCCTATACTTTGGAGTGACAAATCCTAATCTCGATCTATGCCAACCCAACAAACACATTCGGAGATACCTGTAGAGCATCTTTATAATCACCCAGTGACGTTGTGACGTTCGATAGCACACAAGGTATTCCTCCGGTATCCGAGAGTTGCATAATCTCATAGTCGAAGGAATATGTATTTGACATAAAGAAAGCAATATCAATAAAACTGGACGATCATAATGCTAAGCTAACAAATGGGTCTTGTCCATCACATCATTCTCCTAATGCTGTGATCCCATTTATCAAATGACAACACATGTCTATGGTTAGGAAACTTAACCATCTTTGATCAACGAGCTAGTCTAGTAGAGGCTTACTAGGGACACGGTATTTTGTCTATGTATCCACACATGTATCAAGTTTCCGGTTAATACAATTCTAGCATGAATAATAAAAATTTATCATGATATAAAATAACAACTTTATTATTGCCTCTAGGGCATATTTCCTTCAGTTTTTGGTGTTATTGGGCGCGCACACTGTTCCGGGAGACCCGTTAATATCGCGGGTCACGTCTCCTGGTCGACATGTTCCTTTTATTTTGAATTTTTCCTTTTCTCCCCCTGTAGTTGCCTCTGACCAGATCGTCCCGCGTTTCTAGCGGCGAGAGCTCGGGCGTAGAGAGGCATGGCGGTTTTGGTTCGAGGCCTCAGAGCATCTCCAGACGCACCCCCAACAGGCCCCCAAGACGCCATTTTTGCGCCGGTGCCAAAAAATACCCCAGTCGCCCCAGGACGCCGAATTCCGTCTGTTCGGCCCATTTTTTTCTCTGCCGGGAAATCCATGACCTACCATACTATTTCCATGGAAACAACTGATCGCGATGGATGTGTTGGATCTGTGGTAGGGGAACCAAAACACGCTGGGAATCGATCGGTTGAGTTAGGTATGTTGCCCCTAACCTGAGGCGCGATCCCGCATGGAGGAGGCAACACACGTTCGCACCAGCCTCGGGTTGGCTTTGCTCTCTTCGTCTGTGAATCTCTGGTTCCGTGGAAGCTCACATTCATATATTCTAAGCTCGCATTCATACCTTCTCTCTGCCAGGAGAATATCATATCTAAACCAACATTTGATGGATGGATAAAGATAAAAACCACATGAAAACGATGTTTTGCCGTTTTAGAAAAATCTCAAAATATACGGGATGTTAAGAGGATGATGTTCTGGTCACTGATTGTTTCCCGTGTCTGCCTCATTGACTATTTCATGTCTCTTCTGGTTCGATATCACATATTCCCTCTTTCTGATTTAAAAGCTCTATGTGTCAGCTAGGTTATATATTTATGTACGCATTGGTTGTGTACGTGATATACGCATTTTATAGTGACCAGAGGACATGGAGTTGTTTACGTTGGTATTGCAACAAATAGTCGGGGGGTTACCTCCAGTCCTCCACATAGGTGAGAGTTTAGTGTACGGATTGGTCCACCAATACCATGTAACATTTTTTTATTGTTCCCTCTAAATAGTTGTGTGCATCTTGCTATGCAAAAACCAGATTATAATATTTTGCAGCTGTATTGCCTTGGTTCAATGATTCAATAAAATTACATTTGTCGAAAAGGGGCATGCAAATGGAGGGCGTGTTCTTGGAAATCATGTACACATACCCAATGCACATTGCACAAAGAGCATCTCCAACCGATGCTCAAAAACCTTACTTTTATAAGTGGTAGACTCTTTAAAAAGTCATCTCCTCATGTATTTTCATATTCTATCCGACTCTATGTATCGATTTTTTTGGTGAGGACTCAACAATGTGATGCAACACTCACTGACATGCTGCTAAAATTGCAAGCTACTAGGGTAATCTCACTATCTCAGTAAAAAATCACCACGACTTCTATTCATTATTCATCCTCAAACCAAATATACATATGGCTATCTACAGGCATTCAACACCCTAGCTAACTTAACAAAATAATTGTGGTTTAGGCTTGAGCAAATCCGAAATAAAACTAGCGGTTAATTTATCAAGCACAAAACCTACAACAACTAGGCTAACCTAAGTGCACCAACAACTTATGCTAAGCAAGATAAACAACTAAGTGATACCAAGATATATAGCATGAAACACTATGGCTATCACAAAGTAAAGTGCATAAGTAAAGGACTCAGGTAAGAGATAACCGAGGCACACAGAGACGACGATGTATCCCGAAGTTCACACCCTTGCGGATGGTAATGTCCGTTTGGAGTGGTGTGGAGGCACAATGCTCCCCAAGAAGCCACTAGGGCCACCGTAATCTCCTCATGCCCTTGCACAATGCAAGATGCCGTGATTCCACTAAGGGACCCTTGAGGGCGGTCACCAAACCCGTACAAATGGCAATCCTTGGGGGCGGTCACCGAATCCGTACACTTTGGCAACCCTTGGGGCGGTCACCGGTACCCGTCAAATTACTCGGGATGATCTCCACAACCTAATTGGAGACCTTGACGCTTGTCTGGAGCTTTACACCACAATGATTGAGCTCCGAAGCACCACCAACCGTCTAGGGCACCCAAGCATCCAAGAGGAACAAGCTTAAGGGTACCAAGAACCCAAGAGTAATAAGCTTCTCAACTTGTAACTTCCACGTATCACCGTGGAGAACTCAAACTGATGCACCAAGTGCAATGGCAAGGGCACACAGAGTGCCCAAGTCCTCATCTCCCAAATCCCACCAAAGCAACTAATGCTAGGGAGAAAAATGAGAGGAAGAACAAAGAAGAGAACACAAAGAACCTCCAAGCTTTAGATCCAATGGGTTCCCTCACAAAGAGGAGAAAGTGATTGGTGGAGATGTGGATCTAGATCTCCTCTCTCTTCCTCCCCCCCCCCAAAAAAACTAGCAAGAATCCATGGAGGGATTGAGAGATAGCAAGCTCGAAGAAGGTCAACAATGGGGGAAGAACACGAGCTCAGGAGATAGAGACCATTGGGAAGAAGGCCCCCTTAAATAGGCTTCCCCAAATCCAACTGTTATGTGCATAGGTCTGATACGTCTCCAACATATCTATAATTTTTTATTGTTCCATGCTATTATATTACCCGTTTTGGATGTTTACGGTCTTTACTATACACTTTTATATCATTTTTGTGACTAACCTACTAACCGGAGGCCCAGCCCGAATTGCTGTTTTTTTTGCCTATTTCAGTGTTTCGAAGAAAAGGAATACCAAACGGAGTCCAAACGGAATGAAACCTTCGGGAGCGTGATTTTTGGAACAAACGTGATCCAGAGGACTTGGAGTGGAAGTCAAGAAACAAACGAGGTGACCACGAGGGTGGAGGGCGCACCCCCCCTACTGGGCGCACCCCCTGTCTCGTGGGCCCCTCGGGCGTCCACCGACCTACTTCTTCCTCCTATATATACACATGTACCCCGAAAACATCAAAGGCGACCACAAAAAACTATTTCCACCACTGTAACCTTTTGTATCCACGAGATCCCATCTTGGAGCCTTCGCCGGCTCTTCGCCGAAGGGGGAATCAATCACGGAGGGCCTCTACATCATCTCCAAGGCCTCTCCGATGAGTTGTGAGTAGTTTACCATAGACCTTCGGTTCCATAGTTATTAGCTAGATGGCTTCTTCTCTCTCTTTGAATCTCAATACCATGTTCTCCTCTATCTTCTTGGAGATCTATTCGATGTAACTCTTTTTGCAGTGTGTTTGTCGAGATCCGATGAATTGTGGGTTTATGATCAAGTTTATCTATGAGAAATATTTGAATCTCCTCTGAATTCTTTTATGTGTGATTAAGTTATCTTTGCAAGTCTCTTCGAATTATCAGTTTGGTTTGGCCTACTAGATTGATCTTTCTTTCAATGGGAGAAGTGCTTAGCTTTGGGTTCAATCTTGCAGTGTCCTTTCCCAAAGGATGTTAGGGCAGCAAGGCACGTATTGTATTGTTGCCATCGAGGATAAAAAGATGGGGTTTATATCATATTGCATGAGTTTACCCCTCTACATCATGTCATCTTTCTTAATGCATTACTCTGTTCTTTATGAACTTAATACTCTAGATGCATGCTGGATAGCGGTCCATGTGTGGAGTAATAGTAGTAGATGCAGGCAGGAGTCAGTCTACTTGTCATGGACGTGATGCCTATATACATGATCATGCCTAGATAATCTCATAATTATTCGCTTTTCTATCAATTGCTCGATAGTAATTTGTTCACCCACCGTAATACTTATGCTATCTTGAGAGAAGCCACTAGTGAAACCTATGGCCCCTGGGTCTATCCTTTATCATATAATCTTTCTATCTACTTTTATTTGCATCTTTACCTTTCCTATCTATACTATAAAATACCAAAAATATATTTATTATCATATTATCTCTATCAGATCTCACTTTTGCAAGTGGCCTTGAAGGGATGGACAACCCCTTTATTGCGTTGGTTGCGAGTTCTTGTTTGTTTGTGTAGGTGCGTGGGACTTTTGAGGAGCCTCCTACTGGATTGATACCTTGGTTCTCAAAAACTGAGGGAAATACCTATGCTACTATTGCTGCATCACCCTTTCCTCTTCATGGAAAACCAACGCAAGCTCAAGACGTAGCAAGGTCGTGCACAAGCGGTACTACCGCTGACTAGAGCGATACTACAGCTTATAAGCGGTACTACTGCTACCTAGAGTGGTACTACCTACTACTGCTTAAAAACTGACCTGCGAAAGAAACTGCCATAATTTTTGCGTATGAGCTCCAAATTCGACGAAATCAAGTTTGTTGGAAAGCTAAAGACAAGGGCTAACACAAACTTGATAAAAATATAAAGAAATAGCAACTGAGAAAATACCCAAAATAAAATGGTGAGAACGCTCTCTCAAATAAGACCGGTAAAAACTCCAACACCGAAAACGCAAAAGAAGATGCATATGAAATGGGTTTTCGATGAACTAGAGCTTGTCACGAAGAATACCAAAAGCTCCTAAACTCACAAAGTGAAAATCTAAACAAGAACCAAGAAAGATGATGATGCCAATAATGCAATGGTTTGAGCTCTCACCGAATGATACAATCAAGATACTCACTCGAGAGCCCCCCTTGATAGTACGGCTATCGATCCTATAATCCGGTCTCCCAAATAACACCATGAGACTGGTAAAATATAAAACCTATCAAGGACAAACCTTTGCCTTTCACATAGTCCACTTGAGCTATGTGATGACGAACTTGACTCCCTCAAGTCGGACCACCTTTCTTGATTGCATTGGCTCGACGAAGACTAGTAGATTGCTCCCCATACTCCACTATGGGTGAGCTACTCTTCGCCGCATCTTCACAAGTCCATTGTTACCACAATGGATGGCAAGCTTCAAGGATGATCTCTTCGTGATGCTCCAGTTGAACTTGGACACCGCAATCTTGATGACAATCACGATCACAACTTGATGTCATCCTCCATGGGTTGTATGAGATCTTCCTCTTGATGCAAACCCATGGAAACATACCTAACCCCACACAGAACTCACACATAGACCATGGGTTACTACATAAAGCGTAAAGGACAATGCTTACCATACCATGGGATCACTTGATTCTCTCGGTACAACTTGTGTGCTTTGTTTGTTGATCAACTTGAATCACTCTCTGTACTTAGTCTTGATCAACCTTGAACGTTTCAAACTCTCTTCATTAGGATGATGTCTTGAAGGTCAACATTAATGTTCACACAATCTTTTTTTTCTTCAAGACATTCTTGTAATAAGCTCAACTCTCACACGACCAATCTTTGGATAATTCCTTGAAAAGCACTTTGGCCATCTCATAAACTCCTTGAAACCAACACATGGTCTCCAAGAAAAGCCTATGGAAAAATCCTTCAAATATAACTCAAGTCAACCATTAGTCCATAGAGTAGTCCTCAATTACCAAAACCAAACATGGGGGCACCGCATGTTCTTTCATCAGTGAAGATGAAAAAGATGGTGATGAAGATCAATACTATATATCTGACCTGGCGTCATGAGGTCTCCACGATCATCGCAGTTGTTAACGGTGTTTCATAATGTAGCTAACAACAATACGGTAGTCACACATCGATTCGTTGGGTAGTGGGACATAACCTCAAGTTATCAGATGGACACATGGCACCAGTCTAAATCAGGTTTGCCTCCCCTGATGTGGGTAATAGACACACTCCTGATTACCTGGGATTGGGATTATACAATCAACAAATTTATATGGAGGAGCACAAAGGCATGATCGTCGAGTTGGATGAAAAGATGGGATGCCCAGACAATCTACTAATTTGCTAATGTGCTAAGCTAGGTGAAAGTACAAGTGCTCCCTGGGTGATTTTGGTAATTCATGTCAACATATCTCTTGTTGGACTAATATTTCTACCTAGTATATTTAAAATAAGTTCAACATTGGAGTGGCATGGACATGGACAAGAGGATGTGGAACCCCTTCAAGATGCTAAGGACAAATATTGGCAAAATCTCAAGACTCTACATTTTCATTTTAGTGATCCAAGATCATATCGAGTCCATAGGAAAGCCAATACTATTAAGAGGGGATGAGGTGTTGCTTAATGGCTTGCTTGCTCAAAGTGCTTAGTGATATGCTCCAAAGCCTTCAACCACTTTCTCACATCCACATATGTCCTAAATCTAAAAGTCAAACTTGGCCCCACCGATTTGATCCATCCGGCGCCACCGAGTTCATCTTATACAACCACTACCAAACCCTAATCAGTTCGGTCTCATCGATGGGATCTCGGTCTCACCACGATGGGCTTGCAAATTCTCTGTGATCTATTGCAACATTTTTGGTCTCACCGAGTTTGCTTGACCAATACTTAGTTTACTTATTACCAAAATCGGTCTCACCAAGTTTGAGTAATCGGTCAAACCGAGTTGAGGTTTTTACCCTAACCCTTGCACATCGGTCCCACCGAGTTGACCTTGTCGGTCCCACCGAAAATTCTAATGTTCACATTTTGCCCGAATCGGTCTAACCGAGTTTTACCATTCGGTCCCACCGAGTTTGGGAATCTGTGTGTAATGGTTAGATTTTGTGTGGAGGCTATATATACCCCTCCACCCCTTCTTCATTTGTAAGGAGAGCCATCAGAACATGCCTACACTTCCAGCATTCATTTTCTAAGATAGAACCACCTACTCATCTGTTGAGACCAAGATATTCCAATCCAACCACACGAATCTTGATCTCTAGCCTTCCCCAAGTTGTTTTCCACTCAAATCATCTTTCCACCATAGCCAAATCTGTGAGAGAGAGTTGGTTGTTGGGGAGACTATCATTTGAAGCATAAGAGTAAGGAGTTCATCATAAACACACCATCTATTATCTTTTGGATAGCGGTGTCTCCTAGATTGGTTAGGTGTCACTTGGGAGCCTCCGTCAAGATTGTGGAGTTGAACCAAGAAGTTTGTAAGGGCAAGGAGATCGCCTACTTCGTGAAGATCTACCCTAGTGAGGCAAGTCCTTCATGGGCGATGGCCATGGTGGGATAGACAAGGTTGCTTCTTCGTGGACCCTTCGTGGGTGGAGCCCTCCGTGGACTCACGCAACTGTTACCCTTCATGGGTTGAAGTCTCCATCAACGTGGATGTACGACAGCACCACCTATCAGAACCACACCAAAAATCTCTGTGTCAACATTGCGTTTGCTCCCTCCAAACTCCTCACATTTACTTTCTTGCAAGTTGCATGCTTTACTTTCCACTGCTCATATACTCTTTGCATGCTTGCTTGAATTGTATTGAGATTGCTTGACTTGTGCTAAGTTGCTCAAATCTGCCAAGAATTAAAACTAGGAAAAGGTTAACTTTTTATTTAGGCAAGTAGTCTAATCACCCCCCTCTAGACATAGTTTCGATCCTACAAGTGGTATCAGAGCTTTGGTCTCCATTTGCCTTTATTTCCATAACTTTGGTGATCATAGCCTTGGTTTCACAACCTAGGAGAGTATGGCGTCTAGCGAGGGAAATTACCACCATAGAGGTCCTTACTTTGATGGTACTAATTTTGCTAGTTGGAAACATAAAATGAAAATGCATATTCTTGGACATAACCCCGCCGTTTGGGCTATTATGTGTATTGGTTTGCAATGTGAATTCTTCGATGGGAGAGAACCAAATCGTGAAGCTACCGCGGAAGAATAGAAGATGTTGCGATACAATGCTCAAGCTTGAGATATCCTCTTCAACGGATTGTGCCCCGAAGAATTCAACAAAATCAGCCATCTTGAGAATGCAAAGGAAATTTGGGATACTTTGATTGATATGCACAAAGATACTGACTCCGTTGAGGAATCCAAGTTGGGTGTGCTTCAAAGTCAACTCGACAAGTTCAAAATGCAGGATGGTGGAGGTGTCGCAGAAATGCCCTAGGCTTGCTCTCATCACAAATGAGATTGTCGGCTTAGGAAGTGAAGATATGACCGACAAATTCATCATCAAAAATATCTTTAGAGCCTTGGATGGAAAATATGATACCGTGTGCACCTTGATCCAAATGATGCCAAACTACAAAGATCTCAAGCCAACCGAAGTCATTGGAAGAATTGTTGCTCATGAGATGTCACTCAAGGATAAAGAAGAGCTTCACAACAAGTCTAGTGGTTCTTATAAAGCCTCATGTGATGCTCCTACATCATCAAATGAGAAACAAGCCTTCAATTAAGGATTGAGCGTAATGGTGAAGAACTTCAACAAATTCTACAAGAGTAGAAGCAAGGAAAGAAGTTCCAAGTCAAGGTCCTACAATGACAAAAGATCTTCTAGTCGTGAGCAAAATTGCTACAACTGTGGAAGACCCGGACACTACTCCAATGAGTGTACGACTCCCTACAAAAGAAGAGAAGACTCACCTAAAAGGAGAAGCAAAAGGGAAGAATCACCTCCAAGAGAGATAAGGAGTAGAGATGATCGCTATGAGCGAAGAACCTCTCGAAGAAGCAAGGATTCAGAAAGGAAGGACAAGTCATCAAGGAGATACACAAAACGAAGACATCAAGCTCATGTTGGTGAACGGGTATCCGGCTCCGACTCCGACCACCACTCCGAGAGAAGTTATCACTCAGACTCCGAATATACTCAAGATGAAGGTGTTGCCGGTCTAGCACTTGTGTCAACCAACTCCTATGACATATTTGATTCACCAAATGAAGGGATTGGGAGATGCTTGCTAAAGGCCCCAAGGTAACACACCCAGAGTATGTTGATTTCAATAGTGATGCAGATGACTTGCTAGGTGATGATGAGTTACTTGTTGACAACTCTAGTGATGAATACTATGATGAAAATGCTATTAATCATGCTAATCAAGATGAAATGAATGACAATGATAAGAAGGAGATTGAGCGTCTAACTAAAGAATTAAACACTCTTAAGTTAGCTCATGAAACTACCTTAGAGGATCATCGAGAACTTTTAAAAACTCATGAGAAGTTACGCTTTGAAAAGCTCAACCTTGAGCAAGAACATGGGTTCTTAAAAGCCATCAATGATGATCTTCGGAAGAAAAGTTCTTCTTACATTGCCAAGCATTTACTATTTTCTACTTACATGCCACAAGTAAAATCTAGCAACAAGAACAAGGAAGATTCTTCTTCAAGTAGTAACAATAATCATGCTAAATGCAATATTGTTGCTTCTAGTAGTTCTCTTGATTCCACTAATGATTCTCTTATCCAAGTTACACTTGAAAAATAAAATATCTTATTCAAGGGAATTATAGAGAAGGGTGTTTACAAGAGCCTTGCCGGAAGTAAGCAATTTGAAGAAATTGTACGCAAGCAAGGAAGGCACCGGAAGAATCAAGGTGTTGGTTTTGAACGAAAGTTCAATGCCAATGGAGTTGAGTGGGAAGAAGATCAATACCCTAAGACGAAGTTTGTTCTTCAACAAGAGAAGTATGATCCTACTTCCTTCAAGGGAACACAAGCTCAAGATGATCTTCCAACACAAGACCACAAGCTAAAAGGCAAGAACAAGCTTCAAGAGGAGATTAATGCATTTGAAGATGCTCCAAAGGCCTTGTGTCAATTGGGTTCCCAAGACTACATCAAGTACATCTACAACCCCAAGGATTCCCATCAAGATGATATGGATCCCAAAGAAGAAACTAGAGAGTTCTTGAGGGTGACTCCGCCAACATACTTCACTCATATTCATTTTGGCAAGGACAAGTGCGAACAACTTCCAAATCTTGCACTAGTTCAAGGAGTCACAAACCCTATTGTTGGTAAGACAAGGGACAAGGTAACCTAATGCTTTCATGGACATCATCATGTGTATGCTTGCTTCACTCTATGTCTATGTATATCCTTGTTTGTTCCTTGTGGGACTAACCCATGTAGGTATTGAAAGTGCAACTCACTCCAATGGATTGCTTTAATTGATCTACATCAACAATAAGCATCCACATCTTCAACATCTACATGAAGTCATCATCGACAAAACCCAAGGTTAGTTCATCCCTCTTAAGGGGGGATATCACATCTAGGGGGAGCTTTACTCTAAGAATTGAGCTAAAGCAACTCTAATGGTGTGAACACAACAATGCTTTATGTAAAAGTGGTAACCCCACTTGTGCTTAAACGATGAGTATGACCTATGATCAAATGTTCTTATTTGACTCCTAAGTCAATATACTCATATATAGATGACCTAGTCATCACCAATTGCTTGATAGATGCTAGAGTGATTCTGCATGCTTTGCCACATATTTCATTTGCCGTTTTATTGTGTGAGCATGTTGGTTGCATACTTTTCTCATTTGAGGACATCCATTTGTTGCTTTGATTGTTTGGATTTTCTTCTTTTACCAAATGGATGGACAAGAATGCCTAAGAACTTCCTCTAGCTATATATGCTTTTCTCGTCTCAAACTCTTTTCATGCTACATCAAAAAGTTTGATCTAAGTCAAATTCAAACCCTCTGGGTGAGGAGCACTCGGACTCCCGATTTGTCATAGACTTAAATTTCCAAAAACTCTCTGTGTATTTCGGTCTGACCGATTCATCCATTTCGGACACACCGAGCTCACTAGGTTGATCAAGTTTTCAATCTCGGTGCAACCGATTAGAACTTTTTGGTCTCATCGAGTTGCAGTAACCGCTTGCGATTCTGCATCTCGGTGCCACCGAGTTGTTCCACTCGGTCACACCGACAGTGCGAGGATATATATACCGATGGGTAAAATTATGGAAATTCCTCCAAAACCTCTTCGCCCGCGCATGTCCTGCTCTACCGCCTTGGGTCTCCGGATCGTCTTCTCATCGCCAGTGACCTCCCGCCGCTGGTCTCCACCGCCATCAACGGAAATCCTCCCCTCCGTTGCCGCTGTAGCGATCGCATCGCCAAGCTAGGGTATGAGCTCAACACTTTGTGCTTTCTTTTAACTCCGATTCCTAGCACAAAGGCAATGCCATGTTTCTTTCCAAGTATGAGATCGACCCATCCACAAAAATCATCCTTTAGATTAGATTTGATTTGAAAGTTTAGGGTTAGGTTTCCGCTAGACTCATCTTGGACCGACCGAATTGTAGAAATCGGTCTCACCGATTTGGCTAAGGCCATTGCACATGTGGTTTTCGGTCTAACTGAAAATTTCAAATCGGTGTGACCGATATCAGGACTTTGTGAAACCCTAGCAAACTCGGAGTCACTAAACTGTATCTTGGTGCGACCGATCACATTGGAAATCCTTCAGTTAATTCCTTGCATATCCTTGTGAGATCTTAATTGTCTAAGTGAGCTGAGGTGACAAGCATTTACTCTCTGTGTTGAACTCGGTCTCACCGACTTGATTACTTCGGATGAACCGAACCATCTCGGTGCCACCGAAAATAACAACTCGGTGCTACCGATGTGAATACTGAGATAAAATTTGTGTCACTTGCATCCTGCATATTTGTCCCAGCTCCACTCAATGATACTTGTCCTCTAACAGCATCCTATATTACCTGTGGCTTTGTAATGTGACTCAAGGACCAAACCTACTTGACTCATGCTCCAGAAGTCCCTTCTTGGAAATTGATGTCAAAGGGGGAGAGAAAGCACATCAAAGCTTATCACATAAGAGAGAATGCACTCCTAAGGCTTCTCCTGATGCTCCTATTCTTAAGAGGAAAGTTATCTCATGTCTTCAAGAGGGGAAAGACATGGTATGATTTTATCTTGCTCTGATTTTCTATTACCCTATCTTCTCCCATTATCCAATGTCAGATTTAGGGGGAGAAAGACACCTAAGGGAAGAAAATCTTTGGAATTCATTGCATATCTTTATTATTGGGGACATGTCAATAACCAAATAGAGTACCTAGTACTCACTCTCAACATGTCATCCCAATCTTGGTATTCTTGTGATCTCCTGTTCTTGCTCTGTCTAGTAGATGTTCATGTGGTATCTAACCTTGTTTACTCAGGTACATCTCTTTCAAAGCTAGTTCAAGACCACAAGGTAAGTATATGCATCACACTCATGTGCGAAGACCTCTTGCTGTGGTACATATTGTTTGTAAGAGAAATTCATGAACATGAAGGTATATTTCCAGCATCTACATCATTTGCTCTGATGCATATAGCCAAGACACATGTAAATCATTGCTTGCTCTGTCATGTTTATGCATTCTCATACTCTTATGCTCTATCATCACATGATTGCATACATGTAGGGGGAGCCAATGCACGTTGCATGTCTTTCCAAAGTTTTACTTGCTATTTTCTTCATATCTTTATCTAAAGCTTTGATATATGTTGTCATCAATTACCAAAAAGGGGGAGATTGAAAGCACAAGTGCTCCCTGGGTGATTTTGGTAACTAATGTCAACATATCCCTTGTTGGACTAATATTTCTACCTAGTATATTTCAGATAAGTTCAACATTGGAGTGGCATGGACATGGACAAGAGGATGTGGAACCCCTTCAAGATGTTAAGGACAAATATTAGCAAAAGCTCGAGACTCTACATTTTCATTTTAGTGCTCCAAGATCACATCGAGTCCATAGGAAAGCCAATACTATTAAGAGGGGATGAGGTGTTGCTTAATGGCTTGCTTGCTCAAAGTGCTTAGTGATATGCTCCAAAACCCTCAACCACTTTCTCACATCCACATATGTCCTAAACCTAAAAGTCAAACTCGGCCCCACCGATTTGATCCATCCGGCGCCACCGAGTACATCTTACACAACCGCTGCCGAACCCTAATCAGTTCGGTCTCACCGCCGAGATGGGCTTGCAAATTCTCTGTGATCTATTGCAAAATTTTCGGTCTCACTGAGGTTGTTCAATCAGTCCCACTGAGTTTTCTTGACCAATACTTAGTTTGCTTATTACCAAAATCGGTATCACCGAGTTTGAGCAATCGGCCAAACCGAGTTGAGGTTTTACCCTAACCCTTGCACATCGGTCCCACCGAGTTGACCTTGTCGGTCCCACTAAAAGCTCGAACGTTCACATTTTGACCCGAATTGGTCTGACCGAGTTTCGCCATTCGGTCCCACCGAGTTTGGGAATCTGTGTGTAATAGTTAGATTTTGTGTGGACGCTATATATACCCCTCCACCCCTTCTTCATTTGTGAGGAGAGCCATCAGAACATGCCTACACTTCCAACATTCATTTTCTGAGAGAGAACCACCTACTCATCTGTTGAGACCAAGATATTCCAATCCAACCACAAGAATCTTGATATCTAGCCTTCCCCAAGTTGCTTTCCACTCAAGTAATCTTTCCACCATAGCCAAATCTGTGAGAGAGAGTTGAGTGTTGGGGAGACTATCATTTGAAGCACAAGAGCAAGGAGTTCATCATCAACACACCATCTATTACCTTTTCGAGAGTGGTGTCTCCTAGATTGTTCAGGTGTCACATGGGAGCCTCCATCAAGATTGTGGAGTTGAACCAAGAAGTTTGTAAGGTCAAGGAGATCGCCTACTTCGTGAAGATCTACCCAAGTGAGGCAAGTCCTTCATGGGCGATGGCCATGGTGGGATAGACAATGTTGCTTCTTCGTGGACCCTTCGTGGGTGGAGCCCTCCGTGGACTCACGCAACTGTTACCCTTCGTGGGTTGAAGTCTCCATCAACGTGGATGTACAATAGGACCACCTATCGGAACCACGCCAAAAATCTCTGTGTCAACATGCGTTTGCTCCCTCCAAACTCCTCCCATTTACTTTCTTGCAAGTTGCATGCTTTACTTTCCGCTGATCATATACTCTTTGCATGCTTGCTTGAATTGTGTTGAGATTGCTTGACTTGTGCTAAGTTGCTAAAATCTACCAAGAATTAAAATTGGGCAAAGGTTAAGTTTTTATTTGGTCAAGTAGTCTAATCACCCCCCCCCCCTCTAGACATACTTTCGATCCTACACTAGGGTTTCAGGGGAATGCCAAGAGACACAGTTCATCTTGGCCGGATGCCTTTATATAGGGGTCTTGGCCGAACGCATTTAAGTAGGGTCTTGATCTTCTTGCCTTGGATGTTGTGGACTTTTCCATCTTTGGTAGTCACACGACTCCCTTATGGAAACTAGGGGATACACATATAAGAAAGCAAGTTGCCCGAGGATGAGCCTAGTTGTGCCACAAGCCACAACACATAGACGAATATGACCCAAAATATGTTACACACAACACATGAATACAATGAAACCACTTCCCATCAACAAGCGTCATCCCAACAATAGACCACAAACCACACATAATAGTGACACCTACAAGGGAGAGATGGATATAGAAAGGCTCAGAAAGGAAAAGACATGTGGGGCCCCTGGTCAAAGGAATTCCATATGAATTTTGTAGGATTGTTTTCAAAGAATTTTTTCTACACTTCTGCTTTGATACACCACCCTAAACACATTAACCTTTGAGTTACCCCATACCCCTTCATAATAAAGGGCACGATGATCATTTCGAAAGTACGTCACCTCCGTTTTTTAGTACTTCTCCATCTTTGGTAGTCGCACGACTCTGATACGTCTCCGTCGTATCTATAATTTTTGATTGTTTCATGCCAATATTATTCAACTTTCATATACTTTTGGCAACTTTTTATACTATCTTTTGGACTAACTTATTGATCCAGTGCCCAGTGCCAGTTTCTGTTTGTTGCATGTTTTATGTTTCGCAGAAACCCAATATCAAACAGAGTCCAAACAGGATAAAAATGGACGGAGAATTATTTTGGAATATTTGTGATTTTGGGGAGGAAGAATCAACGCGAGACGGTGCCCGAGGGGGCCACGAGTCAGGGGGCGCGCCCCAGGGGGCAGTCGCGCCCTGGAGCCTCATGTGCACCCCTTAAGGCGGTTGACGCTCTTCTTTTGCCGCAAGATAGCTAATTTTATGAGAAAAATCTGGGCGAAAGATTCAACCCAATCGGAGTTACGGATCTCCGGATATAAAAGAAACGGTGAAAGGGAAGGATGAGGGAACGCAGAAATAGAGAGAGACAGAGAGATAGATCCAATCTCAGTGGGGCTCTTGCCCCTCCCATGCCATGGGAGCCAAGGACCAGAGGGTAAACCCTTCTCCCATCTAGGGAGAAGGTCAAGGAAGAAGAAGAATAAGAGGGGCTCTCTCCCCCTTGCTTCCGGTGGCGCCAGAACGCCGCCGGGGGCCATCATCATCACCGCGATCTTCACCAACACCTCCGCCATCTTCACCAACATCTCCATCACCTTCCCCCATCTATATTCAGTGGTCCACTCTCCCGCAACCCGCTGTACCCTCTACTTGAAAATGGTGCTTTATGCTTCATATTATCATCCAATGATGTGTTGCCATCCTATGATGTCTGAGTAGATTTCTGTTGTCCTATCTGTGATTGGTGAATTGCTATGATTGGTTTAATTTTCTTGTGGTTATGTTGCTATCCTATTTTGTCCTCCGTGTCGCGCAAGCGTGCGGGATTCCCGT
Organism: Aegilops speltoides; assembly: GCA_021437245.1. Lineage (NCBI taxonomy): Eukaryota > Viridiplantae > Streptophyta > Magnoliopsida > Poales > Poaceae > Aegilops > Aegilops speltoides. The sequence goes on from CM038142.1 coordinate 56,166,189, forward strand.
TGTAGGGTGTTGCAATACGTTCATGATTCGCTTATAGTGGGTTGCTTGAGTGACAGAAGCATAAACCCGGGTAAGGGGGTTGTGGCGTATGGGATAAAGGGGACTTGATGCTTTAATGCTATGGTTGGGTTTTACCTTAATGATCTTTAGTAGGTGCGGATGCTTGCTAGAGTTCCAATCATAAGTGCACATGATCCAAGAAGAGAAAGTATGTTAGCTTATGCCTCTCCCACATAAAACTTGCTATCGGTCTAGTAAAGTAGTCAATTGCTTAGGGACAATTTCACAACTCCTACCACCACTTTTCCACACTCGTTATACTAACTTTATTGTTTCTTTATCTAAAAAGCCCCTAGTTTATATTTATGTACTATTTATTATCTTGCAAACCTGTAACATCCCAAATTCTAAATTTTGGAATGTTATAAATAAATAGATAGTTTTGATTGATTGTTTGATTGATTGACTGAAAGTGAGTGAAATTCGAAACTTTTGAAAGTTTAAAATGAGAGGGAATAAAAGGACTTTCCCAAACTTTCATTTTTTCTTTTATGATCTTCATGAATTCAAATTCTTTTCATCACAAAACCCTGGAGAGAAGATGACATGACTTCTTCCATTTATTTAAATGACAAGGGGTGTTGAAAATATTTGAATTTCATTTGGAAAATATTTCCAACCTAGGAACTTTATGCAACTCAATGATTTTCACGAGCGAAGATAAAATGACTTCTTCAAAACATATGAAATATGAGTTGGGAGTTTAAAAGAATTAAATTCAAAATTCTTTTGAATTTATTTTTCAATTTGGAGTTATTTGAGTTTTATTCAAATTATTTTTCTCCAAAAATAAAATATACAGAAATTAGGGTAACATGATTCCCTACATCAGAAAATTGGATAGAAGTAAATTTGAATTAATTTTGGTATTTTTAAAATGATTTTTACTGGATTTTACTATAGTAGAAGCACTCTTTGTTTTATTTAATTTTGTGTGTATCTTATTTGACTCTATAAAAATGTTCAACTTGTAGGAAATCTGTTTCTAAAAATTTTGATATATAATATGCCTATATTAAGTTTTACTTTATTTCCTTTATCCGGTTTCCTTCTGTTTCTATTTAAAAAAAACTGTACGTGCGGCCCATATTTATTTATCGCCTACATGCGCAGTATAGTAGCTTCTGGCGCCCCATTGTTTTTTTCTCTCTTAAATAGGCCAGGCCCAACCAGCCTTTTTTTTTCTTTACTTAGGCTGATTTTTGTTAAAGAAAAAAACAGCACGTATGCTCGCGGCCGGCCGATGGGCTTTTTCTTCTCTGTTTTCTTCTCAAATTTTAAACCTTCAAAAACTTGTAACGTTTAGTCCCACATTACCTAACTTTTGACCCTGAAGCCTCTTTTCCACCAATAAATATAGACCCATAGAGCCTTCAAAAATCATCTGATCCGGATTAAATCAATATTTTGATTTGACTAGATTTATTTAAGAAAACTATTTTTCTCCTCTCCGGCGCGACTTCTGAAAATTGTCTTCTCTCTCCGAAGTTGTCTTTAAGGTATATTTATTCGTTCTCTGTATTTATACGTTAGACCTAAAATTCTTTTACCCGTAGTTATTTTTTTCCTTCTGTAAAACAGCTTGGCCCTGATTTTTCAAATAGCATAACTTTTTACTCGTTCATCCAAATTAGATGAAACCAACGCCCACTTCTTTGTTAGGATCTCCTTTATCCAGTAATCCAACTCAAACAAGTTTTTGAAGGTTTAAAATTTGAATTAGATCAGATTTGAATTTAAACTTTGTTTAATCATAACTTGAGTTTTATAACTCCGTTTGAACTGATTCTTTTTGCAAATCGAAGCTCTTGACCTAAACTTTCTGATAAGGCCAAATTCACATAATTTTGGTACTGTTAGAAATTGTTTTATGTTGTAAGAGTTATTTGCTTGGTTTTGATGTTTTCCGAATCGTCTTCTTCGTTCTTTCCGATCTTTTGAGTGATTGCTTATGTGTGGTTACTATTGATTGCTTACGATAGATTGACCGGAGTGTGACGAGTAGACCTATCAAGAGTTTTGAGTGCGAATCATCTTCATCAACATTGCAGGCAAGTTCACACTTTGATCATATCCCTTTCATACCCAGTTTTTATGCATTAGTTTCACCCTCAAACATTGCATGAGTAGGTTTGATAACATGTGGGTATTAGGAAGTAGTTCATGAGGTAGGAACCTATTGCCCTGCATTCAAACCTTGGGAGTTACTTCTACGCGTTGCTTATATTGCCATGCTATGCTCGTAGACGTGGATTGGGTTTGAGTGATTTCCATGACAGATGTGAGATTGTTAATTAATGGTTTACTTAAGGTGGCAACTTTAATACACATCTGGGTGGATTGAGGCACCGGGGTATCCAAAGGATTGCTGTTTTTTTTGGAAATCCCAGGGTTACCGTGTGATTTTCCTATGGACCGCCACCCAGGCTCAAAGGGAATTGAGATTATTCATGCTAGAAACTTCCGTGTGCAGCCACAAGCTATTATGGGCTCTAGCATAGTTGAGTAACTTACGTGAAGCTCTTGAAGAGGTAGATCAGCAGGTAGTTGGTTTTGTAGGTTTGGTATGGTCTACCCGGAGTAGAGAGTTAATGTTTCTGAAAGACTGTGTCTCGGTCATCCGTTTCTCAAACGCCATGCAGTGCGAGAAATCCAACGGAGGAGATCGAGTCTTGTGGGAAAAAGTGCGCAAACCTCTGCAGAGTGTACAATCTAATCATGGTTAGCCGTGTCCCCGGTTATGGACAATTCTGGGTATCTAGTACTTGAGTATTCACATGTATCTCAACACTCTTAAATAATATTGTTTGGTTGTTAATGACTTTAATTTGGGATTGAGAGGGGGTTTACCTTCTCAATATTTTATCAACCAACTTTGTAGTTAAATAAAATATATTCCTTTGTAGTAGGGAAAAATTGGCTTTTCGCAAAACATTTATAACCATAGAGCTTTTCCACCGGCCAAATATGCATGTAGTGATAGCTATTATTCATCATTATCCTATGGTGTGAATTTGCCAGTACATTCAATGTACTGACCCTCTGTGGCTGCAACGTCTCATGTTGCAGGATCTTACGACGAGTAAGTGATACGTTAGGGTTACGATTTCCTATACTCAACTTTGCCGTTGGTGTTGATGGGAATCCACAACCTTGTTGCTTCCGTTATTTTGGATTGAGGTAATAGTATTTACGTTATTTTATACATGTGATTTACCTCTGTTATAAATCCTGGAGTACTGTGTGTGTCAGCATACCGATCCAGGATGACACTTAAGCACAGAGACTTGACCGTCTGAGGTCGGGTCCCTACAAAACCTATCCAACAGCACCTACAAATCACTTCTAGTTTCATACTTGTTCTAGGTAAAGCGAACGTCAAGCGTGCGTAGAGTTGTATCAGTGGTCGATAGATTTGAGGGAATATTTGTTCTACCTTTAGCTCCTCGTTGGGTTCGACACTCTTACTTATCGAAAGAGGTTACAATTGATCCCCTACACTTGTGGGTTATCAAGACCTTTTTCTGGCACCGTTGCCGGGGAGTCATAGCGTGGGGGTGAATATTCTTGTGTGTGCTTGTTTGCTTTATCACTAAGTAATTTTTATTTGCTGTTCTAAGTTGTTCTCTATCTTCAGTTATGGATATGGAACACGAAATACCAAAAAAATTAGGTATACTTGCTGCTCATGGAGATGGGGAACCTCCTAAAACCCTCGATGCTCGTTATGTGAAAGAAATAATGTACTACTTTGATAATCCTGAGAAAACGCCATTCAATTATGTTATGGGAGACACGTTGGATCAACGTGAATACTTTAGGGATTATCGCTTGACACAAAAAGGAAAACTATTATGGGATCAAATTTATATGTTGTATTGGTATGCTAGGCAACTATGCTTGAGATATGATTATACTTGTTGCTCTAGGATGAAGGCTCCACACCTTCCCTTTTCATGCAAATTCAATGATAATAAAACCTTAGCTTCTTATGCTAACGGTATATATGATTACTATGATGTGGAACAAATAGAAGAATTTGTTGCTTTTATGGGTGCTTATGAGATTGAATCTATGTTTAAAGAGTTTGATGATTTTGATGATTCAGTTTATAGACCTGAAAATTTTGCTATACTTAGATATTGCTATGAAAATTATGAATACAATTCCAATATTTATGCACTTATTGAGAAAGTCTCTACTGTCCAAGAAGAGATTAATATTTTGCAGGAAGCTATGGAAGAAGAAATTACTGAAACTGTGAGCTCATTGGATGAAAAAGATGATGAGGAGAGCGAAGAACAAAAGGAGGAAGAGCGGATTAGCTTCCCGTGCCCACCTTCTAATGAGAGTAACTCTTCAACTCATACATTGTTTAATTCCCCTTTGTGCTTATCGAAGGATGATTGCTATGATGATTGTTATGATCCCATTGATTCTCTTGAAATATCCCTTTTTGATGATGCTTGCTATGCTTGTGGCCAAGATGCCAATATGAATTATGCTTATGGATATGAACTTGCTATAGTTCCTTATGTTAAACATGAAATTGTTGCTATTGCACCCACACATGATAGTCCTATTATCTTTTTGAATTCTCCCTACTACACTATATCGGAGAAGTTTGTGCTTATTAAGGATTATATTGATGGGTTGCGTTCTACTACTACACATGATGATTTTGATAGATATAATATGCATGTGCTTGATGCTCCTACTTGCAATTATTATGAGAGAGGAACTATATCTCCACCTCTCTATGTTTCCAATACGATAGAATTGCAAGAAACTGCTTATACTATGCGTTGGCCTTTACTTGGTGTGCATGAATTGTTCTTTTATGACATGCCGATGCATAGGAAGAGAGTTAAACTTCGTTGTTGCATGATATATGTTACTTTGTGCTCACTATTAAACTACAGATCATTGTTAATTAAAATTGGCTTTGATATACCTTTGGATCCGGGTGGATCCATTACTTGAGCACTATATGACTAGCTTAATGTCTTTAAAGAAAGCGCTGCTAGGGAGACAACCCGAAAGTTTTAGAGAGTCATTTATTTATGTTGAGTGCTTTTATATAATATAAAAACAAAAAATAAAATAAAGAGGGGAACCCAAAACTTTTCAAAAAGGAAACTGAAAGTGAGAAAGACAAGCATTGTTGAAGTGGGAGAGCTCCTTGACATTTGTTCATGCTCATGGAAACTTTGTGAATCTTAATTACAGAAATTTTTCATCAAAAATAATTATTCCCCTGTACAATTCCATTGTATTATAAAAATAATGTGCCAAGGTTTGCCTTTAGGATGTTTACAATGCTTGTTGGTTTGTACGGTGCAGGACATAAACTTTGGTTGTAGTGCGCAATTTTACGTTTTTAGCTGGAACGTCAAATGGTTATGATTCCTTTTGCACTGTCTTTCTGTACAAATTTTTTATTTTTCCTAATTTTTGTAGAATTTGTGGGGTACCAGAAGTATGGTGAATGTTCATATTGCTACAGACTGTTCTGTTTTTGACAGATTCTGTTTTTGATGCATAGTTTACTTGTTTTGATGAAACTAACAATTTATATCAGTGGATTAAGCCATGGAAAAGCTATATTACAGTAGACACAATGCAAAAACAAAATATGAATTGGTTTGCAACATTACTTAGAGTAGTGATTAGCTTTATTATACTAACGGATCTTACCGAGTTTTCTGTTGAAGTTTTGTGTGGATGAAGTGTTTGATCGAGGAGGTCTCGATATGAGGAAAAGGAGGAGAGGCAAGAGCTCAAGCTTGGGGATGCCCAAGGCACCCCAAGTAAATATTCAAGGAGACTCAAGCGTCTAAGCTTGGGATGCCCCGGAAGGCATCCCCTCTTTCTTCAACAAGTATCGTTATGTTTTCGGATTCGTTTCGTTCATGTGATATGTGCAAGTCTTGGAGCGTCTTTTGCATTTAGTTTTCACTTTTCTTTTATGAACCATGCTGGTATGAGATAGTCCTTGGTTGATTTATAGAATGCTCATTTCACTTCACTTAAATCTTTTGAGTATGGCTTTATAGAATGCTTCATGTGCTTCACTTATATCATTTGAAGTTTGGATTGCCTGTTTCTCTTCACATAGAAAACCGCCTTTTGTAGAATGCTCTTTTGCTTCACTTATATTTCTTAGAGCATGGGCATATATTTTGTAGAAAGAATTAAACTCTCTTGCTTCCACTACTAGGAAAAGGCATGCTAGTGGCGCACCAGTTTTGCCTTCTAATGGCGCATGGCTAGTGCGCCACTAGACTCACGCCATTAGAATTTTTTTTCTAATGGCGCACCACATGTGCGCCATTAGAATCTGGTATTCTAATGGCGCACCAGGTAGTGCGCCATTAGTACTGCCCACAGTGCGCCACTATTATCTGCTATACTTATAGCGCAGCACATGGTAGTGCGCCATTAGTAACAACTTTTTTAATTCTTTTCTTCTTAATCTCAGGTCACTATTTCACATATGAGATATTCAACACATATATATATACAACAAGCATCCATATAGCAATCATATCCAACACACAAGTTTCATCATATATACATACATAGCCAACACATAGTTCCGCTGTTACAAAAGTTTCACATTGTTCATCCAACACCGTTATCCATCAATTCACAAAAGTTTCACATTGATACAAAATAAAAACACAAATGGAAAAGAAGCACTCCATCCACGCAAGCTTCCGCCAATTAAATCAAATCTGCAAAATGATAAACAAGAAGTTAGAAGAAGAAAAGAAGAAGACTAGAAGAATACTAGAAGAGGAAGAACACTAGAAGAAGAATAAGAAGAGTTTTGGAAAAGAAGAAGAATAAGAAGAAGACTATAAGCTTATTATGTAAACTTGATCATTTTGTGCTAACATAAGTTATTTTGGAGCTAACCTATAGGAAACTAAGCATATAAGGTCTAGGTTAGTATATTAGAGCCAACTTAGGTAAAATGAAGCTAACCTATGTCATTTTGGAAAAGAAGAAGATTAAGAAAAAGACTATAAGCTTATTATGTAAACTTGATCATTTTGTGCTAACATAAGTTATTTTGGAGCTAACCTATAGGAAACTGAGCATATAAGCTCTAAGTTAGTATATTAGAGCCAACTTAGGTAAAATGAAGCTAACCTATAGGAAACTAAGCATATTAGAGATAACATAGGTAACTATATATATATATATATATATATATATATATATATATATATATATATATATATATATATATATATATATATATATATATATCATTTTGGATAGCTAACCTATAGGAGATCGACATACCGACAAAGTAGGCAGTTCTTCTCCTTCTTCTCCTTCATCTCCTGATGCGCCTAGAGCGGCGAGGCGGTGGAGGCAAGTGGAGGTAGTGGGATGTAGTCTTCTACCACAATTGGCGTGGTCATGTCACCCACTGTGGGATCGCCGGCGCCACCACCGGTCGCGTGGCCATTGTCGAGCACCACCACCATCGTGAGGCCACCTTCAGCACGACCATCGCTAGGTCATCCTCACCACCTCCATCTCTTGCCCATGGTCACCACCACCATCTCTTGCCCTTGGTCACCACCACCAGCTAGGTCATCCTCACCGATGCCCATCGTCATCATGCAGCTCCTCATCCTCACTCTGCTCCTCTTCTCCCGCACTCCATCCGGATCATCCTTCTTGTTGTCTATGCCGGTGCCAGAATCGCTGCTTGCTTCGCTCTGACCCGAATCGCCGCTTCTTTCCCTACAGCCATAGTCGCCGCTGCTTTGGTTGTAGCGATTGTCGCCGCTGCTCCTACCTGTCCAAAATGCAACAATGACCGTTAACAATCGATGTGAGACAAAGCCAAATGTATAGGAATAAGAAGAGGCGAACGCATCGCATCATCATCGGCAGCAGAGCGCATGCGACATAGTCTTGTTGTACACCTTCACGATGAGCATGTTGGCGTCTGCGTCGTACCTAAAGACAAGGAAGTACCCCAGCTGCAGGTCGAGGCACGGTAGAACTTCTCCCACCCACGAGACAAGTACATGTGGCCCTTCTTGATCGCCAATCGCACATCCCATCGCTCATGAAACCCGTTGCTGCCTGTCGCAGCTTCACATTATTTGGCGGATCTTCACCCATCAAGATGTTCATAAACTGTCGTGCAGCCTCTGCAGTTTGGGAAAATGAGTGATGTAGCAAACAACAGATATCATAATGAGATGGGTGAAGGGAGATCTCTCGCTTTATATACTGCGTCCATGGATGATAATCAAGCCTCAAGTATGATAGTGAAGAACTCGAAGCATCCAACTCAGATCATGTGTCGCAGATCAGCGATGGCTGCTTCCGCCATCTCGATAAGCAGCAGAAGAGACCAATTAGTACCCTTACAACAGATCATAAAACATGCATTAGTCGCAGTACCCATATGTCCTATTTTTAGCAAAGTCATGCTAAAATTCACGGAAAATTTCAGCATGACCTTTTGCTGAAAATAGGACATATGGAGTGCCCAAATTTGCGGAACGGAAGTTAATCGATATTCCGCAAACTCAAGGGCCTCTCGGTACTGCAAATTCATCACGACACGTTGGTCGGAGACAAAACCCAACAAACTAGCAAGTCTTTCTCAATGTGATCACAAGTAATTCAGAGGCATCACAATAAAGCAACACCCGCACTAGCCTAAAAACAAGTGAAGTTTCACCCATATAAGAACAACTTTATAAAATCAAAGAAGTTGCTAAATTTTTGTATCCTTCATACACACCGGAGTACAATGCTTTATAATGTTCCATCATCATTACAGTAAATCCAAGACCATGTGTTCCATCATCATCATCATTATAGAAATCCAAGAAACATCATGCTTTTTAACAGTTTTCAGTTTGGATGAATCGAAAACTACAGCTTGGACAGAATTCCTAACACTTTGGTCTTCTAGTTACAAAACAAAACCGACATAATTCTAGATGCCATAACTGAATTTTTTGACAAGAGCTCAAGTTTTTGACAAGATCTCCTAACAAAGAGCTCCTAACTGAATTTTCGCTTAAAGGAAGGCTGACTTAAGTGGCAAGATGATACAATTTATGAATATAACAATATATGCATCTTAATATAACACCATCTCCTAATGTAAATAGTATCCCGTGTTTCCATCTTAATACCACAAAGAATTACATAAAAAATCCAGGATCATTTTTTCTAGAGAAAAGCATCATTATAAGGGCCCGGCCTTCAAACTAACCAATTTCCGAGGCCTGGCCTTCTTCATAGGAGAATCAATTAGTTCAAATTCAAAATTTATCACTTTGCGATAATAAATCAAATCCACAAGACAATCTAAAATAACAAGAAATGAACTCGCTTGTTCCAATCTATATGCCATTTGGATGAAGGTCAACATCTATGAATTAACTCAATCCTCAAGCAACTAGTTGGAACCCGCAAGCGCATGTACTCTACTACTACCTAGCAACAGGCAGTCCTGCAGCTCTTGTTGTTTGCCGCAAGATGAAACTTATTAAGCATTCTGCCTAGACATCATTAATGAAACAACCGAACTGAATCTTCAATCACATCCATTGCACCTTCCCCGAGAACAATGCCTCATCTATTTTACCATCTCGAAAAGTTCACGGTCTATTTTCCTATCCCAGTGCTGAGCAACTAACACAACCTTCTCATGTTCACCGCTAGAAAGTAGAAACATCCCATCTCTAATGAAAAGATAGCACAGCTTCAAAAGAAAACAAACAAAAGTAGCAGAACTCGATTCTCCTATATAGTTACAAAAATGCATTACAAAAATGCAAAGGCAATTTGAATCGTGAACCCTAACTTTTGGAGCATGTGCTTTCTGTCTTGAAATTCCTTTTGGAGCATCGGTTGGAAGGAATGGGGAATGGTGGAGAGAGGAGGAAGGAGGAAGGAGGAGAGGTACCTGTCGCCAAAGGGGTCGGGTCGGCGAAGGGGTCGGGTCGGGTCTGAGCTCGTCCGGTCCTCGCCGCCATGATTGAAGGAGAGCAAGGGCCGTGGCGGAGGACGGCAGGGCAGGCGGGGCGGGCGCGTAGGGGCGCGCGCCGCGGCTGCTGCAGGCCGGAGGAGGCCTCACTCACGGGAGGAGGAGGAGGAGAGAGGCGGGCGGCACGCAGCCGGCCGATCCCATTCGGTGGGCGCTGGGACGGCGGGGTGGAGTCCCGGGGTCGGGCGGCGGCGGGGCAGCAGAAGACCACAGCGGGCGGCGGCCAGCCGACGCCGCAGCAAGCTGCGGACGGAGGGGACGGAGAAAGGGACGGTGGTGTATGGTTGGGTTGAGTGGATCTGGCGAGGAGGAGGAGGCAACAGTGAGAGGGGACAGGTGAACGGGGAGGGATCAATGGCGCACTGCAACCCTAGTGCGCCATAAGTACAACCAATCAAATGGCGCACCCGCCCAAAGCGCCATTAGAATTTACTAGCCCGACAGTCGTTACATTCCACATAACCCCACTCCATCGTAACAAGCCCACTAGCCCGACCGTCAAGATGCAAAGACACACCAGAGGTCCTGGTTCGATTCCTGTGCTCCCATTTTTGTATTTATGCATTTAAAATATTGTTTGATATTTATTTGTGTTTAAATATGTTCAAACTTGTTTAAATCATAACAGTAATATTTTTATCAAAATAGAAATAATTTTCTAAAAATATCATCAAATTTGTTATTCAAAATATTTATGAATATGAAAAATATCATCAAATTTATTATTTGAAAATATCATCAAATTTCTTATTTGGAAATATAATCAAATTTGTTTTTTTTCAATTTTAGTTGCATCCATTTGTGACGGTGGAGCGGGCCGGGAGGGTGCGGGGGAGAGGGTGCGAGTGGTCGTCAACGGCGGTGGAGTGGGGGACGGTGCGGGCCGGGGGTCGGCGGCAGCAGGCCGGTGGAGCGAGGGGCGCGGTGGGACGTCAAGGCGGTGGAGTGGGGAAGGTGCGGGGGTCGGCGGGCGGTGGAGTGGGAGGTGCGGGCAGGGGGTCAAGGTGGAGTGGGAATGGTGTTTTTATATTTATTTGTGTTTAAATATGTTCAAACTTGTTTAAATCATAACAAGAATATTTTTTATGCATTTTAAATGCTATTTTTATATTTATTTGTGTTTAAATATGTTCAAACTTGTTTAAATTATAACAATAATATTTTTATAAAAATAGTAAAAAAATTAAAAAATATGTTCAAAAAGTGCTTGGTGCTGGGGGCCGGGTGCTCGGCGGTGGAGCGGGGAGGGTTGCGATGGGTGGAGCTAAGCGGGAAGGGTCTTGAAAGCGATCGAGATGGAGGGGATCGAGATCGAGATGGAGGGGGAATCGAGATCAAGTGTCCTCATGAATTCAAAAGGTGCCCATGAAATTTAAAAATATTCATGATATAAAAAAGTGCCCATGAAATACAATCGAGAAATGAAGACTACGATTTAAAGTGCCCATTAGTAGTTTTGCAAAAAAGTAAAAATAATAAGTATATATACTAATGGCGCACTGTGCGGCGATGCGCCATTAGTAGTTTTACAAAAAAAGAATAAAACAAAATTTACAGTAATGGCGCACTGCCTGCTTGGTGCGCCATTAGTAGTTATAGATAGTAATGGCGCATTATGGACCAGATGCGCCATTAGTGTGTATGGGAAAATGGAAAAAATAATAATTCATACTAGTGGCGCACCCTGTTTACGGTGCGCCATTAGTGTCTTCCACACTAATGGCGTATCACAAACTGGTGCGCCATTAGTATATAGTAGTGGCGCACTGCTTCCACGGTGCGCCATTAGAATTAATCCTATCTATAGCCCTTTTCCTAGTAGTGTTCACTTATATTTATTTAGAGAGATGACAGGAATTGGTTATTCACATGGTTAGTCATAATATCCTACATAAACTTGTAGATCGCTGAATATGATATGTTTGATTCCTTGCAATAGTTTTGCGATATAAAGGTGGTGATATTAGAGTCATGCTAGTGGGCGACTGTGGATTAGTATAAATGCTTGTGTTGAGGTTTGTGATTCCCGAAGCATGCACGTGTGGTGAACCGCTTTGTGATGAAGTTGGAGCACAATTTTATTTATTGATTGTCTTCCTTATGAGTGGTGGTCAGGGACGAGCGATGGTCTTTTCCTACCAATATATCCCCCTAGGAGCATGCGCGTAGTACTTTGTTTTCAATGGCTTGTAGATTTTTGCAATAAGTATATGAGTTCTTTATGACTAATGTTGAGTCCATGGATTATACACACTCTCACTCTTACATCATTGCTAGCCTCTTCGGTACTGTGCATTGCCTTTTCTCACCTCGAGAGTTGGTGCAAACTTCGTCGGTGCATCCAAACCCCGTGATATGATACGCTCTGTCACACATAAGCCTCCTTATATCTTCCTCAAAACAGCCACCATACCTACCTATCATGGCATTTCCATAGCCATTCCGAGATATATTGCCATGAAACTTCCATCATCATCATCATATACATGACTTGAGCATTCATTGTCATATTGCTTTGCATGATCGTAAGATAGCTAGCATGATGTTTTCATGGCTTGTCCGTTTTTTGATGTCATTGCTATGCTAAATCATTGCACATCCCGGTACACCGCCGGAGGCATTCATATAGAGTCATATCTTTGTTCTAGATATCGAGTTGCAATATTGAGTTGTAAGTAAATAAAAGTGTGATGATCATCATTATTAGAGCATTGCCCAGTGAGGAAAGGATGATGGAGACTATGATTCCCCCACAAGTCGGGATGAGACTCCGGACTTAATAAAAAAAAGAGAGGCCAACGAAGCCTAAAAAAAGAGAGGCCAAAGGAGCCTATTAAAAAAAAGAAAATAAAAAAATGAGAGAAAAAGAGAGAAGGGGCAATGTTACTATCCTTTTACCACACTTGTGCTTCAGAATAGCACCATGTTCTTCATAGAGAGAGTCTCCTATGCTTTCACTTTCATATACTAGTGCGAATTTTCATTATAGAACTTGGCTTGTATATCCGATGATGGGCCTCCTCAAATGCCCGAGGTCTTCATGAGCAAGCAACTTGGATGCACGCCCACTTAGTTTCAGTTTGAGCTTTCATACACTTATAGCTCTTAGTGCATCCGTTGCATGGCAATCCCTACTCCTCGCATTGACATCAATTGATGGGCATCTCCATAGCACGTTGATTAGCCGCGTCGATGTGAGACTTTCTCCTTTTTTGTCTTCTCCACATAACCCCCACCATCATTTTCTATTCCACCTATAGTGCTATATCCATGGCTCACGCTCATGTATTGTGTAAAAGTTGAAAAGGTTTGAGATTACTAAAGTATGAAACAATTGCTTGGCTTGTCATCGGGGTTGTGCATGATTAAATACTTTGTGTGATGAAGATAGAGCAACAGTCAGACTATATGATTTTGTAGGGATAACTTTCTTTGGCCATGTTGTTTTGAAAAGCCATGATTGCTTTATTAGTACGCTTGAAGTATTATCGTTTTTATGTCAAATGATAGACTATTGGTTTGAATCACTCGTGTCTTAATATTCATGCCATGATTAGACATATGATCAAGATTATGCTAGGTAGCATTCCACATCAAAAATTATTTTTTTATCATTTACCTACTCGAGGACGAGCAGGAATTAAGCTTGGGGATGCTGATACGTCTCCGTTGTATCTATAATTTTTGATTGTTTCATGCCAATATTATTCAACTTTCATATACTTTTGGCAACTTTTTATACTATTTTTGGGACACGAAATACCAAAAAAATTAGGTATACTTGCTGCTCATGGAGATGGGGAACCTCCTAAAACCCTCGATGCTCGTTATGTGAAAGAAATTATGTACTACTTTGATAATCCTAAGAAAACCCCATTCAATTATGTTATGGGAGACACATTGGATCAACGTGAATACTTTAGGGATTATCGCTTGACACAAAAAGGGAAACTATTATGGGATCAAATTTGTATGTTGTATTGGTATGCTAGGCAACTATGCTTGAGATATGATTATACTTGTTGCTTTAGGATGAAGGCTCCACACCTTCCCTTTTCATGCAAATTCATTGATAATAAAACCTTAGCTTCTTATGCTAACGGTATATATGATTACTATGATGTGGAACAAATAGAAGAATTTATTGCTTTTATGGGTTCTTATGAGATTGAACCTATGTTTAAAGAGTTTGATGATTTTGATGATTCAGTTTATAGACCTGAAAATTTTGCTATACTTAGATATTGCTATGAAAATTATGAATACAATTCCAATATTGATGCACTTATTGAGAAAGTCTCCACTGTCCAAGAAGAGACTAATATTTTGCAGGAACCTATGGAAGAAGAAATTACTGAAACTGTGAGCTCATTGGATAAGAGCGGATTAGCTTCCCGTGTCCACCTTCTAATGAGAGTAACTCTTCAACTCATACATTGTTTAATTCCCCTTCGTGCTTACCGAAGGATGATTGCTATGATGATTGTTATGATCCCATTGATTCTCTTGAAATATCCCTTTTTGATGATGCTTGCTATGCTTGTGGCCAAGATGCCAATATGAATTATGCTTATGGATATGAACTTGCTATAGTTCCTTATGTTAAACATAAAATTGTTGCTATTGAGCCCACGCATGATAGTCCTATTATCTTTTTGAATTCTCCCTACTACACTATATCGGAGAAGTTTGTGCTTATTAAGGATTATATTGATGGGTTGCGTTCTACTACTACACATGATGATTTTGATAGATATAATATGCATGTGCTTGCTGCTCCTACTTGCAATTATTATGAGAGGGGAACTATATCTCCACCTCTCTATGTTTCCAATACGATAGAATTGCAAGAAACTGCTTATACTATGCATTGGCCTTTACTTGGTGTGCATGAATTGTTCTTTTATGACATGCCGATGCATAGGAAGAGAGTTAGACTTCGTTGTTGCATGATATATGTTACTTTGTGCTCACTATTAAATCTCAAATCATTGTTAATTAAAATTGGCTTTGATATACCTTGGGATCCGGGTGGATCCATTACTTGAGCACTATATGCCTAGCTTAATGGCTTTAAAGAAAGCGTTGCAAGGGAGATAACCCGAAAGTTTTAGAGGGTCATTTATTTCTGTTGAGTGCTTTTATATAGTCTAAAAACAAAAACAAAATTGACCGGCCCACGAAGCGCGAGGCCACTTGCCATTTGAGCACGCGAGAGGTAAAAATAAGAAAGTTAGCACAATGGATCAAACTCACAACCTCGTCCTCCAGTTTAGAGGATCTAGCCACTCGACTAGCTAACACTACTGAAAATATAAATCACGAAATTTGCTATTAGTTGTTCCTTGCAGATCTCGCAGTCATAAGGGTTGGATGGTTAGAAGGACCGTGGTATCCCCAGCCCATCAGGGTTCAAATCCTGGTGCTCGCATTTATTCCTGGATTTATTTTAGGATTTCCGGCGATGCGCTTTCAGTGGAAGGAGACGTTCCCGTCGACGACGAAGCGCCTACGGTGACTTCGTAAATCTCAAGATGATATGCCGGCTCAGTCTTTTGGAGGTGCTCATAGGGGTAGGGTGTGCGTGTGTGCGTTCATATGGGTGAGTGTATGCGCGTGTATATGAGCGCTTGTGTCTGTACTGATGTTCAGAAAAAAAGATCTCACGGTCAATCGTTGATCTGTAGTTTGTACTTTGTACTACTCAAGTCCTTTTGTTTTTAGAATCTTTGTACTACTCAAGTTGTTCAACGGTTCTGTGTGTGTACATGTTTTGTGTGAAGGAACGTAGTAAGCACCCACGTGGATGCATGTGCAAATCTCAAGTCGATTTTTGCGAGCTATGCTTGTACGCGTGTGTGCGCACATGTCATTTCTGCTGATTTCTTGGTGATAGATTCGTGCATGTAGTCTAGTGTATGTGTATGTGTCCCCAAACAGCCATTGTATCATGTATGTATATGTTCCCATTTTTTGTTTTTTTGTTCCCAAATTTAAGAAATATTTGCGTTTTAAAAAAGTTGATAAATTTTACAAAAATACGTATTATGAAATTTGTGTTCAACATAATTATTGGGAATTTGTCAACAAATTTGAAAAAACTGTTCAATTTTACAAAATTTTCATACACAATTTAAATTTCAAAAATATTGACAAATTTCAAGAAATGGTTATGATATGAGAAAATGGTCATGTTAATTGATAATGACGGGAACTGCAAATAACTGAAGCATTCAAACTAGGAAAGAATACACTCAGAGATCCATCAGGCTGGCCTAGTCTAGCACATTTTTTGGACCATGGATAAATGGCCCCAACTTCTAGCAGCAGCCTGACACGAACATATGAGGCATTCTGAGTCAGTTTTAAACGAATACTGACGCCGTTTGCACATAGCGATACGTCCCGCAAGTTATCATACCCTTTTCATCGAGAAAACTCCAGAAAGTACAAATTTGTCAAAAATCCAAACAACTTGGCATAATGCTTTGAAAATGTCACATAAGCTGGTGAAAAAAAAAACTGGGGACATTTGACGCATATGGAAAGACAACGTGCTTTCAAACCGACTCTTCAAGCTTTACCGAAACACCCTCCATTGAATATGATCTAGTTTTGGACATTCTTAAAATAACCTCGGCTTTTGCAAGCAGATGGGCATGCATGTGGTAGGCATCCATGCCTGGTTTAAATGATTTATGACACCGTATGCAAGTTGCGACACGTCCGGTCATTTATCTGTCTTTTTGACTTAGAAAACTCTAGAAGATGCAAAAAACTCGAAAACCAAAAGAACTTGGCATTTTGCCTTGAATTGGGCCCATTTGAAGGATGTCGAGATACAACGTGCTCACAAATGGAGCCTTCTGGGTAACCCGAACACCCTTGATTGAACATGGTCTAGTTTTGGACATTTTTGAAATGACCCCAATTTTTTCAAGAAGGTGTGCATGCCCATGGTAATTATCCATGTCAGGTTTGAACAATTTCTGACACCGTATGCAAGTTGCGACACGTCCGGCCATTTATTTACCTTTTTGACCGAGAAAACTCCAGAAAATGCAAAGTTTGTCAATAACAAAACAACTTGGGATGGTGCCTTGAATTGGCCATAGGAGATGGTGGAATTTTTTGGGGCCATTTGAATGATGTCGAGAAACAATGTGCTCTCAAACGGAGGCTTGTGGCCAACCTAAACGCCCTTCATTGAACATAGCCTAGTTTTGGGCATTCTCGAAATGTTACCAACTTCTTCAAGGAGGCGGGCATGCCCATGATAGTCATCCATACCAGATTTGAACGATTTCTGACACAGTATGCAAGTTGCGACACGTCCGACCATTTATCGGCTTATTTTGACCGACAAAACTCTAGAAAAGTCAAAATTTATCGAAACCAAAGAACTTGACATGATGCCTTGAATTGGTCGTACAAGTTCATAGAAAAATTGGGGTCATTTCAAGGATGTCGGGAAACAACGTGCTCTCAGACGGAGCCTTCTGGCCTAACCGAGGACCATCCATCAAACATGGTCTATGTTTGGTCATTCTTCAAATGACCCCAACTTTTGTAAGCAGGTGGACATGCCAATGGTAGGCATCCATGTCAGGTTTGAATGACTTTTGACACCGTATGCAAGTTGCAACACGTCCTGCCATTTCATGGTCTTTTTTGACCGAGAAAATTCCTGAAAATGAAAAAAATGACGAAAACCAAAATAACTTGACATGGTGCCTTTAATTGATCATACAAGGCCATGGAAATTTGGGCCATTTCAAGGATGTTGGGACACACCGTGCTCTCAGACGGAGCCTTGTGGCCACCCGAACACCCTCCGTTGAAAATGTTGTTTTTTTGTCATTCATGAAATGGTCTTAACTTTTGCTAGCAGGTGGGCATGCCCATGATAGGCATCCATGTGAGGTTTGAAGTAAAAAATGATTTAAAATTATGATCTAAAAAGTAACCAAGTTTTAAAACAATAATAAAGTTCAAAAAGAAGAAAAATGAGTTAGTATGAAAAGAGAAGGAAAAATAAAAAAAATAAAAAATAAAAAATGTTAGGCTTTGGCCCAACTAGGCGACGGTACCAGTACTGTCACGCGCATGTTAGGCTGGAAGCTCCTATGTAGCGCTGCAGGCGGACGTTAACGATCCGGTGCCTGCCGTGCTGCTAGCATGGACCAGCCCACTAGCATGCTGCCCCACTTTTTTTGGTTACGAAAATAAAAATATGAAATCAAAAAAGGTTTACAGATTTAAAGAAAAAAGGTTAATCCATTTAACAAAAGTTCAAATCTTGAAAAAAGTTTCATCAATTTTAAAAAAAGTTCATCAATTTGAAAAAAAGTTCATTCAAATTGAAAAAAAGTTCATCCAATTTCGAAAAAGTTCATTAACTTTTTAAAAAGTTCTTTGAAAGAGTTCAAAGAAATTAAAAAAAGTTCATGTATTTTTAGAAAAAAATTCATTAAACCTTAAGAAGTTCATAAATAAAAAAACGTTCATATATTTTCAAAAAGATGTTCATCAAATTTCCAAAAAGTTCATAGATATTCAGAAAAGTTCATCATTTTGAAAAAAACCGTTGAAATTTTTAAAAAGTTCATAGATATTTAAAAAAGTTCACAGAATTTTCAAAAAGGAAAATGTAAACCGGCGCCTAGATGGGCCAGCCCATTTACTGACGCCACAGGCGCCAGTTAACGAAAATGCACGTTAACTGCCGCCTGTGGCGCCAAATAGGAAATGCCTGTTAGGCTGGCCGAAGCTTTCAGGGATTTTAAAAAGTTCATCGATTCTTAGAAAATTGTTCACGGATTTGAAATTTTTGACAAATCAAACAAAAGTATACTAAAGGAAGTTGAAAAGAATGTTCCCGGTTTTGGGAACCTAAGCTTGCCAGCTGTTTTTTTTTAAATCATCAATTTTCGAAAAAAAATCATCGTATGTGAAAAAAAGTACATCAATTTTGAAAAAAGGTTCATGCATTTGAAAAAGTTTACAGACTTATTTTCAAAATTTAAGGATTCGAAAAAAGTTCACCAATTTTGAAAATATTTCATAAATTCAATAAAAAGTTCACGAATTTTAAAAATGAAAAAGGAAATGGGAAAAAATAGAAAAGAAAGAAAAAACAGACGAAAACTCAGCAAAAAAATGGAAAACCGCTGTGTAATATAACCAAGAGAGCTGTCATAACTAGAAATGTCACAACTGCTAACGTAGTCTGATGGTCACCTTGGTGTATAGTCAACGGGAGGGCTCTAGTTTGAACTTTGTTAGCTGAATTACTTTTACACTTAAAAAAGCTGAAACTTTAAGTGAAGAGAAAAAAAAGGATAAACATACGGGCCTATATGTATATGCATACTGACGGACGACTCATCGTACATACGAAAGTGCGAAAGGTTTATATTACCCCTTACGGAGGGGGGGGGGGGGGTTGTAGCGAGCGAGTCTCTTTTTTCTACAAAGCTTGTTGGTTTGTAGAATTAGATATGGTCAACTTTGCATGGAATTTGGAAGAAAAAATTTCGTTGAGTCTAAGAGCATCTCCAACAGAGGCGGAGCGCTAAAATAGTCTTACAATGCCACTATAGCACTTTTAGCGCGTCGTGATCAACCTTGATTTTCCAAATGCACAAAAATGCGCGCCCGGAAAAACACGCAGTGCAAATTATGAAGCGCGAGAGGTCCAACGCCCAATATTTGCAGCATGCGATAGCGCTTTTAAGCGCGTGAATTCTTTTGCACGCGCACTTTTTGCAGCATCTGCTGGAGCGTTTCCGGCGCCCGAAAAGGACGGGTGTTAATGCGAGCAGATTTTGGGCGCTGGAGATGCTCTAACCCATGGAGATTTCCTCCATCCACCCTCCATGGAGATTTCCTTTCTTTTCAATCGTGGCATACAATGTAATATGCATTTGTAGAATCATGGAAATGGGAGAGATTATTGTATACCTTGTGACTTGTGAGTGGGCACTGGAGGACGAGGAATCTTTTTCTCTAACCAAGTTCTCATTTTTTTCCGAAGAAGATCCAGATCTATTATAAAAGTTTATCACAAGTACAAAACACCCCAAATACAATAAAAGTTATATTGATGTCTCTAGACTACCGAACAACCACCACCTCCGTGTTGTAGCCGCTCTCATATCAGAGCAGGCTTGACCTTGTCGATAATATCCGAGAAGTCTTTGTGCATGTGTCCCAAGGACCAGCGCACCGGAGCCGAAATCATCGGTGTTGAACCCTTAAATAGATCTGGAACTGAAGCTAAATCTCGTCGTCGCACGCGCACGACGAGAAAACCTAACCTCGTCGTCCCAATGAGACGTCAATAAATGCCGTAGCTCCATCGACTACGTCCGATGGACGAACTTGGGAAGGACCGAAACCCAGAAGACAAGCTCGAAGAAGTAGAGCCGCCATCCAATCGAGAGCCGCACTTGCGAGGACTAAAAAAACCCTAACCTAAACTACTAACCGAAGCGAAGGCACCGGGATCCCCCCCCCCCCTCCACCGGCTCCCGAAGTGACATGCTGAGGGGAGGGAAGACTAATCGATGGACTCACCGGCGTAGCCTAGGTGGGAGAGTTTGCCGTAGCCACCAAAGGAAAGAGAAAGGGGGAGAAAACACTTGAAGGAAAAATCTTACAACGGCGCACCTAAGTTTTCATTTTCTTGTATGAACTAGTATACTGCTTCCCCTTCTTGCGTTAACTCTACTAGCAAGTGCAAAAATTCTGCAGTTTATCTTTTCTTTTGTTCTAGTATAAAAGGTTTTGTTCTATACGCTTTTTTTTTTTGAGAAACTATACGATTATATTTTTTGAGAAAGGTTGCAACAACGCAATCGCAAAACATCCAGGCCTACAACTTCCGGCCCGCCTAAGACTCGCCGTTGGGCCGGACGTTCCTGAGCACGAGCCGCATGCCGTGCTCCGGCTCCACGGTGAGCCTGAGCACCGGTGAGTGCAGGTAGTCTGGCGACAGAGCCACCTCGAACCTGACGAGCAGGAGCGAGAGCAGCACCTTGAGCTCGGCCATGGCGAAGCCCTGGCCGAGGCAGGTGCGCGCCCCGGCGCCGAACGGCAGGTACGAGTGCAGCTGCGGCCGCGCCGCGAAGCGCTCCGGGTGGAACTCCCGCGCGTCGGAGCCCCAGAGCTCGGCGTCTAGGTGCACCGTCGACACGGGGACGTAGATGTTGACGCCCCCGGGCACGCGCACGCCGCCGAGGGTGAGCTCCCGCAGCGCCTGCCGCGACACCACGGAGCCCGCCGGGTACAGCCGCAGCGTCTCCTGGATCACCATCGTCAGCTGCTTCATTCTCTGGAGCGACGAGAGGTCCAGCGCGGCGCCGCCGGAGAGGGCGTCCCTTGCCTCGTCCCTCACCCGGCGCTGCCACTCCGGGTGCAGCGCCAGGAGCATCATGCACCAGGCCGCCGTGACGGCCGTGGTCTCGTACCCCGCGAAGTAGATATTCTTGCAGTTGTCGACCACGAAGTCCTCGGCCGCCGCGACGCAGCCGGCCTCGGCCTCACCGCTGCGGAGCATGGCGTTGAGCAGGTTGTTCCCGCCGTCCGCCTCGCCGCTCTCCCGCACGACGTCCAGTATGAGCCTCCGCACGCGCCGGTTGAGCCGCCACGCCTCCCAGTTGCTCCTCGTGGGGAGGAACCTCAGCCCGGTCATCTCGGCGAGCAGGTTCGGACTGGACACCGTCTTCTGGAGCTCCCTGATCATGGCGAAGATCCTCTTGCCCTTGACGTAGCTGCTCCCGAAGCACGTCCGGGAGATCACGTCCCCGGAGTAGGTCCTGAAGTCGTCGTCGACCGTGAGCTCCAACGCGCCGCCGTCGCTCCCGGCCACCCTGGCTTCCCACGACCGCACCAGCGCCCGCGCCGAGTCCACCATCAGATCCACCATACCCTAGGAAATGGACGCCGGTCAGATGATATTCAGTTCATTTTGCCGTCTCAAAACCGAACTGGAACAGTGACATTTGCAGTGCGTAGATGATGTGGTTACCTTGACCTTGTCGGGGAAGAACTCGGGGGCGATGAGCTTCCGCTGGCGTGTCCAATGGTCGCCATTGGACTTGAGGATGCCGTCGCCGAAGAGGGGGTGGTGCGTGACCTTCATGTAGGAGCTCTTGCCGAGCTCGTCGGGCGAGACGGAGAGGCAGACGTCGCGGACCACGGCCGGGTCGCTGGCGTGCAGGAACACCATGTTGCCCACGGAGTAGGTGAACACCGGGCCTAGCGAAAACAAATTAAACAGCAGGGCAACAAAATCAGTAAATAACCAGATCAAAACCTTGGGCCTAACTTGTTCGCCGGTGCACGCATGCATGGCTCGGCTCCCGTATCCGTCCGTCCATGATCGTGATCGATCAGGCCTGGCATCCTCGGTCGTGCAGCGCCGCCCGGGCCGACTCTTTCGGCGTCGGGACAAAGGGAGCGGCGCGAAAGGCTCGACCCCTCCGCCGCTTTTTCGCCGGAGGGCATGCAGCGGCCCCGTCTCCTTGTCGCTTGCGGTTGCGGAGTATCGAGAGACGGGGACGGCATCCTCAAGTTCAGGCACGCCCAGGCCCAGGTGTCGTCGTCAAGCCATGTTGGTCTGGGGAATCTGTGGTCGTCGATGCATGGCTTCTACTCATCACCGATCGACGAATGACTTCACAATTTCGTTTGCATGCTGGACATCCCGATCCGACGGCTAAGAAATCCACGCGACAACACTGCCGATGGGACTGGCTATACGCCTGAAAAATCATTTTGTGAAGTCGATTTCTAAACTATTAGATTAACGTCCGTCATTTTTTTCCCTCTCCTTGAATCATTTCTTCTCCAACAAAATTGATTTTTTTTGCGGGAAACTTCCTATCTATTCGTCTTCAATCATGACAGCACAACGAGCACCAGAAATAATAAAAATTACATCCAAATCCGTAGACCACCTACCGGCAATTACAAACAATGAAGCGAGCCGAAGGCGCGCCGACATCATTTTAACCAAACTATATGTAGCTATTGTTCTATATATCCAGTCGACACGACAACAAGAGATGTGTCACACTGCTCGAAGACCCAGCGTTTGGAATATGTGTGTATTTCATCGCTCAGTAAAGCTGGGTCAATGATAGACCTCTGTTGTCGTTATGTCGGCTTTATTTCTATCAGACTATGGATTGTGGTTGTGTCTATCCTCACTATGCAGAGGCCAGATTTTGCTCATGATGTTTTGTATCCGCTTGATGCTACATCGAGTTAAGAGCATCTCCAACAGGCGCCCAAAAAGAGCTCCGCGCGCTAAAAGTTTGTTTTTTTGGGCGCCGGTTAGCTCCAGCAGAAGCTGTAGCGCTAAAAGCTTTTGCGCGCGCGCTGAAAAACGCAATGGCGCGCAGCATATTTTGGGCGCCGGATTGCGCGCGCTTCACAATTTACACTATCTGCTTTTTGGTCGCGCGTTTTTGGGCACCTGCTAAAGCAAAGTTGGTCCCGGCGCTTTAAAAGTGCTATGGTGGCGCGCTATAACGTTTATTGGGCGCGGTTTTTTTGTGCGGCTGTTGGAGATGCTCTAATAAAATCATTTTTTATAGAGAAAAAATCTAAAAAATAAATGAAAGTGATTCCCATAGTTTTTTTTTTGCGGAAAAAAGTGCTTCCCATAGTTAACATTAAATTTCTGTACGTGCAAGTATTCGCGCACTAGGTGTGGCATGGTGCTGAATTACCTCATGGAACGGATTGCTATCCCTGTAGAGACATGAAGCATATACCTAGCTACAACAGCCACCACTCCTACCTCAATTATTGTTTCTTCTCTAGAACGTATTGCCATTTCTGGCAGGCAGAAAGCGCACGCAAGCCCCAATTGTACACATAGTTTTTGTTGCGATTCGATCGTCTCCATTATTGCCTTTATAGCTAGCTACTGTAGTGGTTAATCAACAAAGCACCAAGCATATATTGCATCACCGATCGATGTCCATCGATCAACTAGATATGATACATACGTTAGGCATTGATTTTTATCTCTCTCTCTCTTTCATGATGCAAGGAAGGGGAAAACTAGAGCGTCTAAAATGGAACGGAAGGTCGGTCTATATATCCAAGTATCCGTTCGTCACCTAGCTGCCTGCCTGGTGCCATTTCTCTACATGCATTTTTTGCGTCAGCTTGCACGCCTTGGAAAGACGATACCAAATCAACCAGGGATTATATATCCACTCACTCACGCGGAAAAGGGAAATGGAAAGAAGAATAAGCTGGCCACACATCGGTGCAGTGGATACCTAACCGTAGGCCGTAGCACTCTGTTCGATCGAATCAAACTTTCAATCAGCAACCAACAAGCTAGCGAGCTAAATCGCGCGCAATCCATGGCTGCGCGCACCAGATCAATTGAGAGAGAGAGAGAGAGAGAGAGAGAGAGAGAGAGAGAGAGAGAGAGAGAGAGAGAGAGAGAGAGCCAGAGGACATCTGATCTTTGCACCACGCACGCACGCACGCAAGCACGTACCGTACTCGTTCCTCCACTTCTCGTAGAAGGGAAACACGGCGGAGCGGTAGTCGTGCACGACGTCGCCGGCGCCGCGCGTCCGTTTGGAGGCGGCGGCTGCGGTGGCCTGCGTCATGTCGGCGAGGTTGCCGTAGGGGAAGGACGGCGGCGGCCCGCGGACCCCCTGCCTCCTGAGCGCGCGGCGGACCCTCTCCGGCGCCAGCCAGAGGATGCGGTAGAGGTAGAGCGCCAGGGCGCACGCCCCCACGCAGCACAGGCTCGCCGCCACGCCCACCGCCGTCGCCACCCCCATCCTCCCCCTCTAGACTCTAGCAAAGCTCTCTCTCTCTCTCTGCTGTGAGCGGGAGGGAGGGAATGGGAATCGTTGGGAAGATGATATGATTGAATACGCCGGTGCGGCAGCTAGAGTCCAAACCCCTCCCAGCTGGGTCGGGGCCGGGATACACGGCCATCCCATATATATAGCGGCGCGGCGCCGGTCGCCGTCACCTTATTTACAGTACATGTTACATAGTACGTGTACATTGTTTGGGTCGGTCACGGGACGAAGTACATGGGGTTTGGCACTTTGAAGACGCGGTCGCCGGCGCAGTCGCCCTGCAGGTCGCTCCACTGGTCGCCGACGTTGCCGCGGATCCGGTACCCCTCCGCCGCCAGCCGCCGCCGCTCCGCCGACTTGAACACCACCGAGCTCTGCCCCCGGTACCCGGCGCTCCTGCATGCACACACACACACCACCACCACATTCACAGTGTTTAGTTCGGGACAAAACACACGGTGCCAATCAGTCCGTACGTGCATGTCTACCGAGCAATGATACATGTGGACGGCGAAGTTTCTGTCGCCGCTCACCAAGTTCACGTCAGCTCGCTGTCCATGGATTCAGTGGAACGGAGAATGTGCACGTATATGGACGACGATATGTACTGTGCGGTTGGAAGTTAGCTCAGTTCTAGGTGCTACTGGAAGAATATATCCTTCCTGATCTTTTTTGTTTTGTGCGTGCTGTCACTCCCACGCGAATTTCTCGTAACATAGTACGATGTAGGAAGTTCATGGCCATGAGAGGAAGGAGCCAACAGCACGGTCCGTGTCAGTACGTACGTATGTGTGACATACGACCAGACGTGCCTTAATATGGTGTGGCTTGTAATAAGTCTGCTCTTTTTTCTCAACTTGGGCGTAGATGGATCAAAATGGCGCCTGAAACTGGTCAAAGGTATATAGTGTTCTGTTCCCCTCTAAAAAATGGGTGTGACTAGGTCACATTCGACTGAGACTTTAAGTCTAAGTCAACTGATATAACATATAAAAAGAATATGTTTTTGAATGAATCTCAATGTAATATCTTATGAATGTGTTGTGTTCCTTTACTTTGCCGAACTGCTCCTTTGTGAACTGATGTAAGACCTTTCGAGATAGTTTCATTCGTTTAATGGAACCGGGGAGGTTCCTCCCTGTTCATCTAAAAGTTGTAATATCTTATAAATATAACATCGACTGAAACATATAATCATGTCTCAATCAACTGAGATTTTGGTAAATTGAAAGAACATACTACTCCAGTATTTTCTGTTCGGAAGTGCATGGGCCGTGGGTGAGTAGTCTGGACCATTCTGTGAAGTCTGTTGGGCTGTGTGTTAGAAAAAAAAACTCTGTTGGGCTGGGTCGATTGGATCAGCCTAGCTAGTCGTACATTTCCCTAAAAAAAGCTAGTCGTACATAACTCGTGTCGTCACCTCAAAAGAAAAAAAAACTCGTGTCGTCACCTCAAAAGAAAAAAAAACTCGTGTCGTATTGTACCTCAAGATGAGCCGGTCGTAACCGGCGAACCCGGCAGCGGCGAGGTTGGCGGCCGTGGACGCGCCGAGAGCCTCCTCGTCTCTCCCGGAGAGAAGAAAAACCCTGAAGCCGCCGCCTTTGAGCGCCCAGAACAGCCTCACCATCGCCGGTATCCCCGGGCACGTCCCTCTGCTCGCCCACGCCTTGAACGCCGCCGGATCGTACGCCCTGCATGCATGCGCAACCAAGCACCACGGAACATCCAGTCAGTAGTTCAGTGCATGCATGCATGGTCTGCCGCGGGAAGCGTTGTGCACGTCACGCACCCGAACTGCTTGGCCTGGTAGTAGGGCAGGTTGGAGAGGCAGGTGTCGTCGATGTCGAGGACCCAGGCGTCGAGGCCGTCGCCGGCGGCGGGGGCCTGGCTGGCGTAGGCGGTGATCTGGTCCGCCGCGCTGCTAACGTCCCGGCCGTACTGGCCCCAGGACATGTAGGCCCAGACGTACCCGACGCACGGCGCCGGCACCGCGCGCCAGAACTTGGCGTTGTTCGCCTCCACCATCACCCGCCAGCTCAGGCAGCCGCCCGGGTCGTCGCCTCCCGGCGGCCAGAACCACGGCGCCCCGTCGGTCACCTGGACCGCGGCGAGGAGACCGACGAGGAGGACCACAAGCCACTGCCGCAGGTCGAGAGCGGCCATTGTTGGAGCCACGGCTACTCTCTAGTCTCTAGCTCATGGGTGTGTGTGAGCGCTCGCGTCAAGGAAAGCAGCGGCTAGCTGGTCGACCACGCCGTTTAGTCAATGAGCGTGCGTGCATGGATTTTTATGGGCGCACGCACGCAGGCAAACGCACTGGGATTATTCCCGTGCGTGCAATGCCACCTTTTGCTTTTGGTGGACAATGCCCGGTGGAAAAGCCAGGCGCGGTGGGCTAAAGCGCGGTCACCGCGGCGAATTAGCGGAGAGATACGCCGACGCCTTTGGATCGGGTGCAGTGAATCCACCTCAGCGCCATTCGCACGCACCGCCGCCGCTCCGGCCGCGCAACACGTGGACCCAATCACAAACTTCGGGTAAGACTGCAAGCAATCAAGTTGACAATTGGGACAAATCAAAGGAATTTAACCTCGGTGCTTCCAGGCAGTACAAACATTGAGCTAGCGAAAGCATCTAGTTTATCTGTTTATGCATGCACGATCTCTTTGACTTGTGCGCTGCTGGTGCACTTTTGTGGTTCATTCTCACAAAATGATTTTCCGAATGGTTGCCACTTTGTTGGTTGATGCATGCATTGTAAACATATGTGTGGTCCGCGTAAGCACACGACGACAATGCAGATGATACTGTCCGATCTTGGTTGCGCCGGCGGGCACCGGCGGTAGAAGTTTGTCTGCGGAAATTAAGAGCGCACGAGTCAATACGTACCGGAGTTTACTGAGTACTACGTCGATCGGCCTCCACCAGGTGGCTCCGCACGGGGGGAGAAGAAAGATTCGGTGGTTACTGGACGTGTTACCACTCAGCAAAGCGAGATCGGGGAACAGTAATTTGATGATCTACGCATGAACAGCGGCGGCCACTCGCTGGGTCGCTTGCTAGTGATCACTCACCACGCAGCATCGATCGATTAGTGGCATGTACTAGTAGCTGCTAATTAATCAATTGTCTACGACTACAGTCGGACACGGCCATATCTTGCAGTCTGGTGGCTACATCGACTGGGACGACATGCGTCTAGGCTAGATTGTATATGTCACAAGCTGAATGTGCGCGAAGGTTTCGCGTGGATGCAACAACACTGGATATGGTCGAGGACGAGGAGTCAGCTATCAGCGCGCGCATGCAATGCAAGTTGGGGCGATGCGTCGATGTTGAAAAGGAACAAGACTGTTGGTGCCTTGAGGCGCAGGCATATGCACAGAGGGAGGGAGGGTGTGATGCCAGACTTAACCACCAGAGGATAGCTTAGCAGCTAGGAATCAAAATCCACAAGACTTTGCAGGAATAGGGTGCCCTTTTCAGACGAATAGCTGCGGGACTTTCTTTCACCCCCGGGCAGAATAGCTGCGGAACTAATGCTGCCATGATGACCAGTAGAATACTGTGGTACCTGGGGTGTAGGATGCAGACAAGCCACGCATTGTGGGCTCATTCGGTTTGTAGGAAACCAAAACGTAAGAATTAGTAGTAGTATAGGAATTTGATAGGATGGTACTTGCCATCCTAATGAATTGACTTGCCTCGTTTCTACGCGTAAAATGAGCTTTGAGTGGATGTGTAGTTTCCTCCAAAAACACAGAAAATGAATAGTATTCCTACGAAATTCCTATACGCATTTCCTACAAACCGAATGCATCTATAGGATTTTTTCCTCCGGATTCCTTGTTCCTATGTATTTTCTATGAAAATCATCCAAACCGAATGAGGCCTATGAGGCTGAGACCAGTTGGTCGTAATGGAAGTATCATATGCAGTATCATACATGTCAACTAGACATTTTGGATGATGTGACACAATATTAAATGAGGAAAGAGAGGATGTGGTGTCATATCATGATACCGTATCATATTAAATGTTGTACTAATTTTTGTCATGCATGGCAATTAATAAGTCAACCTAATATATTAACTTATGATACTATGTATTACGGAGGTAGTATCATACACTCACTACTACCAAAAAGCCTAGCAGTAGCACGGTCTAAGGTGTATCAGTAGCGCGGGGTCCCGCGTTACTGATACGGCGCTACATCTAACTTGTAGCAGTAGCGCGGGTTGAAGCGTGCTACTGCTATACATAGGTAGCAGTATCGGGCTTTATCGGAACGCCCTGCTGCTAATAGCTGTAGCTTTTTGCCATAAGCAGCGCTACTGCTAAGTGCACGCTGCTGCTGCTAACTTCATTCCCCTCGCTACTGCTAGTTTTATTAGTTTCTGTTTTTTTCTGCATATTTCTTTTGTATTTGTACAGACTTTATACAATAATCTCTAGCATATCATACACATAGAAATGTAATCATAGCATACACATACAAATAGTCTCATCAAATCATGTCATCGTCATAATCATCACCCAACACAAAGTGGTCTCTCGTCATCATCTTGAAATAGCGATACAAGTCTCGAATACTTGCAGCTACATCGTCATCCATCTAAACAATGATATACACGACAAGAGCTATCACTATGAGTGAGTGTAGAACTATGCAGTACATGAGGCGGCGGTTATGAGTCATCTCTCGCGCTAGCATGAACCTCAAGTAACTAGCTGCTGCTTCTTGTCTGCTTTTGAACCCTTTATGTTTGTTGCCCGAGAATCGGTCCACTTGCGCCTGACACTCGATCGGGCCACTTGTTGTACACTCCCGGAACCTTCCCTGTGTACACGACATAGCACTGCTTCTTCGCCATCAAGGATCTAGGTACCTGTTAGAGATGCATCTTCATCAAGAGAATGTACAATCATACACAACAAAATATACTTGAGCAACACGAAAAAGAAAGGGTTAGCAAATAGATGCAACATATAGTAAACATAAATAATCGACGCAATTTCATCGTATGCAAACTAATTAACTATAGGTACGCAGGTCATCGTACCCAAACTAACAAAGTAGCGTTACACAAGTTCGGCAGGGACCGTGGACATCACAAAGTTTCGTCGCTACAAAAAGTATACAAGTTCAACCGACACATGTCATCATCATCGGCATCGTAAATCACTAGAAGTTCCATCCTTCCGTATCATCGAGGATGCACCCTAGCTTCTTGAACGACGTGAGGTACTGACGTTGCATGCCTATGTGAAAGTGCGTTACGTTGACTAGAGGGGGGGGTGAATAGGCAATTTTTATGAATTCTTCACTGAGGAATTTCAGGGTGAGGAAATTCCTAAGCGAAGAACTACTTGCAGCGGAACAAGTACTCAGGTATAAGCATAACATAGCAACAACATAGTCATCATGATGAAATGAAAGACAAGCACAGAGTACAGAAAAGCGTAAACACAGGATAAGCAGGATGAAGACTAAACAGACTGAAGAAATAGGATTGAGGAATTAGAGAAAGTCTTCAGTTAAAATCTTCAAACAGTAATGATTAGGTTCATCAACACATAACTGAGGAAATGAAAGGGTTGAGGAAATAGAACCAGTTGGCTTGGTGAAGACCATGATTTGGTAGACCAGTTCCAACAGTTGTGATAGTTGTACGTCTGGTTGGAGCGGCTGAGTAGTAAACTCGAGGACACACAGTCCCAGACACACAGTCCTCACCATATTCTCCTTGAGCTAAGATCACACAGATCTCGCCCAACAGTAGAGGTAAGTCTTCACAGGTGACTTCCAAACCTTCACAAACTTGGTCACTCGCCAATCCATAATTCCTCTTGGATGCTCAGACCATGACGCCTAACCGTATGGAGGATACACAGTCCTCAAAGGTAACAAGTGTCGGTTCCACACAGGAACAATCTCTTCAGTGATGCTCAATTACTTTGGGTTTTGTAGGTTTGGGTTTGGGATTTGGGTTTTCCTCACTTGATGATTTTCGCTCAAAGTCCTCGGAGGATGGGATGCTCTCAAATGACAAGTGTCAGTTTCTCTTGGAGCAGTCAACCAGCTAGTGGTTGTAGGGGGCGGCTATTTATAGCCTAGGGAGCAGCCCAACATGATAAGACATAAATGCCCTTGTCTGATATGACCGTTAGGTGGTAGGATATTTTGGACAGCTGGCGTGTGGCACAACAACGGTCGGATTTGAGGTTCGAATTCCTCAGGGCTATCA
This sequence comes from Aegilops speltoides, assembly GCA_021437245.1. Classification (NCBI taxonomy): domain Eukaryota; kingdom Viridiplantae; phylum Streptophyta; class Magnoliopsida; order Poales; family Poaceae; genus Aegilops; species Aegilops speltoides. The sequence goes on from CM038142.1 coordinate 56,197,382, forward strand.
TGTTCCTCACTGTGTAGGCAATTCGTACTGGCGAATTTCTAACTCCTCAGTCAGAACAAATTCCTCAGAGACCAGAAGATCTTCGTCTTTGTCATTGAAGAAATTGACTGAACTGATATGAGACTTCCAATGGCTTCACTCGAAGGATTGGGTAGGTGTAGGATTTTGAGATGAGCATCACTTGGAAATCGGTTTCCTTAGTATTACCTCGACCCCCCTTTAACAGTACGGTGTTTCCTATGACTCAAGTAAGAGAAAACGAAATTACGAAAACAAAAGTCTTCACGCTTCAGATTCCTCGCATGAATATCGAAGTCTTCAAGGTTACACCAATTTCTTCACTTTCAAAGTCTTCAGGAGAACCAAAGTTTTCAGCCGAAGACATTCATTTTTAGGGGTCGACTTTCACTGTAAATATCAAACTCCTCATTGACTTATAGAGCCTGTGTACACTCACAAACATATTAGTCCCTTAACCTATAAGTCTTCAATACACCAAAATCACTAAGGGCACTAGATGCACTTACAATCTCCCCCTTTTTGGTGATTGATGACAATATAGGTTAAGTTTTCAATGGGGATAAACATATGAATTAAAAGTGCTCAGATTTTGAGGAATTTGATTGCAAGATATAGAAGAACTCCCCCTGAAGATGTGAGGAATTTGCTTTTGAAGCAATGCACATTTGAAGAGTAGAATCATAGAGATCTCCCCCTATATCTTGTAATTCATACACGCATTTAACATATCGAATGAAGAATTTGAAATGCATGATGAAATATGGTGACTGATGTAATTCCGCATGCGTGCATAACATTAATGAGGAAATAGCATGCAGAAAAATAGAGCAAAAGTATCAGGTCACCATCGGACTTAAGTTTACAACTCAATCAACAAAAGCTTCAGAAGAGCGACAGTTGCAACTTAACAAAAAAAACACCCATATATATAGACCCGCTTGAAGACTAACTCAAAATTCTCCCGCTTTGTCATCAAATGACCAAAAGGGACGAAAAGTGAGGACTAACGCCCCTGAAGAATTTCATCACGAGGTCGATGGAGGAGCGTCAGCGTTGTTGGGGTCATTTGTTGGAGTAGGGCCTGCCGCAGTGTCGTCCGGGTCTTCATTTTCATCAGTATCACGGGATGAATAATATGAGCTGGGCACTAGAGGAGGAACTTCAACATTCTTGAATTTCTTCGGTGGAGGCTTAGACCAGCCGAAGTCCTGCTTGAAGCCCATCTGCTTGAGATCTTCATCACCGTAAAGGTGAGACAGTATAGCCCAGGTGCGATCAAAAACTTCATTGAGGTAGTAATGGTTCATCTTCACTGAATTATATGTGGCAATCATGTTGTGAAGAATAGAACCAAACTAATGTTTTACCCATTTGTGATTGCGATCCACATTTTGATGAAGACTGAGGAGAAGCTCACGATCAGTCATCACCCTTGGAGCTGTTGCCTGAGGACTTTGCTTTGAGGCATTAGCGGCAGAATCATGAGTATCAGAGTCATCATTGGTGGAATATGAAGCAGCTTTGCGAAACTGTCCATCCAATGGTCGAATGCCCTCATCAATAATAGCAGTGGCCTTGCCCTTTTCATCGGCTGAGGAAAATGTCCGCTTGAGGACTTCAATTGGGGGCAAGTAGCTGCCATGGTTGAGTGTATCAGCTTTGTAGTTGAATGAAGACCTTGATCTGAGGAATCTCATAATCCAGGGAGCGTCAGGCTTCAACTCAAATGGGGACATTGCAACATTTGCCAAAGTCCTCATGAAGAAATCATGGTAGTTCACGGGAATGTCGTGCATGATGTTAAAGAGCAGATTCTTCATGATGCCAACGACCTCTTCATCATTAGAATCGTGGCCTTTGATTGGACTCAATGTCTTCGTCAGGATGCGGTAGACAGCCCTTGGCACATATTGCAATTCCTTCACAAGGAATTTTGTCCTTGAGGCTTGACCATGCTTCAATGGCTTCATCAACACTTGCATGAAGTGATCTGGCAGCTCAGTTTCAGAGTAGATGAGATGTGCACCTTCTGGGGAAGGACTGATTGGCATGGCACGAAGCAATTCAGTGGCCGGTGCCTTATAGTGTGTGTTCTCTGTCATCCAGTCCAACACCCATGAGTTCACATCTTCAGCATTGCCGGTGATATGCAACATCGCATAGAATTGAATAATGAGTTCTTCATTCCAATCGCATATGTCAGTGCAGAAATTGAGCAGGCCAGCATCATGAATGGCAGCAAGGACTGGCGTGAAGCAAGGCAGTGATTCCATATCTAAGTGAGGAATATGCTCATGGTCGAAGACTTTATCCTTGTTGAATAGCACTAAAGAATAGAAATTTGCTTGACTGGCTATCCAGAAGCACTTCCTCCTCAGACGAGCAGAATCATAGGGATTGAAATCGGTGAAGAATACATGCTCATTGAAGAAGGCATCAGCCTTGAACTTCAGAGTTTTGGAGAATGGATTCTTCGATTGTGGCTTGGAGTGTTAGTGATCTAAAGAATAATCTCCGGTATGTCAATTTCTGGAGCCGCAGGCTGAGGAATTTTAGTTTCTACTTCATTTGCAGCCTGGGCCTCCATTTCTTCAATAGCATTTTGATCAGCACTGGTGGCTGGAATTTCTTCATGAATGGAAGGGGCAGTGTGTATTTCTACAGAGCCCATCTGAACTTCTGTTGGTGCTGGGGACTAAGGAATTTGTTGTAGTGGTGTGAACAGAGGATAGTTGGGGTGTTGACTATCCCAAAAATCATCGTTCATCACTGGAGTGGTGCAGCCAATGTCCACATCCTCATCCACTTCAATTTCTTCAACTCCGGCCTCTTCAGCAGTAAACTGAGGCGTTGGCGATGATACTGGAGGAGTAGAAGTGAAAGTCTCAACTTCAATTTCTTCATCCATGTGCTCCGTGGAAGCAACAGAGAGATCTTGTTCAGCAGATTCTTCAGGAATCTGATATTCTTCACCATAAGGAACAAGTTCCTTTGATGGCATGCTTGCAAGAGGAACATCGTCAATGGGATTGTCAATTGAACTTGTCAAAATCTTCGCCTTCTTGGGGGCTGAAGATTCTGAGGCAGCTGATGCTTTCCTCTTCTTCAGAGCAGCTCGCTCCGCTGCTTTGGTTTTCTTCACTTCCAGAGCAGAAGGAAGAATTGGGCTTGGTGTTGGTGCAGGCGGAGCCCTGGGAGTAGGATCAATTCCATCAGGCACAATTGATGCAGTTGGCCTGTCTTGAGCAATTTCTTCAGCGCAGCAGAAATCTTTAGTCGGCTGGCAGATTCTTGGTAGCGCACTAGTGGTTGCCCTGGCAGTTTCTTCAGAGGCTGGAATTTCTTCAGCAGCCCTGGTACTAGCAGTTTCATCAGCAGCTTGATTTTCATCAGCGGTGCTGGCATTTCCTTCAGTGGCTTGTGCAGATGTTAGCCAGAATGACTTCAATGTGCACATGAGCAGCAACACTTGAAGTGAATTTCTTCGTCAGCTTGACAAATCTGACTTTGGCACCCTGCCATTCTGCCTTGTAGGCATCAAATCTTCGCTGAGCTTTTTGATATCATCTTGTAGTGCAATGAGCTGCTCAGGCGAAAGATTGAGGACATTGTCCTTTAGATAGCGCTGCTTCTTGTACTGCGCTTTCTTAGCCACTCTGGCCTGGTCATACTTCCACTTTTCTTCAGCAATGAACACCGTCACCATGTGACTTTGTCCAGGAGTGAGGCCCAACTCTGGCATTGGAGCATTGGGATCTTTGTGCCAGAGATTGATGAAATCCAGGATCTTCTTTGGATCCAGTAGAAGGGGCACAACACTCCCTTTGGCTCTAGCGGCCCGCTGCTGTCTATCCTTGATGATATTAGCTAATTAATCATCATTAGCCTCATCATCAGATGGAGTTTGAAAGACCACCTGCTTCTTGTGAGGACTTGGTCTGGTGCCTCGTCCAGCAGTGGCCTTGGTCTTCAGCAGTGTGGGACTGGTTGATGAAGGGTGAGCTGAAGAACTTGATGAAGATCCTGAGGCAATTGATATGCCAGTGGTCCTTTGGCATGTGCCGAGATGCACAGGTGTTGAGGACTTTGCCGGAGGAGCTGAGGGTTTTGAAACCCGAGGAATTTGTGTAGCTTGAGGAACTGGGGCAGCTTGAGGAATTTTCCTTGGTGGCACTGAGGAGATTGGCCGTGAGGGCATTGAAGAAGAACTTGGCTGTGAGGGCATTGCTCAGGAAGTTGGTTTCTTGGATGGCTTCTTTGGCATAGCCTTCTTGCTTGAAGAAGCCTCAGCAGCGGCAGCGGTAGCAGCAGAATCCTCATTAAATTTCTTCACTGCTTCTTTGGCATACTTTGCCAATTTAGCTTGCCGCCTGGCCCATTCATCAGCATAATCCTCACCACGTTTAAGGCTTGTTGGATCAGCTCTTTGGCTAGGTCCCAGAGGATGTCTTGAGCATGGAGGGTTAAGAGCGAATTTCTTCATGTACTTGGGAGTGACATATCTGTACTCCCTCCATTCTCTTGCCCATCTTATTTCAATCCTCTTAATTAATGCGCACTTTGCGCTCATTCTTTGTCTCCTTGCCATCAGTTGCCTCATCAGGCGTGCAGTACCCTGCATAGATGTCCGGAGGGATCTCAAAGGCAGTGTTGACTTCAAGCTTCTTTCCTCCTTTCTGAGGCCTTTTACCATCTGCCATTTTTTTCAGCTGAGGAATTTGCACAATTGAGTTCTCTGAAGAAGTATGTGATACGTCTCCAATGTATCTACTTTTCCAAACACTTTTGCCCTTGTTTTGGACTCTAACTTGCATGATTTGAATGAAACTAACCCGGACTGACGCTGTTTTCAGCAGAACTGCCATGATGTTGTTTTATGTGTAGAAAACAAAAGTTCTCGGAATGTCCTGAAAATCCACGGAGGCACGTTTTGGAAAATATAAAAAATACCGGTGAAAGAATCAAGACCAGGGGGCCCACACCCTGTCCACGAGGGTGGGGGGCATGCCCCCTGTCTCGTGGGCCCCCCGAGGCTCCACCGACCTCAACTCCAACTCCATATATTCCGTTTCGCGGAGAAATAAATCAGAAAGTTTCATCGCGTTTTACGATACGGAGCCGCCGCCAAGCCCTAATCTCTCTCGGGAGGGCTGATCTGGAGTCTGTTCGGGGCTCCGGAGAGGGGGATTCGTCGCAATGACTTCACTTGAAGGATTGGGTAGGTGTAGGATTTTCAAATGAGCATCACTTGGAAATCTGTTTCCTTAGTATTATGTCAACCCCCTTTAACAGTACGGTGTTTCCTATGACTCAAGTAAGAGAAAATGAAACTACGAAAACAAAAGTCTTCACGCTTCAGATTCCTCGCATGAATATCAAAGTCTCAAGGTCACACCAATTTCTTCACTTTCAAAGTCTTCAGGAGAACCAAAGTCTTCAGCCGAAGACATTCATTTTTAGGGGTCGACTTTCACTGTAAATATCAAACTCCTCATTGACTTATAGAGCCTGTGTACACTCACAAACATATTAGTCCCTTAACCTATAAGTCTTCAATACACCAAAATCACTAAGGGGCACTAGATGCACTTACACTATGCGAGTTCGGATGTCAGCTCATGGTATAAGATCATGGTGGAACATCCCCTTCTCTTCGACGACTTCTTTCATGATGATCGTTGCAATGTCCCTCTAGATGCGAAATAACTCATCTCTAAGTTTATAATCCGCTTCTCCTTGAGATTCTACCCACTTGTGAATATGATCATCGCTTCTGGTTGTCATGCAAAGCTTTTGGTGATCCCTTCTAAACTCCATCATGAGATGGAGGAGGTAGAATCCATCGTTCCTACTTGGTTTCGAGATATGAATGCAACAGAAGTTAGTTTTATGCGAGAAACCCGTATTGCGGTTCCTTTGTTTCCTGATCTGCAGGTTGCCACCCCTAAAGCTGAACCTTGCAGAGCATCATCTAGAGTATTCATTACGTGGGTGTAGTCCTTCTTCTCGTAGTTCCTGGTAGAGTTGAAATACACGGCGTGGGAGGCTCGCGGTAAAGAACGATAAGGATGGCGCGCCCGTTGCTGCAGGGAAAAAACACCTCAATTTATTCTCCATGTGAGCGAGAAGGAATGATTGAAATGTACAAAAGGATTGTCCGACACTGACTTACATTGGATGATAAGGCAGGAGGACAATTTCCTGGTCCTTATTCTGTATCATGAAGTTTTTGAGTTACTCCCTAGCATTTTTATGCTCAAAGTCGCCGAGACTCAAGAAGGACTCGTGCATGTAGTATGGATCTGGCACACAGATTTGCGAGACTTATTCTCTCTTCATGACGGAACTCATATGTAGAGCAAAAAGACGGGCGATTGTAAAATCGAGCCGCCTGGTCAGAAACATCTCAAAGATATGCTCAAACCACAGGAAGAACACCTCCGCGGGCCATGTGTTGACGTAGCACTTCCCCTCACGCACACGAGCCGCGTATGTCAGATATCCTGGATCCTTCAAGGCTAGTAGGCTTTTCTCAGTCGACATCACATAGTCGTGCAGTCTCCTGAGATCCCCTGATATTGCCTCCAGCGGTTTTGGCGGTAGCATCGGCTCGCCCGTAACATGGAACATGGCTGCACCTTTGACGGGTACACGCTCTTCAAAATCCGCCGTCTGGCTGCTATGTGCTCTGGCTTATTTGTAGGCAGCAAAGCCTTTCTTCACCGCTTTCTTCCTCTCCTTTTTCTTGGGCGGAACTTCCAGAACCTTCCTTAACCCTTGCCCCAGTATTGTCGGGCTAAGCACTATACGACCCTAGGCTAATTGAGCCCGCGTTAAGGCGGAATCTTCTTGCAATCAACCTTGCTAGGATGTTCCTACCTGGGCACATCATCCATCTCCTAATCAGCATGCTGATAGCCCGAGTCGTCATATGGTTGAATCATCATTTATAATTCGTCGTCATAGGCGCACGTATTGAGGAACTGAAGAGGGTCATCCTCGTCCATCTCATCATCCATTCGTTGTTCTACAGAGGCGATTACATTAGCCACTATTGGACCCCCGTCCTTGTGTCATCCGCCGCTGGGTGCACTTGGACTTGGTGGCACCGAGCCAGAGCGTTGTTGCAGCTGAGCTGGGGAGGACCAGCCTGGGGGCACCTCTGGACACACGGGCAAGCCCAAGCATGCTATAGCACAACGCAACCAGCTAGGGAGCGTAGGGGAGGGTTGTAGCTCTATCATGTCGTGGGACGTAGTGCGGGGCGATGAACGAGGTGATCTGCCACGGGTATCTTCAATGCATCGGGTGCCGACTGATACGTCTCCAACATATCTATAATTTTTTATTGTTCCATGCTATTATATTATCTATTTTGGATGTTTAATGGGCTTTAATATGCTCTTTTATATTATTTTTTGGGACTAAACTATTAACCGGGGCCCAATGCAAGTTTCTGTTTTTTTTCCTATTTTAGAGTTTTGCAAAAAAGGAATACCAAACGGAGTCTAAACGGAACGAAACCTTCACGATGATCTTTCTTGGACTGAAAGCAAATCAGAAGACTTGGAGATGAAGTCAGAGACGCAAAGAGGAAGCCACGAGGCAGGAGGGTGCGCCCCCACCCTCGTGGGCCCCTCGTAGCTCCCCTGACCTAGTTCCTTCGCCTATATATACTCTTATACCCTAAAAACATCATGGGGAGACACGAAACCACTTTTCTACCTCCGCAACCTTCTATACCCGTGAGATCCCATCTAGGGACCTTTTCCGGCATCCTGCCGGAGGGGGATTTGATCACGGAGGACCTCTACATCAACACCATTACCTTTCCCATGAAGCGTGAGTAGTTTACCACAGACCTTCGGGTCCATAGTTATTAGCTAGTTGGCTTCTTCTCTCTCTTTGATTCCCAATACCATGTTCTCCTCAATATTCTTGGAGATCTATTCGATGTAATACTCTTTTGCGGTGTGTTTGCCGAGATCCGATGAATTGTGGATTTATGATCAAGATTATCTATGAATATTATTTGGTTCTTCTCTGAATTCTTATATGCATGATTTGATATCTTTGCAAGTCTCTTCGAATTATCGGTTTAGTTTGGCCTACTAGATTGATCTTTCTTGCAATGGGAGAAGTGCTTAGCTTTGGGTTCAATCTTGCGGTGTCCTTTCCCAATGACAGTAGGGCGGCAAGGCATGTATTGTATTGTTGCCATTGAGGATAACAAGATGGGGTTTTCATCATATTGCTTGAGCTAATTCCTCTACATCATGTCATCTTGCTTAATGTGTTACTCCATTCTTATGAACTTAATACTCTAGATGCATGTTGGATAGCGGTCGATGTGAGGAGAAATAGTAGTAGATGCAGGCAGGAGTAGGTCTACTTGACACGGACGTGATGCCTATGTTCATGATCATTGTCTTAGATGTCATCATAACTATGCGCTTTTCTATCAATTGCTCAACAGTAATTCGTTCACCCACCGTAATATATGTTATCTTGAGAGAAGCCACTAGTGAAACCTATGGCCCTCGGGTCTATTTTCCATTAGATTGAATCTCGTTTACATCTTGCTAGTTTCCGATCTACTATTTTGCAATCTTTTTTTCCATTCTATAAACCAAAAATACCAAAAATATTTACTTTACCGTTTATCTATCTCTATTAGATCTCACTTTTGCGAGTGTCCGTGAAGGGATTGACAACCCCTCTATCGCGTTGGTTGCAAGTTCTTGATTGTTTGTGCAGGTATTCGGTGACTTGTGCATCGTCTCCTATTGGATTGATGCCTTGGTTCTCAAAAATAAGGGAAATACTTATGCTACTTTGCTGCATCACCCTTTCCTCTTCAAGGGAAAACCAACGCAAGCTCAAGAGGTAGCACCGACCACCTCGCAGGAGTGCGAGCGCCTCTCTGGGCAAGCAACACGATGTCAGGCCCTCCTTCCTGAGGTTGGGATGACTGCCCCGTCAGGCAGGCGCTACACCTTGGAGCTGTCAATCTTCCTGTAGTCCGGCATGTCTCTGCGCCTGACGTCGTCGTAGTGGCCGCGAGAGTCTCCGTCCTCACGCCGTCGACCATCATGTGAACCACCATCCCAGCCATCGTCACGTCGAGGAGCCCTGGAGCGGCTCCGGAACAGACCGTGTCAGGAGGAAGAGCTATGGTCACCGCGCCTGCCGTGCCCATCTTGCTCATCACCTCTGTCATGATCGTCGTTGCACCGATCCCTGTCACGATGGTCTTGTCACTCACCCCCATCACGGCGATCCCAAGAGCGGGCCTCATCATCCACCACGCCATAGCGCCAGTTGAAGGGAGGGTGCGTGCGCGGACGTCGAGGCACCCTGCCGGTGGCGTCGGGGGTGTAGTCTTCAATCATGTCAAGATGGACCAGAACACATCGCCATAGGCCTTGGCGTCCGATGACAGGAGCAGGGGTGCAGCTCGGCGGCGACTGATTGTTGGTGAACATCACTTGTTGCGCCTTTGGAATCTTGTTTGGGTCCGCCGACCACGCCCATAGGTTGAGGGTAGACGCGTCCTCGCACTGCACGAAGGCGATGTCGAAGTAGTGCAGGAACGTGTCCGGCCCAAGCACTTGAGCCGCAACAGCATCGTTCCAAGCATTGAGCAGCACATTCCTGATGTAGAGATGTACATAGTAATCATCTTGGAAGATGTCAGCGTGTGCGTTGAGGCGCCACTTGGCTATGTAGATGTCTAGGTTGCCAAAGTCAGACCTGTAGTCGGAGAACCGACCTGGAGCAGCAACGGCCAAGTCACGTTGATGCTGATAGTCAAACCTAACGAGAAAATCTTCCGGGTAGAATGGCACCACCTTCAGGAGAGAACAGTCGGCACCCGCGGCCACAGCGACAACGTCGTGGATGACAGAGGCACTGACCTTCAAACGGTTGCCCCCCAGCCAAACGACGGCCGCGAGGTTGGCGAGGCTGGCTGCTTGGACGTCCATCACTGGCGTGTAGATGATGACAACATGGCCCACGACTAGGCAGAGTGAGGGGTCACCCACCCGAGGCATCTCTTCCCCAGGCAGCAAGGGCACACCGACCGGCTGAGAGGAGCAGCAGGGTCAAAGGATTTGAGTGGGTCAGGCGGGATTGTTAACAAGGATGGAGGAGCCCTGTGGAAATCTTGTGGGACTGGCAGGGGAGAGTTGGAACACTGCCTCGCATGATGCCCGCTTTGTCTTGGGATGGGGAATCCAGGGGGTAACAGCTCGGGCACAAGGCTGTCGCGCGCAAACCTTGGGGTGGGGAATCCAGGGGGAACCGGGGCGAGGCTGATGGAGGACTTGTCGGGGGTGGAGCTGCTCAGCGGCAACGGCGGCAACGGTGTCCGTGGCTGCGGTTGCCGGGGTGGTGCATCGCAGGAGCGCGCGGCGGGCTCATTGTTGTAATGGGTGTTCGTGAGAATTCAATTTAGGAGAAGTTGTTCATTTTAGCACGTGATCCCTATTACGGCCCCAAACCCTATTCATCGCCTTAAGCGTCAGTTATAGATGTTTGGGCAAACAGTTGCACCCCCCCCCCCTCTTCCCACTCTGGGCTCGGCCATTTAACGCATTTTTTCTTCGCCACGTATGTCGCACATGCCAGGTTCTGTTTGACCTATTCATGCAGTTTTTTTCTCACCAGTTTTAGGTACCTTCTACTGTTCTACAAGGTTCTATCGGTTTTTGAAGGAGCGGTTCTCCCTCGTTTTTCCCGGACGAGTTTTGTAAGTTTTTCCTTTTTATTTTTACATTCTTTTTCAAAATTCATGAAATTTATTTCAAAATCATTACCTTTTCTTAAATTGGCCAATATTTTCCAAATTCATGAGCATTTTTAAACCTTTTGAACTTTTTCATTTTTTCCTTTAAAAATGTGTAATTTTTATTTCAGGTTCATCAAATTTTCTCAAATTCACGTTTTTCCTCAAAATGTATGAAGTTGTATTCAATTTTTTGTGTTTATTAAAAATGTCAAAAAAAATCAAATATGAAGTTTTTTCAAAACCCATGAATTGTTTTCAAAATCCGTGAATATTTACATATCCGTGATTTTATGAACTTTCTTTTTCAGAATCCTTGAACTTATAAAAATTTCACAATAGCTATTTGTAAGTTGCTTGAATTTGCAATTTGGGTCAATCGATTTTTGGAAGCAGAAGCAGGTTTGCTAGAGGGAAGGAAGGAAGGAGCAGCCGCCGACCAACTATCTTAGGGTGGCAGGCTCACCGACGATCTATCTTAGGGGTGTGGGGTTGCTGCGGGTTCGCCCAAAAAATATGCTCAACACCGAGGTTAGAGGGATGACCAGGGGTGGAGGAATCATAGCGGTAGGTGGCAATTAGGGGAGGGGGAGGGACGGGGCTACAAGGTTGGTGGTATAAGATGAATAGGAAAACGCTTGAGGTAGAAGAAGGCGTCAAGTTCATTGGATCTGCATCGAACGGCTGGAAATGTATGGCTGGCCCATAATGCAATTTCAGTCAATAGGTTTCTAGCCAGTCCCTTTCAAATTAGTATTTTTTCTAAATTTTGAATTTTTTATACACTCAAACTTTTTTTCAAAATTATGATTTTTTTCAAACCCATGATTTTTAATTAATTTTAATATCGTAAAAACAGCCAACTAATCACCGATCAATCGGTCCACCTAGCAACCCATGGAAGGTCCAACAGTCAACCAGACAAAGCTGGGCTGGCCCAGCACACGCGCGCAGGCGCTTGCTGTCCTAACTAGCGCAAGGGGCGGATTAGGAGCTCTCTCTTCCCGTACGCTTGTCCTCTCTATGGGCCGGCCCATTCCAATTTTTCTTGAACCTTTCGCGAAACCAGAAAAGCGGAGCTAGATCGGCCACTCCAACAGATGGAGCGGCAATAACGTGAGTATGTCGGCGCGAGCTAGGGCTGGACCAAAAGCTCGTAGCTCATGAGCTTAATGAGCGCTCGATAGTTCGGCTCGTTAAGCTCGTAGCTCGCTTCTTAATGAACAGAGCCAATCATTGATTTTAGATCGTTAAGTTTAATGAGCTTAACGAGCAAGCTAACGAGTTTCACGAGTAGCTCGTTAAGCTCGTTAGTAACAACACAACATATATTTTCATATTACGTGACAAACTTTTTGTAGCACCTCAACCTATCTATTTAATCTAATCGACATATGAGGCATCATACTACTTCATTTCTTTTCTTAGTCATAATATTTTATCTTGAAAACCATATCTACACATTCATCATGTATATAGTAACACATTATAATCTGTTAACGAGCGCTCACGAGCTTAACGAGCTTCAAACGAGCCGAGCCAAGCACGGTTTTCTGCTCGTGAATCTTAGCGAGCTTAACAAGCCGAGCTGCTCGTTAATCCAGCCCTAGCGCGAGCGCTATGTCTCGCATTAAGCAAATCGCTAGCAGCTTTCGCCGACGGTTTCCCTCCCCTCGCGTCTTATGGGCTGGCCCATTCGCGTGCGCATATATCAGTAAAAATAGGAGAGGAAAGGGGAGAAGCAGGGATTAATTCCTGGTCGAGGGAGATCGCGGGCGCTACCAGCCACGTCGCCCATGTCCCATTCATGGTAAGTAGTAGGGGTGCGCCCTACTTGAGGCGATTTGAGTCGGGCTTCTTCGGTTTTCTCTCCTTCTTTTTGGTTTTCTTTTGTTTCTTTTCTTTTTTCTTCTACATTTTTTTGCCGTTTGTTTCTTTGTTTTTTATTTCCTTTATTCTTGTTTCAGTTTTCTTTATTCTTTTGGTTATTAATCTACATTTTTTGTATGTCAACAACATTTGTCTAATACACGTCTGACATTTTTCCAATACAAATTAGACACTTTTGTAATACATTTTAAACATTTTTCATATGCCGGATTAACATTTTTCAAATAAAAGATTAATATTTTTAATACATGATCAACATTTTTTCTATACATTTTTAACATTTTCTTAAATTCTTGATTAAGAGTAGTTAAATAAAAAGGTTAACATTTTTGAATACATGGTTACCATTTTCTATACACATTTAACATTTTTCAGACACTTGTTCAATATTTTTAAATGGTTGATTAACATATACATATATACACATCACCACATTTTTTCATCCTTTTCTTAATACATGGTCCACATTTTTTTTGTATGGATTTAACATTTCTCAAATATTTGATTAACATTTTTTAAAATACATGTTCAATATTTTTTTCAAATGGCGGATTAACATTTTTGTATACCCGATTAAAAAATCATTGTTTTTAAATAAATGCTCAACATTTTTATACACATTTGACAATGCCCAAATGTTTTATTAATATTTTTCAAATACTTGCTCAATATTTTTTTCCAAAAGCTTGATTTGATAAAAAAGTCTTCATTATTTTAATACATGATCACCAATGTGTCTTTACACATTTAACATTTTTCCGAATGCTTGTTTAATTTTTTTCAAATACTTAATTAACATTTTTAAATACTTGATTAACATTTTTAAGATGTGTTTTGTAGAGTGTTTTTTCAATTATGTATATGTGTGTGTATATATATATATTATTTTAAAATATAAACAAAAATACAAAAATAAAGCAGAAGAAAACGAAGAAACAGGCTGTGACTTGCCGCGCGCATGGGCCGGCCCATCTTGCTAACCCCTTTAGCGAGTCGGAAGCTAGACTCGCTGAAGGCGAGATATTAAGGGTGCCCGTAACCCGTATGTCAGCGAGAGTCAAAAAAAAAACGCCAGTACGCCAGCCTGCAGCATGCGGGGAATAGGATTCCCGGCGACGGCACACGACCCGCGCGGCGGTCTCCACGCGCCTGCGCGCACGCACCGGCGCCCCGGAGTGTCGGTGCGCGTCGATCGGAAGGTCAAAGCTCCTTCGGCCCCTCGCTTGTTCGGTGACGCTCGGGGCATCAGAAGTTGGACCTCCACGTATGCGCGGCCGGCCTGAAACCTCTCCCCTTTTCCTGTTTTTTCACGTGTAAAAATCACCGTGCCCCAACACGCGGCCCACGTCGAGCTTCTGATTTTACCCTAGAGAAAAAGCGTCGAACTTCACAGATTCAACTCGTGCATGCATATCTCAACGAGGAAACTCGAATCGAGTCGTCATAATAATCGCATTGACGTACTCGTACTACTGCTACTGTGTCGAAGTCTGTCTGCACACTCCAGCGACAGGGCAGCTAGCGGAGGGCGGCGGCATTAAAACGGTGTCGCCGGCCCAAGGTCCACCCGCTGCTGGTGCCGGCACCGTAGTGTACTCCAGTACAGCCTACAGTGTGTCCACTACCCAACGAATGCAGTGCAGGACGCACAGCCTACGCAACCGCGGGTGGTCAACTCTCTGAACTGCCTACCCGGCTCGATCCCCGGAAACTGATAGCCCTTTCCAGCTCACGAGGCCCGGCGGTGGCCACGCGCGCGCCGAAGCCAATCTGTTTCTTCTTCCAGACGCAAAGGACAGCGGCGAGCCCAGGCTAACCAAACGACGATTAATATACTAGCTAACCTGTGGTATATCAGACTGTACAAGATGACAAGCAGCATGCGTACGTACGTAGGCACTTGCAGATTATATTCAGTTTTCCGAAGATGAGTGGCTGTCAAGGTGGCCGTCAGGTCTCTCGGCCATGCGGTTCCTTGCAAGCATGCCTTTGGCCGCATTACCGTCAGCCGAACACGACAGGGGAGGCCTCGCTGCTAATCAACGGGGACTACATGGCATGATCCTGTGTCACGTTACTGTTGACCGCGTTACGGTCATCCAGATACGATAGAGGGACTTGTTAATCAGCCAGGACCATGTGTATGATCCTGTGTCGCATTGGGTTGTTTCACTCTTGACCACATTTTCAAGTTCCGGTACCATGGCTGCAGCTTCTTTGTTTGTAGCAGCAGCTTGTGTGTGGTCTGGTTTCATTCTTGGGACACGTAAAAACTAAGAGAGAGGTCGACGATGTGATCCGAACCTGATACAGACATACAGTAGATGATACTACTCCACGGACTGGTCCAGGAAAGGATAAACAAACTAGAAAGGCAACCGTAGACACAAAGCTAACGATCTGAGTATTATACGCCTGGCTGCAGAAGATTCCGCACTGTGCAAGCGACGCCGACGCCGGGTGCCCCCCTGGGTGCATGTGCAACTCTGAATTTCCTCATCGAACGAATCACATCTCCGTTTCGAGCGTAGTACCAACTGCTGCGTTGAATCGCTGGTTCCAACCTCCAGTTCCCGACTTGCAGCAATTAACTGCTCTTAACTACTCACTGCTGCCAAGATGTGCTCCCAGAGATTACAGCTCTCCAGCACTAAACTACTCCAAAAACACTCAGCTTCTCGGTGAAGAAGCAGACGCTAACACGCAGTGAGAAGTCGATACAGGGGGGGATGCATGCATGACACCACATTTTGTTCTCATCGATTCACAAGGATGAGTCAACGACGGCGACATGAAATTCAAAAACCGAAGTCTCCCGTCAGACACCGAATGGACGCGGCTTAATTTCGTCAACTTGTTATCTTCAGACGTAGGGCAGGGCAGCCGAACTAAAAGCGACAGCGACGAGCGGGGGAAGGATCGGGCCTTTAAGCAATTTCACTCTCACAACTTTTCTTTTTTGTGGGAATTTCACTCTCAGAGGCTGGAGTCGTCGCAGCCACACTTGTCATCTAGCACTGGCCGGGCACGTTGACCTCACGCAGTTAACCACTTCACCGGATGGCAACAATGGCACGTGAAGATCTCGTACACGTGTGAGGTGTGCCGCTGTCAAAATTGGCGGCCGGCGCTGCCAGTGATAGGCATGTGAATCGAATGATACAGATATTAAGGAGTCCAGAGTGGTAAAACTTGTCGGTAGGTCAATCGAGGAAGAAGACAAACATAGCTAAGAAGAAAAAATTGCTACGTACTACGAGATCTTCTCTACTGAGGCATAGATATTTCAGTGGCAATTGGTTCATGGAATTCACACCGTTTCGTTCGTTCTGTGAAAGTTCATGTTCTAGCCAATGCAATCAAAAGACTAATCTGATGAAAGAGATTAGATGGATATTTTTACGTCAACACTCGTTCTGTACGAAATCTCCGTGGAATGATGTCCAGAGTCCAGAGGAACGCGGTTGGAATACTTGAAGACTTCAGCTCGTTGACATCAGCATTTGATTGCTAATTTGCCACCACTATGTTTTCCCCTTCTTCTTCTTTTTCTTTTGCTACCAAACACACGTACCGAACGCGGCCGACCGCTTCACACCGAGCAATCGCCATACCACAGTCCACACGATGTAGTTTTCGCCGGACCCAAACGAGACCGGTGTGCCGAGCCTGACCTACCACTGTGTACGTGCATCGCCTCTCTATTATTGTCGGGCCGACGGTCGATCGATGCCGACGGCTCGGTCGAGTACGATCATCCCCATGCTTCATTTCGAAGGCACATCATTTCCTCTCGACCTCGCAACGACTTGCTGGGTATATAAATGGCAATCAGCCCGCCTAGCTTGCTATTGCTGCATGGACCGGCTCCTTACCGCGATCAACGGTGGTTGCACAACATGCGCTGCAATAAAACCGAGTCGTTGCCCGTGCGCCGTGCGAATTAAGAGGGTGTCTGATTCCCATTTTTCCTCAAAGAGGAGGGCAACACCCTGCATTACCGATGCACACAGACATATAACTCCCTGATGTAAGACATTTTTAGAGCAACTCCAACGGGCCGACCCAAACGGACGGCGATTTCGTTTGCTTTTTATCCGTTTGGGTTGGCCAGGCGGACACGGACGTCCGCTTCCGCGTTTTGGTCGGCGTATGCGCCCAACGCTCGGCCGACCCATTTTAACGGCGCCGAAAAAAAACTGTACATGCATATTTCAAATAAAAACAACTTAATTAAACATTAAAGCCGGCCAGCAAGGCCGGCGAGAGTCCACGTGTCCACATTACCTAACTACGAGGCGGCGCGCTGCCCAGCGCACCCTAGGCGTCATCGCCGTCGTCGTCCTCGGGGTCGGTGAAGTCGATGAGTGTCGGCGCAGGGCCGGCCCAGGGGAACGCCGTGGCACATGCGGCGGCGATATAGGCCGGAGGCAGCTGTTCCGGCTGGGGATGTTCCGGCGCGGGGGGCTATGCGGCCGCCTGTTGCTACCTCTTGAGCACTGCGTTGGTTTTTCCTTGAAGAGCAGGGTGATGCAGCAAAGTAGCATAAGTATTTCCCCCAGTTTTTGAGAATCAAGGTACCAATACAGTAGGAGGCTCCACGCAAGTCCCTCGTACCTACACAAACAAACAATAACCTCGCAACCAACGCGATAAAGGGGTTGTCAATCCCTTCACGGCCACTTGCGAAAGTGAGATCTGATATAGATAATAAGATAAGATAAATATTTTTGGTATTTTTATGATATAGATTGGAAAGTAATGATTGTAAAATAAAATAGATTGGAAACTTATATGATGAAAGATAGACCCGGGGGCAATAGGTTTCACTAGTGTCTTCTCTCAAGATAGCATAAATATTACGGTGAATGAACAAATTACTGTCGAGCAATTGATAGAAAAGTGCATAGTTATGAGAATATCTAGGCATGATCATGTATATATGCATCACGTCCGCGACAAGTAGACGGAAACAATTCTGCATCTACTACTATTACTCCACGCATCGACCGCTATCCAGCATGCATCTAGAGTATTAAGTTCATAAGAACAGAGTAACACATTAGGCAAGATGACATGATGTAGAGGGATAAACTCAAGCAATATGATATAAACCCCATCTTTTTATCCTCGATGGCAACAATACAACACGTGCCTTGCTGCCCCTGCTGTCACTGGGAAAGGACACCGCAAGATTAAACCTAAAGCTAAGCACTTCTCCCATTGCAAGAAAGATCAATCTAGTAAGCCAAACCAAACTGATAATTCGAAGAGAGTTGCAAAGATAACCAATCATACATAAAAGAATTCAGGGGAGATTAAAATATTTCTCATAGATAAACTTGATCATAAACCCACAATTCATCGGATCTCGACAAACACACCGCAAAAAGAGTTACATCGAATAGATCTCCAAGAAGATCGAGGAGAACTTTGTATTGAGATTCAAAGAGAGAGAAGAAGCCATCTAGATAATAACTATGGACCCGAAGGTCTGTTGTAAACCACTCACAACTCATAGGAGAGGCCTTGGTGATGATAGAGGCCCTCCGTGATCGATTCCCCCTCCGGCGGAGCGCCGGAAAAGGCCCCAAGATGGAATCTCGTGGATATAGAAGGTTGCGGCGGTGGAAATAGATTTTCGTGGTGCTCCTGGATGTTTTCGGGGTACGTAGATATAGATAGGAGAAAGAAGTAGGTCGGTGGAGCCACGAGGGGCCCACGAGGGTGGGGGCACGCCAACCCCCCTAGGGCGCGCCTTGCACCCCCGTGGCTGCCTCGGCTGCTTCTTGACGTCCACTCCAAGTCTCCTGGATTGCGTTTGTTCCAAAAAGATCGCTCCCGAAGGTTTCCTTTCGTTTGGACTCCGTTTGATATTCCTTTTCTTCGAAACACTGAAATAGGCAAAAAAACAGCAATTCGGGCTGGGCCTCCGGTTAGTAGGTTAGTTCCAAAAATGATATAAAAGTGTAAATTAAGCCCATAAACATCCAAAAAGGGTAATATAATAGCATGGAACAATCAAAAATTATAGATACGTTGGAGACGTATCAAGCATCCCCAAGCTTAATTCCTGCTCGTCCTCGAGTAGGTAAATGATAAAAACAGAATTTTTGATGTGGAATGCTACCTAGCATATTTCTCAATGTAATTTTCTGTATTGTGGCATGAATATTCAGATCCAAATGATTCAAGACAAAAGTTCATATTGACATAAAAATAGTAATGCTTCAAGCATACTAACAAAGCAATCATTTCTTCTTAAAATAACATGGCTAAAGAAAGCTATCCCTACAAAATCATATAGTGTGGTTATGCTCTATCTTCATCACACAAAGTATTTAATCATGCACAACCTCGATGACAAGCCAATCAATTGTTTCATACTTTTATGTTCTCAAACTTTAACAACTTTCATGCAATACATGAGCGTGAGCCATGGACATAGCACTATATGTGGAATAGAATGGTGGTTGTGGAGAAGACAAAAAAGGAGAAGATAATCTCACATCAACTAGGCGTATCAACGGCCTATGGAGATGCCCATTAACATATATCAATGTGAGTGAGTAGGGATTGCCATGCAACGGATGCACTAGAGCTATAAGTGTATGAAAGCTCAACAAAAGAAACTAAGTGGGTGTGCATCCAACTTGCTTGCTCACGAAGACCTAGGCCATTTTGAGGAAGCTCATCATTGGAATATACAAGCCAAGTTCTATAATGAAAAATTCCCACTAGTATATGAAAGTGGCAACATAGGAGACTCTCTGTCATGAAGACCATGGTGCTACTTTGAAGCACAAGTGTGGTAAAAGGATAGTAGCATTGTCCCTTCTCTCTTTTTCTCTCATTTTTGGGCCTTTTTTATGGGCTTTCTCTTTTTTTTGTCCGGAGTCTCATCCCGACTTGTGGGGGAATCATAGTCTCCATCATCCTTTCCTCACTTGGGACAATGCTCTAATAATGAAGATCATCACACTTTTATTTACTTACAACTCAAGAATTACAACTCAACACTTAGAACAAAAAATGACTATGTTGATGCCTCCGGCGGTGTACCGGGATGTGCAATGAATCAAGAGTGACATGTATGAAAAAATTATCAAGGTGGCTTTGCCAAAAATACAATGTCAACTACATGATCATGCAAAAGCAATATGACAATGATGGAGCATGTCATAATAAACAGAAGGGTGGAAAGTTCCATGGCAATATATCTCGGAATGGCTGTGGAAATGCCATAATAGGTAGGTATGGTGGCTGTTTTGAGGAAGGTATATGGTGGGTGTATCGTACTGGCGAAAGTTGCGCGGCACAAGAGAGGCTAGCAATGGTGGAAGGGAAAGAGTGCGTAAAATCCATGGACTCAACATTAGTCATAAAGAACTCATATACTTATTGCAAAAATCTACAAGTTATTGAAACAAAGTACTACGTGCATTCTCCTAGGGGGATAGATTGGTAGGAAAAGACCATCGCTTATCCCCGACCGCCACTCATAAGGAAGACAATCAATAAATAAATCATGCTCCAACTTCATCACATAACGGTTCACCATACGTGCATGCTACGGGAATCACAAACTTCAACACAAGTATTCCCCAAATTCACAACTACTCAACTAGCATGACTCTAATATCACCATCTTCATATCTCAAAACAATTATCAAGCATCAAATTGATCATAGCATCCAATTCACTTCTATGATAGTTTTTATTATACCCAACTTGGATGCCCATCATTCTAGGACCAATTTTATAACCATAGCAAATACCATGCTGTTCTAAAAGACTCTCAAAATAATATAAGTGAAGCATGAGAGATCAATAATTTCTACGAAATAAAACCACCACCGTGCTCTAAAAAGATATAAGTGAAGCACTAGAGCGAAATTGTCTAGCTCAAAAGATATAAGTGAAGCACATAGAGTATTATAATAAATTCCGAATCATGTTGTGTCTCTCCCAAAAGGTGTGTACAGCAAGGATGATTGTGGTAAACTAAAATACAAAGACTCATATCATACAAGACGCTCCAAGCAAAACACATATCATGTGGTGAATAAAAATATAGCTCCAAGTAAAGTTACCGATAAACAAAGACGAAAGAGGGGATGCCTTCCGGGGAATCCCCAAGCTTAGTCTTTTGGTTGTCCTTGAATTATATTGGGGTGCCATGGGAATCCCCAAGCTTAGGTTCTTGCCACTCTTTATTCCATAATCCATCAAATTTTTACCCAAAACTTGAAAACTTCACAACACAAAACTCAACAGGAAATCTCATAAGCTCCGTTAGTGCAAGAAAGAAAAACCACCACATAAGGTACTGTAATGAGCTCATTCTTTATTTATATTGGTGTTAAACCTACTGTATTCCAACTTCTCTATGGTTCATACCCCTGATACTAGCCATAGATTCATCAAAATAAGCAAACAACACACGAAAAACAGAACCTGTCAAAAACAGAACCGTCTGTAGCAATCTGTAACTTTCGAATACTTGTGGAACTATAAAACTCCTACCAAAATAGGAATTCCTAGGCAATTTGTCTGCTGATCTACTGCAAAAAGAATCAACTAAAAAGCACGTCTCTGTGATTTATTAAAATTATTCTCGTGCGCGCAAAAGTTTCTGTTTTTCAGCAAGATCAAATTAACTTTCACCATAGGTTATCCTATAGGTTCTACTTGGCACAAACACTAATTAAAACATAAAACCATGTCTAAAAAGAGTCTAGATGAATTATTTATTACTAAACAGAAGCAAAAAAGCAAGGAACAAAAATAAAATTGGGTTGCCTCCCAACAAGAGCTATCGTTTAATGCCCCTAGCTAGGCATTGAGATTTCGATGATGCTCACATGAAAGACAAGAATTGAAGCGCAAAGAGAGCATCATGAAACACATGACAAACACATCTAAGTCTAACATACTTCCTATGCATTGGAATCTTATAGGCCAACAAATTATCATAGCAAGCAAAAACTAGCATATGCAAGGAAGCGGAAAGAAACAATAGCAATCTCAACATAACGAGAGGTAATTTAATAACATGAAAATTTCTACAATCATATTTTCCTATCTCATAATAGTTACATGTGGGATCATAAGCAAATTCAATAAAATAGTTATCACATAATATTTTCAACACGATCCACATGCATGTGAAGTTGACACTCTTCCAAAATAGTGGGATTAACATTAACTAAAGTCATGACCTCTCCAAACCCACTTTTATCAAAAATTCCATAAGATTGGAAATTCTTCAAATATGTGGGATCTAAAGTTGACACTCTTCCAAACCCACTTTCAATAATATTGCAAACACTATTATCAATATCATATTCATCATGGGGCTTAAATAAATTTTCAAGATCATAAGAAACATCGTCACCCCAATCATGATCATTGCAACAAGTAGTAGATATAACAAAACTAGCATCCCCAAGCTTAGGGTTTTGCATATTATTAGCACAATTGACATCAATAGAATTTGTAGTAAAATCATTGCAATCATGCTTTTTATTCAAAGAGCTATCGTGAATCTCTTCATCACAATTTTCAGATTCACGAATTTCAAGCAAAACCTCATAAAGATAATCTAGTGCGCTCAACTCATTAGCAATTTGTTCATCATAATTGGATATCTTGAAAAGATTAGCAAGTGGATGAGGATCCATAAACTTTTAGCAAGCGAAGATGCAAGCAAAAATAAGGCACATGGAGACACAAGATCGAACGGAAGAGGGGCGAAGAAAACAACAATGGTGAAGTGGGGGAGAGGAAAACGAGAGGCAAATGGCAAATAATGTAATGCGAGGGAGAAGAGTTTGTGACGGGTACTTGGTATGTCTTGACTTGTGCGAAGACCTTCTCGGCAACAGCGCCAGAAATCCTTCTTGCTACCTCTTGAGCACTGCGTTGGTTTTCCCTTGAAGAGGAAAGGGTGATGCAGCAAAGTAGCGTAAGTATTTCCCTCAGTTTTTGAGAACCAATGTATCAATCCAGTAGGAGGCTCCATGCAAGTCCCTCGTACCTACACAAACAAACAAGAACCTTGCAACCAACGCGATAAAGGGGTTGTCAATCCCTTCACGGCCACTTGCGAAAGTGAGATCTGATATAGATAATAAGATAAGATAAATATTTTTGGTATTTTTATGATATAGATTGGAAAGTAAAGATTGCAAAATAAAGTAGATTGGAAACTTATATGATGGAAGATAGACCCGGG
The DNA here is from genome assembly GCA_021437245.1 of Aegilops speltoides. NCBI lineage: Eukaryota > Viridiplantae > Streptophyta > Magnoliopsida > Poales > Poaceae > Aegilops > Aegilops speltoides. The sequence continues at coordinate 56,220,319 of CM038142.1, forward strand.
GGCCATAGGTTTCACTAGTGTCTTCTCTCAAGATAGCATAAGTATTATGGTGGGTGAACAAATTACTGTCGAGCAATTGATAGAAAAGTGCATAGTTATGAGAATATCTAGGCATGATCATGTATATAGGCATCACGTCCGCGACAAGTAGACCGAAACGATTCTGCATCTACTACTATTACTCCATACATCGACCGCTATCCAGCATGCATCTAAAGTATTAAGTTCATAAGAACAGAGTAACGCATTAGGCAAGATGACATGATGTAGAGGGATAAACTCAAGCAATATGATATAAACCCCATCTTTTTATCCTCGATGGCAACAATACAACATGTGCCTTGCTGCCCCTGCTGTCACTAGGAAAGGACACCACAAGATTGAACGCAAAGCTAAGCACTTCTCCCATTGCAAGAAAGATTAATCTAGTAGGCCAAACCAAACTGATAATTCGAAGAGACTTGCAAAGATAAGCAATCATACATAAAAGAATTCAGAGGAGATTCAAATAAACTTGATCATAAACCCACAATTCATCAGATCTCGACAAACACACCGCAAAAAGAGTTACATCGAATAGATCTCCAAGAAGATCGAGGAGAACTTTGTATTGAGATTCAAAGAGAGAGAACAAGTCATCTAGCTAATAAACCATGGAACCGAAGGTCTGTGGTAAACTACTCACAACTCATAGGAGAGGCCTTGGTGATGATGTAGAGGCCCTCCGTGATCGATTCCCCCTCCGGTGGAGCGCCGAAAAAGGCCCCAAGATGGGATCTCATGGATACAGAAGGTTGCGGCGGTGGAAATAGGTTTTCAAGGTGCTCCTAGATGTTTTCGGGGTACGTAGATATATATAGGAGGAAGAAGTAGGTCGGTGGAGCCACGAGGGGCCCACGAGGGTGGGGGGCGCGCCCACCCCCCTAGGGCGCGCCTTGCACCCTCGTGGCCACCTCGGCTGCTTCTTGACGTCCACTCCAAGTCTCCTGGATTGTGTTTGTTCGAAAAAGATCGCTCCCGAAGGTTTCATTCCGTTTGGACTCCGTTTGATATTCCTTTTCTTCGAAACACTGAAATAGGCAAAAAAAAACAATTCGGGCTGGGCCTCCGGTTAGTAGGTTAGTCCCAAAAATGATATAAAAGTGTAAAATAAAGCTCATAAACATCCAAAATGGGTAATATAATAGCATGGAACAATCAAAATTATAGATACGTTGGAGACGTATCACCTGTGCAGCCGCGGCCTGGCGCACCTCCTCCTCAGCCTAGCGCGCCTCCCCCTCGAGGTCGCGCTCGAGCATCTTTTTGTACTCGCCACGACGCCGCTCCTCGGCCAGCCGTCCCTGACGCCACATCTCGAGGTAAGCCGCCTCCTGCGTCGGGGTCTCCCCCATCCGAACCGGTGGCGCGGACACCCACTCACGCACCACTCCCGTCCAGGAGAAGCTCGCGATGGAGCCTGGCTCTGGCTGCGGCTTCGGGTCGGCCTTGATGAGGCGTCGGGGAGGAGACGGCGGGGCCACCGGCAGCACCACGCAGGCACTGGCCACAGAAAGGGCCATGGCCTGCGCCATGGCCGCCTCGCACCGAGCTTCTTCTTCTTCTGCCACCTCCGCCCTGCGCCGCTCGTCCTCCTCGCTCTCCCGGTAGACGGTCGCAAGGGCCGACTGGTCTTCCTCCCTGACGATGAGCGGCGGCGGCGGCACGCTGCAGTCGACCTCCGCACGTCGTGCCGCCTCGCCTCCTCGTGCTCGAAGGCTAACCAGCGCGCCCAGTTGGGCGAGTCGAAGGCGTAGGCCTCGTCGCGGTGCTGCTCCGGCGTCAGGAGCGCCCGCCGGCGATGCACCTCCTTCGCGTGCGCCCTAGCCGATCGCGGCACCGCTGCAGACCGATCCTTTCCGGATCGAGATGCGATCATCGCGGCGATGTCACGTCGAGAATGCAGCAGCGGCACGCGGTGGCGCCAGTGCCACTCCGCCTGGTGCACGGGCACATTCACCCGCTAACTCTGCCGGCGAGCCAGCGCAGGCGGAGGCAGGGTGAACTCCACGGGGAAGGGGACGATGGGGGCTTTGTCCTTCGACTTGTTGCTACTGCCGGAGAAGAGCCCCATTTGCGCGGCTAGGGTGGCTTGGGTGGCTAGGGTTTGCTTGTCGGCGACGGGGGAGCGGGCGTGGCCTAGATTGGGATGGGAAGTAGATGAGGACGGCCCCACCACACGGTCGGCTTAAAAAAGGACGACCGCCGTCGCTGACGCGTGGGCCCGAGGTCATACATTAAGCTGACCGCCAAGGGGGCGGGTAGTTGGGCGACCGCCAGGTGGGGCCATGGCGGACATCCAGAAGGCGCGCGTGGCATCCGTTCCGTGGCCACACCGACGCATTTGGGGCGCAAATTTGGGCCGCAAATGCGTCGGCGCGGACGCGTTTTGGGTTTGGGTCGGCGCGTTGGGCCTCCACTTTTGTCCGTGCCGATCCAAACGGACGGCCGCAGACGAAATGGATCGCCCCGTTGGAGTTTCTCTTATTCCCTATGCAAAACTGAAAAACATCTTACATTTTGATACAGAGGGAGTGTATAACTATATCAACATGTGCATAATGTCGATGTTGAATGAAAAAAACGATTACATCCAATTTTGTTTCCCGAGAGTACGTCGAAGGCGTACTTTGCTTTATAGAAGGCGGAAATTATGTACAAGAGATTACAAGTGTGTTAGGCACCACAACACGGCACCCTGCACCTCCAGCACTTCCAACACACTTAGGCAACTACTCACAAAATCGTTCGACTCCACTTGCTCCCGCCTCAGCCCAAAGGTGGAGCCCTGAAAAATGAAATCTATGGTGCCCCATTCGTTAAGCAGGGAATTTCTACCAAACACTCTTCCATTTCGCTGCTTCCATAGGCACCAACATATGAGCAAGGTGAAGGAGTCGAAACCCTTCCTTGTGCCTTATGAACTTGCTTCCATGCCGAAGCCCACCACTCCTTAACCCTTGCCTGCATCGGAGGCAGAAGAGCCAGATTGATCCCAGTCCTTGAGAAACACCGGAACCAAACTTACCTTGCAAACACATATTGTAGAAGTAAATGAAATATGGTTCGTGATAGAATCTTCATAAATATACGACAAACCCTATGGCTGATGACCGAAGTAAACGAAAAAATATGCTACTTCTAGACATAGCCTTCAATAGAAGATATTCGTACATGTGAGTTGAACCAAAGGTCAAACATGAGATTGACGTCTTTAAAGCCAAGTTTCGAGCCAACACTTTGAACAAGGGTACAACGCTCGTACACTGACAAATGTCTGGTCTGGCCGGAAAGGGACGATTGTGTGTTTTCACTTGGAGTACACACATGCTTGTCCTCAACTCTGTGACCGTTAAGAACTCTCTATCTGCTCACGGTGTCTCGCTAGTCGGATCTCGACGATGAGAAAGCCCGAAGCCCACCCGTACCAATGGAGAGACGTCAAACATAGGTTTAGACTATGACGTCCTGCATTTAGGTCATGTCGGACTTCCTTCGATCCCCGTCAACGAGAGAGAGAGAGAGAGAGAGAGAGAGAGAGAAAGGACTGGACGTCACATGGTCTTCAGATCCGACCGATGTTGCAACCTCCCCGTGGATCACCACCGTTGTAGCTACCTCGCGGATCAACCCACCACTTCCTTGAGGCTGGTTGTAATGGAGAGTATCATGTAGTAGTATCATGCATATGATACTAGTGTATGATATTACATCCGTAATGCCTAGTATCATATGTTGGTATCATAGATAACTATATTTATTACCATGCATGACACAAAGTAGCACATCATTTAATATGATACGGTATCATGATATGATACTCAACCATCTCTTTTCTCATTTAATTCTATGACACCTCATCAACATTGCTTAGTTGGCATGCATGATACTACTTATGATACTCCCATTACGGGCAGCCTGAGGCCGCCACCCCGGTGTCCTCCACCATGGCCCTCATCAACAGGATAAGGCCCTAGGCAGGGCGTGCCGTCAGATCCTGTATGCGCCCTCACATAAGCATTGCCTTCATGCCCTCCTAACCCATGAAGAGCTTGCCGATAGGCAATAACATATCAAGTGCTACCCTGATATGCTACAACTTAGTTTCAAAAGATATGATAGTATGCTTACAATATCTAGGAGGTACGGTGCAACCCTAAAATTTTATTTGAAATCCTAAGAGAAAACCTTAGTCATCATGTAGTTTCCATCTTCACTTGTCAATTATTTTTATCTCTTTCATCTCAAGCGTCCGGTTTCAATGCGGACAGGCGAGGGAGACCATGGATCTCACTATGTCCTCGTAGCATAGGGAAAGGGAATAGCTTTGTTGATTGGTGTGAACATATATACACACCTTAAAAATACATAGATGTTTCTTGGTTTGATAACAAATATTTGGCAAACCAATGTGAAGGTGGGTCTAAAATATTGGGTTGATTACCATTTTTGCCAATCATCATAAAAGTTGTCAACTTTTGATTTTTGACAAATATTGGTTTGGGATGAAATTGGGTTGTCTACTATTTTATGCTAATCACATAAACCAAGCGGACCCATATCCACATTGTCATTATATACTAATGAGCTTCTAAGTTGTGATGGAATAACTAAAATGATGCAACAAAATCAAAACTCTTTCTAATACATTAGCACATCATACATCTAATATGATATAGAATTTCCACACCCAATGAAAATATGTACATCTGTTTTTCATTGCTTGAGCCAAAAAATTTGAATAACATTGGGACAGGGCTGACTCTATGTTTCGGAGGGCCCTTGGGCGTACTTGATGACATGGGATCTAATACTATATGTATATGTTTGTGTTTGCAAAATATTAAAAGTAAATTTGTATTTGTCTAACTTCATCTGCAAAATAGTAAAAGTAAATTTTCAATCATACATTCTTAGTTTGAAATGACTAATAATAATTGTTGGGAAATGTCATATTATGATAGTAAGACCAAAAATATAGTAAAATGAAAGTGACATGATTACCTCAAATAAGAACCAAATTCTAGTAACTCTTGCTTGGGATTAGTTTCTTGGCCTTCTTCATCATTGACATCAACATTGCTTGAAGATGAAAAACACTTTTTTAAAGAACTCTTCTGTCTTTCAATTGAGAGATTGCTTTCCTTTATTTTTCACCTTTCTACGATTAAGAGATGAGATAAAGTCTAATGGATAAACTATCTTACTTTAAGATATTGTTTTTATTTCTCTTTCTCCTATATGTCGGTAATTATTTGACCCGAGTAAGTGTTACCTCATCAATGTCACAATACTTTTATTTGAAAGATATCCAACACATGCCCCTTCCCCTTTTTTCTCGCTCGCTCTCTGCTCCTCTATTGAGAATCGTAGTCGTTGAAGGCTTGGCTCGGGCTCCTACCTCTCTGATGGCATTGTCAACCAAACCAAGATCGGGAGAAGAGCTCAATCAGCGTGTCTCCATGCTAGGACTAGATGGACTAAGGTTGTGTGAGGCGTTACTGTATATGGTGCATGACAAGCAGGAGCTTCACTCCAGTGATCACGACATCATAGAGCTGCTTGGGCTCCTCTTATGACCGATTTCCATGGTATTCAGCGACTATTGGTGGCGGATCCGATAGGTGATCGCTAAAAGCTTGCTAAGTCAGTCGATTTAGCCGAGATGGCTTCTTTCCCCCTCTTTTTAATGTTGTTGGTGGTGTCGGCTTAAGAAAGGGAAAGGAAATGTTCCCAGCCTTCCTGGATCTGGTGTTCTTTGGGGGTGAAGAAGCTGGTTTGGAGGTGCATCGCTCTTCTTATATCGTTGCATCCACATACTCCGCAAAAGTTGAAGCTCGACATGAACGAAATATGCCCTAGAGGCAATAATAAAGTTGTTATTTTATATTTTCTTATTCATGATAAAGGTTTATTATTCATGCTAGAATTGTATTGATCGGAAACTTAAATACATGTGTGAATACATAAACAAATACCGTGTTCCTAGTAAGCCTCTACTAGACTAGCTCGTTGATCAAAGATGGTTAACGTTTCCTAACCATAGACACGTGTTGCTATTTGACAACGGGATCACATCATTAGGATAATGATGTGATGGACAAGACCCATCCATTAGCTTAGCATAATGATCGTTCAGTTTATTGCTATTGCTTTCTTCATGTCAAATACATATTCCTTCGACTATGAGATTATGCAACTCCTGAATACTGGAGGAATGCCTTGTGTGCTATCAAACGTCACAACGTAACTGGGTGATCATAAATATGCTCTACAGGTATCTCCAAAGGTGTTTGTTGAGTTGGCATAGATCAAGATTAGGATTTGTCACTCTGAGTATCGGAGAGGTAACTTTGGGCCCTCTCGGTAATACACATCATAAGAAGCGCAAGCAAATGACTAATGAGTTAGTTACGATATGATGTATTATAGAATGAGTAAAGAGACTTGCTGGTAACGAGATTGTACTAGGTATAGAGATACCGACGATCGAATCTCGGGCAAGTAACATACCGATAGACAAAGGGAATTACGTATGTTGTCATAGCGATTCGACCTATAAAGATCTTCGTAGAATATGTAGGAACCAATATGGGCATCGAGGTTCCGCTATTGGTTATGGACCAAATAGGTGTCTCGGTCATGTCTACATAGTTCTCGAACCCGTAGAGTCCGCACGCTTAACATTTGTTGATGATATAGTGTTATATGAGTTATATGATTTATTGACTGAATGTTGTTTGGAGTCCCGGATGAGATCACAGACATGACGAGGAGTCTCGAAATGGTCAAGAAGTAAAGATTGATATATAGGACGATGGTATTCGGACACCGGAATAGTTTCGGAGTGCACCGGGTGCTTATCGGGTCACTAGAAGGGGTTCCGGGCGCCCCCGGCAAGTTTATGGGCCTTATGGGCCAAAGGAGGGGGGACAGACCAGCCCACAAGGGGGCTGGTGCGCCCCTTCCCTTGGCTGGCCGAACCTTGGGGAAGGAAAGGGGAGGGGTGGCCCCTCCTGCCTTTCCCTCCCCAGGAGATAAAGGAAAGGAGAGGCGCCACCTCCTGCTTCCTTCCTCCCGCACTGCAAATAAGGAAGGGGGCGCCACTTGGGGGAAGACCCCAAGTAGGATTCGACCTACTTGGGGGCACTGATACGTCTCCAATGTATCTATAATTTTTGATTGCTCCATGCTACTTTATCTACTGTTTTGGACTATATTGGGCTTTATTTTCCACTTTTATATTATTTTTGGGACTAACCTATTAACCGGAGGCCCATCCTGTAATCTGCTGTTTTTGCCTATTTCAAGTTTGAAGAAACGAAATATCAAACGGAGTCCAAGCGGAATGAAACATTGAGCGTGATTTTCTCACCGAGCGTGATCCAGAGACTTGGACCCTACTCCAAGAAGTGTGAGGCGGTCACGAGGGGGGGGGCGCCTCAGGCGCGCCCCTACCTTGTGGGCCCCTCTTGCTCCACCGACGTACTCCTTCCTCCTATATATACCTACGTACCCCCAAACGATCAGAACAGGAGCCAAAAACCTAATTCCACCGCCGCAACCTTCTGTATCCATGAGATCCCATATTGGGGCCTGTTCCGAAGCTCCGCCAGAGGGGGCATCCACCACAGAGGGCTTCTACATCAACACCATAGCCCCTCCGATGAAGTGTGAGTAGTTTACTTTGGACCTTCGGGTCCATAGCTAGTAGCTAGATGGCTTCTTCTCTCTTTTTGGATCTCAATACAATGTTCGCCCCCTCTCTCGTGGAGATCTATTCGATGTAATCTTCTTTTTGCGGTGTGTTTGGTGAGACCGATGAATTGTGGGTTTGTGATCCAGCTTATCTATGAATAATATTTGAATCTTCTCTGAATTCTTTTATGTATGATTGAGTTATCTTTGCAAGTCTCTACGAATTATCCGTTTGGTTTGGCCAACTAGATTGGTAGTTCTTGCAATGGGAGAAGTGCTTAGCTTTGGGTTCAATCTTGCGGTGTCCTTTCCCAGTGACAGAAGGGGCAGCAAGGCACGTATTGTATTGTTGCCATCGAGGATAACAAGATGGGGTTTTTATCATCTGCATGAAATTATCCCTCTACATCATGTCATCTTGCTTAAGGCGTTACTCTGTTTTTAACTTAATACTCTAGATGCATGCTGGATAGCGGTCGATGAGTGGAGTAATATTAGTAGATGCAGAATCGTTTCGGTCTACTTGTCTTGGACGTGATGCCTATATACATGATCATACCTAGATATACTCATAACTATGGTCAATTCTGTCAATTGCTCAACAGTAATTTGTTCACCGACCGTAGAATATCTATGCTCTTGAGAGAAGCCACTAGTGAAGCCTATGGCCCCCGGGTCTATTCTCATCATATCAATCTCCATTACTTTATTACTTGCTTTGTTTTTACTTTGCCTTTTACTTTTAACTTTGCATCTATATACCAAAAATACCAAAAATATTATTTATCATCTCTATCAGATCTCACTCTCGTAAGTGACCGTGAAGGGATTGACAACCCCTAATCGCGTTGGTTGCGAGGAGCTATCGTTTTGTGTAGGTACGACCGACTTGTGCGTGGCCTCCTACTGGATTGATACCTTGGTTCTCAAAAACTAAGGTAAATACTTACGATACTTTGCTGCATCATCCTCTCCTCTTCGGGGAAATCCAACGCAGTGCTCAAGAGGTAGCAAGAAGAATTTCTGGCGCCGTTGCCGGGGAGGCTCATGCAAGAGCAAGTCAACCATACCAAGTACCCATCACAATCCCTATCTCTCGCATTACATTATTTGCCATTTGCCTCTCGTTTTCCTCTCCCCCCCTTCACCCTTGCCGTTTTATTCGCCCTCTCTTTCCCAATCTCCTCCTCTTTTTCCCGTTGCCTTTTTGTTTGCTCGTGTGTTAGTTTGCTTGCTTATCACGATGGCTCTACCTAGATTTGGTGATCTTCACCTTAAAAGGCTAGAGGAGATCGAAAGCAATGTCAGAAAGTTTATGGTTTTGCAATTTGAGCATAATAATTTCTTTAGAAACGAGCTTAAGGAACAAAAAAGTTTTATGAGTTATATGAATAAAGAACTCGATGATATGTCTAAAGAATTTGATGGTATAAGAGCCCAAATTGCTCGTCTTGAAAAGATGACCGCTGAAATTTCGGATATGCAAGCTACCTTAGTCAATAAGATGGCCGCTAAACCGAATTCCTATGAAAATCAAGATGAAGATCTAAAAGTTATTGATGTGTCCCCCATTAAATCTTTGTTTTGCAATATGAATCTTGATGAAACTGAATATGATCTTCCTTACCTAGAAGGCGTTCTAAGAATTCAGAATTTCTAGATCTTGATGATGAAATTGATAAATGTGGGATTGAAAGAAATAAAAACCTAGATGTTGCTAAACCCACTATTTTGGATCTCAAAGAATTTAATTATTAAAATTGCTCTTTAATTGATTGTATTTCCTTGTTGCAATCCGTGCTAGATTCTCCTCATGCTTATAGTCAAAATAAGGCCTTTACCGAACACATTGTTGATGCCTTGATGCAATCTTATGAAGAAAAACTTGAGTTGAAAGTTTCTATCCCTAGAAAACTCTATGATGAGTGGGAACCTACTATTAAAATTAAAATTAAAGATTATGAGTTTCATGCTTTGTGTGATTTGGGTGCTAGTGTCTCTACTATTCCCAAAACTTTGTTTGATTTGCTAGATTTCCGTGACTTTGATGATTGCTCTCTAAACTTGCGTCTTGCGGATTCCACTATTAAAAAGCCTATGGGAAGAATTAATGATGTTCTTCTTGTTGCAAATAGGAAGTATGTGCCCATAGATTTTATCGTTCTTGATATAGATTGCAATCCTTCATGTCCTATTATTCTTGGTAGACCTTTCCTTAGAACGATTGGTGCAATTATTGATATGAAGGAAGGGAATATTAGATTCCAGTTTCCCTTAAAGAAGGGCATGGAACACTTTCCTAGAAAGAAAATAAAATTACCATATGAATCTATCATGAGAGCCACTTATGGATTGCCTACCAAAGATGGCAATACCTAGATCTATCCTTACTTTTATGCCTAGCTAGGGGCGTTAAACGATAGCACTTGTTGGGAGGCAACACAATTTTATTTTTTGTTTTTGCTTCTGTTTAGGAATAAATAATCCATCTAGCCTCTGTTTAGATGTGGTTTTATCTTTTAATTAGTGTTTGTGCCAAGTAGAACCTATAGGATAACCTACGATGATAGTTGATTTGATTCTGCTGAAAAACAGAAACTTTGCACGCACGAATATAATTTTGTTAAATCACAGGAACAAGATTTTGCGTTGATTCTTTTTGATGCTGTTCAATAAACAAATTTTCCAGTACTTCCTATTTTTGTCGGATTTTTAGAGTTCCATAAGTTTGCGTTAGTTACATATTACTACAGACTGTTCTGTTTTTGACAGATTCTGTTTTGCGTGTGTTGTTTGCTTATTTTGATGAATCTATGGCTAGTAAAATAGTTTATAATCCATAGAGAAATTGGAATACAGTAGGTTTAACACCAATATAAATAAATAATGAGTTCATTACAGTACCTTAAAGTAGTCTTTTGTTTTCTTTCTCTAACGGAGCTCACGAGATTTCTATTGAGTTTTGTGTTGTGAAGTTTTCAAGTTTTGGGTGAATTCTTTTGATGGATTATGGAACAAGGAGTGGCAAGAGCCTAAGCTTGGGGATGCCCATGGAACCCCCAAGATAATCCAAGGACACCAAAAAGTCAAAGCTTGGGGATGCCCCGGAAGGCATCCCCTCTTTCTTCTACTTCCATCGGTAATTTACTTGGAGCTATATTTTTATTCACCACATGATATGTGTTTTGCTTGGAGTGTCTTGTATTATTTGCGTCTTTGCTTGTTAGTTTACCACAATCATACTTGATGTACACACCTTTTGAGAGAGCCATACATAAATTGGAATTTGCTAGAATACTCTATGTGCTTCACTTATATCTTTTGAGCTTGATAGTTTTGCTCATAGTGCTTCACTTATATCTTTTGAGCGTGATAATTTTTGCTCTAGTGCTTCACTTAGATCTTTTAGAGCACGGTGGTGGATTTGTTTTAAATAAACTATTGATCTCTCATTCTTCACTTAGATTATTTTGAAAGTCGTTAATAGCATGGTAATGTGCTTAATATTAATATACTTGGTATTCAAGATATGTGAAACTTTCTTTTGGGTGCGTTGAATACTAAGATAAGTTTGATGCTTGATAATTGTTTTGAGATATGGAGGTGATAATATCAAAGTTGTGCTAGTTGAGTAATTGTGAATTTGAGAAATGCTTGTGTTGAAGTTTGCACGTCCCGTAGCATGCACGTATGGTTAAAGTTGTGTAACAAATTTGAAACATGAAGTGTACCTGGCTTGTGCATCCTTATGAGTGGTGGTCGGAGACGAGCGATGGTCTTTTCCTACCAATCTATCCCCCTAGGAGCATGCACGTAGTACTTGATTTTTGATGACTTCTAAATTTTTGCAATAAGTATATGAGTTCTTTTGACTAATGTTGAGTCCATGGATTATACACACTTTTACCTTTCCGCCATTGCTAGCCTCTTCGGTACCATGCATTGCCTTTTCTCACCTTGAGAGTTGGTGCAAACTTTGCCGATGCATCCAAACCCCGTGATACGATACGCTCTATCACACATAAACCTCCTTATATCTTCCTCAAAACAGCCACCATACCTACCTATCATGGCATTTTCATAGCCATTCCGAGATATATTGCCATGCAACTTCCATCATCATATTCATGACATACATTACTTTTGTCATATTGCCATCATATTTGTGGCAAAGCCACCATGCATTATTTTTCATACATGTCACTCTTGATTCATTGCACCATCCCGGTACACCGCCAGAGGCATTCATATAGAGTCATATCTTCTTCTAAGTTTCGAGTTGTAATCCTTATGTTGTAATCAATAGAAGTGTGATGATCATCATTATTAGAGCATTGCCCAAAAAGAAAAAAAAAGAAAAAAAAAGAAGAAAGGCCAAAAGAAAAAAAGGGCCAAAAAAGAAAAAAAAAAAGAAAAAATAAAATAAAATAAAATAAATAAAAAGGGCAATGCTACTATCTCTTTTTCCACACTTGTGCTTCAAAGTAGCACCTTGTTCTTCATATAGTGAGTCTCATATATTGTGCTTCAAAGTAGCACCTTGTTCTTCATGTAGTGAGTCTCATAAGTTGTCTTTTTATACTAGTGGGAATTTTTCATTATAGAACTTGGCTTGTATATTCCTACGATGGGCTTCCTCAAATGCCCTAGGTCTTCATGAGCAAGCGAGTTGGATGCACACCCACTAGTTTTATTTTGTTGAGCATTCATAGCTCTAGTGCATCCGTTGCATGGCAATCCCTACTCCTCATGTTGACATCAATTGATGGGCATCTCCATAGCCCGTTGATTACCCTCGTCAATGTGAGATTTTCTCCTTTTTGTCTTCTCCACACAATCCCCATCATCATATTCTATTCCACCCATAGTGCTATATCCATGGCTCACGCTCATGTATTGCGTGAAGGTTGAAAAAGTTTGAGATTATTTAAGTATGAAACAATTGCTTGGCTTGTCATCGGGGGTATAGAAGTTAGGAACATCTTTATGTGACGAAAATGAAGCATAGCCTAACTATATGATTTTTTAGGGATGAACTTTCTTTTGCCATGCTATTTTAAGAAGACATGATTGCTTTGATTAGTATGCTTGAAGTATTATTATTTTTATGTCAATATGAACTTTTGTCTTGAATCTTTCGGATCTGAATATTCATACCACAATTAAGAAGATTTACATTGAAATTATGCCAAAGTATCACTCCGCATCAAAAATTCTCTTTTTATCATTTACCTACTCGAGGACGAGCAGGAATTAAGCTTGGGGATGCCTGATACGTCTCCAACATATCTATAATTTTTGATTGCTCCATGCTACTTTATCTATTGTTTTGGACTATATTGGGCTTTATTTTCCACTTTTATATTATTTTTGGGACTAACCTATTAACCGGAGGCCCAGCCCAGAATTGCTGTTTTTTACCTATTTCGGTGTTTCAAAGAAACGGAATATCAAACGGAGTCCAAACGGAATGAAACCTACATAAACGTGATTTTCTCACCGAACGTGATCCAGGAGACTTGGACCCTACTCCAAGAAGTAACAGAGGTGGTCACGAGGGTGGGGGGCGTGCCCCCCCTAGGGCGCGCCCCCCTGCCTCGTGGGCCCCCTGTTGCTCCACCGACGTACTCCTTCCTCCTATATATACCTACGTACCACCAAACAATCAGAACATGAGCCAAAAACCTAATTCCACCGCCGCAACCTTCTGTATCCACGAGATCCCATCTTGGGGCCTGTTTCGGAGCTTCGCCGGAGGGGGCATCCCCCACGGAGGGCTTCTACATCAACACCATAGCCCCTCCGATGAAGTGTGAGTAGTTTACTTCGGACCTTCAGGTCCATAGCTAGTAGCTAGATGGCTTCTTCTCTCTTTTTGGATCTCAATACAATGTTCTCCCCCTCTCTCGTGGAGATCTATTCGATGTAATCTTCTTTTTGCGGTGTGTTTGTTGAGACCGATGAATTGTGGGTTTATGATCCAGCTTATCTATGAATAATATTTGAATCTTCTCTGAATTCTTTTATGTATGATTGAGTTATCTTTGCAAGTCTCTTCGAATTATCCGTTTGGTTTGGCCAACTAGATTGGTAGTTCTTGCAATGGGAGAAGTGCTTAGCTTTGGGTTCAATCTTGCGGTGTCCTTTCCCAGTGACAGAAGGGGCAGCAAGGCACTTATTGTATTGTTGCCATCGAGGATAACAAGATGGGTTTTTTTATCATATTGCATGAATTTATCCCTCTACATCATGTCATCTTGCTTAAGGCATTACTCTGTTTTTAACTTAATACTCTAGATGCATGCTGGATAGCGGTCGATGAGTGGAGTAATAGTAGTAGATGCAGAATCATTTCGGTCTACTTGTCTTCGACGTGATGCCTATATACAAGATCATACCTAGATATACTCATAACTATGCTCAGTTCTGTCAATTGCTCAACAGTTATTTGTTCACTAACCGTAGAATATCTATGATCTTGAGAGAAGCCACTAGTGAAGCCTATGGCCCCCGGATCTATTCTCATCATATCAATCTCCATTACTTTATTACTTGCTTTGTTTTTACTTTGCCTTTTACTTTTCACTTTGCATCTATATACCAAAAATATTATTTATCATGTCTATCAGATCTCACTCTCGTAAGTGACCGTGAAGGGATTGACAACCCCTAATCGCGTTGGTTGCGAGGAGCTATCGTTTTGTGTAGGTACGAGGGACTTGTGCATGGCCTCCTACTGGGTTGATACCTTGGTTCTCAAAAACTGAGGGAAATACTTACGCTACTTTGCTGCATCATCCTCTCCTCTTCGGGGAAATCCAACGCAGTGCTCAAGAGGTAGCAGGCACCTCCTGGCTGCTCCCTCCACCCCCACCTATATATATGTGGGAGGGGGCGCCTAGCACAACACACATCATTGTGTTAGCCGTGTGCGGTGCCCCCTCCACTGTTTACACTCCCGGTCATATTTTCGTAGTGCTTAGGCAAAGCCCTGCGGAGATAACTTCACCGTCACCGTCACCATGCCGTCGTGCTGCCGGAACTCATCCACTACCTCGCCGTCTTGCTGGATCAAGAAGGCGTCAACATCACTGAGCTAAACGTGTGTTGAACGCGGAGGTGTCGTATGTTCGGTACTTGATTGGTTGGAGCGTGAAGAAGTTCGACTACATCAACCGCATTACTAAACTCTTCCGCTTACGGTCTACGAGGGTACGTAGACACACTCTCCCCTCTCGTTGCTATGCATCTTCTTGATAGATCTTTCATGTGCGTAGATTTTTTTGTTTTCCATGCAACGTTTCCCAACACAACATAGTAGTTATCTCCGTCGAGCTCTATTCAACCTCCACGGAGAGGCCATGTACTCGATGGTCGAAGATGATGGCATGATCATCTATGATGAAGTTGCTGTTTGCAACATGCCCTAATTGTTTTTCTTGTTTAATATTTGTGGGTGTTATTCATAAGACAGGAGGAGTTGGATGTAATTTCTCATTTTGTTATTTTTTTTGCCGTGTTGCAACAATTGTGTGTATTTTTTATGGGAAACTTTTTCGATCTATTCAACAAACATCATGAAAGCACTGAGAACAATAGAAGTATTAAAAGGTACACCCATGTCCGTAGACCACATAGTGACTACTACAATCACTAGAGTGAGTTGAAGGTGCGTCGTCGTCATCGCCCCTCCCTCACTGGAGCCGGGCAAATCTTGTTATAGTAGACAACCAAGAAAACATCGTGCTAAGGCCCCAAAGGACCACCGCACTAGAGCAACGACCGTCACCGATGAAAAACATTGATCGAAAGGATTCTAACCGTGGACACACGGACACAGAAGAACGAAGACATGACTCACTGAAGACAAACACCAACTGAATGCCACAAGATCTGCATGAGCCACACCTCCACACGCCCTCCGATGACAGGAGACACACAACCAGGACAAGGGCTAGGCAGGGAGGACTTTACTCTGTCTCCATGCAGCCGCCGCCTCACCGCCCCAGGTAGGACATTAACCTTAAACAGACTAAAAAATAACCTGAAAAATAAAGTTGGAGCCTGATGACCCACAAGTATAGGGGATCTATCATAGTCCTTTTGATAAGTAAGAGTGTTGAAACCCAACGAGGAGCAGAAGGAAATGACAAGCAGTTTTCAGTAAGGTATTCTCTGCAAGCACTGAAATTGTAGGTAACAGATAGTTTTGTGATAAGATAATTTGTAACGGGCAAGCAATGAAAGTAAATAAAGTGCAGCAAGGTGTCCCAACCCTTTTTGTAGCAAAGGACAAGCCCAGACAATTTCTTATAATGAGAAAAGCGCTCCTGAGGACACATGGGAATTATCATCAAGCTAGTTTTCATCACGCTCATATGATTCGCGTTTGGTACTTTGATAATTTGATATGTGGGTGGACCGGTGCTTGGGTACTGCCCTTTCTTGGACAAGCATCCCACTTATGATTAACCCCTATTGCAAGCATCTGCAACTACAAAAGAAGTATTAAGGTAAACCTAACCATAGCATGAAACTGGTGGATCCAAATCAGCCCCTTACGAAGCAACACATAAACTAGGGTTTAAGCTTCTGTCACTCTAGCAACCCATCATCTACTTATTACTTCCCAATGCCTTCCTCTAGGCCAAAATAATGGTGAAGTTTCATGTAGTCGACGTTCACATAACACCACTAGAGGAGAGACAACATACATCTCATCAAAATCTCGAACGAATACCAAATTCACATGACTACTAATAGCAAGACTTCACCCATGTCCTCAGGAACAAACGTAGCTACTCACAAAGCATATTCATGTTCATGATTAGAGGAGTATTAATATGCATTAAGGATCTGAACATATGATCTTCCACCAAGTAAACCAATTAGCATCAACTACAAGTAGTAATCAACACTACTAGCAACCCACAAGTACCAATTTGTGGTTTTGATACAAGATTGGATACAAGCGATGAACTAGGGTTTTGAGAGGAGATGGTGCTGGTGAAGATGTTGATGGAGATTGACCCCCTCCCAATGAGAGGATCGTTGGTGATGACGATGGTGATGATTTCCCCCTCCAGGAGGGAAGTTTCCCCGGCAGAACAGCTCCGCTGGAGCCCTAGATTGGTTCCGCCAAGGTTCCGCCTCGTGGCAGCGGAGTTTTGTCCCGTAAGCTTGCTTATGATTTTTTCCAGGGTGAAAGCCTTCATATAGCAGAAGAGGGGCACCGGAGGGCCAACAGGGGGCCCAGGAGATAGGGGCGCGCCCAGTAGGGGGGGTGCCCCCCACCCTCTTGGCCAGGGTGTGGCCCCCCTCTGGTATTTTCTTCGCTCAATAATTCTTATTAATTCCAAAAGTGACATCCGTGGAGTTTCAGGATTTTTGGAGCTGTGCATAATAGGTTTCCAATATTTGCTCCTTATCCAGCCAGAATTCCAGCTGCCGGCATTCTCCCTCTTCATGATAAACCTTGTAAAATAAGAGAGAATAGCCATAAGTATTGTGACATAATGTGTAATAACAACCCATAATGCAATAAATATCAATATAAAAGCATGATGCAAAATGGACGTATCAACTCCCCCAAGCTTAGACCTCGCTTGTCCTCGAGCGGAAGCCGAAATCGAAAAATATGTCCACATGTTTAGAGATAGAGGTATCGATAAAAATAAAATATGGACATGAGGGCATCATGATTATTCTTATAACAGCAACATATATGGATTTTGTCATATGATTTCTTATGCTCAAGTAACAATCTATTCACAATGTCAAGTATGGATCATAAACTTCATTGAGCACTAGCAAACTATAATCTCAGTC
Organism: Aegilops speltoides; assembly: GCA_021437245.1. NCBI lineage: Eukaryota > Viridiplantae > Streptophyta > Magnoliopsida > Poales > Poaceae > Aegilops > Aegilops speltoides. The sequence goes on from CM038142.1 coordinate 56,237,884, forward strand.
ATTGAAGCAATTGCAATTTATCATAACATCAGAAAGAGTCAAGAATAGAGCTTTTCAGAAAGTCCACATACTCAATTATCATATAGTCTTCTACAATTGCTAACACTGAGGCAATACTTATGGTTATGGAGTTTAAATCGGACACTGAGAAAGATAGGGGCTTATTGTGTTGCCTCCCAACATATTCACCTTTGGGTGATGTCAACAATAATAGTTCATGCTAACTTACATCCAATTGGATATATGTATCAGGATCTTTCCAACACGAGGTGCTTGCCAAAGGATAAAATGAAAAAGGGAAAGATGAAGATCACCTTGACTCTTGCATAAAGTAAAAGACATAAAGTAAAAGACAGGCCCTTCGCAGAGGGAAGCAGAGGTTTTCATGTGCTTTTAGGGTTGGATGCACAAAATCTTAATGCGAAAGTTCGTCACTTTATATTGCCACTTGTGATATGAACCTTTATTATGCAGTCCGTCGCTTTTATTACTTCCACATCACATGATCGTATAAAGCTTATTTTCTCTGCACTAATAAGTCATACATATTTAGAGAGCAATTTTTATTGCTTGCAACATGACAACTTACTTGAAGGATCTTACTCAATCCATAGGTAGGTATGGTGGACTCTCATGGCAAAACTGGGTTTAAGGATATTTGGAAGCATAAGTAGTATCTCTACTTGGTGCAAGGAATTTTGGCTAGCATGAGGGGGAAAGGCAAGATCAACATGTTTGAATGATCCATGACAATATACTTTAACTGATATGTGAGAAAACATAAACCATTACATTGTCTTCCTTGTCCAACATCAACTCTTTAGCATGTCATACTTAATGAGTGCTCACAATCATAAAAGATGTCGAAGATAGTATATTTATATGTGAAAACCTCTCTTTCTTTATTACTTCCTATTAATTGCAACGATGACCAAAACTAAGTTTGTCAACTCTTAACAACTTTTATGCCTAATACTTTTTATATGTGAAGTCATTACTATCCATAAGATCAATATGAACTCTTTTATTTCTTATTCTTTCTATTTTCTCAAGATCATAGCAAGATAGCAAAAGCCCTTGATTCAACACTAATCTTTATTATATAGCTCACGGACTCGATTACATACAGAGATCACAAAGCAAAACTCAAAACTACTTCATACCAAAACTTTATTCTACTAGATCAAGATATTACTAAAAGGGATCGAACTAAGAAAAACGGTAAATATAGGAGTGTGATGGTGATACGATACCGGGGCACCTCCCCCAAGCTTGGCAGTTGCCAGGGGGAGTGCCCATACCCATGTGATTAGGTCCTCAGAGGCGATGAAGGAGTTGTTGATGGTGTAGACTTCTTCCTAAATTTACGCTTGAGGATAGTATTTTGCTCCTTTAGATCATCGATCTCCTGCTCAAGGCTTAATATTCTTTTGCATAGTTCCTGTTTGTTTTCCTGCAAGAGACGAACAGGGATAAACTCGATCTTTGGCTTCTTTGCTCTATCAGGGAGGCTTGACTTTTTAAACTCCACATGCATGTCCCCAGGTTGAGGTAACGGGACTTCATCCTCATCTGAGCTCGTCTCCTCCTTTCCCTTAGGCTCGTAGTCTTTCCTCTTCTTCACTGGTCCAGCCATAATGCTCCAAGTCCCCGTAGACCTTAGGGTCTGCAAGGTAATCAGCCACATAGCTTTCTCCTTCCGAATCCTGAGATGACATATTACTCAAATCTGCTATAGAGACAGCTCGAAACGAAAACAGAAGATTTTTGCGTGATACGGTGGTCAAAACCTTTGGGAGATTATATAATGAATTTTTACCGACCAAAAGAAGTAATGTGCAAGAAAACGGAGTCTGGGAGGCACACGAGGTGCCCACGAGATAGGGGGCGCGCCCAGTAGGGGTGGGCGCGCCCTCCACCCTCGTGGAGGCCTCGTGTCCTTCCCGGATTACTTCTTGCTTCCCAAAATTCTTAAATATTCCAAAACGGAGGAAAATTGCCATTAGAATTGTTTTGGAGTCGGTTTACTTACCGTACCACATACCTATTCCTTTTCGGAGTCTGAAATGTTCTGGAAAGTGTCCCTTATGTATTCCTCCGGGTTACGGTCTCAATAATATTAGTTTCAACATTGATAGGATTACCTGAGATATAATGTTTGATTCTTTGACCGTCCACCACCCTCGGACTTGTGCCTTCGAAGTTGTTGATTTTTATGGCATCGGAACGATAGAGCTCCTCGATAACGTAAGGACCTTCCCACTTAGAGAGAAGTTTTCCTGCAAAAAATCTTAAACGAGAGTTGAATAGCAACACATAATCACCTACGTTAAACTCATGCTTTTGTATCCTTTTGTCATGCCATCTTTTAACTTTTTCTTTGAACAGCTTGGCATTCTCATAGGCTTGGGTTCTCCATTCATCAAGTGAGCTAATATCAAATAACCACTTCTCACCGGCAAGTTTGAAGTCATAGTTGAGCTCTTTAATAGCCCAGTATGCTTTATGTTCAAGTTTGAGAGGTAAGTGACATGCTTTTCCATAAACCATCTTATACGGAGACATACCCATAGGATTTTTATATGCAGTTCTATAGGCCCATAATGCATCATCAAGATTCTTGGACCAATTCTTTCTAGATCTATTCACAGTCTTTTGCAAAATTAATTTGAGCTCTCTATTGTTCAACTCTACTTGACCACTAGACTGTGGGTGATAAGGAGATGCAATTCTATGATTAACATCATACTTAGCAAGCATCTTACGGAAAGCACCATGAATAAAATGTGAACCACCATCAGTCATGAGATATCTAGGGACTCCAAACCTTGGAAAAATATCTTCTTTAAGCATCTTAATAGAGGTGTTATGATCAGCACTACTAGTTGGAATAGCTTCTACCCACTTAGTAATGTAATCAACAGCAACTAAAATATGTGTGTAACCATTAGAGGCAGGAAAAGGTCCCATATAATCAAAGCCCCAAACATCAAATGGTTCAATAACAAGAGAATAGTTCATAGGCATTTCTTGACGTCTACTAATATTACCAATTCTTTGACATTCATCACAAGAGAAGACAAACTTACGGGCATCTTTGAAGAGAGTAGGCCAATAAAAACCGGATTGCAATACCTTATTTGCAGTTCTATCTCCAGCGTGGTGTCCTCCATATGGTTCGGAGTGACACTTGCGTAGGATCTGTTCATGTTCATGCTCAGGTACACAACGTCTAATAACACCATCTACCCCTTCTTTCTAAAGGTGTGGGTCATCCTAGAAGTAATGTCTTAAATCATAGAAGAACTTTTTCTTTTGCTGTTATGTGAAACTAGGTGGTATAAATTTAGCAACAATGTAATTAGCATAATCAGCATACCATGGAGCAGTACAAGAAGCATTAACGACCGCTAATTGTTCATCAGGAAAGCTATCATCAATAGGTAGTGGGTCATCAAGAACATTCTCTAACCTAGACAAGTTGTCTGCAACGGGGTTCTCAGCTCCCTTTCTATCAATAATATGCAAATCAAATTCTTGGAGCAAGAGAACCCATCTAATAAGTCTAGGCTTAGCATCTTTCTTTTCTATAAGATATTTAATAGCAGCATGATCAGTGTGAATAGTAACTTTAGAATCAACAATGTAAGGTCTGAACTTATCCCATGCAAATACGACTGCTAAGAACTCTTTTTCAGTAGTAGCATAATTTCTCTGGGCAGTATCAAGAGTTTTACTAGCATACTGGATAACATTCAATTTCTTATCAACTCTTTGCCCTAGAACAACACCTACATCATAATCGCTAGCACCACTCATAATTTCAAAGGGTAAATTCCAATCAGGTGGCTGAACAATAGGTGCAGTGATCAAAGCTTTCTTAAGTATTTCAAATACTTCTACACAATCATCATCAAAGACAAAAGAAATATCTTTTTGCAATAAATTATTCATAGGCCTAGAGATTTTAGAAAAGTCCTTAATGACCTCTTATAAAATCCGGCATGACCAAGGAAACTTCTTATACGTTTTATGTCCTTGAGACATGGCATCTTTTCAATAGCATCAACTTTAGCTTTATCAACTTCAATAGCTCTTTCAGAAATTTTATGCCCCAAGACAATGCCTTCATTAACCATAAAGTGGCACTTTTCCCAATTCAAGACGAGATTAGTGTCTTCACATCTCTGCAAAACTCGATCAAGGTTGCTCAAGCAATCATCAAAAGAGGATCCATAAACGGAGAAGTCATCCATGAATACCTCACAAATCTTTTCACAAAAGTCAGAGAATATAGCCATCATGCATCTTTGAAAGGTAGCAGGTGCATTACATAAACCAAAAGGCATACGTCTATAAGCAAAGGTACCGAAAGGGAAAGTAAAAGTAGTTTTTGATTGATCCTCCGCTGACACAGATATTTGAGAGAAACGAGAATAACCATCTAGGAAGCAGAAATGTATATGCTTGGATAGTCTTTCTAGCATTTGATCAATAAAAGGTAAAGGGTAATGATCTTTCTTAGTAGCTTTATTTAATTTATGAAAATCAATTACCATCCTATAACCTGTAATAATTCTTTGTGGGATCAATTCATCTTTATCATTAGGAACAATAGTAATACCTCCCTTCTTAGGAACGCAATGGACAAGGCTTACCCAATCACTATCTGCAACAAGATATATTATACCTTCCTCAAGGAGCTTTAGTATCTCCTTTCTTACCATTTCTTTCATTTTAGGATTTAACCGTCGTTGAGGATCTCTAACTGGTTTGGCATCTTTCTCCAATTTTATTTTGTGTTGGCATAGAGTGGGACTAATGCCCTTAAGATCATCCAGAGTATATCCAATAGCAGCACGGTGCTTCTTTAGAGTTTTCAATAGTCTTTCCTCTTCTTGCTCTAAAAGGTTAGCACTAATAATAACAGGATATATCTTCTTTTCATCAAGATAAGCATATTTAAGATTATCAGGTAAAGGTTTGAGCTCAAACACGGGATCACCCTTGGGTGGAGGGGGATCCCCTAAGATTTCAACAGGTAAGTTGTGTTTTAGAATAGGACCCTGTTGAAGAAACACTTCGTCTATTTCCCTTCTTTCATTCATAAACATATCATTTTCATGGTCTAGCAAATATTCTTCTAACGGATCAGTAGGAGGCACGGCATTAGAAGCAAGACCAATAATCTCATCCTTACTAGGCGATTCTTTATCACGGGGTTGTCTACGAAACTTAGCAAAATTAAACTCATGAGACATATCCCCCAAACCAATTGTAACAACATCCTTTTTGCAATCAAGCTTAGCATTAACGGTATTCAAGAAGGGTCTGCCAAATATAATGGGACAAAAGTCATCTTGTGGGGAACCAAGAACAAGAAAATCAGCAGGATATTTAACTTTCCCACACAAGACTTCAACATCTCTAACAATCCCAACTGGTGAAATAGTATCTCTATTGGCAAGCTTAATAGTAACATCAATACCTTCTAACTCAGCGGGTGCAATATCATGCATAATTTCTTTATATAAGGAAATAGGTATTGCACTAGCACTAGCACCCATATCACATAAGCCATGATAACAATGATCCCCTATTTTAACAAAAATAACAGGCATGCCTGAGGGGGTCCTGGATTAGGGGGTATACGGACAGCCGGACTATATACTTTGGCCGAATTGTTGGACCTGAAGATACAAGACTCAAGACTTCATCCCGTGTCCGGATGGGACTCTCCTTTGCGTGGAAGACAAGCTTGGTGATCCGGATATTAGATCTCCTTCTTTGTAACCGACTCTATGTAAACCCTAGCCCCCTCCGGTGTCTATATAAACTAGAGGGTTTAGTCCATAGAGGATCAATCATAATCATCATAGGGTAGCTTCTAGGGTTTAGCCTCTACGATCTCATGGTAGATCAACTCTTGTAATACTCATATCATCAAGATCAATCAAGCAGGAAGTAGGGTTTTACCTTCATCGAGAGGGCCCGGACCTCGGTAAAACATCGTGTCCCTTGCCTCCTATTACCATTAGCCTTAGACGCACAGATCGGGGCCCCCTACCCGAGATCCGCCATTTTTGACACTGACATTGGTGCTTTCATTGAGAGTTCCTCTGTGTCGTCCCTGCAAGGCTGGATGGTCCGTCTCGTTGTCAAGGACAACATCACCTCTGGGGGAGCATTGGCGGTAGGCCAAACTCTCCGACTAGGCAGCTTCGTCATGGCCACCCGATTGGCTTCCGCGCCGACGATGACCTCTCGGGTCATCAAAAACAGCCTCCACGTCAACTCGAAACTTGCCGAACAGATGGATCTAATGGAACTCTCCTCCCTTAATGAGCTCTTGGATCGCATCGCCGCTTTGGGAGTCGCTACAGACTATGATCGGATTGGGCTTAAACCCGACCAAAGGGATATTAAATCCCCACCGGTCACCTAGCGGTAGTGGAAGAGCCACACATGGATTATCCCTCTATTTTGAGGACGAACTATGTCCGGATTACCGAACTCTCTGAGCCGGATACCTGTTCGCGGGAGGACATGACCCAGACCCCAAGCTTGGAATCGGGCAACGGGCCAGAAAAATCGGGCAGCACCCCGGAACCCGAGCTGCCAAGCCCGGAAGCTCCTCTGCCTCTAGGCGTTAGATCGGATCAGAATCCAGATTCAGCTACGCCCACCCATCCAGACTTAAGCCGTCTCTCCCATATCAGACAAGAGCCCCAAGAAACAGTACATCGCTACTGGGCCAGATTCCTCCTTGTGATAAACCAGGTCAAGGGCTGTCGCAAGGAAGACGCAATCTCACTTTTTTGCAAAAATTGCACGAGCAAAGGGATCCTTAATGCTATAAGTCGCCATGACATAGTACACTTTGCCGACTTAGCAGCCATAGTACAGAAGTACTGTGCGATGGAAAGTTCCTGGAAAACCCAGATAGACTTTTGGGATAATCCGGCTCTCACTAAACCCTTCCTCCGAACTAAAAGGGCAAACTCTCGTAAGTTACCCGATCCAATTCCCCAAAAACCAACGCCTACTCCAGGGCATGGAACCGTATTGGCAGAATGGCTCAATGGGCCATGCAAAATTCACAGCACGCTGGACACTACGCCAACGCATAGCCTTAGGGCATGTTGGATACTCCGGCAGGTAGCAAAAAGCGGCGAGGATCTTCTTGTAAACCATAAAGCAGAGCAACATCCTGCCGAAGACAACAATGCAATACTGACAGTGTTCGAGACTTCCGCCTCAAATAATAGGCGCAAGCGAGCTCATCAAAATTTCGCTGAAATCTGCCACGTGGCAAAAATAAATCCGTGGAACGACACTGCTATAACTTTCAGTGCCAGTGACGAACCTCAATTCCTTACAGTCCGGGCACCAGCCGCCTTGGTCCTTAGCCCAATCATGGATGGCTTTCGGCTCACTAAAGTACTCATGGACGGCGGAAGCAGATTAAACTTGATCTATGAAGAAACACTCAACAAGATGGAAATTGATAAAAGTCGCATTGAGCAAAGCGGCACGACCTTCAGGGGAATCATCCCTAGTCGAGAGGCACGGTGTGCAGGAAAAATCACACTCGATGTGGTATTCAGCACCACGGAGAATTACAGGTCCGAAGAAATCGCATTCCAAGTGGCTCCTTTCAGCAGCGGATACCACACCCTTCTAGGGCGGGACGCATTCACGAGCTTTCAAGCTATAGCCCATTACGGGTACATGAAGCTTGAAATGCCCGGACCCAATGGAATTATCACTCTAGCTAGTGATCCGGACGTCGCACTCCGCACCGAAAATAAAACTGCAGCACTAGCCCTGGAGGCATTATCCGAAGCCCTAGCGGCCGAAGAACTGACAACGCTGCACGCCACAGTGGACAGGGACGACGTGATACTCGACAAACGACCCAAGTCCACCTCATTTAAACCCGCAGACGAGATAGTCAAATTCCAGGTCCATCCAATGGACCCCACAAAGACAGCTTCCATCAGGACATAGTTGAGCCCCATAATGGACGCCGCACTACGAGACTTCCTACGAGAGAATTGGGACATTTTCGCCTAGCATCCCACGCGGGCTGGCCGAACACAACCTCAATATACTAAAAGGATACAAGCCCGTCAAACAAACTCTTAGGCGCTTCTCAGAGCCTAAACGGCAAGCCATGGGAGAAGAGCTAGCCAAGCTACTTGAGGCCGGATTCATCAGAGATATCAACCATCCAGATTGGCTGGCAAATCTGGTAATGGTACTGAGGGAGTCCTGGACTAGGGGGTGTCCGGATAGCCGGACTATCATTATCCGCCGGACTCCAAGACTACGAAGATACAAGATTGAAGACTCCGGCCCGTGTCCGGATGGGACTTTCCTTGGCGTGGAAGGCAAGCTTGGCAATATGGATATGTAGATCTCCTACCATTGTAACCGACTCTATGTAACCCTAGCCTCCTCCGGTGTCTATATAAACCGGAGGGCTTTAGTCCGTAGGACAACATACATTACAACAATCATACCATAGGCTAGCTTCTAGGGTTTAGCCTCCTTGATCTTGTGGTAGATCCACTCTTGTACTACCCATATCATCAATATTAATCAAGTAGGACGTAGGGTTTTACCTCCATCGAGAGGGCCCGAACCTGGGTAAAACTTCGTGTCCCTTGTCTCATGTTACCATCCGCCTAGACGCACAGTTCGGGACCCCCTACCCGAGATCCGCCGGTTTTGACACCGATATTGGTGCTTTCATTGAGAGTTCCTCTGTGTCGTCACCGATAGAGCGGATGCCTCCACCCGTCTTCAAAGACGGCATTTTCGCCGAAGGGGCCTTAGCCGCCGGCCAAACTATCCGGCTTGGTGGTTTTCTTATGACCGCCTGTCCGGCCGCCGCTTCGACAATGACTTCGCAAGTCGTTAGAAGCAATCTTCGCCCCTAAAGCTGCCGAACAGTTGGACCCAATAGAGCTCTCGTCTGTTAATGAGCTCTTGGATCGCATCGCCGCCCTGGGAGTCGCTACGGACTACAATCAGATTGGGCTTAAAACCGATCTGAGAGAGATTAACTCTCACCAGGCCACCCACCACATCACAGTGGTAGAAGAGCAACACGACAACTCTTTGCCTATGTTGAAAACAATTCATGTCCGGATTCCCGAACCCTCCACGCCGGATTCCCGCGGGGGGACGGACTTCGATCGAGCATTGAACTTAAAATCATGCATCGCCCCGGACTTGCTGGATTGTGTCCAGCAAACCAAGCTTCCGAATTTGGAAACCCCTTGGCCTTTGAGCCCCAAGATGGGCAGGATCCGGATTTTAGTCCACCCACCCGCCCGGACATATGCGATCTATCTCTAATACGGCAAGAGCCTTGAAACAAAGACATCATTACTAGGCGATTCCTCCGGTTATGGGCGGGATAAAGGACTGCCGAGAGGAAAACGCAATCTCAATCTTCGCAATAATCGCACGCATAAGGGAATCCTAAACGCCATCGATCGTCGCAGAATTACGCGTTTCACCGATCTGGCGTCCATAGTACTGAAGTCTTGTGCGATGGAGAGTTTCCAAAACTGAAAACCAATTTTGGGATAATCCGCCCCAAACCCAATCCAGCGATAAAAGGCGCCTTACAATCAGGCCCCGATGCAAAAACGAAAAAACAGAAAACCCAATAAGGGAAGCGGCACCGTCTTTCGAGGGATGGCTCAATGGACCTGTAAACTTCATAGTGCGAGGGAGCCGTCCCAACACATAGCCTTCGAGCATGTTGGATATTACGGCGGTGGCCAAAAGTGGCGAGGAACTTCTAGCTCCGGAAACCACTCCAACAATACCAGCCACGGTATCAATAGTCTTGAGACCTTCGCATCAAACAACATGCAAGCGAACAATCCGCGGACTCGCCAAGTCTACCAAGTAGCAACAAAAATCCATGGAGTAACACAGCTATCACCTTCAATGCGGCGATGAACCTAAATTCCGAACAACGAGCACCAACACCCGGTACTTAGTCCCATAGTGGACGGCTTTCGATGACAAAAGTCCTCATGGATGGCGGCAATGACTAAACCTCATTTATGAGGAAACTCTGCGAAAAATGGAAATCGATTGGAGCCGATTGAGCGAAGCAGCACAACCTTCAGAGGAATAATCCCTAGCCGGAAGCGCTGCACCGAAAAATCACACTCGATGTGGTGTTCGGCTCTCCGGACAATTACAGATCCGAAGAAGTCACGTTCGGTGGCCCGTTCAGCAGGCGGGTATCACGCCATATTAGGACGAGAGGCATTCACAATTTTTCAAGCAATACCTCATTACGGGTACATGAAGCTCAAAATGCAGGCCCAGCGGAATAATCACTCTCGCTAGTGATCCGGACATAGCACTCGCGCGAAAACAAGACAGCCGCACTAGCCCTCGAGGCACTATCCAAGCCTTAGCGGCAGAAGAACTCACCACACAAGCGCTCTCGGTGAACAGGGGCGATGTGATACTCGATAAAAGATCCAAGTCCACCTCCTTCAAACCAGCAGATGGGATAATAAAATTCCAGGTCCATCCAACGGACCCAACAAAGACGGCCTCCATCGGGCACAATTGAACCCCGGCGAGACGCCAGATCGCGAATTCGCCGGAAAATTGGGATATCTTTGCTCGGCATCCTTCGGACATGCCCGAAATCCCACGCAGTTGGCGAACACAGCCTAAACATCCTAAAAGTTTAAGCCACCAAACAGGCTCTTGACGATTTTCCGAACCCAAAAGACAGGCAATGGGAGAAAAGCTAGCCAAACCATCGGAAGCGGATTCATTAGAGATATCAAACATCCGGATGGCTAGCAAATCTGGTGATGGTACCAAGAAGGATAAATCCTGGCGCCTTTGTGTCGATTTTAAAGACCTCAATAAGGCCTGCCCAAAGGATCCCTTCCCTCTCCCCCGCATCGATCAAATTATCGATGCTACAGCAGGGCACGATTCTTGTGCTTCCTGGACGCATACTCTGGTTACCATCAAATCAAGATGGCGGAAGCAGACCAAGCCGAACGGCATTCATCACTCCATATGGACCATTCTGCTTCAACATGATGCCCTTCAGACTTAAAAATGCCGGCGCAACATATCAGCGCATGATTCAAACATGTCTGGCCACCTAGATCGGCAAAACAATCGAGGCATACGTAGACGACGTAGTCGTCAAAACAAAACACGTCGAAACTCTAGTAGACGATTTGAGGCTCACATTCAAAAACCTCAGAGCATATGACATCAAGCTGAATCCGGAAAAATGCGTTTTCGGCGTACCAGCCGGAAAGCTGCTGGGCTTCATTGTATCCGGCAGAGGAATTGAAGCAAATCCGCCAAAATCCGAGCTCATCACAGCTTGGATATTCCAAAAGACCTCAAGCAAATACAAAATTAACAGATGCGTGGCAGCCTTAAGCCGCTTTATCTCTCGTCTAGGAGAAAAGGCGTTGCCCTTTATCGCCTCCTCGGCGCACGAACACTTTGAGTGGGCGGATGCTGCCATCGCCGGACTTGAAGAAATAAAGGCCATACGGCAACAAATCCGGTCTGGCTGCGCCCACTGGGTGAACCAATGTTGTTATACATCGCAGCAACACATCAAGTTGTAAGTCACGGTCCTCGTCGTCGAACGAGCGATGAATGGGCATAACTTCCCTCTTCAAAACCAAAGGTATTATGTATCCACCGTGTTAACCCCACAAATCCGTTACCCGCACTATCGAGAAGATAGCATATCACGGTGTTCATGGCGTCTCGAAGCTCGGCACTACTTTCAAGAGTGCTCGATAACAGTGGCCTCTGAAGTACCACTCAATGACATTATAAATAACCGCGACGCAACAGGCAGGATTGCAAAATGGGCCATTGAGCTCTTACCATTCGACATAACTTATAAACCTCGACGAGCTATAAAGTCACAAGTTTTGGCTGACTTCGTCGCCGAATGGACTAAAGCCGAACTCCCTAAAGAGTACGACGCATACTCTAGTTGGACTATGCATTTCGACGGCTCCAAAATGTTGGCCGGACTGGGGGCTGGTGTCGTACTGACGTCCCCAACCGGAGATACAGTCCAGTACGTACTTGAAATAATGTACACGGACTCCAACAATGCAGCCGAATACGAGGCCCTGTTACATGGTCTCCGGATGGCGGTCTCCATGGGCATTCAACGCCTAGAGGTGCGCGGGGATTCAAACCTTGCAATATCCCAAATAAACGGAGACTTTGACGCCAAGGATCCGAAAATGGCAGCATATCGCAACGCTGTCCCGAAAATGTCACCGGTTTGAAGGACTTGAATTCCATCACATAGCCCGAGATAATAACCAAGCGGCCGATGTCCCGCACGCATCGGTCGCAAACGTGATGCTGTCCCTCCAAATATCTTCTGGAACGGCTCTTCAAGCCATCGTACTATGGGAAGAGGAGCCCGTAGCGATAAACCGGAAAGAACCGCATCAATCGATGATTCAGCGACGACATAACACCTTCAGCCCATGTTATAATGGCAGAATCGCCACGTGGATGAAACCTTTCCTAGCCTACTTGCTTAGGCAGAACTTCAAGACCAAAATGAGGCCCATTGCATAGTCCGTGATCAAAAGCCTACAAGGTCCATGAGGGAGAACTTTATAAGAAAAGTACAACCGAGTCCTTCAGAGGTGTATCTCCGAAGAGGAAGGGCGAAACCTCTGGCTGAAATTCATGCGGACTAGGCGGACACCACGCAACAGCCCGGCCCTTGTAGGAAAGGCATTCCGTCAGATTTTATTGGCCGACGGCTCGGGCAGACGCTACAGACTTGGTCCAGCGATGCGTTGGTTGTCGACTCTTTGCTAATCGAGCCATATGCCACCCACCGCCCTCAAAACCATACCCATTACCCGGTCGTCATGATGCAGGGGCTTGACATGGTTGGACCCCTTAAAGGGGGAACCCACAAGCAAAGGTACCTATTGGTCATGGTTGATAAATTCACCAAATGGATAGAGGCCAAACCGGTCAAGATGGCAGAGTCCGGACCAGTGATAGACTTTATATCAGGGGTGGTACACCGTTATGGAGTCCCCCACAGCACCATCACCGACAATGGCACGAACTTCACAGCCGATGAGATTAAGTCATGGTGCAAAAATATGGGCATCAAGCTAGACTATGCTTCAGTTTATCACCCTCAAACCAACGGTCAAGTGGAAAGAGCAAATGGTCTAATAATGAGCGGCATTAAACCCAGATTAGTAAGGTCACTTACTAAATCCGACACACAATGGGTCGAGGAGCTCGACCAGACTGGGGCTGCGGACAACGCCTAACCGTACTACCGGATTCACACCATTTTTTATGGTGTACGGCGCAGAGGCAGTCTTGCCCTGTGATATTATTCATGACTCGCCTCGAGTGCGCATGTATGAAGAAAGAGAGGCCGAGCTTGATCGGCAGGACAGCTTGGACACATTGGAGGAAGAACGTGACGTCGCAAAGGCTCGTTCCGCATTTTATCAGCAGCAGGCCCGAAGATACCAAAGCAGAGAAGTATGGGCCAAGACTTACAACGTTGGTGAACTAGTTCTACGCTTGCCGGACAAGAAAAAGGACAAGCTCAAGCCCAAATGGGAGGGCCCCTTCATTATCGATCAAATCCTGACCGACGGAGCATACCGTCTACGAAATGCATCGGATAACCGACTCGAGCAGAACCCATGGAACGCAGCCCGCCTCCGACGATTCTATGCCTAGCGCCGGATTAAGAGTTTGTCCCCTTCCCCCGTCCAAACTTTTACACTTCGGCTGTCTTTTGTTTCTCTTTTCATCCTTTTTGTTTAAAAGCCCTTACGGGCCTATTTTCGCATTTCTTTGCATAACCATGATGTGCCATCCGCACTCATTATTCCTGGGGGCTTCTTTTACAGAAGCTTACTTATACGGGTTTTATACCCAGCACATGTGTCAAGCTTCCACATGTACCTTTTACTCGCCATTATATGCATCGATATGACTTAAGTTTTGGCCAAGCTGGGTTGCACGATCCCGTGCTTACCCCCACGCTCCCGATTGTTCGGCTAGGAGGTAAAGGAGCACCTCTGCGATTATTCTTGCCGGTCACCGGATGTGTACCTCGACCGGTGAAGCCGAAGCTAGCGTTCTTAAGGGAATATTCGATCACGATTTAAAAGATGACTTTTATCTATTTACCTATCTGCCCCGGATGTTTTATCTTTTTTGCAGTCCTGACATGCACTTTAGGGCATGCCTCCCAGAAAGGAACCCCTAATGTAACTATTCTCCTGGAAGATGTTTCTTACTAACCATGTAATATAACATAACTAGTTGGGCACTTGTCTGATAAAGCACTAATGACCCCTACACCTGGTCTCCATGCATACCACGATTGTTTCTTAACCAAAGAGGTATTCGGATACGCTCCGGACTCTAGGGTCCCGAGGTTGAAGCGAAAAGGTCGGCAAAGACAAACGATCTACAATCCGGCTAGAAGGCATTTCACATGTCACTTTAAAGGATAACATACATTGTCAAATTTATTGATCAGTATTCCTCCTCAATCCCGCCTAACAGTCTGTCTAGTTTACATCCCGTTGGGAAAATTTGGCAGCCAACTCTACTTGGCTGTATACTAAACTCACAGGATCTCCTCCCGCCGGGCCCCACCGGTCCAACTTCGCCATGTGGTTGGGGTCCGCCTTCTTGTACAGCGTCTTCACCATGGCCCAAGCCTCCTCGCACCTTGACGGCAAGCGAAATCTTCCACAAACGGAAGCGCTGCGCACTCCTGCAGCTTCTCCATAAGCTCCCGAGGCCCTCGGGTAGGGTGAGGCTGGCCATAAAGCCCGAACGACGCCACTCATTGCCTGCCGAACTCGTTCGAGTAGCCGCAATAGTTCGGGAAGTTGATCACCCGTTGATATGGGCATCTCCTCTGCAGGATGACCCGTGAGTATACCTACAAGACACATCATGTCAGAATACTTCCTCGCCAAATCTTCTTTTCAAAAGAGTTCGCCAAGCACTTACTATAAATGCCGCGACGGCCGCTGATTCTCCTTAACGGAGCCGGACAGCTCGCCCGAGCGCCTTTCAGCTCTTCTCCGAGCTTGGCGTTGGCATCCTGGAGCTTGTTCCTTTCTCGCTGAACCCTATTCAAGATACTCTCGTGGCCTTTAGTCGGCGCAGCGATGCTTGCTGTCCGGATCTTGTCCGCGGTACTGCAATGTCATTATTAGACTTCACAAGCACGCTGCATGCGCTTATATTTATTAATAAAAATGTGTTACCAGAGGGGTCTTTCCGTCTCCTCCTGCGGCAGCAAGTGCGACCTCAAGTTGGGCCTTGCAATCTTGCAGCTCCCGAGACAGTGGGCGTTCTTCTCGTTAAGAGCTCGTTTCAAATGATCCTTAAATCAGTTAACATAACTACTTTAAGTCTCGGGGCTCTTGGTATATACAACCATTAAAATTCCCTTACCCGTGTGTCTTTCACATACCGCTCCATGGCTCGTAAAACCATCTTGAGCGGCACGGAGATGCGCGTCCCTGCGTTAAAGGCATCCACTGCCTCAGGGGAAAAGCACGCTTCACGAAATACTTGTCGTGGCGCCTATGGTTCATGGCTCTCTCCACCTCGCACTTGGTGGCGGACAGTCTGTCGGTGTCCTCCGTTGGAGAAGGATCCGCCCGCGTCTTGCGCTTGCCTCCCCCGTGCCGGGCGCTGGAGCCTGGCCGGTGTTGGTCGGATCGGCAATTCCTGCGCTCGCAGTCTGGCGAGCGCTTTTTCTCCTACAAAGATCATGAGCACTCAGACTTTTCCTCGGAATGTTGCTCTGAAAATTCAAATACGAGCTATACCTTTGCGGCGACGTTTCCGCCCGCACCGCGCTCCTTTTCCGCCTGCTGGTCCGGTCTGGCCTTTGTTGGCCGGCCGCCGCGGGCTCGGCTTCCTGCCGTAAAGGCACTTCCTGCGAAATACCGTCATTCGCGAGGGTTAGAAATGGGCAGAGAAGAGATAATGGTGTCCGGACTTCGGTCACGGTCACCTGGGAAGCCGGACTTAGTCCGGGGTAGTCCGCCATAATGGCAACTAAGGCATTATCTATGCTAAGCTGGTGAAACACCCCGTCGATCAGCTCCACCTCGATGTCCGGATCCTCTTCAGAGGCCGGATCCAGGGATCTTTCTGGATCCTCGGGTTGCGGAACAGGACTCACCATGTCCTCCACAGTCCGGCGTAGATCCTGCGCCGAAGACATAATATAAGAAGCTTAAACTTTGAAAGCATGGGTTGAGCCCTTCAAGGTGTTCACTTACCCATCCTCTAGGGTTGGTCATGGAAAATCCATTCAAAGGGTTCGGTCGAAGGAAGTCCTCCTTCTCCCCCTTGTACAGGCTGGACAGGATCTTCACCAGATCCTCGGTCGAACCCGGCCCTTTGCGGCCGTGCTGGGTCGCATCGTCTTCCCCGTTGAAATCCCACATGGGGTGGCCTCTTTATTGCAACGGCTGCACCCCTCGCTTGATGCATGTCGCCATGACTCTGATCATGGTCAAGCCGGAATGGGCCATTAATCTTATTCGGCCCATCAAGTAATGGACGCTCTTGTCTTCCTCCAATCAGGGGCTCCACGGGCGCCAGCTGAGGCGTTTCTTCAAAGGAGCAGCATCAAACTCTGGGAGGCCGATCCGGACTGGGTCGAGCAATGGGCGTCTCCTATATAAAACCACCGAGGGCCGATCTTGGACGCCTTCTTGGGAGTACGGATAAGTATCCGGTTCGGCGATCGCCATATTTCGCACCGCCCACTTGATATATGGACCCCTCGTGAGAACGGGTGCGAGGCAAAACAGCCTCTTCCACAATGCAAAATGGGGCTCAATGCCCGTGAATAGCTCATAAAGAGCTACGTAGCCCGCGATATGCGTGATGAGGCGGGCGAAGGTGGTGGAGCTGGAGTCCGAGAACTTCGTGAGCCCGCGGAGGAACGGATGTATTGGAAATCCAAGTCCCCTTATCAGATAGGGGACAAAGCATACTCGCTCCCCCTTATTGGGGCATGGAGTGTCCTCCGCCTGCCTCCCACCTTGATAAGTAACCAGTCCGGCCCGGACTGGGACCATGAAGGCCGGAGGGAGAAATCCCTCCGTTTGGAGCTTCACTAGCTCGTTGTGCGAAATAGAGCACGTCCTCCAATTCCCCGGTGGTGGGCTGGGAGTGTGTGAAGAAGAGCCGCGTCGACGATCCATGATGGAATGGATTTCTAGGTCAAAGGCGCTTCGATGGAGTATTCGCGGGAGGAAGACGGTGTGGTTTGGATCTGGATTCTTGCCTCTTTTATGGGCGGACGACTCGCACAATTAGGCGGTGAAATGCAAAAGGCACCCTGGCTTTTCGCATTCGTGCGACGCGTGGAAGAGGGCCATTATTTGGTATAGAAGCCGAGGAGCACAGTATTCAAGATGAAGCCGGACACTGTTCGGCAGGTACATGGAATTCGAAGGGAGAACCCGCCTTGCAACGCCAAAGACTATAAACACGCTGGACTTATCGTCATTGAAGCCTGGTTCGGGGGCTACTCAGGGAGTCCTGGACTAGGGGGTGTCCGGACAGCCGGACTATCATTATCCGCCGGACTCCAAGACTATGAAGATACAAGATTGAAGACTCCGGCCCATGTCCGGATGGGACTTTCCTTGGCGTGGAAGGCAAGCTTGGCAATACGGATATGTAGATCTCCTACCATTGTAACCGACTCTGTGTAACCCTAGCCTCCTCCGGTGTCTATATAAACCGGAGGGCTTTAGTCCGTAGGACAACATACATTACAACAATCATACCATAGGCTAGCTTCTAGGGTTTAGCCTCCTTGATCTCGTGGTAGATCCACTCTTGTACTACCCATATCATCAATATTAATCAAGCAGGATGTAGGGTTTTACCTCCATCGAGAGGGCCCGAACCTGGGTAAAACTTCGTGTCCCTTGTCTCCTGTTACCATCCGCCTAGACGCACAGTTCGGGACCCGCTACCCAAGATCCACCGGTTTTGACACCGACAGGTACCAAAGAAGGACAAATCCTGGCGCCTATGCTTCAATTTCAAAGACCTCAACAAGGCTTGCCCCAAGGATCCCTTCCCCTCCCTCGCATCGACCAAATCATCGACGCCACCGTAGGACATGACTCACTATGTTTCCTCGACGCATATTCCAGATACCATCAAATAAAGATGGCAGAGTCCGACCAAGCCGCAACGGCCTTCATAACGCCATATGGTCCCTTCTGCTTCAACACTATGCCTTTCGGGCTTAAAAATGCCGGCGCAACATATCAACGCATGATTCAAACATGCCTGGAGAAGCAAATCGGCAAAACAGTGGAGGCATATGTGGACGACGTGGTCATAAAAACAAGACACATCGAAACCTTAATAGATGACTTGAGACTTACGTTCGACAACCTCCAAACATACGACATCAAACTAAACCCGGAAAAATGTGTTTTTGGCATACCCTCCGGGAAGTTGCTCGGCTTCATCGTTTCCAATAGAGGAATCGAAGCAAATCCGGCAAAAATCCGAGCTCTGTCACAGTTGGCTATCCCAACAGACCTCAAGCATATCCAGAAACTAGCTGGATGCATGGCTGCCTTAAGCCGCTTTATCTCCCGATTAGGAGAAAAGCACTACCTCTTTACCGCCTTCTTCAATGCACCGAACACTTCGTGTGGATGGATGCAGCCGCTGCCAGATTGGATGAAATAAAGACCCTATTGGCCAGTAATCTAGTCCTGACAACGCCAAATATTGGCGAACCTATGCTACTGTACATAGCTGCAACACATCAAGTTGTAAGCGCAGTGCTCGTCGTCGAATGAGAAGTAGACGGATACAAGTTCCCGCTCCAAAAGCCGGTATATTACGTGTCCACTATCCTCACCCCATGCAAATCCCGATACACACACTATCAAAAGATAGCATACGCGGTCTTCATGGCATCTCGGAAGCTATGACACTACTTCCAGGAGTGTTCGATTACGGTGGCCTCCGAAGTACCACTCAACGACATAATAAACAACCGCGACGCCACGGGACGGATTGCTAAATGGGCCATCGAGCTCCTTCCGTTCGACATAACATACAAACCACAGCGGGCCATTAAGTCGCAAGTACTGGCTGAGTTTGTTGCCGAATGGACAGAAACCGAACTCCCTAAAGAGTACGACGCGTACTCTAATTGGATCATGCACTTCGATGGCTCCAAAATGTTGGCCGGATAGGAAGAAGGTGTAGTCCTGACTTCCCCCACCGGAGACACGGTCCAATACGTACTCCAAATATTATACACAGACTCCAACAACGCAGCCAAATACGAGGCTCTATTGCATGGTCTTCAGATGGCAGTCTCTATGGGCATTCAACGCCTGGAGGTGCGCGGGGACTCAAACCTCGCAATATCACAAATAAACGGAGATTTTGATGCCAAGGACCCGAAAATGGCAGCCTACCGCAACGCCGTCCTCAAAATGTCAGCTCAGTTCGAGGGGCTCGAATTCCACCATGTGGCTCGAGAAAACAACCAAGCGGCGGATGTCCTCGCTCGCATCGGCGCTAAACACGACCCTGTCCCACAAAACATATTCCTGGAAAGGCTGTTCAAGCCATCCGTGGTATGGGAAGGGGAGTCCGGCAACACTAGCCCGGATCGGAATACAACCCCGGATTCCAAACCATCTGATGTAATCGGGGGCTCCGCCACCGAAATAACACCTTCGGCCCATGAAATCATGGCTGTAATCGCCTCGTGGACCGAGCCTTTCTTGGCCTATCTAAATTGGCAGGAGCTCCCCGAGGACCAAAATGAAGCATGTTGTATTGTGTGGCGTTCCAAGGCCTACAAAGTCCATGAGGGAGAACTCTATAAGAAAAGTGCAACCGGAGTGCTCCAAAGATGCATCTCTGAAGAGGAAGGGCGGCAGCTCTTGGCTGAAATCCATGCCGGACTCGATGGGCACCACGCTGCGGCTCGGGCACTTGTCAGCAAGGCCTTCCGTACAGGTTTTTATTGGCCGACAGCCCGAGCAGATGCACAGGACCTTGTCCAACACTGCGTTGGTTGCTAGCTCTTTGCCAATCAGAGCCATATGCCCCCTACCACTCTCCAAACAATCCCCATTATTTGGCCCTTCGCGGTCTGGGGGCTGGATATGGTCGGACCCCTTAAAGGGGGAAGCCATAAGAAAAAGTACTTATTGGTCATGGTGGACAAGTTCACCAAATGGATAGAAGCCAAACCAGTTAAAACGGCCGAATCCGGACCAGTGATAGACTTCATATCAGGGGTTGTACACCGTTACGGCGTCCCCCACAGCATCATCACTGACAATGGCTCAAACTTCACAGTCGACGAAGTGAAAACTTGGTGCGGCAACATGGGCATTAAGCTCGATTACGCCTCCGTCTACCATTCCCAAACAAACGGCCAGGTCAAACGTGCAAACGGTCTCATCATGAGCGGCATCAAACCCAGACTAGTGCGGTCCTTGACAGAATCAGACACGCACTAGGTCGAGGAGCTCGACTCCGTACTCAGGGGGCTGCGGACCACGCCGAATCGCACCACCGGATACACACCATTTTTTATGGTGTACGGCGCGGCAAGATTACCTGCGACATAATCCACGACTCACCTCACGTGCGCATGTACGAAGAGAAGGAAGCCGAGTTAGATCAGCAGGACAACTTAGATGCCTTGGAGGAGGAGCGTGACATTGCAAAAGCCCGTTCCGCATTCTATCAGCAGCAGGCTCGACGGTATCAAAGCAGAGAAGTGCGGGCCAAAACTTATAATGTTGGCGAACTCGTTCTACGCCTACCGGAGAAGAAGAAGGATAAGCTCAAACCTAAGTGGGAAGGTCTCTTCATTATTGATAAAGTTCTTACCGAAGGAGCGTACCGCCTGCGTAATGCATCCGATACCAGACTCGAGCCGAACCCATGGAACGCGGCCAGACTCCGAAATTCTATGCCTAGTGCCGAACTCAGTGTTCGTCTCCTTACCCCCGCTCTTTTAATTATGCTCCTCCCCTTTTTCCTTTCTCGCCCCTTTTCCCTTCTTCACACAAAGTATTCAATACAGTGCGGATGCTCGAATCACTCCGGCCACACCATGTGTGTAAACCATACCTGGGGTCTTCCTATACGGAAGCTAAATATAATTACTTTCATGGCATCTTGCCTATCACATATGCATTCTTTTTCCATATGTGCCTTTTCTTCACCATTATATGCATCGATATGACTTAAGATGTGGCCATGCTTTGGGTTGCTCGGCTCTTGTGTTTATGCCCCACGCCCCGTTAATTCGGCTAGGGCATAAGGGGAGCACCTCTGCGATTATTACGCCGGTTCAAATGGATGTGTACCTCGACCGGGTGAAGCCAAAAGCTAGCGTTCTTAAGGGAATATTCGGTCGGTGAACAAAAGATGTTTCTTTCGTTTATTACAACGTGAACCCCCAGAAGTTTTGTATCCTGCGTTTCTGTTCGTAGTCCGAACATGCACATCGATGCATGCGTACCCAGGGAAAGGAACCCCTAACGGAACTATTCTCCCTGGAAGATGTTTCTACTACCCATGTAATATAACACAACTAGTTGGGTACTTGTCTGTTCAAGCACTTATGACCCCTACGCCTGGTTTCCACGCATACCCCGGTTCTGCATAACTGATCGGGTATTCGGATACACCCCGGACTATCGGATCCGGGGGCCGAAGCAAAAAGGTCCGCCATGACAAATGATTTTTAATCCGGCTAGGGACTACATATGTCCATTGAATTACATAGTCACTTGGACTGACTATATTCTTCCTTTATACCGTCCAACAGGCTATCAAGCTTGCAATCCTGTTGGGAATACTTTGCAGCTAATGCTACCTGGTCATACACCAGACTCACAGGAATTTCTTGCCCATCTGGCCCCGCCGGTCCGACTTCGGCCATATGGTTCAGGTCAAGCTTGGTGTAGCGCGTCTTCACCATGGCCCAGCCTTCCCTTGCACCTTGTCGGCAGGCTGACATCTTCCACAACGGGAAGCACCGCCGTGCTCCTTGGAGCATATCCACGAGCTCCCCCATGCCTCTTGGCAGGGAAGTGGATGGCCACAAGGCC
This sequence comes from Aegilops speltoides, assembly GCA_021437245.1. NCBI lineage: Eukaryota > Viridiplantae > Streptophyta > Magnoliopsida > Poales > Poaceae > Aegilops > Aegilops speltoides. The sequence goes on from CM038142.1 coordinate 56,260,101, forward strand.
TGGGCAATACCCTGCAACACCTGCCCAACTCGTTCATGCAGCTGTGAAAGGTCTTGCAGTAAATCGCCTGCGGACCCGGGCATCTCCTCTTCAGGACGGCCCATCAACATACCTACACTTTTAATATGCTTCCTCACCGAGTTGTACTACAGTTCGTTTAGGCACTTACCATAAATGCCGCGACGAAGCCTTCTGTTCTCCTTCATGGAGTCCGCTAGCTAAGCTCGAACATTTGATAATTCGAAGCCCAGTCGGGCGCTGGCATCTTGGAGATTGTTTTTCTCCTGCCTCACCTGCGTAAGCACACGCTCGCCAGCCTTCAGCTGTCTTTGGAGATGAGACTCGCTATCTCTTACGATTTCTAGATTCGTCCCGAGATTATCTGCAGAATTTTCTGTTAGACTTATGAAGCAAGCCAATTGCTAACTGGTATATTCCTTTAAGATTTCCCTATTGAGACAAATGTTACCAGATGAGGCCTTCTGGGATTCCTCTAGTTTGGCAACCGTGGCCCTCAGCTGGGTCTTGCACTCCTCCAGCTCTTGAGACAATTGGGTATTCTTCTCTTCAAGAATTTGTGCATAAAATGATCCTTAAATCAGTTGTTCCAACTGTTTTAAGTCTCATGGGCTACTGCTATACATGCTTATCAATTTTCGTATATCTTTTGCATACTGGTCTGTCGCTCGGGCGAGCCCGCCTTGAGCAGCTCAGAGGTATGCGTCTCCCGAATTGAAAGCATTAAATGCCTCTTCGGAAAAGATGCTATTGGGAAGTACGGCCTATCGGCGCAGGTGATTCATGGCACTCTCTACTTCGGAATTTGTGGCGGAGAGCATATCCGCATCCTCTGTCAGAGGACAATTCGGCATCGGCCCCGCACCGGCCTCCTCTCTCGAAGCCGGTTCAGGAATCCGGCTGGTAGAGGCGTGATCGGCAGGATCTCTGGATACAGTCTGGCGACTCCTCTTTCTGCCAGAACACGAAGGACGCTGTTACATTTCAACCACGATAATCACAGAGCAGGTTTTTACCATACCTCTATAACGGCGTTTCGGCCCTAACCGCCTTCCTCTTAAGCCTGCCTGACCCGGACGCCCTTTGACGACGAGCCCCCAGGGGCTCGGCGCCGCGTTCCGATGGTCGTATCTATAAAAATACGATATTTTATGCATAAGGCATGGTATAAGAAAGGAGTCCTCTTCAGAGGATAAGGTTTCGGCTTTGCTTACACGTGACACAGGTAGTAGTCCGGGATAGTCGGCGATAATAGCCACCGAGGCGCCATCGCAGCTGGCCTGATAAAATGTCCCGTTTACAAGCTCCACATATATATCCGGATCTTCTTCAAGTCCTAGATCAAAGGCCCTTCCGGGGTCCTCTGGTTGCGGGGAGGGGCTGTTGAATTTTTCCACGGCCCTCCTCAGTTCCTGCTCAGAGATATCGAGGTAACTAATTATGATGAAGGGCGCCAGAATGAATAGAGTGGGGGAAAGAGTGACGACTTAACCAGCTTGGGGGGTTGTACATGGAAAATCCATCCGGCAATTTAATATGAAGGAATTCTTCTTCTTCTCCTTTAGACAAATCGGACAGTATTCTCGCTAGAGCAGTGGTGGAGTCCAAACCTTTATGACCACAACGGGTGGCATCATCTTCCCCATTGAAGTGCCACATGGGCTTCCCCCGATATTGAAGTGGTTGCACCCCCCGCATTATGCATATTGCTATAACCTCGACTATTGTCAGCCCTGATTTGGCCAGCGTCTTTATCCTGCTCATCAGGAAGTGGACTTCTCTGGTATCTTCCTCTTGGGGGCCCCGAGGGCGCCAGCTTCGGCGTGTCTTCGGCAGAGCGTTATTAAACTCAGGGAGGCCCGTCCGGATTGGATCCAGAAGGGGAACGTCATCAACATAAAACCACTCTGAGGGCCAGTTTTCAGATGCCTTCTTAGGAGTACTGGATAGGTATCCGGTCCCGGCAACGCACTATATTTCGGCTCCGCCCACTCGACATATGGATTCCCCTGGTTGCGAGGGACGAGGCACAATAACTTCTTCCATAACTCGAAGTGAGCCTCGCAGCCCAGAAATAATTCACAAAGGGCAACGTATCCTGCGATGTGCAGCACGGAGGCGGGGGTGAAGTCATGCAACTGGAGGCCATAGAACTCCAGGAGCCCGCGAAGGAACGGGTGGATTGGAAACTCGACGCCTCTTAGCAAATATGGGATGAGGCATACTCGCTCCCCCTGAGATGGGCTGGGAAATCTCTCCGCTTGCTCCCCGCCATCATAGGTGGCCAGTCCGGTTCAGACGGGGACCATGAACGCCGGTGGAAGAAACCCTTGGGTCTGCAACTCTACTAAATGGCTATGGGGAACAGAACACTCTTCCCAATCACCTAGCTTAGAGCTAAGGGAGCGAGAAGAGGAGCTGCGGCGACCGACCATGTTGGAATGGTTTTTTCTAGGAGCGCTCTGTTGGATGCTTGCTCAAGGGAAGAAGGTGAGGTTTGGATCTGAGGATCCCCGTCCCTTCAAATAGACGGTTTGCCTGCAGGGCCGGGGTGGCAAATGCAAAAATGCCCCGGCTCCTCGTATTCGCTCGACACGTGGAGATGGCCATTATTGAAGCACAAAAGCCGAGGAGTACAACATTGATGGGAAGCCAAACATTGTTCATTACAATAGGTACTTTGGAGTATTCGGAAATGGAACCCGCCTTGCAATGCCGAAGACAATCTGCGCGCCAGATTCATAGTCATTAAAGCCTGGTTCAGGGGCTACTGAGAGAGTCCTGGATTAGGGGGTATCCGGATAGCCAAACTATATACTTTGGCCGGACTGTTGGACCGTGAAGATACAAGACTCAAGACTTCGTCCCGTGTCCGGATGGGACTCTCCTTTGCGTGGAAGACAAGCTTGGCGATCCGGATATTAGATCTCCTTCTTTGTAACCGACTCTATGTAAACCCTAGTCCCCTCCGGTGTCTATATAAACCGGAGGGTTTAGTCCATAGAGGATCAATCATAATCATCATAGGCTAGCTTCTAGGGTTTAGCCTCTATGATCTCGTGGTAGATCAACTCTTGTAATACTCATATCATCAAGATCAATCAAGCAGGAAGTAGGGTTTTACCTCCATCGAGAGGGCCCGAACCTGGGTAAAACATCATGTCCCTTGCCTCATGTTACCATTAGCCTTAGACGCACAGATCGGGACCCCCTACCCGAGATCCGCCGGTTTTGACACCGACAATGCCTACAACAGGTCTATGTATCTTAGCATCGGGTCTAGAAATATTAGCAGTTTCACCATAGAAGTAAATAACATGCCCATCTATATTATCATCCAACAGATCTTTAACCATAGAAATACTAGGTTCAACTTTAATTTGTTCAGGGGGTGTATAAGTTCTAGTATTACTCTTACGAACAACAGTTGAAGCTTTAGCATGATCCTTTATCCTAACAGGAAAAGGTGGTTTCTCAACATAAGTAGTAGGAACAATAGGATCATTATAAGTGATAGTCCTTTCTTCAACTGTAATAGGTGCAACTACTTTTACTTCAGTGGGAGGATTATATTTAAACCACTTCTCCTTAGGGAGATCAATGTGGGTAGCAAAAAGATTCACAAAAAGCAGCTACTATCTCAGAGTCAAGTCCATATTTAGCGCTAAATCCACGAAAAGCATCGGTAGCCATAAAAGATTTAACACAATCAAACTTAGGTGTCATACCTGACTCCTTACCATCGTCGGAACCCCAATCTTCAGAGTTGCGTTTAATTCTTTCTAGTAAATCCCACTTGAATTCAGTAGTCTTCAGCATATAAGAACCAGCACAAAAAGTATCAAGCATGGTGCGATCATTGAGAGAAAGCCGAGCATAATTTTTTTGAATAATCATATCTCTTGAGAGCTCATGATTGGGGCATGAATATAACATTGACTTAAGCCTCCCCCAAGCTTGAGCGACACTTTCTCCTTCGCGAGGCCAGAAATTATATATGTAATTACGATCATGGTGAACAAGATGCATAGGATAAAACTTCTGGTGAAATTCCAACTTCAATCGTTTATAGTTCCAAGATCCCGTATCATCACATAGCCTATACCATGTCAATACATCTCCCTTCAAATATAAAGGGAAGACCTTCCTCTTAACAACATCATCGGGAATACATGCAAGCTTAAATAATCCACAAACTTCATCCACAAAGATAAGGTGTAAATCGGGATGCAATGTTCCATCTCCCGCAAAGGGATTAGCTAGCGCTTTCTATCATACCGAAGGAATCTCAACGTAAACATTTTCAGTAGGTTCAGTAGGTTGAGGAGCAACTCTTTGCTCTACTGGTCAGGGTGAAGATACCCCAAACAAGCCCCTCAAAGGATTAGTTTCCATAGCAACAAGTGACAGAAAATTTCAGCAAACTATATAAAGGTTTCCTTACCAAGTTCCACTCACCAAAGGGGCTTGACTCCGCGGCAACGGTGCAAGAAAAGAGTCTTGATGACCCACAAGTATAGGGGATCTATCGTAGTCCTTTCGAAAAGTAAGAGTGTCGAACCCAACGAGGAGCAGAAGGAAATGACAAGCGGTTTTCAGTAAGGTATTCTCTACAAGCACTGAAATTGTAGGTAACAGATAGTTTTGTGATAAGATAATTTATAACGAGTAACAAGCAATGAAAGTAAATAAAATGCAACAAGGTGTCCCAATCCTTTTTGTAGCAAAGGACAAGCCTGAACAATTTCTTATAATGAGAAAATCTCTCCCGAGGACACATGGGAATTATCGTCAGGCTAGTTTTCATCACGCTCATATGATTCGCGTTCGGTACTTTGATAATTTGATATGTGGGTGGACCGGTGCTTGAGTACTGCCCTTTCTTGGACAAGCATCCCACTTATGATTAACCCCTATTGCAAGCATCCACAATTACAAAAGAAGTATTAAGGTAAACCTAACCATAGCATGAAACTAGTGGATCCAAATGAGCCCCTTACGAAGCAACACATAAACTAGGGTTTAAGCTTCTATCACTCTAGCAACCCATCATCTACTTATTACTTCCCAATGCCTTCCTCTAGGCCCAAATAATGGTGGAGTGTCATGTAGTCGACGTTCACATAACACCACTAGAGGAGAGACAACATACATCTCATCAAAATATCGAATGAATGCCAAATTCACATGACTACTAATAGCAAGACTTCACCCATGTCCCCAGGAACAAACGTAACTACTCACAAAGCATATTCATGTTCATGATCAGAGGAGTATTAATATGCATGAAGGATCTGAACATATGATCTTCCACCAAGTAAACCAATTAGCATCAACTACAAGGAGTAATCAACACTACTAGCAACCCACAGGTACCAATTTGTGGTTTTGATACAAGATTGGATACAAGAGATGAACTAGGGTTTTGAGAGGAGATGGTGCTGGTGAAGATGTTGATGGAGATTGACCCACTCCCGATGAGAGGATCGTTGGTGATGATGATGATGATCATTTCCCCCTCCAGGAGGGAAGTTTCCCCAGCAGAACAGCTCCGCCGGAGCCCTAGATTGGTTCTGCCAAGGTTCCGCCTCGTGGCGGCGGAGTTTCGTCCCGTAAGCTTGCTTATGATTTTTTCCAGGGTGAAAGCCTTCATATAGCAGAAGAGGGGCACCGGAGGGCCAACAGGGGGCCCAGGAGACAAGGGGGCACGCCCAGTAGGGGGGGCACCCTCCTGGCCAGGGTGTGGTCCCCCTCTAGAATTTTCTTCGCTTAATAATTCTTATTAATTCCAAAAGTGACTTTCGTGGAGTTTCAGGATTTTTGAAGCTGTGCAGAATAGGTTTCCAATATTTGCTCCTTATGCAGCCAGAATTCCAGCTGCCGGCATTCTCCCTCTTCATGATAAACCTTGTAAAATAAGAGAGAATAGCCATAAGTATTGTGACATAACGTGTAATAACAGCCCATAATGCAATAAATGTCGATATAAAATCATGATGCAAAATGGACGTATCAAAGCCCTCTGTCGCAAGGGTCGGGATCCACCACGCATCTATGGCCCTAAGCAGTGGCGAAGCCAGAAGTTCAAAGTTGTGATGTCAATTTAAAGTTGTGATGTCAAATACATATGCTTGCATGAAATTTATATTGGGTTTTGTTTGATATCAATTGGTGCGTGACAAAATGTTGTGTAGTTAGTTGACTACACAGCTAACCCCTGGCATCGCCACTGGCCCTAAGGCCACAGGAAACAGGACAACCAGTGGCGGGCCAGTGTTGGGTGTGGAAACCCTACACACGGGAGTTGCTCATGGTCATGGGGAAGGAGAAAAGCTGTGTGAAACACTTTTTTTTTCAAAACGGAGGCAAAAGATTTGCCTCATCCATTAATTAAGCAGAAGAGAGTTACCTAGTTAATTAACGGGAAACCGGGCTAAAACCGCCACAAACCACCGAGCGGCGCATAAATGATACTCCACACACGCCTCAACGAGGAGGGCCTCAACAAGATGCACTCCGACGTCATCGCCGTCACTGCTCCCCAACAGGCATCATCGCCCACCCTAAACTCCGAGCAAGTAACTCCGACTTCGTCAAAGATGAACGTCGAGCCGATCCTCACCATAGAGGTCATGCAGAACACAAGACACATGCCAAACTCAGCCTCCCGTGTCGAGGGCAGCGCAACTTTGATTTTAAAGAAGAGCTCCAAAGGAGAACTATGCAAGGTTGGCGCCGCGGAAGACCACCGAACAGGCCGCCTACTGCCTGTCATCGTTGCCACAGGGCCCCGCCACCGCAGCTCTGACTTCACCGCAACAAAAACACCCGAGGTAATCCCACGGATACCCCGAAGAAGAGCTGACTATCGCAACCGTTGCCACGCCTCCGACTTTGCTCGCCTCCGCCATCGTTGCCACAGAAGCCTCGACACCAAAAACAACACCTGCCACTAGTCCCCCTTGCCGACGCCCAGCTCCAAAGATGAAGCCCTCAAGAGGGGAAACGACGCCAAGGCACCTCCAACGTTCGATCACATAGGATCTAGAGTTTCCCCCGGAGCCAGATCCATACAGGAGGGGTGCGACAGCAAAACAGCGATGCCTTCAAGAAGGTATGCAACGCCCGTAGCCGCCGCCATCGCCCATCACGGCCAAAGGCCGAGACAGAGTCTTCACCCAAGCTCCAACACACCCAATCTGCATTGGTGCCTGCAAGTCCACCAAGCACTAGCACCACCGACGAACCAGCCCATTGATGAAGAGACCCTCGCCGTCATCGTCAACCGCACCTCGCGGAGACCACCGACGGCCAACCACCATCCATAGCTGCAAGATCCATTGACGGCCAACCAAGGGCAGAGCCACCGAACGTAGCATGACCACCACACCCTGCCGAGCACCATGCTGGAAAGGGACGGAGGTACGCCGCCCGAGGCCGCAAACCACCATGATTCCCAGCCGCAACTCTGCGCCAGACGCGCGCCACTCGCGCCATGCACGCCACCACATCCGTCGGAGACCGGATCCAGCAGCCGGAGACACCAGATCTGCCACGACCGCACCACCCTGCACCGGCACCATGGAGCAGCCACACCGTGTCGCCCCGACTCGCCAAGACGCGTTGCCCGAGCCTCAGCACCACTCCTCGCCACCGCGAGTCCCGCCACAGAGCACCATGCTCCAGATCCACGCCACACGGCCTCCTGCACACCCGCGCCATGGCCAGCGAGCGCGTCGCACATCCTAGCGCCTCCTCGCAACGCCGCCCAGAGCACGAGCACGAGCTAGAACTCCAAGCCCCAGATCCACACTTCCCGGCCTTCTGCACGCGTCCACCGTGCCGAGGTCGCTCGTGCCGCATCTCCTAGTGCATCTCCAGCAGGTCGTCCCGAGCCTCCTCACAGCGCCGCCCCGAGCGCGATCTTTCCCGCCAAGCCCGGGCAGCGTCCGGCTCCCGCCGGGATGAATGACCCGTGTCATCCAAGCCCAAGAGGGAGGAGGAAAGGGCCCCGCCGCTGCCGTGCCGTGCGGTCTTTGCCCAGCGACGCACGCCGGCAGCGGCAAGGGGAGGAGGGGACGGTGGGGTTGGAGCTGGCGGCGCGGTTCTCTCTCCCGGGCTGCCCACGGGAGCGGCACGGGAGTCGCTTCTCGGGGTGCAGACTTTCTAATCTAACAACCTTTTCTTGTGGGAAACACTTTTGTTTGTTTAATACCAGCTTTTAGAGTTTACCGGCTTTCAGGTCCCTCCATGTTGTTATTAGTTTTTACTAAAGTTGCACACTTAGTAGTTTTTTTTTGCAGAACATACAAGTCAAATTTTTGCATTTTTGGCGCATTTTCGTGCTAGTGTAACAAAATTATTTTCTACCACAATCTCTCGGGTGACACAGCTGCCGAACCATCCAAGTCAATCGCTGGGTTTCGACCGTTTGGCTGTGAGGTGAGAGCATGTCTAACAGAGCCCTCAAATTGGTCAAACCCTCAAAATAACTGCTTTTTTGAGGGTTGAGGCCAAAACTTGGCGCGGAACAGAACCTCAAACCCTTTAACCCTAAAAAAAAATTGAAGGTTGCACCCTCATTTCCCCACTGGACCTGCACTAGTGCAGATTGAGAGGCAAACTCAAGGTGCTCAGATTTCGTTAACGACGACGCTGGAGGGAATTTCCCCACCGCCTCCTCCTCCTCCACCCGACCGGGAGCCGCCGGCCAAGCCTTCGGTCGCCGCCACCGCCGCCCCCCCGCCCGCCGCGTGCCCTGTCTCCTTGCCGCCCCATCATACTCGATTTGGCTGCTAACCCGCCGCGCCTGCCGAGCCTGTCCCGCCGTCCGCCTCCCGCTTTGCTCGAGCCTGTCCCGCCGTCGCGCCGCCCACCCATCGCCTCGCCGTCCGCCTCCCGCCCGCTCGAGCCTGTCCCGCCGTCGCGTCGTCCACCCACCGGCCCCGCCTCCCCCGCCCGCTGCCTCGCCGCCCGAGCTCGACTCCGCCTCTGCCCGAGCCCGACTCGGTAAGTCTTTTTTCCTTCTATTTTTGTTGTTTCTTTTCCATTGTTTAATTGCTTGTTTAATTTTTTGACAATAGATGGAGATGGAGATGGATTCGATGTCGGATTGTTCTGATTTGTCGTCTTTGGACGATTCGGACATCGAGGAGCTGCTACAAGACGATGACACGGAGATGATGGTTGCCATTCTCGCCGTGAAAGATCTTGAGGACCGCAAGAAGCTGCTGGATCAGAAGAAGGGGTCGCAGATAGGGCACCTTTGCATCGAGAGGAACCGCGCACTCGGCCACGAGCAACTCATGCAAGACTACTTTGCAGAGGTACCGACATACCCACCTCGCCTCTTCCGTAGAAGGTACCGCATGCACCGTACTCTGTTTGAGAGAATCGTCAAAGATTGCGAGGCTAACTCGCATTATTTCATGCGCCGTAGAAATGTTGCCGGCGCCATGGGATTTAGTGCATACCAGAAGATATCGGCTGCAATGCGGGTGCTCGCCTATGGCATACTACTGTGACGAGTATCTTCGCATTGGCCAAGATACTACCACCGAGTCCGTGCGTAGGTTTGCCAAGATGGTCATCCGGTTGTATGGTGATTGGTATCTTCGGGCTCCCAATGAGGAAGATACAAAGAGGTTGATGGATATAAATGAAAAAAGGGGATGGCCGGGCATGCTTGGTAGTCTAGATTGCATGCACTGGAAATGGAAAAAATGCCCAAAGGCATGGCATGGAATGTATTGCGGTAAAAGCCATGATCCTACCATTGTGCTTGAGGCCGTGGCATCGCAAGACTTATGGATTTGGCATGCATATTTTGGTTTGCCGGGAAGACTCAATGACATCAATGTGCTTCAAAGGTCCCCTTTATTTGCAAGACTAGCTTCAGGTGATGCTCCAACTTGCAATTACAAGGTCATGGACAATGAGTACACAATGGGATACTATCTCACCGATGGCATTTATCCAGAGTGGGCAACACTTGTGAAGTCCATTAAAGAAAAGAGAGGGATGCCCTTATACCAGAAAGAAGCTAATTTCACGAGGGCACAAGAATCAGCCCGCAAAGACATTGAGAGAGCTTTCGGTGTTTTGCAAGCAAGATTTGCCATTGTTCGGGGTCCAACTCGTTTTTGGGACAAGAAAACCCTTGTGAACATCATGAAGTGGTGTCATTCTACACAACATGATACTTGAGGATGAGAGGGGGTTAAACTTGCCATGTTTTTATGACAATGTTGGTACCCGAGTGCAACCGGAGAGGAACCCCGATCGCATTCAAGCTTGCCTTCAAACACGTCGGGAAATTCAAAATGCCAACACTCATACCCAGCTCTGCAATGATCTGGTCGAGCACCACTGGCGGCTGCTTGGCCGTCGCCAATGATGGCCTATTTGATTCAAACATGTCCTATTTGATTCCATGTCCTATTTGTTGTAAGGGATCTTTGTTTTACTTTTCTATGTACTATTTGATTCAAACATTGTTGTACTAAGTAGAATGATTGTTGTGTGCTTGAAACAATTATTTGATGTTGTAATCATAACTAGAATAATTATTTGTTGTTGATTATTGTTATGTTTGTTGTGTGGAATTTTGTTGAAATAGTTGTTGTCCTGTTTTGAAGGTCGAGGCACACATCAGTGCCCTCAAACCAACCCTTAAAACAGAATATTCTATTTTAAGGGTTGGTTTGAGGGCACTGATCTGCACAAGGGATTTTCGGCCTTCAAAACGACATTTTCTCAGCCCTCAAACTGGTTTTAAAGGTTGAGGCCCTGTTTGGTTCATAAGTCTTAGGACTTTTTTTAGTCCCAACTTATAAGTCCTAAGTCCCTTAAAAGTCCCTACCTGTTTGGTTCCTAAGACTTATAAGTCCCTATAAGACCATATTACAACTATAAGTCCCTATAAGTCCCTACTTGAGAGTCTTATTTTATAAGTCCCAAATGCCCACTTTAAGTCCCTATAAGTCCCTCCTGTTTGTTTTAGATGGGATTTATAGGAACTTTTTTAAGTCCCTAAACCAATAAGTCCTTGAAAACAAACACCCTCTAATTTTGGAGGCTCTCTTGGAATGCTCTGACCACCCCCACCACTTTGACTGTGCCGCTTCACCGCCTTCACTACATTACCGCATCCACAGTTCATTAATACCGCCGAAAAAGCAGGGGAAAACGGACGGGGCAGTGCACCAGTGACTGAGCAAGGCGGACTACTACTACAGTGGTGGAGTGGATCCCACGCCCTCCTTCCGTTTCATTCCTCCCCTTAACTGCACCCCCGCTCCCTCCCTCCTCCCCTCCGGAGCCGCCGTCGTCTCGCTCCTCCCCCCTCCCTCCCTCTCTCCCAAGACCCAGCGGGAAGTCCTTCCTCTCGTGCCCGGCGTCTCCAGGTCCGGGGACGAGAGAGCGTCCACCGGAGCGTCTCAGGCCAGCTGCTCCCGCGCATTCCACCGGCGCTCCGCCGGCCGGCCGGCGCCGTCGAGGTACGTGCCCTGCTCCGGCGGCTCCGCATTCTCGGCCGCTCGAATCGTCGGTTCCGCCTTCATACCGTTGTTCTGGGTGCTGTTCTTGGGTGGTTCTTTTTCTTCTCCTAGGTTGCGCCGGCCCTTTCGCCCCCCGTCTGTAGGCCGTCTGCATCTTTTTTCTCGAAAATTACAGCGCTTGATGCGTTGAGCTGTTCGTGGTTGTAGGGGAAAAGGGGCCCTGTTCTTCTCTGCCGCGGAGTGTTCCCGTCCAAGCGGACCAAGCCCACTGGCGTTTACTTGGTTTTGTCTCTGTTCATTTGTTTATTTCTTGTTAGAAAACGGCCGTTTTGGATCATGCCCTTAAATTGCGAGCTACAGCTGCAGCAGTACAGTGGGATTAATTAATACCACTAGAAGCATATATCGCCTCCATTTTTGTAGCAAAAATATTAACAGTGGAAGAGAACCAACATCATCTTTATCTTTTTTCATTTCCTTTCAGTGAGGCACTACTAGCTTCAGAAGGGAAAAAAATGTTTGGTACTTAGTTCTTCACTTCAAGCTTATGGCCACTTTTAGTTCAGTCCCCACTAGGAATTCTTGTGGTTCTCACATGTGTTCAGATGTACAGCGGTGGTGCTGTACTTACCATTCATCCCTAGATAGTAGATGCTTGTGTTCAGTTACACTGCACGCTCGCCATTCAGGTGGTGGTTCTAGAGTGGTTTTAGTTGTGTTTGTTACCAAGAAAGCAGATAAATTCTAGTAGTTCTACATAAATCCCAGTGCTCTCTCTGCTTCAGTTTTGTTTCTTGCACTGGCGAAAGATTGGATCTCTGCCAAGCTCCCAGTTCTTGTTCCTGCCGTATGGTGGATCCAGCAGCAGGCAGCAGTACCCCCCACATGCCATTAATTCCCTGTAGCATGTTACTACTTGCTCTAGCTTAGAATTGACTCAACCAGCAAAGGTTTCACATGAGCTGTAGACCTGTAGTGTAGTTCAAGGGTTGGAAGCTGCCTGGAGATGTGTGAACTATGGGGTGCTGAGCCAGCTTGGGCTTGGACTCTGGAGCGCTGGGCATTATTCATTGGCTGGCCCTGATTAAGAAATTGCTTCTCCTCAGGCCCTCTTTAAGTGGGGATGAAGCAAATTGTGCGCTGCTCTAGGCCTTGTAGACGGTAAACAATGTGGGTGAGCCTGCAAGCACATTGCCATGTGCAGCAGCGAGCTTCCCACATCTCCATCTCCATTAGGCTGCATAACCTTTAGACAGATGATTGTCGACCTTTGTTTAGTGGCTTCTCTGATGAAGCAGCTTTGTCCAGTGATCACTGGCTTAGATGTCTGCAGTTAGCGCGGCCAGATGCCTTTCGTGCGACGCTAAAGCTGCGCCGTCTTGTTCCTAAGCGTGCTCAAAGTTTCTACCACATGTAGGGTATCTTCATCACATAGTTGCCTCAGTTCCTGTCGGTACTAGAGTATTTGCATTGCATTTTGTCAGGGACTCGGAGTTCTGTGCCTGAGCTTCAGTAGTTTGTCAACTGAACTTAGTGGTGGCAATACCGAAATGCATGATGCGATGTGCTCATCTTTGTGGGCTCAGCTTTGTTCCTGTTATTCTCTTTCTCTCTGCTTTTGCTGATGCTTTTGGCTTTTCATACGCTGACCGTATCATGCCGCTTTTCTTTTTCCTTTTTTCCCTTTCAATTGCTTTCTGCCTGCAATTTTTAGGCCATGTTTTCTTGTCTTTACACTTTAAAGGGCGCCAAGGTGGAATTTCTGTCCCTCGACTTGTTTTCATGCCCGACTGCGTGTGTATTCTTACATTGTCACTAGAAAACCAGGCCTCCTGTGAATAGGTAGTTCAGTAAAGTGTCTCGCTGCTGGTCCATACTGACCGATCTCGCAGGATAACCGCCTGCGGTTTACACAGGAAACTTTAAGTTGCACTAGTTTGGAATGATGAAATATTGAAATCTGTAACAGTGATGGAAATTTATCTTTTTAAAGTGCCCTGACTTATCTCAGTTACTTTGTATTCTGACTTACTTAAAAAGGGTGCGTTCCTGTTGAGTGAGTCACTTCCTGGAAAAGAAAGCTGATTGTGCTGACTTGGTTACAGTCATGCGTGATTCACATGATAGCATGCATCAGTGTGCCCTTTGGGGCACCTTGCAGACATATGTGCAGTGATTGCCAATTTGTGTGTTGTTCTCTTATAATGAAATACTGTTCTTGTTTGCAGCTAGACTTTAAAGCTTAGTGTCGGTATGCTGGTTCTCACTAGATGTCCACTTTTGTTTGATCAGGTTTGGTTACTTGTCTGGTGTAAACAAATGAAGGTGCAGCTGATTTAGTTCGCCCGTTTGACGACTCATCAGATGGATCATCCCACTCTTATGAAAAGCCCTTTCCGTCTTCTGCTCTCGCTACATCTGTTATTATCGTTATTCAACCCTCTGGCAGTAGCAGATTTGGCCTCTGAGAGCCAAGCCCTTCTTGACTTCGCCTCTGCAGTCTACCGCGGCAACAAACTTAATTGGGGTCAAGGTACACCATCGTGTTCATGGCATGGTGTCAAATGCTCAGGAGACCAGTCACACATATCTGAGTTGAGGTTGCCAGGTGCTGGTCTCATCGGAGCAATCCCTCCAAAAACTCTTGGCAAGCTCGATTCTCTCCAAGTTCTGAGCCTGCGGTCGAATCTTTTATCGGGAAGCCTTCCATCTGATGTGGCCTCACTTCCTTCTTTGCGTTCGATATACCTTCAGCACAATAAACTTTCAGGAGGTCTGCCTTCCTTTTTCAGTCCTAACCTTAGTGTAGTGGAGCTCTCCTATAATTCCTTCACCGGAGAGATTCCTACAAGCTTAGAAAACCTTACTCAGTTATATCTCCTGAATTTACAAGAAAATTCTCTCTCCGGATCCATTCCTGATCTGAAGCTTCCAAGCCTGAGACTGTTAAACCTGAGCAACAATGAGTTGAAAGGCTCAATTCCTCGCTCGCTCCAAACATTCCCAGATAGTTCATTCTTGGGGAACCCTGAATTATGCGGGCCGCCACTAGATAATTGCTCATTTCCAACACCAACACCCTCCCCAGAATTGCCTTCAACACCATCATCTCCATCGCCTGTGCATCATGACAGGAAACTGAGCATAGGGTTCATAATCGCGGTTGCTGTCGGGGGATTTGCAGTACTGATGCTAATTGTGGTTGTGTTGTGTGTGTGCCTTTCAAAGAGGAAGGGCAAGAAAGAGGCCGGTGTCGACTACAAGGGAACTGGTGTCAGGAGTGATAAGCCGAAGCAGGAATTCAGTAGCGGTGTCCAGACTGCCGAGAAGAACAAGTTGGTTTTCTTGGACGGTTGCACCTACAACTTTGACTTGGAGGATCTACTGAGGGCTTCTGCAGAAGTCCTTGGCAAGGGGAGTTTTGGGACTGCCTACAAAGCTATACTCGAGGACGGCACTGTTGTGGTTGTCAAGAGACTAAAGGATGTCGTGGCAGGGAAGAGGGAGTTTGAGCAGCAGATGGAGCTCGTTGGGAGGTTGGGTAAACATTCAAACCTAGTCCCGCTTCGTGCTTACTACTATTCCAAGGATGAGAAGCTTGTCGTCTATGATTACATTGCCACCGGCAGCTTTTCTGGCATGTTGCACGGTATGTGTTTTCACTCCTACATATTTCTTTATGATGTCAAGTTGTTAACTGTGTAATGGCTGACAAGAGAACATAACAAGGGGCCAACATTGCTACTGTACCTTTGAAAGTTAGAACTTGCTATATCCATGCCATGCTTAACAGTTAGGATCTAAGATTATGACATTTACAAGATATCAGTAACCTTTATTTTGCTATAGGTCTGAACATAAAACTTGGACATATTTCTGCACATTTCCTACCTGAAGCTGCAATGATTGTTCTTTTCTATAGCTTAAAATTTTCATGCAAAGAGACATAACTTGTGTTAGACAAAAAATTAAACTGTTGAACTGATAGTATCTCTTACTGAATTACTGATCAACAGGTATCAGAGGTGTTGCTGAGAAGACGCCATTAGACTGGAACACCAGGGTGAAGATCATACTGGGAACAGCATATGGCATCGCACACATCCATTCAGAAGGCGGCGCAAAGCTCACCCACGGCAACATCAAGTCGACCAACGTCCTCGTCGGTCAGGATCAAAACGCGTACGTCTCAGACTACGGCCTCAGCTCTCTGATGAACGCGCCCGTCAGCGCGTCCCGCGTCGTGGTCGGCTACCGCGCCCCGGAGACCGTCGAGAACCGGAAGAGCACGCAGAAGTCGGACGTGTACTGCTTCGGCGTCCTCCTCATGGAGATGCTGACGGGGAAGGCGCCGCTGCAGTCGCAGGGGAACGACGACGTGGTGGACCTCCCGAGGTGGGTGCACTCGGTGGTCCGGGAGGAGTGGACGGCGGAGGTGTTCGACATCGAGCTGATGAAGCACCAGAACATCGAGGAGGAGCTGGTCCAGATGCTCCAGGTGGCGATGGCGTGCACGGCGGGGCCGCCGGAGCGGCGCCCGGCGATGGAGGAGGTGATCAGGATGATCGAGGGGCTCCGGCACTCCGCCTCGGAGAGCCGCGCCTCGTCCGACGAGAGGTTGAAGGAGTCCAACCCGCCGTCGGTCTAGGCCGTTGTTCCCTCGGCGGATTCCTGTCAGGAGAACATTGGATTCATTTAGCTAATTTGTAATTTGAGGATGCATGCCAGCATGGCTGACATCGGGCGCGACCTCACTGGATCGAACAATTTGCATTGAGATTGTATCTTTGGCAAGTGCAGAGCTTTTCATTGGGGGATTGAATTGTTGTGTTTGTTTCATTGCTGTGCTGAATCTTCTTGTCGGGCCAGCAAACGATCCAGCAGCCGCGTACACTAGAAGGCGCTGTTGTGGATGTGAAGTGGGCAGAGGGAGATGGGGTGCTCAGCCCAAGGTACATAGTTCAGGTTACAGGTAAGATTGTGCGAAGTCCCTTAGCTCCGGGCTTTGCCCAATGGTGTGCCTCGTCCTTGATGAGACGAACAAGATCCTCATTAGATGGTCGCGCTCCTTCGAAGATGCATGCGTTGCGGTGGCGCCAGATAGACAATGCCGAAAAAGAGATCAACGTTCCAAGCCCTTTGCGCAAGGAAGGCGGAGAGTCTTGGATGGCGGTAGCCCAGTTGTCGAAGAATGGGGCAGAGCCGTTCGGGGGCGCAGTGGTGAGCCAGCACTATGCAAGGATCTCATGCCAGGTTATGCAAGAGAGGACGCAACTCGCAAGGATATGGTGCATTGTTTCCTCCGTTGATCACACCAGATGCATGTAGGAGATATGCGGCAAATCGCGTCGGGTGAGACGCTCGGTAGTCCAACATTTGTCCAATCCGGCAAGCCAAAGGAAGAATTTCGTACCGAGGGGCGCCCATTGCTTTCAGGTCAACTTCTAGTGCGGGGTGAAGGTAGAGCCATTGAACAACGCTAGGTAGCAGGACTTGGCCGTGTAGACGCCGCTATCAGTCCATCTCCAGCGGATGATGATATATCGAGGGTTTGCCCAAGGGTCACGGGATGTCTTGTGACTTGTGACTTTCACCATGACTTTGTTTTAACCATGATAAATTGACTCCAAATGCAGGTGAATATACCACGGCCTCGGCGTATAAGGCGCAATTCTTGGGCATTGTCCACCGGAGATGGATAAAACCATTTGGCAAAAAAATCAAGTTATTTACCTGTTGTGCAAGAGAGAACAAGAGTCCGTTGCACACCTATTCTACAAGTGACGTTACACGGTGAGGCTTTGGGAAAATGTTGAAAATATTGGCTCTAATTGAATAGCATGGACATTGCCACTTGGCCGGTGAAGCGACCAATCAGGAAGTGGGGGACAAACATATCTAGCGCGAGACGTTGCATAGGAAAGCACTAGGCCAATTCGAGTTAGGTTTCATGATCAATGGTTGTAATGCTTCGTTTAGGGCTAGTGGAATCGTCTCGCGCCAGAGTAGTTTAGGGGCTATTGGTGGTCTCTGGCGCCCCCTCGCTATGCTGATGGTGTATGTGTGTTCGTCTCGGATCAATAGAATGATATCACTGCTGGAGGAATCAATTGTTCCATATGAGTAGCATACCTGGTGCGATCTTAAGTTGGAATGTACGAAGGCTGAATTGGCCAGCACGACGGACTGCGGTGCGTGAGATTGCGGAGGCCCATCGAACAAGCATACTCTGCCTGCAGGAAACAAAGCTGGAGTCCTGGTCGCCTGGCATCGTCCGTGAACTTGGAGGTCGAAGGCTCGATGGCTGCGCAGTCCTACCTGCAACAGGCACCAGAGGGGGAGTGGCCATTCTCTGGGACAAGGCCGTCATCGCCTTCACCACCCACGCCATTGGCGGCTTCTCAATCACAGGCAAAGTAACTGTCCTGCAAAGTAACTCTTCCTTCTGGCTCACGACAGTTTATGGGCCTGCTGATGACGCGCGCAAGGACGACTTTCTGTCTGAGATGGCACATGCCGCACCGTTGCCGGGTGAGCCCTGGTTGATCAATGGGGACTTCAACGTTATATATGAAGCAAGAGACAAGAGCAATTTGAATCTGAACAGAAGGGTTATGAGCAGCTTCAGGGCTGCTATTGACGCCGCAGGACTGCATGAGATCAAGTGCAAAAACAGGAGGTTCACTTGGACAAATGAGCGTCAGGACCCAACAATGGTTTGCATCGACAAAGTTTTTTGAATGGGATGCACTCTTTCCATCTCATATAGTGATGGCGGCTGCGACAGCGTGCTCAGATCACTGCCCACTCGTGCAGGCTAACACCTCAGCTCCAAAGAGAGCACTTGTTTTTCGTTTTGAACATTTCTGGCCGCATTTTCCAAGGTTCCATGACACTGTGAACCTGGCCTGGCAACGGCCGGTGAACCACACATGTCCGATCATAAGGCTAAAGATCAAGCTGAAGAGAGTTGCTCATGATCTTACCATATGGGCCAGGTCACATTTCAGCGATGCCAAGCTTCAATTCCACTTGGCCTGCGAGGTGATACTGCGGCTGGATGTTGCTCAGGAAAAGCGTGGCCTCTCTGCAGGAGAATTTAGCCTGCGAAAGCAACTTAAGCAAAGGATTCTTGGGTTGGCTGCGATCGAGAGGGCTCGCAAGAGGCAAGCGTCCAGGATCACCTGGCTCAAGGAGGGAGACGCCCGTTCTGCTTTCTTCCAAGCAAAAATCAATTCACGCAAGCGGAAAAATTTCATTCACTCACTGGAAGTCGACAATGCTGTGATATCTGCGCACAATGACAAGGCTTCTGCTGCTCACTCGCATTTCTCCAACCTGCTGGGAAGAAAAGAGGATAGAAAATGCTCGTTCAACTGGGAGATGCTGGACATGCCCACAGTGTAAAACGAGGGGCTGGACAACCCATTTTCCGAAGCTGAAGTTTGGGCAGCAATCCTGGCATCGCCGGCGGACCGAGCTCCTGGCCCGGATGGTTTCTCGGGCATGTTTTTCAGATCATGCTGGGGCGCGATAAAGGAGGATGTAATGGCTCTGTTTCACCATCTCTACAACCTCGGGGGGGGGGGACTTTACTGCCTTGAACACGGCCATGATCGCCCTGCTACCAAAGAAGGATGGTGCTGTCAGGATGAGTGACTTCCGGCCGATCAGTCTCATACACTCTGTAGCCAAGCTGTTTTCAAAAGTTCTATCCATTCGCCTCGCCAGCGTCATCGACAAGCTCATCAGCCCTGCGCAAACAGCTTTTCAGAGGAGGAAGTGCATCCAAGACAACTTCCTTTATGTGCAGAACACTGTCAGGAAACTGCATCGCAGCAAAACCCCGGCCCTTTTGCTGAAGCTTGACATCGCAAAGGCCTTTGATTCTGTTTCTTGGGAATATCTTTTAGAGCTTCTAGAGGTGCTTGGTTTTCCCCCGCGATGGAGAGACTGGATTGCTCTCCTGTTATCGACATCGTCCTCATCTTGCCTCCTAAATGGGGTGCCAGGGGACTGCATTGATCATCTTCGAGGGCTTAGGCAGGGAGATCCACTGTCGCCTCTGCTTTTCATCTTATGCATCGACACTCTTCACCGGCTGCTGGAGGCGGCCACCTCGTCCGCCCTGCTAACGGCGCCACCGGCGGCAGCAGCTAGGATGCGCACGAGCTTGTACGCTGACGATGCGGTTATCTTCATCAACCCGGTACGCGAAGACATCGACGCTTTGCTAGGCCTTCTGCGACAGTTCGGCGATGCCACGGGACTGCGGGTCAATCTCTCCAAGTCGTCCGCGATCCCAATTCGCTGCGACAACATTGACCTGGCCACTGTTCTGGTGAATTTCGGAGGGACAACAGCTGCGTTCCCGCTCACATACCTAGGCCTGCCCATCACGATCGGGAGAATTGGACTAGTTCACCTGCAGTCCATCCTCGATAGAATTAGGGCTAGGTTAGCCGGCTGGAAGGGGAGGCTAATGCCGATGGCGGGCCGCCGCGTCCTGGTGCGTTGCGTCCTGTCGGCAATCCCAACCTTCGTGCTCACGGCGTTGCGTGCTCCGATCAAGCTCTTCAAGGAAATCGACAAATCGAGGAGACGCTTCCTCTGGGCGCAGGACGAAGAGATCACTGGGGCAAAGTGTAAGGTGGGCTGGAAGACGGTGACGACGCCGGAGCAGCAGGGCGGGCTGGGCATCCACGACCTATCCAGGTTTGCCCGCGCGCTGCGGCTCCGATGGCTATGGCTCGCCTGGCAGCAGCCCCGCCGCCCTTGGGTTGGCACCGGCACGCCCTGCGACAGCGGGGACTTGGCCTTGTTCGCGGCATGCACAACCGTAACCATCGGGAATGGAGTTTCTGCTTCTTTCTGGACATCTTCCTGGCTGGGAGGCCGGCAGCTTTGCACGGCCTTCCCGGAGCTCTACGCTGCATCCATCAGGAAAAACCGATCGGTGCATGAAGCTTTGCAGGGGGACCGATGGGTACTCGATCTACGGTACGCCAACAGCAGCGACATCGTCGGCCAAGTTATCCAGCTCGCTAGAGAGATCGGCGCCGGCATTGTCTTGATGCACAGACGCTCGATTCCATCCGCCGGATGCACCACACCTCGTGGATGTTCTCCACCAAATCGGCTTACGGTAGCGCAATTCACGAGAGGGCAACGCAGCAGTTTGAAGCCTCATTTGGAAGATCTGGGTGCCGGGAAGATCAAGATGTTCCTCTGGTTCCTACACCAAGACAAGCTATGGTGCAACGACAGTCGCAACGAAGGGGCTGGGCAAATGGCTATTTCTGCCCTCTGTGCATGAGAAACCTCGAGTCATCTTTCCACCTCTTCTGGGAGTGCCCAATCTCCGGGAAGGTCTGGAACCAAGCTGCGGCCTGGGCTGATTGCCAGGCCCTAAACCCTGCCGGATGGAGCAGCAAGACAACGACGGCCGGCTGTGCCGAAAGGATCATTACCGCTGCAGCCCCGGGAAACAGAAAGGGCATCAAGTCGCTGCTGGTCCTCATCTTGTGGCATATATGGCTGGAGAGGAACTCCTGCGTCTTCAGAGAAAAACAAGCCAACGAGCAACACATCATCGAGGCATGCCGCCGGGACATGGAACAATGGCGCTTGGCAGGGGCCAAATGCTTAGAGCAGCCCTTCGGGGACATGACGTGAGATATCGCCATAGCCACACCTTGCTGGGAGCTCAGTGCTCCTAGTCACCTGATGTATTTTCTCAACATTCATACGATCACTTGATCGGAACTCCTTTGTCGCTCTCTTCTGCTAAATCAATGAAACAACAGCCAAAAGCTGGTTTCTTCAAAAAAAACAATGCTTGTCAATTGGACAATTTGGAATGAGAGAAACACGAGGATATTCCGCAACAAGTTCAAGCCAACCAACATCCTCCTTAAAGTCACCATTTTAATCCTAAGGAGAAATGAAAAAAAAACTCCAACAAAACAGAAAAATGAAAAAAAAATCACCACAAGATGCCTCAAGATGTGATGCCAGTTCAATATCTCGGAAGTGCTCATAGGGCTAGTGTGTGCGCATGCATGTATGTGGACACCTGCGATTGTACCGTGTTAAAAAGGAATAAAACATCCAAACAATTGAAAACATCTATCACAAATAATAATAATAATGAAAGAAAACAATGAAATTGAAAGGGAAAAAGAAACATCCAAGCGCTGGGCTCAGCTCACCAGCTAAGCCGTTTAGGCGGAGCTACCCGTAAGCGGCAGAGGCAATTCCTAAACGGCGCCCGTTAATGTGTTAAATGCAAATCGGCGCACACCCCTCCCCCAGCCGAGCTGGGCCGACCTGTTTAGATTCTTTTTCTGTTAAAACTGCAAAAACAGTGCGCTAGGTGGGTTCGCGGGGACTCGAACCTGCAATCTCCCCGTACTAGATAAACCGGAGTAAGGGCATCTCTAACGCTGACCCGCAAATTTGCTCCAGCATTCATCTGCGGACAGGAGGACCCGTCCGTTGATACAGATGCAGGAGTCGGTCATCCAATGCTGCCCACTTACATTTCAACCATTGTTTGAACTAAATGTATGAAATTCATGGGACACAACGGATTTTATATAAACCAGACGAAATTCATTACATGAATGCGACATTGACGCTCTGGAGTGGCACTGACCATTTCGGGCGGGAAGCGCGCGCGGGCGTGAGAGGGGGTTAATGGTGGGCCAGGGCAGTTAGAAGCGGACGTAGCGGTCCAGACGCCCACAAAGCACCTCTAGTGTGTCTCCGGTTTGCGGGGAAAAGCTCGTCCGACCGCCAAGTGGACCGATATAGGACCACGTTGGATGGCACAACACGTGTAGACCGCGCAGTCCGCACATATGTGGGAGGTTTGAGGGTCGACTTTGGAGATGCTCTAACCACCTGGCTCACCTCGCCAGTTTTGATTACTTCTCCCTGTTTTTCTTTTCTTTTTCTTAATTTCATGAACGTTTTCAAAATTCATGAGTTTTTTTTTCCAAATCTATGAATTGTTTCGAAATAGATGTACTTCCTTTGATTTTGTGAACTTTTTTAAATCGATGATCATTTTTTCAAATGTGAGATTTTGTTTGAAAATCGATGAAATTTTTTCAGAATTTGTGAATTTCCGAAAATCGGTGAACTTTTTCTAAAATCAAGGAAAGTTTTTTTTAAATCTATGAGTATATTATCCAATTTGTGATTTTTCTTGAGAATTGACAAACTTTTCTCCAAATTGATGAACTTTTTTCAAAATCAATGAACTTGTTTCTAATTCGTGAATTTTTTTTAATACATGAACTTTTTTCTAGTTGCTAATTTGTTTTAAAAAAATTTGCATTTTGTTCCAAAAAACAAATTTTTTTCTGAATTTTTAAACTTTTCGCGCTGTGACACTGACTAAAGCTACTAGGCAACGGGAGCACATTTTTTGGGAGGTTTTTCGCGCTGCAGATACGCCGCGTGTTCCTGGGCCGGCCCACTAGGTGCGGCAGCGGATTTCCGCGTGTCGTGAGGCAAACGAAGAGCGAAAAAAAAAAGCAAACGAAGAAGGTATCCTGCTGCTTTACGAGCGGATCTATTTTTTTTTCAACCAAAAAGGAAAAAGGTTCAGGAGGAAACTTGCGGGACGCGCTACCATATTCCGCTATTCCCTCCTCAACATATATATAGGGACGTACCGCAAGCATGCCGGAGAAACAATCATCAGAGCCCGCGAGATCGATTTGACGACGGAGAAGCCACACCCAACGCGTCCCTCTCTCGCGCGCTCGATCGATCGCCGCCACCGTACGCACCAGCCGCCGTGCCGTGCCGCGCCGCGGGAAGGAGGAGCCGACGACGCCGAGCGCAGCCATGGCGGCCTCCGAGGTGAGCTACTAGGCTTTTCTTTCTGACGGGTCCGAGGTGAGAGAGCTTAGATGCACGCGCTTGTGGCTCCACTTCCATGATTCGGTTCCGTCGGAGTATATTTTATTTAGTTTCAATGTAATTGGATTTCTGGGCTTTGAACTGTGAACTTCTTCTAGGCTTCTACCAAGTGAATTGTATCATACATCCGTATTTAGACAAATCTAAGACAAGAATTTTGGGACGGAGGGAGTACTTTTTTTTTACCCGGGCCTTAACCCCTTTCCATTAATAGCATAACGGAAATACAAAGTTCAGCGAACAAAAGTACTTTTTTTTGTAGCGTTCATTTATAATCAGTTGATTTGGTCACGGAAGTGTCGTCCAAAAGTAGAAGTGAGCTCTATATTTTTCCGGGGTGAAGAAGAAACAAGCGAACTCATAAACACTTGAAGACCAGAAACTGAACCGAGGGTCTCACTTTGTTCGTCATGCAAATTTCAGGTTCAGCTTGGCACATCGATTGCTGACATGGGAGGTGGGCGGGACATTCTAGGTATACTTCATATGAATGTTGATATACTTGATCTTTACTCTTCGTGAATCGCGGCCTCTGTTTTGACGTATCCGATTCCATGCTCTGCAGATCATCAAACTGTAGAGGAGGAGGAAGGCATTGTAATTGGAGGGGGAACTGACAGTGACTATCAAGAGGTGCCTCGATAGCATCTTCTTTTTTAAAATTTAAACCATGCGACTTTATGTATTTGTTATTGACTTATTGGATATTGTTGCTGCAGCTGCTGGATAGGGTGTTCAACATTATCGCTGGAAACAATCCAGATCTCGCCGTGAACAGAGGAAAAGTGGTTATGTGCCCTCCTAAGATTCTTAGGGAGGGCACGAGGAAGACGGTGTTCGTGAACTTTATGGAGTCTTGTAAAACGTGTGTTTCTGCTACTGCTTTCATCTGGAACTCACTTTTTTACCCGTCTTTGACAAACTAACCGCCTGCAAATCTACACTCCAGGTTGCGTAGGGACCCTAATCACGTGATGGATTTTTTCCTCTCTGAGATGGCAACAAGCGGTTCAATTGATGGGCAGCACAGGCTGGTGATCAAAGGGAGATTTGCTCCGAAATCCTTTGAATCGATCCTCAGGAGATACATCAGTAAGTGCCCTCATGCTATTTCATTGCTTCGGTGTTTGAAGTCTGCCCTTGCTAGAACAAATGGTTTCCTGAATTCGGTCGGCTGTTTGTGACCTTTTACATTTTGTAAACCTTTCAGATGCGTATGTCATCTGCAATGGATGCAAGGGCCATGACACCACTATATCCAAGGAAAACCGTCTCTTCTTCCTTCGCTGCGAGCAGGTAAAATGTCATATCTAGGCACACACAAGTATTTGGTTACATCATGTTTCCTTCCACATGATTTGTCAATTTCATGTTGAACATTTTGCTATTAATCACCACATATGATTCTTCGTACAGTATCTTTATACTCCCTCTGTTTCATACGTAGTGCATATAGATTTTTGGAAAAGTCAAACTTTACAAACAAACTTTACAAACTATAGAATAAACAATTTATATCTACGATACCAAATGTATACAATATCAAAGTATGTCTTGTGGCGTACATAAGGATATATATTTGGTATTTTTTATGTATATATTTTTCTTTACAAAATTCGTAAAGTTTGACTTTACAAAATTTTTGTATGCACTACATTGTGGAACGTAGGGAGTATTTGTTACTCCTAAATGCAAATTCACCATGCCATAACCCACATATCATTCCTGCAAATGATGAGTTGCAACTTCATTGCCTACATTGTTTGACAAGTACTTTAGTTGGTGAATAA